>OX638143.1:72377739-73577739 GCA_951805005.1 Othius punctulatus | reverse complement strand
ATGATAAATTATTATTGATGCTTTCTGATGCTGCTGCATGTATGTTGAAGGCATATTCTAATTTAAAAGTATTTTATGAGCAATTATTGCATTGCACCTGTTTGGCACATGGTTTTAATCGAGTTGCTGAAACGATTAGACTGCAATTTCCCCTGGTCAATGATTTGATAAAAACCGGGAAGAAAATTTTCCTAAAAGCTCCACAGAGGGTTGAAGTGTTTAGGGATAGAATGCTAAATGTACCTCTTCCTCCGGTACCGGTTATAACTAGATGGGGTATGTGGCTAGATGTTGCCTGCTATTATGCCGACCATTTCGATTCATTTAAGGAGCTTGTGTTAGAGTTTCCCGAAAATAAGTCAGAGGCAATTAAAGAATGCCATAAAGTTCTTAAAGATGGGAGGGTTGTAGAAAATTTAGCATTCCTAAAAACCATCTACAGTTTCGTAAGCAAAGCGATTGATAAACTCCAAGCAAAGGACACAACTTTGGTAGATGCGGTTCAAATAGTTGAATATTTTAGGAACGACGTCTCAAACGTACGGGGATCTATAGGAGAGATTATTAAAAAAAATGTGATGCAGTTTTGTCAAAAAATGAAGGGTTTGGCGAGTTGCAAAATATATCAATAGTTTTAAAAGGAGATTTCGTGGAAGATTTACTGATAAATATTACAATTATTCCCAAATTTAAATATGCACCGATTACAAGTGTGGATGTGGAGAGAAGCTTTTCACACATAAAATATGTGCTCAATGATAGGAGAATGGGATTTTCCGTTGAAACTTTAGAAAAACATTTAATATTGCTATTGTTAAGTCCCACAATTAATTTAAAATTAATTATTTAAATAAATTAATATAGGAGGTTGGTTATTATCTGCTTTAGTTGGTTCGCAAAATTATAACTGGGAAAATAATAACCCGTGCTCTACTATTTACAATAGTAATCGGTTTGAAAAATACCATTGTTCAAACTCCTTTTTTATGTATTGGGAAGATCACTGCTTTTTGACAGTCTGCTGGTATTTTTCCTGTTTCCCATATTCTATTTGTTAACTGTAGTAGTAGTTGTTTCCTATCCTTTCCTATGTATTGCAGCTGTTCAGATTTGATTGTGTTGTTACCTGGGACTTTTCTGTTCTTTAACTTCTTTTGTGCATTTTTTAACTCTTCTTCTATTCGTTTTGATTTCCCTCATTGGTTGTCTCTTTTCCAGACAGAAGCTCTTGGAAGTGCTCTTTCCATCTATTCATGATTTCTTTATCCTATTTCATTAGTACACCATGTTAACTTTTGAGTAGCTTTAGGTTTGTTTCTTTTTCTTTTCTGGAACTTTTCAGTGTTCAGTCGAATAGTTTTTGATATCCTTTAAAATGCTCCTCTAATTTGGTTATAAAATCCTCCCATTTTCTGTCTTTTTCCTTCCTTATTATTGCTTTTGCTCTCTTTCTTTGCTGCTTGTATATTTCGTAGTCTTCTTCGTATTTTGTGCTTAGGTATTTTTTCCAATTTTGTTTCTTTTTCCTAACTTCTTCCTTCACTTCTTTGTTCCACCAGCTTCTTTGTTTTATGTTTGGAGTACTTTTAGTTTTTCCACAGGCGTGTTTTGTTGCCTCTCTTGCTATATGTTTGAAATTGGCCCATAAATCTTCTACTTTTGTTTTTTGGCTTTTTTGAGTTATTACTTCTTGTATTGATTCCTGGTAGTTTTCCCTTACTTGTTTGTCACTTAGCTTGTATATTCTAAATTTCTCTATTCTTACTTCCTTATTGACTGTTTTCTGTGTTTATTTCGGTTCCCTTCTTGTTGTTTATATTCGTGCTGTTACAAGATAGTGGTCACTGTCAATTTCACTACCTCTTTTGACTTTAATATCCATTACTTCCTTCACTTGTGCTTTGTTTGTTAAAAAGTAGTCTATTATGGACTTCTCGTTTCTGTTTCTTTCCTCTGTTGTGTATTTGTGTATTTCCTTGTGTGCAAATTTGGTGTTCAATATGGTTAGATCATTCAATATGCAGAAATCAATAAGTCTTCTTCCATTGTTGTTGATCTTCGTTTCTCCGTGTGTTCCCATTATGCTCTCCAGACCCTTGTTTTTATTCCCTACATGGCATTTAGGTCTCCTATTACGTATGTTGGCTCTGTAAGCTTTTAGTATTCTTGTTGTATCTATTCCCAGAACTGGTCTTTGTCGGTTTGGCTTTTATCTTCATTTACTCCATATACTACCTTAAAATTTGCTTCAAACTTATCTTTCTCTTCTATTTTGACCGTCAGTATCCTTTCATTTATACACTTCCATTCCGTGATTGTTTTTTCCATTTCCTTTCTTATTATACATCCTTTTCTTGCTTTTGCTCTCTTATTTTGTTCTACTCTACTGTATATTAGTATGTGCCAGTTTTCTGTTCTCATTATTCCTTTTCATTTCTTCTTTGATTCTGTTATTATTAGTATATCTGTTCCTGATGTCTCAAATTCCTCTATTAGTTCTGTTTCCTTTCCTTTCAGACATCTTATGTTCCAATTTCCTATATATATATATATATATATATATATATATATATATATATATATATATATTTATATATATATCGTCTCTGCTCTAATCTCTTTTGACTGTACCGTTTTTGTTTTTTTCTTCTTTTTACCTTTGTCAGTTGATGCCCTTTTTGTCCCCTTATATTGTTTTTCGTTTTCTGACTCCATTTCCATTGCATGATTCTTCATTGTTGTTTTTTTTTCAAGTTTATTAACTTTTCCTGCCTCTTTTCCCTTTCTGTAGTATGTTTATTGTTCCTTATATTACTATCTCCACTAAGTTGTCTTTGCCTCATCTTTTTGTTCTCTAAAGTGTATTTATTTAGTTTTTGGTCACTTCCTTCAGCCCCTTGTCTTTGTTGTTCCATTAGTATGTCTCACCGTTGATTGTTAGCTTTTGGTATCCAATGTTTATTTTATTTCCCTTGTTAATTTCCTCCCTTGCAATACTTCTTACTTCTTTTTGTATTTCTCTTTCCAACTTTGTCAGGTCATTATCTAGATAGATTCTTCTGCGAATTGAAGAGAATTTTTACTTCAACGTTCATATCTCTACTTAAGAATTCTTTTTCGTTGCTACTAATGTTATTGTCTCCTATCTCTAGCCCTTTTATTACTATGTTCACCTTTTCTTCTCCTTTTCTAAGTTTTCGATTCTTCTTTCTATGTTTTCTACCTTTGACTGCAGTTGAGATTTTTTTTTCCTCCCACTTTTCTTTCGTCGCTTTCAGGTCCTTCTCCATTTTCTTCATTTCGTTTTTCAGTTCTTCATTGTTGGCTCGCATTTCGCACATCATTTTCCCCATTATTTCTTTTATTACTTCCATTCCGCTCTCCATCTCCTTAGGTAGAGTCCTGTTTTAGTTCTGTGCCCGTTTTCTAGAGCGGTTTATTCTGTTCTCTCCGTGTTTTTGGGCTTCCACAATTTTCCTTTGATCGGGTGATCTGAATAATTTTTTATTTGGTTTAAATATTTCTTCACCTTCGGCAGTATCTTTCTCTTCACTATTTATATCCCTCTTCCTGCTCATTTGTTTGTTGCTTCCCCAGTCGCTGCTTGGGCCGCTGTTATTTCTGTTCTGCTTTGTTTATTTGCTCTTGACTATATGCCACCCAACCTACTTCAGTTTTGTGAAGCGTGCTCTTCACTGTATGCAACCCAACCCACTAGAGGTGCCACACAGTTCTTCCCTTCGGATGTGTAACCTCTAATTGCTGTGTGTCTGTTTATTCGTGCTTATCCCATTCGGGTTTAAAATTTGGAAGGAAGTTTGAGAAAATATTAAGTACATCGAGATTTTGAATATCATAGAATCGCTATGCAAAAATGGTCTAATTTTAATAGCTCTCTCAAATATGATCACTGTAGAAGTTGTATTATTACAAAACAAACATCAAATTTGGCCATAATGAAAGGCCGAAATTACAGATTGTGGAAACTGTTTAGAAGAAGTTTTTGAAGTTTTGAAGAAAAATTTCACTATTTTTACAAAGTTATACGTATACATTATATACTGATACGGTTGATAGATCGATCTCAGACTATTGTAGCTTATTACTTTATACGTAAATCGAGATAACATGTTTTATCAAAAAATTGACAAAAAAGTCGTTTCTAATATTTGAAGTTGAAGGGCTTAGTTAGATGCTTCACTTCTTGTGTTTGCCTTTTTTTATTCGTCATTTATTTATTTATTTGTATTTTTTTTTTGTTGTTGTAACTTTGGTCAATTCATTCAATAGTATCTAAAAAGCAACATGCTTTCTTGCAGTAAGATCAGCTATAACTAATTTTCACAAAGCTCATTGGTATGTGCATATTTACCAGCCAATGTACCAACTAACATTTACCCAACCTGGGGATCAATATAAAATATACATGTGCTCTTTTGCGGAGTCTGTACTTGTATATTAACAAATAATATTATAAAGTAATGTTTAAATTCTCTCGTAAATCTGAATAATAAGCTTTATAATTGATATCACTTAGGCGTGCTTTGCCTAAGTGATATCAATTATAAAGCTTACGTATCCTGCGTTTGAACTTATAAAGTATTAAGATGTACGTAATTATGATGTGTATTATATACAAACATTTTATAATCTTATTTTATTATGCAAATAATTCATAATCTTGTGAAAAATTAATTACCTACGTAACCCAAATAATAATGTCAGATAATTATTTCGAGAGAATTAGTTACCACTAATTCTCCCGAAATGATAAAATGTTACGACGAATCGTTTCTTATGTACAACCAATTTTTGCAATAATCGTTCATCGATTCGGATCTTAGCACAGAGTATCGGTGATTGAATGTAATGCGTTGCACGCAATCCTTTGATGTGAACTAAGAAACGAGATTTTACACACTTCAGGGCATGTTTTGAAAATCGGTTCTGTTTCCTATCAGTTTCGTAATCTAAGATAGATTTAAATGGATTATGTTTATCCCTTATATGTGTGCTAGTTTTTCTCATCCTTGTAAACGTGTATGGTGTAGGTGTAGTAAGGGTTCGCAATATCCATATTTTGTATAAAATAATTTAACATAAAACCACGAAAAATGACTGATATTAATTGAGATGTTTAGTAATAATTTTTAAACAATTTTATACTCAGGTATAAACATTGAACAATACGTAAAAGCCAAGTATTGTTTTAGAATAGGAAGGGGTGATCGTTTGGGGATTTAATAAGTAATCTGATTAAATATGTGTATAATGTATAATGTAAATGTATAATTTGAATCGATTACTAAGGAAATTACGAGAACTTTTATAATCATTAATATAAAATGGGGTCGATGCGGGGTGACGCAATTATATAAATAATCACAGCAGAGGTCGGAGCAGGCTGATGACTAATCATAATAGTTTGGTATTTTTATATCAGTAAAATTAATATAGGGCACTGTGAGATCACCGGAATGAGAATTAACGTTAAGGGGAATCACACAAAATCGCAGAGTGGGCGAAATTTTTATATAAATAGCATCGCTATGCATGCGAAAAGTTTAGTTGGTTCCAGATTCGCGAGGCGACAGGCCGTTATTATCGTCATCAATAGTATTCGCGAATATCATTATGAAGAGTACTATCAGATTTATTTAAAAGTTACTGTGTTCGGGATGGTATAGATTATTTTGAAATTGAGTAGCAATAATCGGCAAATTCCTACCAAAGTACCAAAAACAAATACCCCGTGAAGTATATATATATATATATATATATATATATATATATATATATATATATATATATGTATATATATATATATACATATATATATATATATATTGTGATGGTATTTGTATCATAAGTAGAGTAGATTAATTAGAATAGATTTATTATTATTATTAGATAGGTATTAGATAGAACTATAATCTTAAGGGCACAAGCTAACTAAAATTATTGTAAATATTGTAAATATGAATGTGAACAAGTATGCACAAATCTATAGAGAAATATGTAAAACATTTTATGAACACATAAAATCGCAAGGTTTATGGATCCGCGGATGGAGGTTGTTGATCGGTTACCACGGGTGACAGGTGACTTCGTGCATAGACGCACGTGAGATTGAAGAATTGAAGATCGGAAATAATCAACAAGAAACAGATTGACGAGTCGAGGGTAGAGGGTGAACGGCGAGCAGGGGAGACGGTAGTGGGTCGAGGGTCGTGATGTTGCCCTAATACTAATAGATTACATAAAATTAACGCGTGTTCAACGATTGGACATAGGACTGGAAAAAGGCAGTCAACAAGGAGAGGACTTCAACAAGATAGGAGCCGTGACGGAGATATTCGAAAATCAGGACTTCAAGCCGCTAAACTTCGCACACAAAAGTAGCTGTTTACTTTTGTGCGAATCAACAAAGGATCAGAAGACGAACGCAGGAACAAGAGGAAGACTTAATCAAGGGACCAAAAGCAAGAAAATAACTGCAAGTATAGAGTTTGCGTAAATTACAAGAATCATAATCTCACATAAGTTAGCTTGTGTATATAGGATTTACTTTGTTAATGTTGGTCATAGTTTATTAGTTTTGTTTAATATAATTTTGTTTTCTATTGTTTTGGATTTGTTTGACTAGTTCACTTTATATTAGACGTTTTTAAGGTTTTTGGTTATTATTAATTCATTAAAGCATTTGAACAAGACTCTATTTAGTTCTGATTGAACCTACCATTGACCCTGAGATAAGAGAAATAATAAGGAGTTACAAAACAAGTAAATACGTAAATATTCAACACCCATAAAACAGGTAAAGTAAAAAAATATAAACGTAACAATATATATACATATATATATATATATATATATATATATATATATATATATATATATATATATATATATATATATATACGAGCGCTACAGGCTTTGGAGGCCCTTGGCTATATGGACAATCTGAGCCCATTTTTTCCCTATCTTCTTGGTTATTTCTCTCCAGTCTTGCACTTTGAGAAGTTCTAAGTCTGCTTTAACTTCATTGTTTCACTGGTTTTTGGGTCTTCCTCTCCTTCTATTTCCACTTATTTCTAATGTCCATATCCTACTTGAAGTCCTCTGTTTTTTCGTTCTTGTTAGGTGTCCTAGCCATCTTAGTCTTTGAGCTTTCACTACCCCCACTATTTCGGCATCTCCATACAGTTCTCTTATTTCCTGGTTTGTTCTTCTTGTCCAGTTGCCCTCTATTCGTTTTCCTCCATATATTTTCCTTAGAATTTTTCTTTCCCACACATTTAGTAGCACTTAGTCTTGTTTGCGTAGAGTCCACACCTCACTCGCGTACGTTACTACGGGTCTTATGATGGTTTTGTACACCCTTAGTTTTGTTGCCCTAGAGAACACCTTGCCCGAAATTATTGACTTCATTGCATGCGCACTTTTTGTTCCTGCTGCTATCCTGGCATTGATTTCGTCAGCACTACTTGGTGTTCTTGTGAACTGCACTCCAAGATATACGAAAGACTCTGCTTCTGCGAACTTGTACTCCTTGGTTTCTACTTTGATTTTTAGATGCTTGCTTTGTCCGAGATTTTTGCCGCCCCATATCATATATTTAGATTTTGTTTCATTTGTTTCTAAACTACTTTGTTTGCTGCTACTATGATTCTTTTGATGCTGTCTTGTATTTCCTCTTTTGATCTGGCTAGTATTGTGAGGTCGTCGGGGAATGCTAAACATTGATGTCGGTTCTGGTATAATGTGCCCTCTCTCCTGATCCTACTGTCTCTTAGGATTTTTTCTAATATAAGGTTAAATAATGTTGAGGAGAGGGGGTCCCCTTGTCTTAGCCCTTCTTTCACTCTGAACTTTTTTTACAGTCTACCATTCATTCTTACCGTATTTATAGTATTCTGTTGGGTCATTTCAACTAGTCTGGTCAGTTTGTTCGGTATTCCTAGTTCGTTCATTGCCAAATATAGTTTGTCCCTTTTGATGCTATCGTAAGCTTGCTTGAAGTCCATAAATAGTAGGTGTGTGGTTAGTTGATGTTGGTGACTTGCTGCCTGTATTTCCTTTATTACGAAAATCTGGTCGACAACTGATCTTCTTTTTCGGAAGCCGCACAGATATTCCCCAAGTATATTCTCGGAGTGGTTTTTTATTTCGTTGTTTATGTAGGTGGCTAAGATTTTGTATATTCCGTCCAATAAGGCTATCCGTTTATAGTTTTCACAGTTTTCTTTATCACTTTTCTTAAAAATTGGGCAGATTATCGCTTCGCTCCATGTTGTTGGCATTTCCTCCCTTTTCCGGATTTCCACTATTAACTCTACTATCGTATCCTGTAGTCTATTTCCTCCATTTTTTATGATTTCGGCTTGTATTCCGCTTATTCCTGCACTCCTATTGTTCTTCAGTGGTTTTATTATCCGTTTTATTTCTTCTATGTCCGGTGTTTCTTCTTGCAATGGGTTCGGTTCTTTTCCTTGCTTGGTTGGTTCTTGGTAGCTTGTTTCGCTCTGGTGTTTATTCAGCAGCTCCTCGAAGTACTCAGCTCATCTGTCGCTTACTTTGTTTTGATCTCCTATTAAATTTCCATGTTTATCCTTGCAGAGGCTTGTTTTTGCTTGGTATCCCCTTTTGACCATTTTCGCTCCTTGATAGAAGTTCTTGATGTCCTCGTTGCTGTGATTTTCTTCTATTTCTTCTAGTTGTTTGGTTTGGTACCTTCTTTTCTTTGTTCTGCGTAGGGTTTTACATTTCCGCCTGAGTATTTCGTAATTGTGTTTACTCACTTCTGTCCTTTCTTGCAGCATTTTGATTCTTGCTTTCATCTTATCTTTTACTCCTCTTTCACATTCATCGTCGTACCATTTGGTCCTATTACTTTTTGTATTATGCAGTGCTCCTTGACTGTACTCATTAAGGTTTTTTCTACTAGCTTCATTCTCTCGTCTATGTTTTGGAGCATGTCTTCTTGTCGAAGCTTTTCCTCAATTACTTCTGCGTACTTAGCTTGTCTTTCTTCTCCATCTAATGTTTTTTTTTTGTTCGGTCTTCTTAATTGTGGTTTTTGGTATTAGTTGTTTCAGCTTTATTCCTACCAGAAAATGATCAGAGTCTAAGTCTGGTCCTCTATAGGAACGTACATCTTTGATTACTCCTTCACTTTTCGTTTCCACCAGCACGTGGTCTATTTGGTTTGTCGTATTCCCATCTGGTCATCTCCACGTTCCTTTATGTATGTCCTTGTGTTGGTAATAAGTACTTTTTATTTTCATATTTCTACTCATAGCCATGTCTATTAATTGTCTTCCATTTTCATTAGTTTTTGTGTGTAAGCTATATTTGCCTATTGTTGGTTGGTATCATTCTTCTTTTCCAATTTTTGCGTTGGTGTCGCCTAGGATGATTTTCACATCAAACTTTGGTATTTTCTGGTATATTCTATCTAGCTCTTCATAGAACTTTTCCTTCTCTTCTCTTTGTTTCTCCTCCGTCGGAGCATGTATATTGATTATGCTAATTTTTTGATACTTTCCTTTTAGTCTTAGGTAGCATAGTCTGTCTGTTACAGGGAAAAAGTTTACTAGCGTTGCTTTGAGATTTTTGCTCACCATAAATCCTGTCCCTAATCTCCTATCTTTGCCTCCACTTGTGAAGAAAGTGTATTCATTCATATCCCAGATGTCGTTTCGCTTCTGTTTTATTTCTTGTAATGCGATTATATCTATGTTGTGTTTCCTTAGTTGTTTTTCTAGTTCATTAATTAGTCCTTCTTCGTACGTTCCCCTCACGTTCCAGATTGCCATATGTATAGTCTTGATTGGTTTGTATTTTTTATTTGTGTCGTCTTTCTTTTTCAATGCATTTTCCATTTTTGTTTTCGTCGTCGTGTTTCCTTCCGTTTTTTCTATTGTTAGTTTTTTGTGAGTTCGTGTTTTTTCGTCACACCATTTATATTTTGTCCCATTTATTTCCAGTTTTCTATATCCTACTTTCGCTGTAATGCCTTTGTTTTTCTCTTCTCTGGCTATTTCTCTTATGGTTGCGTGGGTTTTTTGTTCCTCTCTGGTTAGGTCATTATCTAGGTAGATGTTTTGTTTTCCTAATTTGTATTTGTTTTTAAGTACTTTCGTCTTTTGTTCAAAGTTCTTCAAATTTGCTACCATTATATTTGGGTCTTGTCCTCCTATCTTGAATGCCTCTTCAACTTCCACTGTGGTGTCGGTTTCTCTTTCTATGAATTGTTCAACCCATTCTATGAGGTTCTCGTTCCTTGATTCTATTCCTTTGATTACTGTGTTGTTTTTCTTTGTTCTCTTTTCCTGGGAATCTAATATTCCTTTAATTAGCTTTATTTCACCTTGGAGTTATTTCTTCTCTCTTTGCCATTGGTATTCTCTTCTCCTTAATTCTTCTCTGAGTGTCATTATTTCTTCTCTCAATTTTTCTATACGTTTGTTTGTGTCTCTTATGTCCTTCCTGGTGTTCTTGATTTCTTCTATGATCTCGTTCATAACTGCGCAATACTGTGGCAAATTATTGGTTGTTTTATGTAATGAGTATA
This sequence comes from Othius punctulatus, assembly GCA_951805005.1. Taxonomy (NCBI): domain Eukaryota; kingdom Metazoa; phylum Arthropoda; class Insecta; order Coleoptera; family Staphylinidae; genus Othius; species Othius punctulatus. Next base: position 73,567,163 of record OX638143.1, on the reverse strand, counting down.
AACGAATTATAAATAATCATATTGCAAATTCATTTATATCAGTAATACGAATAATTTACAGGATATATTTAACAAACTTGTATCTATCAAAACCTAGTTAGTGAATCCTGAAGTAATAAATGGAATGTGACATTGGAAGGCACAAACAGTGACATATTTCATGAAGTGGTGACATGCATTGAGCAGTTTTGTGGGCACGTAGAATTTAACAATGTGTGAAGTCATTAACGTTAAGAACATCTTTTATCCAAAACTAACTAATTCTTTTTGAGTCAATAAAGAAAGTCATTAAATTCAAGTTGATGTTTAATTATTGTTGCAAAATCCTTTAAAGTGAATAAATTACACATAATCCATAAATATGTGTCTTTATTTTATTAATATTATTGTTACTAACATACGCATTACCTCTAAAAGAAGTTAAAGTTGTCACGATAATGATTCAATATCAAACATAACGTAAAGAAGTACTGCCATTATACGATCATACAAAATAAAAGTAAAATAGATAAATCACGAGCCAAAACAAATATCATAAATTATAAGAATTTATGATTACATGTAAAATATACCTAAATATTAAATATTGGGAAAACCGAAGTCTTGCAGTGTGTAAGTTATAGTGAATATTACAGTACTTGATTGTAGTAATGATAACCACAACATTACAATACAATTAGCAAGTTCAAATTAAATACATGAATTTGAAATTATGTGTTCTAATGATGTGCTAATTAATTTGTGTACAAGTGTTCATACATAAACTGTTTCCGGCACCCAGCCTAAATATCTGGGAACTATTCGAATGCGTTAAATAATTTATTCGCCTAGTCCCAGTTATGTTCTAATTAAATACCAAATTCAGGCGCATCTGTACAAATTAACTTGTTACATAGCATAGGGCAGAATTTAACATGGTACAGATAATTGGGTCAGTATAGCTAGATTATTATTGTTGCACCAATAATATTTATGAAGTCACGATGTTATTAGTTGCCATCAATAATAATTATTCTACTAATATGTAGTGGTTGAAAAGTTTAATTTAATTTATATAATTGAAATACAAATAAAATTAATAAAATATGTTTTAACATTAATATTTTCGGGCGTAAAAGTGTTTTTCAACTTAATCGCTGTTAATAATCACTTTCACATTATATTTTCTGTACCATAAATTATCAAAATAAATACTATGTGTTACTATATAGTTAATGTTTCGATTATTTACGTATTTCTATGAAATTTCAATAAATCTTCCATTTTTGCCGTTTTTCATCTTCACGGATTGTCTTTGCAAATATTTGCACAATATTAAAGCTTTGCATGAATATAGACCTGATTCTACGTGAAACTATATAGTTTATAATTAAAATTACCAATTGTTTACCATGTTATTTAAATTATTTGATTCAGAGAAATTATATGTATCCATTCCAAAAATATATCCTGAAACCTTGTAAAATACTGTATCTAATAAGATATAGTACTTATTAATTAACATATGTTTTTAAGGTTTTATTAATTGTTTTAAATGTACCTAAATTGAATTCCCCGCCGTGAAAATAGTTAAAAATAAGTTTCAAGCAGTTCATGTGTTCGCTACGAGATGGAGCAATGACACAATTGCCAAGCCATGTTGCCAAGAACTCTGTCAACAGAGTCTCTAACAGAAGTTTGAAATATGCGAATCAAGTGCAATTCAAGGTGTTTTCGTATGTTTTTAATAAAAAATCGTTAATTTATTCAAAAATAAATGAAATTTCACAAGTAAATGGCAGTGTTTGAACATCGTTTGTATTTATCTGGGTCAGTTTCACGTATAGCAATAATCTCTCAGCATACTTTTGTCCCAAAATCCTTGATAATTTATTTCAATTTTCATTAAATCTTAATGAGCACGTTCTCCTTGTTAATCACTCACAGCACCCAGGTTTTGTGGAAATAAGTTCAAATGTGAATGCAAAAAATGCATCTTGAGTGGCACCTAATTCACAATAATTTTACAATAATTCAGTAACAATTTGTCTGCAGTTATTACTTTTCTTGTTTCCAAGGAAACCATCTACGATGCTTTTGAAAGATTGCCAGGCTGCAGATTCTTTCTCTGATAAACATTGTGAGAAATAATCATCATTCAATAACCTCCTGATCTGTGGACTATTTAATATGACTTCTTTAATTTTAGCATATGAAATTGTAGGAAAAACTGCTAACAAATGTTTAAAAGCAGCACCATTTTTATTTAGAGCCTTGACAAAGTTTTTGAAAAGACCTAGTTTTATATGCAGTTGTGGAAGTAGAACGTCATTTGGATCAATTAATGGATGATTTGAAATGTTTTGTATTCAAGGAGAATACTCTGTTCTTTGTGGCCAGGGGCGGATGGGCCATACGGGAAAATGGGAAATTTCCCGGTGGGCCGGCAGGCCCCAGATTTTTTTTCAGGAAAATCCGACGACAAGTTTATTAATAATCTTGATTTAATATGACTATGTTGTGGTTTGATTAGCTTTTTGCACATTTTAATAAAATATTCTAATTTGTAAGGAAAATGTAAATATAGTCAAATTTTGGTATTTATAATAAGAATTTCATAATTTCTAATGAACATTTTGCAATCTCTAATGAAAAGTTCGTAATTTCCACCTAAGTTTATTTTCATAAAATTTTCTACGAATAACTATAAACATTTTAACTTGTACAACTTGAAAATACCAATGACAATTTGCATTTTATAGTGAAATTTTGGCACTTTACAATAAATTTTCATAATCGCTGCTTAAATGTTGTAATTTATACTACGAATGTTGAATATTTTACATTTTACAGTGAAATTTATCAATTAACAATCAAATTTTCTTGAAGTTATTGCAATTTTGTAATTTAGAATGATGAGTGATGAAAGTCACAACAAAAATTACATAATTCCAATAAAACTTATTTATTACTTTATGATTGTTTTCTAATTCCATTGAAATATTGTATTCATAATAAAAACTTTATAATACGGATGTTGAATATTTTACATTACAGTGAAATTTGTCAATTAACAATCAAATTTTCTTGAAGTTATAGCAATTTTGTAATTTAGAATGATGAATGATGAAATTCACAACGAAAATTACATAATTCTAATAAAACTTATTTATTACTTTATGATTGTTTTCTAATTCCATTGAAATATTGCATTCATTATAAAAACTTTGCAATTTTTACTACAATGTTCCACTTTAAATTCAACATTTACAAATTCTAAAACTTTTGTAATTTACAATTAATTCTCCATAAATTCTATTGAAATACTGAAATCCATCATCAAAATTTCGTAACATTCATCATAATGCTATTACTATTTAAGGGGTTTAAGAAATTTTTGTGATGTGTAGTTAAAATGTCAAAATTTCATGTTTTTGTTGAATTTAAAAAAAATTTAATCAACATTTTACACCTTCCAATATTTTTGTTGTAAATTTCTATGAAATGGTTAATACATTTGCAAGGAATATGATTTCTGGGGAAAGACGGTATAATTTCTAATAAAAAACCCGCAAGTTCCATTGATAGTGACAATTAATGAAGTAAATTTATGAACTCTGGTAATTATATTAAAAATTTCTAATGAAAATTTTGTAATTTCCAATTCATTGCAATTTACAAGCGAGATATTTCAATGAGAATTTTATGGTTTGATGAACTTGCAATTTGTAATAAAATATCAAAATTTGTCATTTGCAACGAAAACTTCATAATTTCTCTTTGTAATTTTGTACTTACTTTTGTATTTTGCATTAAAATTTTTGCAAATTTCTGTCAGAATATTAATAAAATTATTAAAAACTCGTAGTTTCCATTGATATTTACAATTTATGAAAAGTCTAGAAATTATATTAAAAAATTGTTATGAAAATTTTGTAATTTCCAATTCTTTACAATTTACAACTAATAAATTTTATAATTTCTACTAAATTCTATCAATTATCATGATAACTTATTTCCTTTGAGTTTTGGAATTTATAATATATATTTTTTACTATCATTTAAAAAATCAAATCATATTAAGTTTCATGTTGATTTTCATTAAGTAAGTTTTTATATTTATTTTTTATGTGTATATTATGCAGGTTCTCCCGCTAATAAACATTATTATTATTATTAACATAATTTTAAATATAAATTGTATAATTCAAATGGCAATTTTGTGTTTTGATTAATATTTTACAATTTTAATTACAATTTGTAATGTAAAATTTGTAAAAGTAATAATGTTGAAAATTACATTTCAATTTTCTTATTATTTTTTTTTCTTTTATGTTCAATAAATTTTCTGCAAATAACTATGAACATTTTAACAACTTTGTGAGGGATATGCTTCCTGAATAAAACTCCAATAATTAAAAAAAATTGCAGGATCTAATTAAACTTTGTAATTTAAAATGAAGATTTTGTAAATTATAATTAAATTTTCTTAGTCAAAGCATGACAAATTTTAATTACCTAATCTTTTTCATATTTTATTTAATATGATTGAAAGCAGTACTGAGCGCACACTTTAGGAACCTCTGTATTAATAAATAAATAAGTATTATGAAAAACTTATGGTAATAAATTTTATATTATTTTTTTCTTTATGGGGAGTACTCTGTCGTAGTTATGTAATCTTTTTATTTGATGTTAACAATGTTATTTGACGTTATTCGGGTTAACTGATCTTAACCCGACTAGTTTCGGATTTTATAAGCCATCCTCAGAGGTGTTATTTAAAAAAAATATATTCAATATTAAATTATTTAATGTAAAGTATTTTTGATTTTTACATATTTGTCAAATTTTGAAGTATGATTATTATTTTGATTAAATGGTATTATTGCAATTTTTATGAATGCAAAATGGGCTGGCAAAAGTTCGTTCCCTGGCCGCTTGTATGTTGCCCATCCGCCCCTGTTTGTGGCCAATCAATTCTGATGTAATGATGATTTGTAGCTCGACTATCCCATAAACAAAGGATACAACAAAATTTTGTGAAACCTCCTTGCATGCCAGTTAACAAACCAAAGACCTAAATAAATTTGATTTATTTAAAACTTGGAATTTACGATATACATAGAACATTCAATGTCATAATTTTAAATCACCACATATCTTCCATTTATGTTCTTCGTATTTGAGTAAAGTTAAAATTAGAGTCATTGATTCGTAATATTCCTTAGTATTAACAGCATGAGCAATTGGTACGGATGGTTTTTTATTCCTATTGTGTAAAAGAAGAGCCTTTAAACTGTACTCAGAGCCATCAATGAAAAATCTATATTCATTTTTTTTTCATATGGTTGGTTATTTTTTTGAAATAAACAATGAATGTCGTTACAGTAGAGAATAGTCTATTTCTTCTCAAAATATGCAGGCAATTCCAAGCTTGTTTCTCTATAAACTGTTACTTTGGCCCAACTGCAAGATGTTTCCATTGTTGCATACGTGAAGCCTATAATTCTGCGTCTTACTTTGATAAATGTAAATCACGAACAAGATCAAGAACAAGTTCAGCTTGAGTCATTAAATGGCATTCATTAGACTCATAGAAACTGCCACTGCTGGGAACAATGTCATTAAAAGATGATTCCGAATCACTGTTTGTAGTACCAGAAACGACTGGCAATGGATCATTTGGTAAATGTTGAACTGGGATTGAAACAGATGAAATATTTGCGTATTGCACACTTGTTCGATTTTTCATATTGATCCCTACAACTTTTGATAAACAAACGTAACAATCGGTTTAGTGATTACTTTGCTCCCTCCATACTACTGGAACTGAAAAGTCGAAATATTTCTTATCGCCATTCAACCACTTGTATAAAACAGCTCTGCAACTATTGCAAAACAATGTCGGTTGTCCACGTTTTGTCTATATTTCTGACAGCAAAACCAAAGTAATGTAAATATGCATATTTTATCGGTTATGTTATTGCATATCCCTTTTTTCCAACCATATATTTACCACAAACAAAGCAGATATAGCTTAAATTAGTAACACACGATCTACTTGACATATTTAAGCACTATTATTATGAAGCTAGAGAATAAATGTAGGTTTCCGTCAAATTACGTTACAGTAGCGCCATCTATGCGACATAAAAAGAACTAGACCTGATAGCGCAATTCAGGTAGTAAATTTGAATTATATGCACCTAAATTACTTGAAAAACATCCTCCTCTTTTCCAGTCAATTTTTTTATTTCAATTTGTGGACCAGTGAAATTTATCGTTTACTTGGTTACCATAAACAACATATCAAGTCTATAACATGTCATTGACTAAGAAGGTGAAAATGCCAGTATTATATTTTCCTATAATTTATCGTTTACTTGGTTACCATAAAAAACAAAATAATCCTATAAAATGTCATTTACTAAGAAGATGGAAATAACAGTATTGAATGTTCCTATAATTTATAGTTTACTTGGTTACCATAAACAAAAAAATAAGTCTATAACATGTCATTTACTAAGAAGGTGGATATAAAAATATTAAAATCAATATTGTACTGTATATGTATTTATAATAATAAAAAGGTTTTCGATGCAACGTATTTTACGCCTATTTAGTAATTCAAAATGATTGCATAACTGTGGCAGTTGGCCAGAGGCTGTAAATATAACCAATACGTAATTAACAAACTACTCGCCTTGAGCATAAAAGTGACATCACCTAAATTACACCACAAATTCGATCAGTGTAAATTGATATAAAACTTTTGTAATTATTATTTGTTATTAATATTACCCCATGTTGAGGGTGCCAAATGCTACGTTATAGACAATGCCCCACTTTCGGGTGTTTAAAATGTGTTGTTATACTAAGTCTATTAACTGCGTAGATTTATTATTGGGTAGATAATTATATATATTATATTTATCATTACACCTTCTACCAATTAGTGTAGGTGTTTTTCTTTACATTTCTCATTTTCTTCTTTCCATTAGTTTTCTATAAATTTGCTCCATTTCTTTCGGTCGTTTGTCATGTTCTTTGCCTGTATCCTTGTTAGTCCTCGTTTTGTTAATATCTCTTTACTCGTGTCGTCCCTGGTTTTCTTTGGTCTGCCTCGTCAGGTCTTCTTGCATTTTGCTTCCCACACAAGTTTTGGTTGTCTGTCTTCTTTCATCCTGTGCATGTGACCCCACCATCCTAACTGTTTCTTTTCAATAAATTCCAGGGTCGATTCTATTTCTAGTTCATTTCTTATTACTGAGCTTCTGATCTTGTCGAATTTTGTTACCCCTTTCGTTCTTCTCAGGTATTTCATTTCCACTGCTTGTATTCTTTCCTTCTCCCTCTTTTTCAGATTCCACGTCTCACATCCAAATGTTAATACTGGCCTTAGTAGTGTCTTGTATAACTTAGTATTTGTTTTGGTTGATATTTCTTTTCTGCGTAGGATGGTTTTGTTCAGTTCATGGTAAGTACTTGTAGCCTTCTTAATCCTCATGTCAATCTCACTCACTTGTTCCCGGTTACTGTTGAATACTACCCCCAAGAATTAAATTTCCTCCACTTGTTCAATTTTGGTGTCTTTTAATTTCATGTTCATCGCTTCCATACCTCCCACTACCATTACTTTAGTTTTACCCATATTTATTTCCATTTGGTACTTTTTAAGTGTCTCTTCCCATATCTTCATGTTCTTTTGTAATTTTGTTTCTTCATTCACCAGTAATACAACGTCGTCTGCGAACGCTCCTTGTTTCACACTGATGTTCCTCATTCTTCTGTATCCTATTTCCATTTCTCTTGTTCCTGCTTGGCATTTTCTTATTATCTCGTCCATGTAGATGATAAATAGAATCGGACTTAGGCTTCCTCCTTGTCTCAACCCGTCTTTGGTCTTGAAGCACTTTGATTCGTTGTTGTTGTACACTATTATATTCTTGTTGTTTGCGTATATCATTTTGATAATGTTTATGAATTTCGCGCTCAAACTTCTTTCTTCCAATATTTTCCAGAGTTTCTTTCTGTTGACCGTATCAAATGCTTTTTTTATGTCTATGAAGCCCATGCATACTTTTTTATTTTGTTTTTGTTTTTTTCTCTATGATCTGTTTGATTGTGAAAATGTGGTCTTGTATACTCCTCCCTTTCCGAAAACCACTTTGTGCCTCGTGTAATGTCGATTCTACTGTTTTCCTTATTTTGTTTTCTATAATCTTCTCTAATATTTTCATTCCAGCACTTATTAGATTAATGCCCTTATGTTACCACATTCTTTTCTGTCGCCTTTTTTGTATATTGGTACCACAAGTGCGGTTCTCCAGTCGTCCGGTAACCGTTCTTCTTCCCATACTCCATTATATACTATTAATAGTAGTTTCTGCGCTTCTTCGCCGATGGTTTTCATCATTTCTGCTGTTATTTGGTCCTTTCCTGCCGCTTTTCCGTTTTTCAGGCTCTTAATTACTATGTCTAATTATTTTTCTGTTATCTCTTCGTTTCGGTTTTGTTTTCTCGGTTTTGTGTAATTTCTTCTATCTCTCTATCATTGTTTTCCTCAGCATATAATAATTCCATGAAATATTCCCTCCATCTATTCATAATTTGTTCATCTTCCCTTAATATATTTCCTTGTTTGCTCTTGATTTCACAGTCTGTTTGTTTTTTTTTTCTTTTCTGGAGCTCTTGATAACATTATAGAACAACTTCTGGTTTTCTCTGCTGTTTCTTTCCATTATTTCCCCAAATTCTTCCCATGACTTTTGTTTCGCTTTTAGTATTACTTCTTTGACTTTCTTTCGGCTTTCTTTATACTGGTCATATTTTGCGTCTGATTTATCATTTAGGTATTGCTTCCAGGCCAGCTTTTAATTTTTTATTTCCTCTTTAATTTATTCTGTCCACCTTCTAGTTTGTTTCTTCTTGTTTGTTTTCCTCATTGTTCCACATGTTATTTTTGCTGCCTCTCTCATAATGTTTCTTATTGTTTCCCATAACTTTATAATGTCCATCTCTTGTATTCTCTTTTTTTGCGATATTAACTCTGTCACCATTTTTGTGTACTCTTTGGCTACTTTTTCCTCTCTCAGTTTGTATAGTTTTGTCGTCTCTCTTTCTTTCTTTATTTCGTTATCATGTCTGTCGTTTACTTCTACTGTGTTTCTTTTATTTTTAATATCAATAGGTAGTGGTCGCTATCAATTTCGAATCCTCTTCTAACCTTTGTATCAATTATGTTACTACGATGTTCTGTATCTATTAAAATATAGTCGATTTTTTGTTCCTTGCCCTTTCTTCTCTCGTATATGTATGTATTTCTTTGTAGTTGTAGAATGTATTTGTTATAATAAGGTCCTCTATTAAACAGGAGTCTAGCATTCTCTTCCCGTTATCATTCCTTACGTTTTCGCCATGTTTACCTATTATTCCGTTAAATATGTTATCACCTCTGCCTACTCTACAATTAAAATCTCCGGCAACATAAATTTCTTCTTTTAGGCTTTCTATTGTTTCTCCTAGTTTATCCCAAAAAATCTTTTTGTTTTCCACTAAGTCATCGTCATTAGGTCCATATGTTACAACAATATTTCTTTTCTTATTTTGTCCGCAATTCAGTGTTCATAGAAGCTGTTCCGTGTTGATAATGATTCCCTAGTTCAAGTCGAGTGTTTACAGATGCTCGAACGCAAATAATTACTGTCCTGAAATTGATTATATCCGCGTAAACAACACGTAAATCAAACTGTTTTTGAATAACACGTGAATGTAAATAACTATTGTTCGAAGATATTTGTTTCTGTACAACTGATTTCCTTTTCTCTGCTGACCGACGTAGATGCTCCGGGATCTAAAGCGAATCTGATTGTTTATAGGCGTTCAGCCTTTTTAAAATCTCAGTTAAACAAGTGATTTTCGCTTGTTAAAATCCGCCTACGTTGATCCAAATAGGCGTGTAAATGGTCGAGTTGCTACCCGAATCCAGTTTGTAACCACGGCAACGAATCAACAAATTAGAATTATGATTATATTTATCCGTATACCGGTGAAACCATAATTCCAATTATGATTTGAACCTGATATTCGACAGCCTTGTATTTTTCTGTTTCTATACGAATGTCGAACATCTTTGTACGATGAGTTTGAATTTTCCATTGAATTTTATACATATTACTGACCCATTACAATTATTTTACGTTAATTGTGCCCTGAATGAATTATAATTCTAGCTATACAAATCCTATTTGATTACCTAAGTAATCCGATTAATATCTAAATACCCTGAATCTAATATATTTAGTATAATTTTCTATAAACAAAATCCTATCTAACGTACACTATAAAATAACAAATTAAATCTATTAAATAACATCACAATATGTAAAAAATAATCGACATGATATTTATTGTATTCTAGTACCGTGTTGATTCTAAAATACTATGATTAACTGTGGAGTAACATCTTTAAGCTGCATTGATTTGTAGTGAAGTTAGTAGAATTGATAATTCATCTAATTTCGATATTTTATTCATTAGTTATAGCTTGAGATATAGTGCATACAGGATTTGAACTGTAAGACTTCGGTTTTCCCAATATTTAATAATTAGGTATATTTATGATATTTGTTTTGGCTCGTGATTTATCTATTTTACTTTTATTTTGTGTGATCGTATATTGGCAGTACTTCTTTACGTTATGTTTGATTTTAAATCATTATCGTGACAACTTCAACAACTGTTAGAGGTAATATGTGTGTTAGTAACAATAATATTAATAAAATAAAGACACATATTTATGGATTAAGTGTAATTTATTCACTTTAAAGAATTTTGCAACAATAATTAAACATCAACTTGAATTCAATGACTTTCTTTATTGACTCAAAAAGAATTAGTTAGTTTTGGATAAACGATGTACTTAACGTCAATGACTTCACACATTGCTCAATTCTACTTGCCCACAAAAATGCTCAATGCATGTCACCACTTCATGAAATGTGTCACTGTTTGTGCCTTCCAATGCCACATTCCATGTATTACTTTAGGATGCACTAACTAGGTTTTGATAGATACAACTTTGTTAAATGTATCATGTAAATTGTTCGTATGACTGATGTTAATGAATTTGCAATATGATTATTTATAACTCGTTTATACTCATTACACAAAACAACCAATAATTTGCCCCAGTATTGCCCAGTTATTATGTAAATTATACCTTAATATTTTATACAGTAATAATATTGTAATAATTAGTACAGTATATCAGTAATTATACATGATAATTTTAAACAGTTTTTTTTTTATGGGAAACAAAGCAAGGGAAAGCTCAAGAAGAAAACTAATTATATTTGTTTTTTATGATTTTATATGCGCCCAATGACCATATCAGATGTTATAATAAGAATTATGTTTACGATCATATAGGGTAGGTCATGATTTGATATGATCTGTGTACTAATAGACGCATCTGTCCTATAAAGGCCGCCTTTTTCTGGCCTTATCGATCCATATGTAGATATGCCCATGGTGTTTACCATTCAAATTTGAAAAACTGCGACCTAATTGGCATAAGTCATTCGACATGACTTATGATCAAAGCGCGGATTTATAAGCCTACAAAATTACAAAATAAGCGCTTATAAATGCATAAAAATCTTAGAAAATAAGCATATAAAATAGCATAAAGATTAGAATAAGCATAAAAACACAGAAAACGCATGAAAAGGCATATTTTATTTTTTATGAAAATACAGAAAAACAAAACAAAGCATAATTTTATTAACAAGAACGCACTATAGGCAGATAAAAGTAATATTTTAATAACATAGGTTTTGGTGATTAATATTAATAACAATAATAATTAATAACAAATAATTATTACTGCTCATTTTTAAATGAACTAATAATTAAATGTTTTTCTAAATTTACAACGGAAAATCCCATTCTCCTATCACTGAGCACATTTTTTAAGTGTGAAAAGCTTCTCTCCCATTCACACTTGTAATCGGTGCATATTTGAATTTGGGAACAATTGTAATATTTATCAGCAAATCTTCTACGAAATCTCCTTTTAAAACTGTTGATATTCTTTGTAACTCGCCAAACCCTTTATTTTTTGACAAAACTGCATCACATTTTTTAAAAATAATTTCTCCAAAGATCCCCTTACGTTTGAGACGTCGTTCCTAAAATCTTCAACTATTTGAACCGCATCTACCAAAGTTGTGTCCTTTGCTTGGAGTTTATTAATCGCTTTGCTTACGAAACTGTAGTTGGTTTTTCGGAATGCTAAATTTTGTACAACCCTCCTATCTTTAAGAACTTTGTGGCATTCTTTAATTGCCTCTGACACATTTTCGGAAAACTCTAACACAAGCTCCTTAAATGAATCGAAATTGTCGGTATAATAGAAGGCAGCATCTAGCCACGTAGCCCATCTAGTTATAACCGGTGCCGGAGGAAGAGGTACATTAGGCATTCTTTCCCTAAACATTTCAACCCTCAGTGGAGCTGTTGGGAAAATTTTCTTCCCGGTTTTTATCAAATCATCAACCAGGGGAAATTGCAGTCTAATCGTTTCAGCAACTCCATAAAACCATGTGACAAACAGGTGCAATGCATTAATTGCTCATAAAATACTTTTAAATTAGAATATACCTTCAACATATATGCAGCGGCATCAGAAAGCATCAATAATAATTTAACATTTGGTACGGGGTTTGGCAAAAAAAAAGTGTTAATCCATCGTGAACGAATTAGGCAACGGTATTGCCATTTGTTTTTTTCTAACTGCTTGGAACTAATTAAAAATGCATTGGTGGAGTCTTCGTTTAATATTCCAATCATTAAATGGTCGATGTATCGACCACATGAATCAGTACTTCATCTACACAGAACCATATGTAATTGTTGCCAATTATCTTTTTTATTTCTTCAATAGTGTGTTTATATACTTGCTCGACATAGTTTTTGCGAATGGTTGATTCGGCAGGAATATGACTACCGGTGTATGTTTGTAAAAAAGATTAAAACATACTATTATTTAGTTTTTTGACGGAATGTTAGAAGATACTATTGTATTGCATAAACAAAGTAAAATTCCTTTTCATTCTGCGTAGAAAAACTCGCAAAAGACTCGGAAATAGTTTGCTGGGTACTCAGGGTACTGCTTGCAGATTAGTGTTTTTTAAATTTTACACGTGATTTGTTGTTTTGATATGTTGTGTTATGTTAAATTTTTTCTCGCAGTTAATCTACAACATAATACATGCTTGTACCTAGGCCAATAGCAACACAAAATAAAACTTACCGGTTTGATACAAGCCCTGCAAATTAATTTGCCGTTCTCATATTTTAATTCAGAATGTCCACGTATCCATTCATCGACGGAAGGTTTTACTTTCGGCATTTTATACAAGAAAACTTATAAACACGTAATACACACAAGGCACAAGCACAACGCACTGATGATTGAGATAAATTGGACTGAATTGATTGCACACTTGCCCCAGATGCGTTCTGTGCACGTAAAAATAGGGTAATCCCCGAAATAATCAAACTTTGTTTACCAAATATCACATACGCACGCTCGCTTTGTTGATGATTTTGTGATAACCAAGCACTCTAGACGTAACGGAGTAATATAATACTGAATTCTCATTACAATAATGTGCAACAAAATATATTCCTGGCTAATATAAATAATACGCTATAAAATTGAGAAATAAGCAAATAAGCACAAAAAATAAGGAAGTATGTACACAAAATGCATTAAAGCAATTATAAGCTTAAAAACTGAAAATATGCATAAAAGCATAAAAAAAAATTATCACGTTAATTTATTTGCTGAAATTCGTATAGATACGAGGTCATTTTGGTCTGCTATTAAAACTTATGTATAGCATAATACCTTGAAATCCGCGTCTAGCTTATGATATATGTCTTTAAAAGTTTGTACGTATCCCACTTTGACGCTCAAATCATCACCTGCGCTCGTGATATATAATTTAGATAAATGGGAGGCCTGTCTCATTTACAAACACGTGTTTCTTACAAAGTTAGCGATTCCATAACTACAATCCAAGTTCACTCGTTAAAAAAGGGAACAAGTAACAGCAGGAACACATAATTTTTATTCAATTAAAAACCGTGATGCAATCGTCATGTCGATTGTAATGTTTATTCATCCGATGGAAAACGTCTTTAGAGAAATTTTCAGGTATATCGGGTGTCCAAACCTATACTTATTTAAACTGCATCATGAAAGTATTAGACATAAAAATGTAACTTATTCGGATATATTTTACAATACTGAACCTCAGAGCCAAATAGTATTAAGTAACATTTTTTTAATATTACAGCAGAGTAATTTGAAGAGCTTGAACAATGGTATTTTTCAAACAAATTACTATTGTAAATAGGAGAGCATGGGTTATCATTTTCCCATTTATGATTTTGGAAGCGAACTAAAGCTGATAATAACCAACCTCCTGCATAAATTTATTTAAATAATTTTAAATTAATTGTGGGACTTAATACTGTTTGGTTCTAGCAATGGACTTAATATCTTGTGACTGAAAACTCTATTTTGTGAAAAAATACTGTTTAGCTCCTATGTATTTACAGATAGGTGGTACTTGATACTGAAATATTATTAAGAAACCCATAGAAGAACAGCGCAAAGTGGATCCAAAATTATTTAATATCAATTATAACTAATTAATAAATGGTAACAAAAGGCAAAGAAGGAAAGAGGAACAAAACAGAGACGTTGCAGGGAGGGAAACAATACACGACAAAACAAACGATAACGGTTCACGAATATGCAACCTAGCAGCAGCAACAAACACATTCGTAGCAAGTACGACATTCAAACACAAGAGAGAACATAAAATAATGGATGATACCAGGAAGAACAGATGGGAACCAAATAGACCACGTGCTCATCTCAAAGAAATGGAAGAAAATGATACAGGATGTTAGATCTTATAGAGGAGCCAATGCGAATACGGACCACATGCTGATAATTGCAAAAATGAACGAAATTATAATCCGTAACAACAATAAAGAAGAAAGAAGAAGGAAATGGAACCTAAGGAAGCTAGATAATGAGAGCACAGAAACAGAATATTGATCTGCAATTGAAAACAGACTCGCCACCGAAGAAGCAACAACAATAGAAGAGGACTGGAGCAGAATAAAGAACACTATAATAGAAACAGCTGAACAGATAATAGGCCTGGGAAATAAAAAACCAGCAAAACAATGGTTCGATGAAGAGTGCCAGGAGAAAAGTGCAGTAAAAAGTCAAAAAAGGAAGAACTGGATAAAGACAAAAAAAGAAGAGGACCTCCAAGAATATAGACAAGCACAACGCGACGCAAAAAAACACTACAAAAAGAAAAAAATAGACTGGCTAGATAAAGAACTACAGGAAATAGAAGAAAATAGCAAGGACAACAGGAAGCTATACGAATATATCAAACGACAGAACAACAAAAGTAGGCCTGCTACCAAAATCAGGAAGAAAGAATGGGAAGAACATTTCACGAAAATATACCTGGAAACACAAACAGAGGACGAGGTAGCAGTAATCAGTGCCGAAGACGAAGAACCACCCAACTACGAAGAACTCACGCAGACGATAAAAAAGCTAAAACTACACAAAACAGCAGGGCCGGACGAAATAAACAACGAACTGATAAAGAAGGGAGGAGCAGTACTAACGGAGAGAATATTCAGTCTAATTAACAAAGTATGGAAAGAAGAGAAAATGCCCTCGGAATGGAAGAACGGACAAATAACACCAATACACAAAAAATGAGACACAACGAAATGTGAGAACTATAGGACTATAATGCTACTAAATACCACGTACAAAATACTAACAGAACTAATAAGGAACAGACTAACACAGCACATGGAAGCCAAGATTGGCCCATACCAGAACGGGTTCAGAAGAGGAAAATCAACAATAGACGCCATACACGTATTGACACAAATAATAGAAAAATGCTACGAGTATGGAATGGAGCTACATATCCTATTTATAGATTTCAAACAAGCGTTTGACTGCGTAATAAGAGAGCAACTGGTAAAGGAAATGGTGGAAATGGGAATACCGAACAAGCTGATAAATCTAACAAAAATGACAATGAACAACTCAACGGCAGAGATCATCACAAGAGACGGTAAAACAAATAAAGTAAACATAGGGAAAGGAGTAAGACAGGGAGACGGGCTATCAACAGTGCTTTTTAACATTATGTTAGAAGGCATTATAAGCAAAGTGGGAAACAACAAATCACTAGTACAGAACGAAACACAGATAATTGGTTACGCAGATGACCTCGCACTAGTAACAACAAGTAAAAAGAGCCTAGACAAAACTATGGCTACAATTATCAAGGAGGCACATCTAAGAGGACTAAGCATCAACGAGGAGAAAACAAAATATATGCACAGTGCACGTACACATGAAGAAAACAAACCAGCAAAGATACAAATAGCACAGTACACATTCCAAGTAAACAGCTAAAAATATCTAGGAGTCACAGTAAGTGGAAGCAACGACAGATCTATCGAAATCAGTGAAAGAATAAAGGCAGGGAAAATGGCCTTCTGGAAATACCAGAAGCTGCTTAAAGATAAAAACCTCAGCACGAAAACGAAAATAAAAATCTACAAAACCAACATAAGAACAGTAACAACATACGCAGCAGAGACAATGTACCTGACCAAAAGAGAGGAAGAAAGATTGAGAATACTGGAAAGAAGAATTATAAGAAGATCACTGGGCCCTAATAAAATACAATACCAAGAGTACAGACCACTAAGAAACGAAGAAATAAAAAGTATTCTAGAAGAGGAAGATATAGTAAAATTCATAAAAGCACGGAGGCTCAGCTGGTATGGTCACATACAAAGGACCCAAGACCCCATATTGAAGAAAATCACGAGCTGGAAACCACCACTCAGCAGATCAAGAGGAAGACCGAAGATAAGATGGCAGGACCAAATACATGAAGATATGCGAATAATGAAAGTCACAGAATGGAAGAAGAAGGTGCAAGAGAGAAAGGAATGGAAGAAAATAATACAAGAAACAAAAACACACAAGAACTTATGAAGGAAAAATAGAAAATGTGGACTGATCTACCGCAAAAAAAAGGATCAAAAGAGCTCCAGGAAAGGAGCGGCTAATACTCCGCTAGGAGTCTAAGGCCATATATATATATATATATATATATATATATATCAAAAGGCAAGAAGACATAAAAAAAATATTTTCTAAAATAAATGAGAGATTACTCCATAATGTTACAATCGAAAACTATCAATCTTAAAGTTCAAGTAACAAAAAAATAATTAAAAAAATAATTAATAATATCTAATTAAAGAGAATGTGCATAATGAAGATCATTGCATTTTTCAGTCGTCTTCCTTGAGGTTGCCATGTGGACGATCTTAAAAGTATTCATGGAATCTTTTAGGCACCCATGTTAGAAAGTTCTGCAAATCATTATACTTTTTTGTTGCAATAGGTTTTGATGTCTCTCTTATTGGTTTCAGCAGCATTACGTTAGCATTGAGAACAACTACCTTAGCATTAACAGTACGTTTCTCTTTGCGTGTTAGTTTTTTTGTGGCTCTTCTGAAATCAACTTGTTCAACATTTTTTTGATTAAAATCTATTTTAAAATACAACACTCCAGATGTTTCTGTTAAAAACTTCATATGAACCACTTTAAATATCAAAACGTTTTGATAACTTATGGTTTTTTGTGATTGTGAAAGTAAGATTCGGATTCTTCAGATAAAAATCTTAAGTCCACGGTTTCCATTTCCGCTCCTTCAAATTTATTGCCACAAAGTCTGAAAAGCTATTGCCAATCTCATGGTGTTATTAGAGAAAATTGGGAGGAAGGTCTTTTTTGTCTTTCTATTTATGCATGAATTGTATCAAACTTCATGTGGGTATGTTCTCTTAAAAGACACTTATGTACAATGCATTTTATGGAAGATTTCAGCATAAGAATCGAAAGATTCACCTAATCATCTGATGATTTCTATTTTGTGATGGACAGTTATCGCTTCAGATAACAATTTTCTCTACAGATTCTTTTAGGTTTAAAATGTATTTGAGAATACATGAAGCCATTTCATTGCCTTCACGACCGGCTATGGATTCATCCAAGCTGAACCAATATCCTATTTTGTCTGTTGCATCATTAAAAGTCAATTAAAAGTCCACAGCTTTACAGAATAGAAACTCTGAGCATTCGTTAGTAGAGGGGTGGGTAAGCATTTTTGTATATCAACCGAAAGCATTTTGGTGTTCGCCTTAGTTTTATAAGTCTCTTTATCCTGTGGCTTCAGTTTATACCGATTATCTGCATCAAGAAGGTACGCGTCATAGTTTGTAATGCAAGGCGTTCTTCCAGGGATACAGACTCTATGAGTTTGATAACATATCCATCACATGTGCCACATGTATCATTCCCAGGTTCTTTGAAGGATAACTTAACTTTTGAATTGAAAATTTCACTATATAACCAATGCTTAAGAATATCTTCTTTAGGAATTTGTTTTTCTACACAATCTTCATAAAAGCACCGATATACTACTGAAATTTTGAGATGGCTGTCTAAATACTTTCTCTGAAATTTATACCTGGAATAATGTGATTCTATACAGGGGAACTTCTGTATGTGCTCTCTGATATTGTTTCTAACATTTGAGGAAATTTTGTTTGAGGGTTCATGTTTACCCCTTTGATCAGGTATTACGATTCCACCATGTTGTTTTTCGATAATGCATTACGTACAGAGGTTTGGGATATATTTAAGGTGTTAAGAAAATAAGTACAACACACACTAAACTTTTAACCATTTACACTAACAAAATATTTCAACGACGTTATTCTTTTTCCAGCGCAAGATCCCGATCTAGCAAGTATACGCTCAATTAGAACTTCTTCGATGCAGCTAGCTATGAATTTTCTTTCCTGGTGAAGTTTGATGCTACCATTTCAAAATTGTTGGTGAATTAGAGCACGACTTTCAACGGATGTGTTCTGTTTGCACTGCTTTTTACATTCATCAGGACCAGGTGCTTTCATTTAATTCTTTCCAATAAGCTTATTGGTGGCTGACAGATATTCTTCACCAGCAGCTCTCCTTTGTTTTCTAATGTTTTTCTTCCAATTAACAGAATTTCTTTTTCATTTCTTTCCTTTAGTTTCTCGGATTTCTACAGCTTCTTCCTCTTGTTTTTCTTCCAGTTCGTTTGTATCATTACCTTCCTCAAGTAAGATAAAGTGGATTCTCAGATTCAGTACAGTCTTCTTTATGTTGTAAATGATTTGTGTCTACTTCATCCACTTTATAGTGAGGTCCATCGTCATTATTTTGAATAATAACGTTTTGTAAAATATTAATTTTGGAAGTTTTCTCGAATTCGTTATTTTTATGTTCATTTCCATTGCTTAAACAAAGTGCTCTGGTGAACCTTCTGGCACCTGAGACTTGTCTGTATTATCTCTGAAAATTTCTTCGGTATTGCAAAAAGGCACATTGTTTTTACTAACCTCGTCTGCGACTTGAGACGATTGTGAACGCAAAAATGCACTAAAAAAATAATATTAGACGCATTTGTGGTATTACATATGATAAAATCTCACAGGAGAATTATATTTATCTTGTTAAGTCTGAAGTAGTTGGGTGATTAGTTAAGTAGTGTGCACCAATCTCTTACTTTGAAATACATAGAATTTTCACACTGAATTACATTTATCATTATTTCCAAAACAAATTAATGTCTAACAATTTATCCACGAAACATCATTAATTTATATTATAACTAAATATAATACACTAATTCCATTATGTACTCGTATTATTATGTAGGAATTATTTTGTAAAATTAAATCTACTTTCGTGGGATAAACTACATCATGCTGAAATTTCAATATAAATTCAAAATGCATGTGGAATAAAATGAAAGGAATTACGCTAAGAGGGGTATTGTCAACATGGGGCCATATTAAAAGTTCCTACGGTTTAGAAGTTCATTAAAAACTAATGCCAGCACAGCAAAAAGTACAAGTCCAGGTCAACTTAATCTCAAACATAAAGACACATTTAAAAGAAAATTGCAATGTTGGTATGATTTAAATCAATTGATTTAAATCTTGATTTAAATCATGATTTAAATCAAATGATTTTTTTAAATAAATCATTGATTTAAATCAAATGATCTGTTAAATAAATCGTTGATTTTTTCGGTGCGGTTTTCGAGCGTAAAGTGGTTTTCTACTTAAACGCTGTTAATAATCACTTTTACGTTATATTTTCTGTACCATAAATTATCAAAATAAATACTACGTGTCACTATACAGTTAGTTTTTCGATTATTTACGTTTTTCTATAAAATTTCATTAAATCTTCGATTTTTGCCGTTTTTCATCTTCATGGATTGTCTTTGCAAATATTTGCACAATTTTAAAGCTTTACATGAATATAGACCTGATTCTACGTGACACTATATAGTTTAAAATTGAAATTTCCAATTGCTTACCATATTATTTAAATAATTTGATTCAGATAAATTATATTTGTCCATTCCAAAAATATATCCTGAAACCTTGTAAAATACTGTATCTAATAAGATGTAGTACTTATTAATTAACAAATGTTTTTATGGTTTTATTAATTATTTAAAATGTAGCTAAATTGAATTCCCCGCCGTGAAAATAGTTGAATATAAGCTTCAAGCAGTTCATGTGTTCGCTACGAGATGGAGCAATGACATAATTGCCAAGCCATGTTGCCAAGAACTCTGTCAACAGACTCTCTAACAGAAGTTTGAAATATACGAATCAAGTGCAATTTAAGGTAATTTTTTACCGCTGTTTTTTCAGCTCTCTCGGTGGCTCTACCGTTTGAACGAAGGCCGACTTTATTTTTCAGACTTTGCATATAAACCACGAAATATCGTAATTCTTATAATTTTTAATGCAGTCCATTCTAAATGTTTGCAACGCGAATCTTGATTAAAGTAATGATAAGGCCTATTAATTAAATCATCAATCATTGTTGCCACATCACCATGGGCATAATCGTAAATGGGTTTTTTGTGCTCTTTTCTGTAATAGGGAAATTAGTTTGTTATTTAATATTTTTCTAGCAGCTAAGGTAACATTTTTTTGTCATTTTTCAAAGAGTATAATCTTTTCCCATATTTTTTAAGGTGTGGTTAACACATTCAATTTTTGTGACATCCTTCCCATACACACAAATCTCGCAATACGCAAAAGAAGTACACAGTGCACAAGTAAATTGTCACAGCAAGATATAACAGTCTAACTAAATATAAAAATATAAAATATGCAATAATAATTGTCACAGGGAGGAATTAGTCATACACAAAAGACAGACACAATAATTGTCACAGGGTGAAAGGAGAAAATAATCACGGGGGATACTGAAGTTTATAAAACACACACAAAACCAAAACGTACAATAAACAAAGCAGAAACACACGAAGAAAGCACAACGATAATTGAATAGGATTTTCAAATTAACTACGCACCCGAATGTAAAGAAACCTAAATGAATCTATTTGCATGTGGGGTGTTGTTGAAATCTCTAGGGCGGAATGCACGCACTTATAATACTTTAAGAAGTGATAAGTATGTATACAAAATTTGGGTCCTGAGGAGATAAGGAGATAAGTTCTTGTGTCGTTAATAACTGCCATCTTAATAGTTTTTTGGACACTTGAAGAGGTCACCAAGAGCCTGCTTATATTGACACCAAACATGTGATTTTAGGTCAAAAATAAAAGTATTAAAAAAAAAATGGTCTCAGTTTCCTTATAGTTTTATTAGGGTAAGAGAAATTGAAGGAAATCCGTTTTCCAATGTTATTTCCCTATGTTCCGCGATCAAAAAATCCCTCGTCACGACAATGAAAATGGAATTGGCTGTGTCAGGCGTCTATTTATTTTTAAATAAAAGTGATCTTAAAATGTAAGAAATGTTTCATATACCTTTTTTGGGTAATAAGCTTACAGTAATCTCAATAAGACTCATATTTGGTCACATAAATTACAAAACTTGTAAAAGGATTTAGTGAATTTAATGAAATAAATATAAACATTTATAAGAAATTATTCCCTGATATTAAGAGGCCTCTTTACCCCAGCTAGTATACGGCTTTATTAATAAGCGACAGCCAAATAATTCATGAACGGGTTAACATAATTACAATCGGATAACTGATATAGAAAGTTTAGACATTTATCTACAATTAGACAAAGTTTTAAGAAATAAATTAAAGGTGACTTATTTCTGATCACCTAATCGGATTTAAGTGCAGACAAGAATACTTCATTACAACTCAAGATATTAGAACAAAAAAGAAGAAGGTGGTTCGCAATAATATTAGCTTCAAATAAACCGAAGGAATTTCTATTATATGTACCTTGTCTTAAATAAATACAAAAAGAAAATTTCGCAAATCGGCTAAACATGCCATTATTTTAATCAATATAATAAAACACCGTTTTATTATTTCTTAAAACTACTCGGCTCAATTGTAGATAAATGTCTAAACTTTCTAAAGCAGGTCTCTGATTGTAAGTATGTTGACCCGTTCATGTATAATTTTGGCTGCCGTTTACATGCAATTCCCTATACCGCCTTTGGGTAAAGAGGACTCCTAAAATATATGATATAATAATAATAATAATAATAATAATAATAATAATAATATTAATATTAATAATAATATTAATAATAATAAAAATAATAATAATAGTAATAATAATCCCTACTGTCATAACTTGAAAGATAATTCTGACCCAATTACATAATATAATGTATCAGAAATAAGTGTTGACCCATATATTAGCAGGCATCGAGCAAAAATCTCGCGCTGTTCATCGTAAAATTATTTCTAGCCCGCCGCAAGAAAAACACATTATTGCCCGCAAGCAATACAAATTAAACACATGGCAATATCTTATTTTTTTTTGCTAACGCGCACTCAAATTTCGTTAGTAAGTAATGCAAAACATATTACAGAGCGCTATTAAATCGAATCCTGGCGGATTTATCAACAACCAGAAACCGGTTTTCGTGCCAAAACCCCGCTCTTAATATATATATATATATATATATATATATATATATATATATATATATATGGCCTTAGACTCCTAGCGGAGTATTAGCCGCTCCTTTCCTGGAGCTCTTTTGATCCTTTTTTTTGCGGTGGATCAGTCCACATTTTCTATTTTTCCTTCCTAAGTTCTTGTGTGTTTTTGTTTCTTGTATTATTTTCTTCCATTCCTTTCTCTCTGCACCTTCTTCTTCCATTCTGTGACTTTCATTATTCGCATATCTTCATGTATTTGGTCCTGCCATCTTATCTTCGGTCTTCCTCTTGATTTGCTGAGTGGTGGTTTCCAGCTCGTGATTTTCTTCAATATGGGGTCTTGGCTCCTTTGTATGTGACCATACCAGCTGAGCCTCCGTGCTTTTATGAACTTTACTATATCTTCCTCTTCTACAATACTTTTTATTTCTTCGTTTCTTAGTGGTCTGTGCTCTTGCCCTTGTATTTTCTTAGGGCCCAGTGATCTTCTTATAATTCTTCTTTCCAGTATTCTCAATCTTTCTTCGTCTCTTTTGGTCAGGCACATTGTCTCTGCTGCGTATGTTGTTACTGTTCTTATGTTGGTTTTGTAGATTTTTATTTTCGTTTTCGTGCTGAGGTTTTTATCTTTAAGCAGCTTCTGGTATTTCCAGAAGGCCATTTTCCCTGCCTTTATTCTTTCACTGATTTCGATAGATCTGTCGTTGCTTCCACTTACTGTGACTCCTAGATATTTGTAGCTGTTTACTCGTTGGAATGTGTACTATGCTTTTTGTATCTTTGCTGGTTTGTTTTCTTCATGCGTACGTGCACTGTGCATATATTTTGTTTTCTCCTCATTGATGCTTAGTCCTCTTAGATGTGCCTCCTTGATAATTGTAGCCATAGTTTTGTCTAGGCTCTTTTTACTTGTTATTACTAGTGCGAGGTCATCTGCGTAGCCAATTATCTGTGTTTCGTTCTGTACTAGTGATTTGTTGTTTCCCACTTTGCTTATAATGCCTTCTAACATAATGTTAAAAAGCACTGTTGATAGCCCGTCTCCCTGTCTTACTCCTTTCCCTATGTTTACTTTATTTGTTTTACCGTCTCTTGTGATGATCTCTGCCATTGAGTTGTTCATTGTCATTTTTGTTAGATTTATCAGCTTGTTCGGTATTCCCATTTCCACCATTTCCTTTACCAGTTGCTCTCTTATTACGCAGTCAAACGCTTGTTTGAAATCTATAAATAGGATATGTAGCTCCATTCCGTACTCGTAGCATTTTTCTATTATTTGTGTCAATACGTGTATGGCGTCTATTGTTGATTTTCCTCTTCTGAACCTGTTCTGGTATGGGCCAATATTGGCTTCCGTGTGCTGTGTTAGTCTGTTCCTTATTAGTTCTGTTAGTATTTTGTACGTGGTATTTAGTAGCATTATAGGACTATAGTTCTCACATTTCGTTGTGTCTCCTTTTTTGTGTATTGGTGTTATTTGTCCGTTCTTCCATTCCGAGGGCATTTTCTCTTCTTTCCATACTTTGTTAATTAGACTGTATATTCTCTCCATTAGTACTGCTCCTCCCTTCTTTATCAGTTCGTTGTTTATTTCGTCCGGCCCTGCTGTTTTGTGTAGTTTTAGCTTTTTTATCGTCTGCGTGAGTTCTTCGTAGTTGGGTGGTTCTTCGTCTTCCGCACTGATTACTGCTACCTCGTCCTCTGTTTGTGTTTCCAGGTATATTTTCGTGAAATGTTCTTCCCATTCTTTCTTCCTGATTTTGGTGGCAGGCCTACTTTTGTTGTTCTGTCGTTTGATATATTCGTATAGCTTCCTGTTGTCCTTGCTATTTTCTTCTATTTCCTGTAGTTCTTTATCTAGCCAGTCTATTTTTTTCTTTTTGTAGTGTTTCTTTGCGTCGCGTTGTGCTTGTCTGTATTCTTGGAGGTCGTCTTCTTTTTTTGTCTTTATCTATTTCTTCCTTTTTTGACTTTTTTCTGCACTTTTCTCCTGGCACTCTTCGTTGAACCATTGTTTTGCTGGTTTTTTATTTCCCAGGCCTATTATCTGTTCAGCTGTTTCTTTTATAGTGTTCTTTATTCTGCTCCAGCCCTCTTCTATTGTTGTTGCTTCTTCGGTGGCGAGTTTGTTTTCAATTGCAGATCTATATTCTGTTTCTGTGCTCTCATTATCTAGCTTCCTTAGGTTCCATTTCCTTCTTCTTTCTTCTTTATTGTGGCTACGGATTATAATTTCGTTCATTTTTGCAATTATCAGCACGTGGTCCGTATCCGCATTGGCTCCTCTATAAGATCTAACATCCTGTATCATTTTCTTCCATTTCTTTGAGATGAGCACGTGGTCTATTTGGTTCCCATCTGTTCTTCCTGGTATCATCCATGTTATTTTATGTTCTCTCTTGTGTTTGAATGTCGTACTTGCTACGAATGTGTTTGTTGCTGCTGCTAGGTTGCATATTCGTGAGCCGTTATCGTTTGTTTTGTCGTGTATTGTTTCCCTCCCTGCAACGTCTCTGTTTTGTTCCTCTTTCCCAATTTTCCCATTAAAGTCGCCAATTATAATTAAATGTCGTTCCTGGGTATATCCTCAGAGATCTCCTCTAGCTTGTCATAGAATTCCAGCTTAGTGTCTTCCCCCGCTTCTTCTGTGGGTGCATATACGTTGACTATCGTTATGTTGGTCTGCTTGTTTTCAATTCTTATGTATGCTATTCTGCCGTTCACTGCTTTGAATTGGATTATTTTCCTTCTCCCATAGTTGTTGACCATAAATGCGGTGCCATTTTTCCCTTGTTTCTTTTCTCCAGAGTAGTATAGCGTGAAGTTCTTTCTGTCTATTTTCCCTTCATTTTTCCATCTCACCTCTTGTAGTGCCAAAATTTCTAGTTTGTATTTGGTCATTTCGTTTGCTATTTCTTGCATATTCCCAGCTGTTAACATCGTTCTTACGTTCCATGATCCAATTTTTGTTATTTTGTTTCTTCTTTTCTTCTTTTTTAACTTTTTGTTGGTGGCTTTTGTTTTTTCTTTCTCTTCTCTTGTCCTTCGCCATTGCTTTGTCGTCCTCTGTGTGTGGTTGTCTCGGGCTTCCTCTAGTTTTTTGGAATCAGTTTGTTCTTTTCGTGGCTCCATTTCATCATTTCCCCATTGATTGCTACTTTTTGGAATCCTATCTTTATGCTTACGTTCGTGTCCTTCATCTTTTCTGCTTTAGACGCGTCTCTTATTTTCTTCTGGGTTATTCGTTCTTGCTTTGTCATTTCGCTATCTATACATAAATATCGCTTCCTCTTAATTTGTTTTTGTTTTCTAAAATCAACATTTTATCGTTCCAGTTCGCCATTTCTACCACGTATTTGTTGCTCACGATTACACCGCTCTTAATGGTGTAGCTTAAATTAGTGCGACAAAGTCCTATATTATAATCTGAGTGATCATAAAAAAGTTTGACATGATATAGTGATTAGTATAAAAAATGCACTTGGTTAAGTTTTATCAAATTTTTAATAGACTGTAAACTCTACAATTTGCAAATAAACAGTACAGTACAGCAAAGTACAGTACAGTACAGTAGTAAATAAACTCTACAAATGTTTAGGTATCACGACCATTATCAAGAGACAAATAAAACTGAATTAACCACCGAGTCATACAATCTAATGATCAAGGCGCGGATGTCTAGGTATTATGCTATATATCAGTTTAAGTAGCAGACCAAAATGACCTCGTATCTATACGAATTTCAGCAAATGAAGTAACGTGACAATTTTTTTGTTTGTGCTTTATGCATATTTTCTGTTTTTAAGCTTATAATTGCTTTAATGCATTTTTTGTGCATATTTCCTTATTTTTTGTGCTTAAATGCTTATTTCTCAATTTTATAGCATATTATTTATATTAGCTAGGAATATATTTTGTTGCACATTATTGTAATGAGAATTCAGTATTAATATTACTCCGTTACGTCTAGAGTGCTTGGTTATCACAAAATCATCAACAAAGCGAGCATACGTACCTAATATTTGGTAAACAAAACTTGATTATTTCGGGGATTACCCTATTTTTACGTGCACAGAACGCATCTGCGGCAAGTGTGCTATCAATTCAGTCCAATTTATCTCAATCTTCAGTGCGTTGTGCTTGTGCCTTGTGTGTATTACGTGTTTATAAGTTTTCTTGTATAAAATGCCGAAAGTAAAACCTTCCGTCGATGAATGGATACGTGGACATTCTGAATTAAAATATGAGAACAGCAAATTAATTTGCAGGGCTTGTATCAAACCGGTAAGTTTTATTTTGTGTTGCCATTGCCCTAGGTACAAGCATGTATTATGTTGTAGATTAACTGCGAGAAAAAAATTAACATAAACAACAGTTCACCTGGAAAATTTAAAGAAACACAAATCTGCAAGCAGTACCCTGAGTACTCAGCAAACTATTTCCGAGTCTTTTGCGAGTTCTTCTACACAGAATGAAAAGGAATTTTACTTTGATTTATGCCATACGATGGTATCTTCTAACATTCCGTTAACAAAACTAGATAATAGTATGCTTAAATCTGTTTTACAAAGATACACCGGTAGACATATTCCTGCCGTATCAACCACTCGCAAAAACTATGTCGAGCAAGTATATAAACACACTATTGAGGAAATAAAAAAGATAATTGGCAACAATTACATATGGTTCAGTGTAGATGAAACTACTGATTCATGTAGTCGGTATATCGCCCATTTAATGATTGGAATATTAAACGAAGACTCCTCCAATGCATTTTTCATTAGTTCCAAGCAGTTAGAAAAACAAATGGCAATACCGTTGCCAAATTCGTTCACGATGGATTAACACTTTTTTTTGCCAAACCCCATACCAAATGATAAATTGATGCTTTCTGATGCAGCTGCATATATGTTGAAGGCATATTCTAATTTAAAAGTACATTATGAGCAATTAATGCATTGCACCTGTTTGGCACATGGTTTTAATCGAGTTGCTGAAACGATTAGACTGCAATTTCCCCTGGTCAATGATTTGATAAAAACCGGGAAGAAATTTTTCCCAAAAGCTCCACTGAGGGTTGAAATGTTTAGGGAAAGAATGCCAAATGTACCTCTTTCTCCGGCACCGGTTATAACTAGATGGGGTACGTGTATAGATGCTGCCTGCTATTATGCCGACCATTTCGATACATTTAAGGAGTTTGTGTTAGAGTTTTCCGAAAATGTGTCAGAGGCAATTAAAGAATGCCACAAAGTTCTTAAATATAGGAGGGATGTACAAAATTTAGCTTTCCTAAAAACCAACTACAGTTTCGTAAGCAAAGCGATTGATAAACTCCAAGCAAAGGACACAACTTTGGTAGATGCGGTTCAAATAGTTGAAGATTTTAGGAACGACGTCTCAAACGTAAGGGGATCTATAGGAGAGATTATTAAAAAAAAAATGTGATGCAGTTTTGTCAAAAAATGAAGGGTTTGGCGAGTTACAAAAAATATCAACAGTTTTAAAAGGGGATTTCGTGGAAGATTTGCTGATTAATATTACAATTGTTCCCAAATTTAAATATGCACCGATTACAAGTGTAGATGTGGAGAGTAGCTTTTCATACTTAAAAAATGTGCTCAGTGATAGGAGAATGGGGTTTTCCGTTGAAAATTTAGGAAAACATTTAATTATTAGTTCGTTTAAAAATGAGCAGTAATCGTTATTTGTTATTAATTATTATTGTTATTAATATTAATCACCAAAACCTATGTTATTAAAATATTACTTTTATCTACCTATAGTGCGTTCTTGTTAATAAAATTATGTTTTGCTTTGTTTTTCTGTATTTTCATCAAAAATAAAATATGCCTTTTCATGCTTTCTCAGCCTTTTTGTGCTTATTCTAATCTTTATGCTATTTTATATGCTAATTTTCTAAGTTTTTTTATGCATTTTTAAGCGCTTATTTTGTATTTTTTTATGCTTATAAATACGCGCTTTGCTAATGATGTATTGATAGTAGATAAATTAAACTTAAAAGCCTTAGTAACATTTGCTTTATAACATACTATTTCGATGATTGCATAAAATGTTTAGAATGATATATGTCTTGATGTAATGTTGTCTCGTTTCCACGTCACGATCTCAAATGGAATTACATGCATCAAAAGAAAGCACCATTTTCACATATCCATGCTGAAAACTTACGTGCGCACAGAAGTTTACAGGTGATGCAGACTGGAAGAACTCATTTAGTGCAGACTGCAAATTCAGGATGGACTTTTCCGCTAGCTGCTGAAAGAAAACATTTCCAATCAAATTCGAGGCGACATTTTAATTAACGCTATGCGCGTTGTGGGCAATTTGAATCGGAATATTAATCTCCAGTAACTGAACTCGATGGGATTTGCTGCAATAACGATATACTCTCAAAATGACTGATATAATTTATAGCTAGTTTGTAAGCCATGGTTGCAAATGTAATTTACATTGTGTTAACTGCATCTACAAGCTTGTTGGAACTTCCTAAAATCACAGTAATTAGAAGGATCGTATATATGGTAAAGCCATTATGAACTTTGCATACACTAGCCGACTAAATCTCGAACTTAACGTACTTAAGCGCCAGTAATAAGGAACAAGTTTGCAAAACTGATTTTACACAACGTGATTATAATTCGTTATGAATTGTGATTGTTCTGTGACAACATTTCATACAATAATAAGGTGGGACACATATATTTTACCATACAATGCAGAGAATTAAAATTGATCAGGTATTTATTAAATATCTGAGGCCATGTATTTATGAGTTTTATTAATGCACAAAATAGCTATTTGTGTGATAAATAAAGCACGGACAAATATGCACTAAAAAAGATGAAAATATGCGCATTTATATTCACGAAAAATTAAAGAAATATGCACCAACATTTCAAATATATTGTTACGTTTATATTTTTTTACTTTGCCTATTTTATGGGTGTTGAATATTTACGTATTTACTTGTTTTGTAACTCCTTATTATTTATCTTATCTCAGGGTCAATGGTAGGTTCAATCAGAACTAAATAGAGTCTTGTTCAAATGCTTCAATGAATTAATAATAACCAAAAACCTTAAAAACGTCTAATATAAAGTGAACTAGTCAAACAAATTCAAAACAATAGAAAACAAAATTATATTAAACAAAGCTAATAAACTATGACCAACATTAACAAAATAAATCCTATATACACAAGCTAACTTATGTGAGAATATGATTCTTGTAATTTACGCAAACTCTATACTTGCAGTTATCTTCTTGCTTTTGGTCCCTTGATTAAGTCGTCCTCTTGTCCCTGCGTTCGTCTTCTGATCCTTTGTTGATTCGCACAAAAGTAAACAGTTACTTTTGTGTGCGAAGTTTAGCGGCTTGAAGTCCTGATTTTCGAATATCTCCGTCACGGCTCCTATCTTGTTGAAGTCCTCTCCTTGTTGATTGCCCTTTTCCAGTCCTATGTCCAATCGTTGAACACGCGTTAATTTTATGTAATCTATTAGTATTAGGGCAACATCACGACCCTCGACCCACTACCGTCTCCCCTGCTCGCCGTTCACCCTCTACCCCCGACTCGTCAATCTGTTTCTTGTTGATTATTTCCGATCTTCAATTCGTCAATCTCACATGCGTCTATGCGCGAAGTCACCTGTCACCCGTGGTAACCGATCAACAACCTCCATCCGCGGATCCATAAACCTTGCGATTTTCTGTGTCCATAAAATGTCTTACACATTTCTCTGTAGATTTGTGCATACTTGTTCATATTCACATTTACAATATTTACAATAATTTTAGTTAGCTTGTGCCTTTAAGATTATAACTCTATCTAATACTTATCTAATAATAATAATAATAAATCTATTCTAATTAATCTACTCTACTTATAATACAAATACCATCACAATATATATATATATATATATTATATATATATATATATATATATATGCATTTTATATATGCATTTTTATATATATATGCATGAATATATGCATTTATATATATATATATATATATATATATATATATATATATATATATAAATAAAACTTAAAAATACTTTATTTATATTACATATATATATATTTTTTTTATTGATTTATCATTTATCCTTCGTTATTTTACCCTTTTGTGTATCGGACTTCTCAATTACATTTATAATACATTTTGCAATCACATGTCTTCGCTAATTAATTCCTTCACTCTTCTTTTCCAGGTCCCTGTCTTGTGCCAATTTTCTTATTTCATTCCATTATATTCCTTTTCTTTCCGCTGCTTGGTGCGTTTGTTCATTCCATCCCTTCCTTGGTCTTCTTATTTTATTTTTGCCTTGTATTTTTACTTCATGTATTCTTTTTGTTATTCTATTCTCTTCTAGCCTGTGTATATGTCCTAGCCAACTTAGCTGTCTTTCCTCTATTATTGTTGTTATTTGCTTTATGCTGAGCCGTTTCCTTACTGTGTTCCTCACTCTATCTTTTTTTGTAATTCCCTCTATCTTCCTTAGGAATCTCATTTCTATTGCGTTGATCTTGCTTTTGTTTCTTTTCGTAATTGTCCACGATTCCCTTCCATATATTAGACAGGGCGTTACTATTTTTTTGTATACCTCAGTTTTTATTTCTTTAGTATATATATTTATCCATACGCCTTCTACCAATTAGTGTAGGTGTTTTTCTTTACATTTCTCATTTTCTGCTTTCCATTAGTTTTCTATAAATTTGTTCCATTTCTTTCGGTCGTTTGTCATGTTCTTTGCCTGTATCGTTGTTAGTCCTCGTTTTGTTAATATCTCTTTAATCGTGTCGTCCCAGGTTTTCTTTGGTCTGCCTCGTCCGGTCTTCTTGCATTTTGCTTCCTACACAAGTTTTGGTTGTCTATCTTCTTTCATCCTGTGCATGTGACTCCGCCATCCTAACTGTCTCTTTACAATAAATTCCAGGGTCTATTTCTAGTTCAATTCTTATTACTGAGCTTCTGATCTTGTCGAATTTTGTTACCGCTTTCGTTCTTCTCAGGTATTTCATTTCCACATTCTTTCCTTCTCCCTCTTTTTCATATTCCACGTCTCACATCCAAATGTTAATACTGGTCTTAGTAGTGTCTTGTATAACTTAGTTTTTGTTTTGGTCGATATTTCTTTTCTGCGTAGGATGGTTTTGTTCAGTTCATGGTAAGTACTTGTAGCCTTCTTAATCCTCATGTCAATCTAACTCACATGTTCCCCGTTACTGTTGAATACTACCCTCAAGTATTTAATTTCCTCCACTTGTTCAGTTTTGGTGTCTTTTAATTTGATGTTCATCGCTTCCATACCCCCCACTACCATTACTTTAGTTTTATCCGTATTTATTTCCATTTGGTGCTTTTTAAATATCTCTTCCCATATCTCCAAGTTCTTTTGTAATTTTGTTTCTTCATTCGCCAGTAATACAACGATGTCTGCGAACGCTCCTTGTTTCACACTGATGTCCCTCATTCTTCTGTATCCTATTTCCATTTATCTTGTTCCCGTTTGGCATTTTCTTATTATCTCGTCCATTTAGATGATAAATAGAATCGGAGTTGGGCTTCCTCTTTATCTCAGCCCGTCTTTGGTCTTGAAGCACTTTGATTCGTTGTTGTTGTACACTATTATATTGTTGTTGTTTTCGTATATCATTTTGATATTGTTTATAATTTTTGCTCTCAAACCTCTTTCTTCCAATATTTTCCAAAGTTTATTTCTGTTGACCGTATCAAATGCTTTTTTTATGTCTATGAAGCCCATGTATACTTTTTTATTTTGTTTTTGTTTCTTCTCTATGATCTGTTTGATTGTGAAAATGTGGTCTTGTATACTCCTCTCTTTCCAAAAACCACTTTGTGCCTCGTATAATGTCATTTCTACTGTTGTCCTTAATTTGTTTTCTATAATCTTCTCTAATATTTTCATTCCAGCACTTATTAGGTTGATGCCTCTATAGTTACCACATTCTTTTCTGTCGCCTTTTTTGTATATTGGTACCACAAGTGCGGTACTCCAGTCGTCCGGTATCCGCTCCTCTTCCCATACTCCATTATATACTTTTAATAGTAGTTTCTTCGCTTCTTCGCCGATGGTTTTCATCATTTCAGCTGTTATTTGGTCCTTTCCTGCCGCTTTTCCGTTTTCCAGGCTCTTAATTACTATGTCTAATTCTTTTTCTGTTATCTCTTCGTTCAAGGTTTTGTTTTCTCGGTTTTGTGTAATTTCTTCTATCTCTCTATCAATGTTTTCCTCAGCATTTAGTAATTCCATGGAATATTCCCTCCATCTGTTCAAAATTTGTTTATCTTCCCTTAATATATTTCCTTGTTTGCTCTTGATTTCGTGATTAGTTTGTTTTTTTTCTTTTCTGGAGCTCTTGATAACATTATAGAACAACTTCTGGTTTTCTCTGCTATTTCTTTCCATTCTTTCTCCAAATTCTTCCCGTGACTTTTGTTTCGCTTTTAGTATTACTCTTTTGACTTTGTTTCGACTTTCCTTATACTGGTCATATTTTGCGTCTGATTTATCATTTAGGTATTACTTCCAGGCCAGCTTTTTATTTTTTATTTCCTCTTTATTTTCTTCTGTCCATCATCTCGTTTGTTTCTTCTTGTTTGTTTTCCTCATTGTTCCACATGTATTTTTGCTGCCTCTTCATAATGTTTCTTTTGTTTCCCATAACTTTATAATGTCCATCTCTTGTATTCTCTTTTTTGCGTTATTAACTCTGTCACCATATTTGTATACTCTTTGGCTACTTCTTCCTCTCTCAATTTGTATAGTTTTATCGTCTCTCTTTCTTTCTTTATTTCTTTATTATGTCCGTCGTTTTCTTCTACTATGTTTTCTTTTATTTTTAATATCAATAGGTAGTGGTCGCTATCAATTTCGAATCCTCTTCTAACCTTCGTATCAATTATGTTACTACGATGTTTTCTATCTATTAAAATATAGTCGATGACTGACTTTTTGTTCTTTGCCAATTCTTATCTCGTACATGTATGTATTTCTTTGTGGTTGTCGAATGTATTTGTTATTTCTTTAGTAATTATTTTTTACTCTAGAAACGTGTTTTTTATTGTGTTGTAGATCCTTCCTGCTTTTCCTATTCTTTCTTCCACTTCTTGGTCAATCTTTCCCTTTTCTTTTATTATTGTTCCTAGGTAATTGTATTGATTCACCTGTTCTAGTTGTTTCCCTTCTAGCTCTATTTTGTGTTTGTTTTCTTTTGACGCTATTACCATTGTTTTAGTGTTGTTGATGTTTATTTCCATATTTATCTTTTTCAGTTCTTCTTCGTATATATTAAGGTTACGTTGGAGTTTTTCTTCTGAGTCTGCTATTATTATCATGTCGTCTGCGAACATAAGTATTTGTATTTTTATCATTTCCAGTTTTCTATATCCTATAATCGTGTTTGCTGCTCTTTCTTTGCTTGTCCTTATTGCTTTATCTATGAGTGATGCGAAGAGTAAAGGGCTTAAAATGCAACCTTGTTTTAGACCAATTTCGGTCTTGAACTCCTCTGATTCGTTTGTTCCTATTCTTACCTTGTTTCTGTGGTTATTTTACAGCTCTTTTATTATGTTTATCATGTCTCTTTCTACCTCTCTTTTTTTAAAGATATTCCATATGTCTTCTCTTATTACTCTGTCAAATGCTTTTTTCAGGTCTATGAAGCATATGAGCAGTTTTTTTCCTTTTCTGATCGTCTTGTCTGTTAGTTGCCTCATTGTGTGTACAAGGTCCTGTGTACTTCTATTTGTCCTGAACCAGTATTGTTCTTCTCCCAATAGTGGGTCCAGTTTTTCTTTCAGTCTTGTCTCTAATATCCTTGTAAATATTTTCCCTTGTTAGTGTAATTCTTCTGTAGTTGTCGCATGTTTTTATTTCTCCCTTTTTGTGGATGGGTAGTATGATTCCCTCGTTCCATTCGTCCATTATTATTTTTTCCTTCATTATTTCATTAAGAATATCCAGCAATTCCTCTTTCCCTCTATCTCCCATGTATTTCATCATTTCCGCTGTGATATCGTCTGTGCCTGGAGCCTTTCCTAGTTTAGCTTTTTTGATTGCTATCTCCATTTCCTCCACTGGTATCCTTCTGATTTCCCCATTGGTTCTGTTGTCTGTTTTTTCTACTTTCCCTTTGTGCTTTGTTCCTGTCATTTCGCTAAAGTATTCTTTCCACCTTTCCATAATCTTCTTTTGTTCTGTTATTGTAATTCCATTTTTATCTTTTATGTTAATTTGTTTTGGGTTTTTCTTGTTCCTCATTTGATTTATTGTGCTGTAGAACATCTTCTGGTTTTCTGTGAACGTATCCTTCATTTTCTTTCCGAACTCTTCCCATGTTTGTTGCTTTGCTATCTTGATTTTGCGTTTCGTTTCTTTGCCTGCTGTTTTATATCTCCTATAATCTTCCTCTCTTCCTGTTCTTATGTAGGTTTTCCTATTTTTGTTTGCCTTTACTGTTTGTTTTATCTCTTCCGACCACCATTTATTTTTCTTCGTCTGTTTATTTGAAATTGTGCTTGTTCCGAAGCTTTCTTTGGCTGCGTCGCTTATCATTTTCTTGAGCTTCTGCCATTTCTTCTCTACTCATTCTGTGTTGTTTGTTTGTCTGTAGTTATTCTCTATCTTCGTTTCGTATTTACTTCTTGTTTCTTCCTCTTTTAGTTTGTAGCTGTTGATTTTTTTTTCCTCTCTGTTTCCTTTTTCTTTGGGTCTTTTACTTCTATGTTGATTTCCATTTTTACCAGGTAGTGGCCGCTCCCGATTTCCGATTGTGTTGTTACCTTAACATCTTTAACTTTTTAACTTTTTTCCATTCTTCGGCGTTTACCAGGAAGTAGTCGATTATTGATTTCTCTTTTCTTGATCTAACCTCTCTTGTGAATTTGTGTATGCCATTGTGCTTAAATTTTGTGTTTGTTATAATGAGGTCATTTGCTATGCATAATTCTATTATTCTATTCTTCTATTACATATATATATATATATATATATATATATATATATATATATATATATATATATATATATATATATATTACGTTTTTATATTTTTACTTTACCTATTTTATGGGTGTTGAATATTTACATATTTACTTGTTTTGTAACTCCTTATTTCTCTTTTCTCAGGGTCAATGGTAGGTTCAATCAGAACTAAATAGAGTCTTGTTCAAATGCTTTAATGAATTAATAATAACCAAAAACCTTAAAAACGTTTAATATGAAGTGAACTAGTCAAACAAATCCAAAACAATAGAAAACAAAATTATATTAAAAAAAAACTAATAAACTATGACCAACATTAACAAAATAAATCCTATATACACAAGCTAACTTATCTGAGAATATGATTCTTGTAATTTACGCAAACTCTATACTTGCAGTTATCTTCTTGCTTTTGGTCCCTTGATTAAGTCGTCCTCTTGTCCCTGCGTTCGCCTTCTGATCCTTTGTTGGTCCGCACATAAGTAAACAGCTACTTTTGTGTGCGAAGTTTAGCGGCTTGAAGTCCTGATTTTCGAATATCTCCGTCACGGCTCCTATCTTGTTGAAGTCCTCTCCTTGTTGACTGCCTTTTTCCAGTCCTATGTCCAATCGTTGAACACGCGTTAATTTCATTTAATCTATTAGTATTAGGGCAACATCACGACCCTCGACCCACTACCGTCTCCCCTGCTCGCCGTTCACCCTCTACCCCCGACTCGTCAATCTGTTTCTTGTTGATTATTTCCGATCTTCAATTCTTCAATCTCACATGCGTCTATGCACGAAGTCACCTGTCACCCGTGGTAACCGATCAACAACCTCCATCCGCGGATCCATAAACCTTGCGATTTTCTGTGTCCATAAAATGTCTTACACATTTCTCTGTAGATTTGTGCATACTTGTTCACATTCACATTTACAATATTTACAATAATTTTAGTTAGCTTGTGCCCTTAAGATTATAATATTATCTAATACCTATCTAATAATAATAATAAATCTATTCCTTATTAATCTACTCTACTTATAATACAAATACCATCACAATATATATATATATATATATATATATATATATATATATATATATATATATATATATATATATATATATATTAAATAACTACAGGTTAAACTATAAGTTTATCGCTTTCTTTTAACATGCAGAATAGCAGCCTATTAAAAAAAATAAACAAGTACACCCCGTATAACCGGCTATTAATTTTTATTTTATACTATAAAACATATTCAATAGACGTTGGTGTTTCCCAATACGTAATAAAATGTAGCGCGAATGTGATAGAAGCAGTTATTAAGAAATCTATAAAGTACAATAGTTACGTATGTTGGCTATACGAGAATCTAATTAATTTTACAGATGGAGTAATAACAACTTTCTGTTACAGTTTATTTCGTATTATATTGCATATAATGTAATACAATGTTCACTTATTGCTTCATATATAGTGTAAGTAAGTGCACATGACCAAGTGGTGGTTGAAATGTATATTTAGTTAAATAAATGTCTTTGTGAAAAAGGGATAATTGTTACTTTTCTTTAATTGTTAATATTTCACAAGCTTCAACCGATTAATAGTTGTAATATTTTAATTTTTTATATATTTAATTTTGTAATTATTTGGAGCAGTATATCGAGATATCCTGAACTCTGACTTGAAAAATTTCATCGTGGTGACCCCATTTCGACTTTTAATATAGTGTTACTAATTTTTGTATATCTGTATTATTAATATTAAATGTGTGGCATGTTGTCCAGTTATTGCCTTTGGCAGCTTTTTTGATTACAATTGCCTGCATTCTGGGGGCTCTTTTCTCGGTCAGACAACAAGCATTTGCTCTATGAGCAAATGATTCTCGCTCCATCTTTCTTCAAAAACCGACTGCTGCAATCGCATGCGACATGGGCAAATTATGGAATGGTCGATGTTCTGCTTGTATGCTTACTGTAACGAATCGCAATATAATTAAATTGTTAGAGGAAGTGGTCACTTCTTGGTGAAATATTTTGATTAGGTTAATAAAGAAAACACTTGGTAAAGTTTCACAAATTTTATAGAATTGCTTTACATTGTTTCGGTACTGTTGCCATTCTCAAGACAGATAAAACTGAATACAAACTCATATTGTGTAACTTAAATACTAAATGCACTTAATTGACAATGGTGGTGGGATTGCTCGTTCATTCATTACACGGCTTTCTAGGATTCCGTTAAATATTGGCGTGTTTTCAAAGCACACTGGTCGTTAACTATGTTCCCCGTAGCTTTCTTGATTTCGAAGATTTCCAATAGATCTAATCTTCTTCCTTTGTTGCCATTATGGAGCAGCGATAATCCTTCCTTATGTACATAATGGTTATATATGATACAATGGTCAGCAATCCCAGTGGACGCTTTATTGTCTGAAACTGTTTTTTGGTGTTGTTTTAGTCTGATGTTCAAATTCCTCCCCGTTTGACCTATATAGAAAGCGTCACATTCTGAACACTGTAACTTGTAAATGCCACTTAGCTCTCCTACATTTTTTTTGTCCTTGATGTTACTCAGAATATTGCTTAGATTAGATTTGTTTACAACTACACACTAAATACCTAATTTATGCAACTTATTTTTAATATTCACACTTACTCAATTTACATAATTTATATTCCACCCGTTTTCTTTTAGTTTATTAATATTCGTAACATAATACAATAATTTCTTAAACATGTTTGTTGTGTGTTTTTTGTTTAATTGATCTATTATTCTACTATCGTGTCCGTTATGTGTGGTAATTTGTTGATTATTTTCACCTCTTCATTATAATTTATGGTGGACATGGGAACATTTAACAGTCTATGAATGAAACTGTAAAAAACTCACATTTTACATGAAATTGATTGGTAAGAGCTGGCTGGAATTATTGTATCCGTATAAGTATTTTTCCTAAAATTTTTTAGGTCTAGTTTATTGCCTATAACCAAAGTCCAAAACGATGCGTGAGTTATTGGTGTATATTTCCATAATGAATTTAATGTTATTATTAATAGAATTTATAAATGAGAAAAATTGTTTAAGTTGTATCTCTGTGCCAGCCCAAATAACCATAATGTCGTCTACATATCTGGTCCAAAATTCTACTTGGTTTGAATTTTTTTTATTTTCGACTAATTTTTCGAAATGTGCCATATAAACTTCTTACAATAGTGGGGATAGAGGGGAACCCATTGGCAGACCATCTGTTTGAATATAAATTTAGTTTTGCAATATAGTTGTTGCAACATTATTATATTTTAATTTGTAGCATTTAAGAATATAATTATTGCGGTATTTCTGTATTGTATTTGTAACGGTTCGAACCCAGGTGTTATACAAATTCTCATAATTTGTAATATTTATTATTTATTGCATTTATTTAACTGCAATTCATCCTTAAATGCAATTGGATGCATTTAATTTCTTTAACTGCATATTACATGAATTCTTATAATTCAAGTAATTGATTTGGCTCGTGATTTACAAATTCTCGTAATTTGTAATATTGATTTGGCTCGTGATTTAGTGGTAGTACTCTACGTTGTGTTTGATTTTTAAATCAAAATCGTGATAACTCAGTTTGGTTCGTTTTATGGGTAATGTGTCTGTTAGTAATTTTTGTTAGCAAGTAAAACACAGATACATGGATTTCATATGATTTATTCATTTTAAAAGGTTATGCAAGCGACAGGTAAATAAAAGACAATTTTGTTACTCTAATTGGACGTTATTTATTTAGTTATATTTATTTAAATTTTGGAATAGATTTGTTTAATAATTATTGAAAATTTATTATATTCTTTAAATTTGAATGATCTATTTTATTTTGAAAACTGAGTAACTTATTAACACTGCGGTTGGAATTACAAAGTGTTACTTAGCGACTTCATGCACCACAATCTTCAAATTGTGCCGAGAAGGATATCTGATACATGTCATCACTGCATAGAAATTCATCAGCACGGTGCCTGCCAATGTATTTCAACGCCACCTTGTGGATAGGAACGAATCACATAACTTCACATTAAAGTACTTCAAGCGATTCCAGTGCTTCAAGCACCCAATGTGTCCTCATCCGGAGATATTGCTAGTATTCGCGTCTACCTACATTATCAGCCATGTGATCGTAAAAACTTTAATAGGGATTGTTATTCAAAATTGATTATAGATTAGTATGATAAAGCTCTATTCTACTTCTACTTTTCTATCTACTTAAGCACATACAAACATTCGTTTCATTCATTCATAATTCTGAGATTTCTTGAATATCGGAGGGCTGAGCAAGTTTAATTATACGATTTAATTACAAATATAATTGAATTATTTATATCGAAATTATTAAGTTATGTTCCCCTAACGCAACTTTTTATTTAACTACCGATTGATTAATAAGGCCACACTGTTTATCAAATGTTTGCGACGAGGAAAGGAAGGCATATTACAATATTCTCCTGTCAGTACGAAAATATTGTCAGGACAAGGTATAAAATGCAGTTAGGTTCAACTCCGCATTTAGTGGCGTGAGGCTCCCTATATTTCATACCTTTATTAAACTTCGTTCATTACCAGCGGCAAGGCGCGGTAATATCACTAGATAGGTTACATTATTAGTATGGAATTGACTTTGGAATTGTTAGTGTGAATTACATTTAATAAACTTGTGTTATATATTCACCTGAGGAGTTAATGTTCAAAGTATATGAGTCGTCGTCGGACAGCGTGACGTTCTGTCTCGATCGGTACATCTAACTGCTCTCGTTTAAGTTCCGCACTTCTATTTAAACTGTTCCCCACTTTTTACTCTTCTTCCCCTGTCCTATGCTAAATCTGCGTTCCGCTGCAAAGTGACGCAGTCCCATACGTGTCACCGAATTATGCAATCGCCGTTTCAAGTTCCCGTCGTATTCCCACGACCTATTTCTGTGTCATCATTTTGATCGTGTGCTTATTTACATTTGCCCAAAACTACGAAGTCAGCAAAATGAATGACCTCGCTGGGCCAACGCGTCGTCGGCCGCGGCCTGATATGATATTTACGCAGTTTTGTTCCGACTCGTAAAATTATGGACTTTAATATTATTAGGTTCTTACATATTGTAAAAGAATATACATGGAAGGTTTCCCCTTCTATCAGTGTATGGAAATAGTGTAAGTAAGTGGAAATGACCAAGTGGTGGTTGAAATGTAGATTTAGTAAAAAAATGTCTTTCTGAAAAAGGGATAATTGTTGTGAACGTTTTACCTTTGACTTGTGTACATCAATCTCCCGTAACTAAAAATAGTTACAGTTGCAGCTTTTATTGAAAGCAGTAGGGAAATCCAGTCCAAACTAAAATGTAAATGTTGTATCGCAAAAGTTCTATTTATTAAAAATTTAAGAACCCAAAACAATTAAGCTTTAGATTTAAGGCATGTTGTAAACTAAAATGTAAATGATGCATCGCAAATGTTCTATTTATTACAAATTTAAGATCCCGAAACAATTAAGCTTTAGATTTAAGACATGTTGTAAATGTACTTAAATCCATTCCAAGCAGCAATCTAAGAGGTACAACAACTTATTATCAAAGCGCGGATTTATAAGCATAAAAATTACAAAATAAGCGCTTAAATATGCATAAATATCTTAGAAAATAAGCATATAAAATAGCATATTAGAATAAGCACAAAAACGCAGAAAAAGCATGAAAAGGCATATTTTATTTTTTATGAAAATACAGAAAAACAAAACAAAACATAATTTTATTAACAAGAACGCACTATAGGTAGATAAAAGTAATATTTTAATAACATAGGTTTTGGTGATTACTATTAATAACAATTATAATTAAAATAATAATAATAATGATAATTGCTCATTCTTAAAAGAACTAATAATGAAATGTTTTTTCTGAATTTTCAACGGAAAATCCCATTCTCCTATCACTGAGTACATTTTTTAAGTATGAAAAGCTTCTCTCCACATCCACAATTGTAATCGGTGCATATTTAAATTTGGGAACAATTGTAATATTTATCTGCAAATCTTCCACGAAATCTCCTTTTAAAACTGTTGATATTTTTTGTAACTCGCCAAGCCCTTCATTTTTTGATAAAACTGCATTACTTTTTTTTTTAATAATCTCTCCCGTACATTTGAGACGTCGTTCCTAAATCTTCAACTATTTGAACCGCATCTACCAAAGTTGTGTCCTTCGCTTGGAGTGTATCAATCGCTTTGCTTACGAAACTGTAGTTGGTTTTTAGGAATGCTACATTTTGTACAACCCTCCTATCTTTAAGAACTTTGTGGCATTCTTTAATTGCATCTGACCATTTTCGAGCAACTCAAACACAAGCTCCTTAAATGAATCGAAATGGTCGGCATAATAGCAGGCAGCATCTAGCCACGTACCCCATTTAGTTATAACCGGTGCCTTAGGAAGAGGTACATTTGGAGTTCTTTCCCTAAACATTTCAACCCTCAGTGGAGCTTTTAGGAATATTTTCTTCCCGGTTTTTATCAAATCATTGGCCAGGGGAAATTGCAGTCTAATCGTTTCAGCAACTCAATTAAAACCATGTGCCAAACAGGTGCAATGCATTAATTGCTCATAAAATACTTTTAAATTAGAATATGCCTTCAACATATATGCAGCGGCATCAGAAAGCATCAATAATAATTTATCATTTGGTACGGTCTGGCAAAACAAAAATAGTGTTAATCAATCGTGAACGAATTTGGCAACAGTATTGCCATTTGTTTTTTCTAACTGCTTGGAACTAATTAAAAATGCATTGGTGGAGTCTTCGTTTAATATTCCAATCATTAAATGGGCGATGTACCGACCACATGAATCAGTAGTTTCATCTACACAGAACCATATGTAATTGTTGCCAATTAATTTTTATATTTCCTCAATAGTGTGTATATACTTGCTCGACATAGTTTTTGCGAATGGTTGATGTGGCAGGAATATGTCTACCGGTGTATTTTTGTAAAAAAGATTTAAATATACTATTATCTAGTTTTTTGTATTTGTATCGTATTGCATAAATCAAAGTAAAATTGCATTTCACTCTGTGTTGAAGAACTCGCAAAAGACTCGAAAATAGTTTGCTGGGTACTCAGGGTATTGCTTGCAGATTTGTGTTTTTTTTTTAAATTTTCCAGGTGAACTGTTGTTTTGATATGTTGTGTTATGTTAATTTTTTTCTCGCAGTTAATCTACAACATAATACATTCTTGTACCTAGGCCAATAGCAACACAAAATAAAACTTACCGGTTTGATACAAGGCCTGCATATTAATTTGCCGTTCTCACATTTTAATTCAGAATGTCCACATATCCATTCATCGACGGAAGGTTTTACTTTCGGCATTTTATACAAGAAAACTTATAAACACGTAATACACACAAGACACAAGCACAACGCACTGAAGTTTGAGATAAATTGGACTGAATTGATACCACACTTGCCCCAGATGCGTTCTGTGCACGTAAAAATAGGGTAATCCCCGAAATAATCCAGCATTGTTTACCAAATATCACGTACGCTTTGTTGATGATTTGTTGTGATGATAACCAAGCACTCTAGACGTAACGGAGTAATATTAATACTGAATTATCATTACAATAATGTCAACAAAATATATTCCGAGCTAATATAAATAATATGCTATAAAATTGAGAAAGAAGCAAATAAGCACAAAAAATAAGGATATATGCACAAAAAATGCATTCAAGCAATTATAAGCTTAAAATCTGAAAATATGCATAAAAGCACAAACAAAAATTGTCACGTTTGTTATATCACCCAATTTATTAAAATGGTAAATCATAATATTTTCGTTCGGGCGTATAAGTACGGGCCGATGTCGTGTTTTGTTTATAAATTCAAGGCCAAGTTGCCTCTCTTAGACCCTTTCGAAGGGAACAGACGCGTTTGGAACGCATTAAGTGAGTGTCACCTAGCGAAGCTGGCCGTGACGAATTAATAAAATAGTTTCAGTAAAGTTTTATTGTTAAGTGTCCGTATGGATAAATTGAAGGTGAGTGATTGTGTGGTTGAGTTGAGTTGAGGTTGACCCATCGTTGTTCCATTGTCTCAGAAGATACCAAGGATGTTGGGTTGACCAATTATTACTCGGGTCAACAAATATGCTGAGTCATTGTATGGTTGTGTAGAGTTGAACTTGGGTCAACAAGTATAGTGAATCATTGTATAGTTGTGGAGAGTTGAACTCGGGTCAACAAGTATAGTGAGCCATTGTATGGTTGTGGAGAGTTGGACTCGGGTCAACAAGTATGGTGAGTCATTGTCTAGTTGTGGAGAGTTGAACTCGGGTCAACAAGTATAGTGAGTACACTCTCCACAAGTATTGTGGAGAGTTGAGGTTGACCTATCGATAAACAATTGAACAAAGATAATTGTTTCACCGTAATTAATCAAGGATATCGGGTTGACCAATTAATACTCGGGTCAACCAATACAATTGTC
Source organism: Othius punctulatus (assembly GCA_951805005.1). Lineage (NCBI taxonomy): Eukaryota > Metazoa > Arthropoda > Insecta > Coleoptera > Staphylinidae > Othius > Othius punctulatus. The sequence goes on along the minus strand of OX638143.1, from coordinate 73,522,461 downwards.
TCACTGAGTTGTAAACTCACGATCACTCATCTAATTGTTACAGAATGACGGTCGTTGGAAGGAGCAAAAGAAGAGAGCGATTGCCATATTTTATTATACGATTATATAACCTTTTATATTTTTGTGTCATTAGTTTGTATTAAATAAATAAGTTTCATTGATGGAGATCCCATTGTTTATTAATCGACAACTTGACAATACAAATAATTACCTATTATAAGAATAATACAGCAGAATTAGTATTGAAACTGTTTTTATGGATTAAAAATAATCAGTATTAAGCTAAAGGTAATTCGCCGGCCTAACAATATCTGAATTGGGTTAACAATATCAGAAGTGGCAAAAGTTCAGCTAACACGTTACTTCATTTGCTGAAATTCGTATAAATACGAGGTCATTTTGGTCTGCTATTAAAACTGATGTATAGCATAATATCTAGAAATCCGCGCCTTGCTTATTATTTTTTAAACTAAAACTTGTAATTTTACTGTCAGATATGAAGTTTCATTAATCAATGCGTGTTGAAAATGAATTACCATTAAACAAATGACAACAAAAAATCAGATAAAGTCCGAGTAGGAGTCTCTTAACGCCCTAAGGGCACACGACCCACATCTACGTAGCTACAACTATAGACCACCCTCTTTGACGCTGGGTCGAGTAATTTTGACGGAGTTATCAGCAAGGTGTCACGAGGAGTTACGTTAAGATTTACGTAGCCATTTGAAAATAGCAAAATTGTATCGTTGTTTCAGAACACCCTGTGTATTCTACGTGACTTAAGATATTATGTATCTTTTGGCACATTGTTTGGGTACTTGCATACGCAGATTCTTTCATTGATCTCTTATAACAAGGTTTTGTAAATTTTTTTCCACGGCCATGATTTTTCGTTAAATTTTATTAAAATGTGAATAACTTGGCAACGATGCATCTTATCTCAAAAAATAAAATCGATTTGTGAAGCCCACATAAAGCAGATTCCTAAATTAAAGAATATACAGGGTGATCCATTTAAAAAAGAGACCAAATATGTGTGCCGGATTTATGGTACACTCTGTATATTCGAAAATAATTTTTAAAAGTAGCACATCAAGTGTCCAATAACATCCAATCAGATGTTTTCCTCAATTTTCATTAGTCTAGCAGCAATGGTATGAGGGAGAATAGGTGGGCCACTCTGTATATATGTTCTTAATTTGCTACATCATCACCACAAGGGTTGCATTTATATTCAAATGCACTTATAGTGGGGGTTCTTATGACTGAAGCCAGCCATCTGTGTGTAGTGTGGCGACGTAGTTATTTTGTGAGGCGTAAATACGGGTCAATTGCGAGTCCACTCGTTAATTAAGGAATTACTAGGTGTGAAAAAGTTATTGCAACTAACTTATATGTCATGTTCATGGATATAACTGCTGCTCCACATTAGTTCAGTCAAATGAGCCTCAAAAAGCCGTTTTGAAGGAAATAACTTATATACAGGGTTATTCAAATTCCATTACCACTATGGGGATATCGGAATCGGTAAGAGATACGAAGTCGGTTAAATTGGGGCAAAGTTGCGTAATCATATAGGGAACAATATTCAATAAAGATAATTAAAAAAATTTCAATGATTGCTGAGATTTTTCTAAAAATTGAAATTTTGCAAACTCTCATTTATTTTTTCCTGCCGTTACTTGAAGAGATAATAGAACTATATAAATACATCTTCTTACCACTTTTTCTCATCTACAACATGGGAATTTTAGATTTTGGATCAGAAGTTTCGTGTGAGTGCAACCGTCATCAAGTTAAAATTTTTAAATGCGACCTGCAATTTTTATTTTTATTTTGAGTTATACTCATCTATACTGTTACAATGATGTACAACACTTGAGGTTTTAATAACGTTTTAATATGAAAATAAATCAAAATCTACAATTAGCACTAAACTGGATTTAAAATATAAAAATATAAACTAGAGTGCCATGACAACAGTTTAAAATTGAAGACATTGTTACAAAACAATAAAACTGGACATTGCTTACTATAAAAGGTGCTTAGTTACTTCTTAAAGATGGTTTCTAACGAATACAAAAGAGATATGTTGAGAATTTACTATCATTGTAAGAGAAACTATGCTCGAACAAGTGAGAACTATTTACAAATGTATCCCGAAAGACCCCAGCCATCCCAAACTTTGTTTAAAAAATTGGATTACAATTTAGGACAGTATGGATCTTTCAAGAAACCCAGAGTGCCTTATGGAAACTGTATTTTGGAAGATGAAACAGCGATGGTTCTGCAAGAGGTAGCTAAAAAATTGTAAATACGTATCTAAAAATCAGGTATTTATTGTAGATAAGAAACGATTCAGGGAAGTCGACCAATGAAGTACGGTTACTTTGAATTTGCCACAAACAAAAGTCTGGCGGATTCTTAGAAATAATAATTTTAAACCCTACAAAATGCACATTTTGTTGACTTTGTTCCAAATGGATTGGGCTCCACTCCAGTACTTTCTACTAATGCCGTCAGGGTTATTTTAAACAATACATTTGGAAGACGTTGGATTGGCAGATTTGCCCCATACCATGAACCCCAAGATTAGCTGATTTGTCGATAAATGATTACTTTCTTTGGGGTTACCTTGTAAGGGTTCGGAATATTCATATTTTGTATAAATTAATTTAACATAAAACCTCGAAAAATTACTGATATTAATTGAGACGTTTAGTAGTAATTTTAAAACAATTTCATACTCAGGTATAAACATTGAACAACACGTAAAAGCCAAGTATTTTGTTAAAATAGGAAAAGGGTGATCGTTTGGGGATCTAATAAGTAATCTGATTAAATATTAATTCAATTTGAATCGATTACAAAGGAAAGTACGAGAACTTTTATAATCATTAATATAAAACGGGGTCGATGCGAGGTGAAGCAGTTATATAAATAATCACAGAAGAGGCCGGAGCAGGCTGATGACTAATCATAACAGTTTGGTAATTTTGTATTAATAACCTTGCTATAGCGCACATGTGAGATCAACGACATGAAAATTAATGTTAAGGGGAATCACACAAAATCGCAGAGTGTATATATATATATATATATATATATAATCTTTCCGGTTTCATATACATGAGTTTTCGAGAGCTTTATTAATTTCTGGCATACGCTTTGAGCGATGTCGTAGAGGTTAATGAGGTAATCTTTCCGGTTTTATATTCGTAGGTCTTCGAGAGCTTTATTAATTTCAGGCATAACCTTTGAGCGATGTCGTGGAGGTTAATAGGGTAATCTTTCCTGTTTCATATACATGGGTCTTCGAGAGCTTTATTAATTTCTGGCATACGCTTTCAGATGCGAAACTTTGCGAAAACTTAGGATTCTTTTTCAAAAGTTACGAGAAACTTTCTGGGAAGAATGTTTTAGGCATTTACGGTATCTTGAATGGTATGCAAGGTGATAAAATTAAAATGGTCTCAAAATATTTGTTTTAAAAAAAATTATTTTGACCTGTTGAAGCATTTTTCAAAAATGTATGCGGGGGAAAAATAATGCCAGGTCTTAATACTTTATGCGCTCTGTGTATAGCTTATCAATGGCAGTACTTCGAAGGGAAGAATATTGAATAACTTGTACAAATTTAAAAAAAGTATAATAGAAAAGGCCTGGAATTTGTTGATTAGACCTCGTATAGCGCTGAGCCTGTTAGTTTCCTAGACTAGACGTCTACGTTAGGAAAACAACGCACGTATATGAAATTATTAATTTTCATACCTACTAAATTAAATAGATATGGATGCTTTCGTAGGAGGTCGTGGCAAACTAAATATTTCATCTCAGCACAGAATATTAATACGGCGGGCTTTGAAAAATGATCGTGGGTGGGACTATATATTTTCAGGTATATGCGCGCCAATGTAAAAAAAAGAAGAATGTACGAATATGCAAATTCAATTTGATCCTCAAGTAGGTGCATACATGCATGGAAATTCATGATACCAAACGGATTATTTTTTATCACGTGTGCAATAGATGTGCCATCACAAGACGCTTACAAATTTTATGTTACCAACCTGTTGCTGTTGAGAAAATTCAATACGACCAAAGCCTATATATATATATATATATATATATATATATATATATATATATATATATATATTGTTACGTTTTTATTTTTTTTACTTTTCCTATTTTATGGGTGTTGAATATTTACGTATTTACTTGTTTTGTAACTCCTTATTATTTCTCTTATCTCAGGGTCAATGGTAGGTTCAATCAGAACTAAATAGAGTCTTGTTCAAATGCTTTAATGAATTAATAATAACCAAAAACCTTAAAAACGTCTAATATAAAGTGAACTAGTCAAACAAATCCAAAACAGTAGAAAACAAAATTATATTAAACAAAACTAATAAACTATGACAAACATTAACAAAATAAATCCTATATACACAAGCTAACTTATGTGAGAATATAATTCTTGTAATCTACGCAAACTCTATACTTGCAGTTATCTTCTTGCTTTTGGTCCCTTGATTAAGTCGTCCTCTTGTCCCTGCGTTCGTCTTCTGATCCTTTGTTGATTCGCACAAAAGTAAACAGATACTTTAGTGTGCGAAGTTTAGCGGCTTGAAGTCCTGATTTTCGAATATCTCCGTCACGGCTCCTATCTTGTTGAAGTTCTCTCCTTGTCGACTGCCTTTTTCCAGTCCTATGTCCAATCGTTGAACACGCGTTAATTTTATGTAATCTATTAGTATTAGGGCAACATCACGACCCTCGACCCACTACCGTCTCCCCTGCTCGCCGTTCACCCTCTACCCTCGACTCGTCAATCTGTTTTTTGTTGATTATTTCCGATCTTCAATTCTTCAATCTCACATGCGTCTATGTACGAAGTCACCTGTCACCCGTGGTAACCGATCAACAACCTCCATCCGCGGATCCATAAACCTTGCGATTTTCTGTGTCCATAAAATGTCTTACACATTTCTCTGTAGATATGTGCATACTTGTTCCCATTCACTTTTACAATATTTACAACAATTTTAGTTAGCTTGTGCCCTTAAGATTATAATTCTATCTAATACCTATTTAATAATAATAATAAATCTATTCTAATTAATCTACTCTACTTATAATACAAATACCATCACAATATACAGGGTGTATCAGCCAAATGGAATAAATTCAATAATAAATAAATGGAGGCGTGTTCGAAAAAACGCTCGGACACGTCGATTGTTATTTTTAGTTGCGCATTTTTTTCAACAAAAACTTTTTATACAGGGTGTGTCATGTGACCGTGGCCAATACCAACTTTCTTATTTTAAATGCAACACCTGGTATATTATTCAATTTTTGGATTCTTCAGAAAATTCTAGACATATTTCATGTACAATATCCTATACCTATCTTCAACTGTTTCGGAAATATTAATTTTATTAAATATTATTAAAATATTAATATCGGTGGATAGGGAGGCGAGGATCGATGGAATGGCCAGCACGATCCCCTGATCTGACGTCATTAGACTTATTCTTAAATATTAAGTGTGTATATTAAGAAGAATAATGCTTGCGATTAGATCGGTCACGCCTGAGATGTTGAGTAACGTTAGAAGAAATTTCTATTTAAGATTAGGATGTTGCCAAGACGTTCACGGCGAGCATTTTGAACATCTCCTCCATTGAAATTTATTGTTTTTTTTTGTTTTTTTACATTATCAAGAAATAAACAGTATTACTTATTAGTTTTTGAGTGTGTTGTAACGAATTTCTGTAATCAAATAATTTTCTTTTTTAATGTTAATTTTTGCAATAAATCTGAAAACAATTAATATTTCCGAAACAGTTGAAGATAGGTATAGGACATTGTACATGAAATATGTCTAGAATTTTCAAAAATCCAAAAATTGAATAATATACCAGGTGTTGCATTTAAAATAAGAAAGTTGGTATTGGCCACGGTCACATGACACACCCTGTATAAAAAGTTTTTGTTGAAAAAAATGCGCAACTAAAAATAACAATCAACGTGTCCGAGCGTTTTTTCGAACACGCCCCCATTTATTTATTATCGAATTTATTCCATTTGGCTGATACACAGTGTGTATATATATATATATATATATATATATATATATATATATACATATATACATACGGCTTGGAGGTATGAGGCATAAGTCAAAGTCCGCACATTCAAAAGACACATAAACTATCATTTGCAATTATTGTCAACGGAAGGTTGGTATTTTTTACAGCGACGATAGAAGAATTGCGTTGAAAACAAATACAGGGTGTCCAAGATAAGGATCAACAGCATGGGGATCTCGGAAACCGTAAAAGTTACAAAGGCGGTTTAATTACAGAAAAGTTTCGTAATTTAATGGTCAGCAATATTCTGTTGAGAAACCAGAAAATTCCGTTTACTTCCGGAAAAATCCGAAATTTTGCGATATCGTTTCTATGTTTTGCTGAAGTTATTTAAAACGGTATAAAAAAGGCACTTTCTCGTTGCCACTTTTTTAGCTCGACAAGACAGCGTTTATAAATTTTCAGAACAACGTTTCGTTTCGAAGAAATCATCATCACCTATATATTTTTCTATGGCCCGTAATTAAAGTACACCCTATATTAAATAGCATTTCCCATTACAAATCCAACGATTTATATCACAGTATAATTTCTCATGTTTTTATTCAGAAAAAAGGTGTTAATACATTTCGAACATATATATATATATATATATATATATATATATATATATATATATATATATATACAGGGTGTCTACGCTAAACCGTTCGTTAAAAGTTTACGGGGTTGCCATTGTACTAAAAATTTCAAAAAAATTCTCGTTACACGGTTGAATCAGTTGTCCTCATGTGAAATATTTTCAAGTTTCTATCACTTCCGGTTCCACCGGTTCCACCGGAAGTAGCACTAACTTTCTTATTTTAAATGGAACACCCCATATATTATTATATTTTTGAATTCCACGCTTAAATTGGAACATATTTTGTAAGAATATATGTACACTTATCTCTTCTATTTTTCAAGAAAAATGTTTTTCTAAAATTTTGACCTCTAAAAGGTAGCCTGAAATCTGTCTATAACTTCTCTTAGGAATAAGATAAAATTATGAGTTAAATTTCAAATTATACATAGAGGATGCCTCTATGAGTAAAATAATTGGAAACTGTCAATTTTGATAACAAGTGTTCATAAAATGTCAATATCTAAGTGCCCTCTTAAATATCCGGTAATTGAATTTTTTTAAATGGAATGACCCATTTTTTATCGCATAGCACGAGTGGGACAAAAAATTACTACAAAAAAGTATAATACAACCATACTCCTAAAGCAAGTATTTTTTGAATTATTTCAAGGATTACTTTTTCGTCGCATTTCACAAATTACACAAATCAACAATTTATCAATTTATTCTTTATATATTACAACTGCAATAGAATTGTTGCTCTAACATGTAGAGTATTCAATAAAATTTATCCACATTTGCCGCCGATGAATAAAACAAGATAGAGAACACCCCATATATTATTATATTTTTGAATTCCCCGCTTAAATTGGAACATATTTTGTAAGAACGTATGTTAAATGTACTTACGTTTCCAAGAAAACATTTTTTTTTTCTAAAATTTTGGCCTCTAAAAGGTAGCCTGAAATATGTCTATAACCTCTCTTAAGAATAAGATAAAATTATGAGTTATATTTCTAATTGTACTTAGATGATACCTCTAATAAAATAATTGGAAACTGTCAATTATGATAATAAGTGATAATTGTGCATGCCATGTTTTTTCAAAATTTTCTGTACTGAAGATTTATCAACGCCTAAATCTTCTTGAGCACAGCGGATAGATGCCTGTGGATTAACTTGAAAATAGGCCGGCCAATACTATTTCTTGCACTTCCTCATTTTCCATAACTGGCCTTTGTCGAAGTCTTATTGCATTCACTTGTCCAAATTGAACAACATTTGATTCCAATCTTCTAAATCTTGTTTTATTCATCGGCGGCAAATGTGGATAAGTTTTATTCAATACTCTATATGTTAGAGCAACAATTTTATCGCAGTTGCCATGTATAAAAAATAAATTGATAATTTGTTGATTTGTGTAATGATTCATTTTGTTGATTTTGATTTCTGTAATACTTTATTCTAAATGGTTTTATTATTTGACAGTTTGCATTACAATAGCGACAAAACAAAAGCATATCACACGCCTACTAGACTGCACTTGTGACATGCAAATTTATACCCTGCAGAAATGCGACGAAAAAGTAATCTTCGAAATAATTCAAAAAATACTTGCTTTAGGAGTATGGTTGTATTATACTTTTTTGTAGTAATTTTTTGTTCCAATCGTGCTATGCGATAAAAAATGGGTCATTCCATTTAAAAAAATTGAATTACAGGACATTTAAGAGGGCACTTAAATATTGACATTTTATCAACACTTATTATCAAAATTAACAGTTTCCAATTATTTTACTCATAGAGGCATCCTCTATGTATAATTAGAAATTCAACTCATAATTTTATCTTATTCCTAAGAGAAGTTATAGACAGATTTCAGGCTACCTTTTAGAGGTTAAAATTTTAGAAAAACATTTTTTTCTTGAAAAATAGAAGAGATAAGTGTACATATGTTCTTACAAAATATGTTCCAATTTAAGCGTGGAATTCAAAAATATAATAATATATGGGGTGTTCCATTTAAAATAAGAAAGTTGGTGCTACTTCCGGTGGAACCGGAAGGGATAGAAACTTGAAAATATTTCACATGAGGATAACTGATTCAACCGTGTGACGAGGATTTTTTTTAATTTTTTAGGACAACGGCAACCCCGTAAACTTTTAACGAACGGTTTAGCGTAGACACCTTGTATATACAGGGTGTCCGGAAAATACGTGTACAACGTTTGACGACAGACTCCTGACGTCAAAATAGGTCGATCTAAGCCGACTTAGTTATATCCAAAATTGTCTCGTTTAGCCGGTAGAGGGCGTCAAAAATTAATATCAATGACGTTTAATAATTTGACAATTAATCAAGTATAATATTTACTCAAGTATACGATCAACATTATTGACTTACAAGTTCATTTTACCATTAAAAATGGAAAATTATACAAACTCTCAGAAAGTTGACATGCTCCTGGTATACGGGTTTTGTCGAGGAAATGGGCGTCAGAGTGTTAGGGTTTACATGGAGAGGTTTCCTAACCGTCGAATACCAAACCACCAAACATTTGCCAATATTGAGCGTCATCTTCGGGAAACGGGCAGTTTTGAGAAAAAGTTTGAAGGCAGGGGTCGTATGCGAACAACTCGAACTGTGGAAACAGAAGAGATGATTCTGGAAAGAGTTGAAGAAGAACCAAGTACCAGTACCCGTCTCTTAGAACGTGAGTTAAATGTTCCTAAAACGATTGTCAATGAGGTTTTAAGAGAACAGTTGTTACATCCTTACCACATACAAAAAGTCCAGGAACTTTTACCGACTGATCCCCCCATGCGGCTTACATTTTGTCAATTTATTAGAAACAAAAGAATCCTCGTTCCAAATTTTTGTAGAAAAATTATGTTTACTGACGAGGCATGCTTTACAAGATCTGGGGTAACCAATCTGCACAACGAACATATTTATTCCGATGAAAATCCACATGCCATTAAAGTTGCACATCATCAGCATCAATTTAAAATTAATATTTGGGCAGGTATTATTGATCACTACCTTATTGGTCCCATTGTTATTCCAGACAGGTTAGATGGAAATATTTATTTAAATTTTTTGCAAGACACATTACCAATTCTTCTGGAGAATTTGCCCATTTTACTTCGGAGGGAAATGTGGTATATGCATGATGGTGCCCCGCCCCATTTTTCCGTTGCCGTTCGGCAATACTTACATCATCAGTATCCCAACCGTTGGATTGGAAGAGGCAATGATGCACCAGTAAAATGGCCACCACGTTCTCCTGAGTTAAATATGTGTGACTTCTTTTTGTGGGGCGCTATTAAAACAGAAGTTTACAAGACTCCGGTAAACACACGCGATGATTTATTGCAGCGGATTTTAAATGCAGGCAACCATTTTAATAATCCCGAGACATTAGATAGGGTCCAATATCATTTTTTAAAGAGTGTTAATAAGTGTATTCAGCAAGATGGCGGTCATTTTACACATTTGCTTAAGTAATGTTTTTGTTTTACTTAGTTTCTTACAATAGATACTTTCAACTTTGTTATACTTTTGTTTTTTTTGACGCCCTCTACCGGCTAAACGAGACAATTTTGGATATAACTAAGTCGGCTTAGATCGACCTATTTTGACGTCAGGAGTCTGTCGTCAAACGTTGTACACGTATTTTCCGGACACCCTGTATATTGTAGTTTATGTACTGACCTTTAATCCATTCCAACACCTAATCCATAACCGTCCACATCGCAACACACACCAAAACACCAGATCACACATGCTTTCCCCACAATCGGCACCGAACTTGCATCCACACTCCATAAAAGCACGTAACTTAATGTGCCCCTCGTTCTAGTTCTTAAGCTGAGCGCGTCGCGCCCCGGCTTAAATAAACAAACAAAGCCACAGATGCCGCCTCTAATATTAATAATCAATTATTTGCCAATGATACAATTTGATACCTAACATAACGTTATAAGTTCATTCGTATTCTAGGTTTTACTACTCGGCCGGATCTACTTGTCACAGCTGTTGTAATACTGATGGGCTGTTGTATGTCTTGGTCTGGTTGGACTGCATCTGATGTTACTGACATGTTGCAAGTTGTTTCCTCTCTGGGAACTGCTACAGCTTCGTGTTGTTCCATCATGTCTGCATTAGTGGTGTGAAGGAATGATGAGTTTCTTTTTAATATCTTTCCATCGTTGGTTTTAACGATTACTGATCGTGGATTATCTGTTGTTTCTACCTCTACTCCTTTCCAATTCTTATGTCCAAACTGAATTCTTATTTTCTCACCTTCTTTCAATACCTGTGGTGGCTTGGTTTGTCTATTTGCATATGACTGTTGTTTTTGTCTAAGTTTGTTCAGTTCTTTATGCACGTTTTGAATTATTTATGGTTGCAAATTTTCTCGGGTTATGGGCATTATTGTTCTGGTCATTCTGCCCATTAGTCGTTGGTTTGGTGAACCAATAAATTCATTTCTTGAAGTGTTTCTAAAGTTCAATAGTGCGAGTCGAGTGTCTGATCCGTCTATCGTACACTTTCTTAGAATGTTTTTTGCTATTTGTACATTTCGTTCTGCTAGTCCGTTTCCTCTTGGATGGTACGGACTTGAAGTTCTGTGTTCAAAGCACCAAGTTTTCTTGAACACCTTGAACTCCTTGGAGTCGAATTGTCTACCATTGTCTGACTCTAACACTTCTGGGATACCATGCACTCTGAACCAGTCTTTAAAGTGTTCAATTGTCTCCTTTGACGTCTGATATTTTAATAACTTGTAGTCTATAAATCCGGAGTAGCTATCACTTAGAACTATGTACTCTTGGCCTTGAAACTCGAACAGGTCTGTTGCTACTATTTGCCAAGGTAATTTGGGAATTTGCTTAATCACTATTGGTTCTTGATAGTTTGCTCTCTGTTAATTTTGGCAAATGTTGCAGCTTTCTACTAAGTTAACTATATCTTTGTACTGGTTTTTCCAATACAGTAACTGACGGGCACATTTCATGCAACTTTGAATTCCTAAGTGTCCTGCATGTATTTGTGTCAGCATTTTTGGTATCTGTGATTTTGGAACTATTATTTTGTTAGTTTTAAATATAAGTCCTTCATAGTATGAGAGTTCATCGCGAAAATTAAAGTAATGATTTACTGATTCTGGTAGTTTGTTGCATGAGTCGGGGAAGCCATCATAGATGTACTTTATCAAAATTTGCAGTTTATTATCTTCTTTGGTAGCGTCTATTAATATCTGTCTAGCTTCGTTTGACATTGCTAATATTATATGAATCTCCATTTCTTCTTCTTTCGGATTTTCTATGTTTGCTTGATCACAATCTCTACTTAATGTATCTGCTATGAGAATTTCTGTACCTTTTATGTATTTAATTTTTGGCGAGTACTGCATTACATCAAACAGTATTCTTTGAAATCTCGGTGGTGCACATGGGATTGTTTTTTTAATTATTGATTCCAATGGCTTGTGATCCGTTTCTTTGTATACCTGTTTACCATAGACATATTCACGAAACTTCTAGCACGCAAATTTTATTGCTGTCGCTTCCTTTTCGATTTAGGGGTAGTTTTGCTGGCTCGGTGTTAATACTTTTGTTGCATAGGCAACTGGTTGCTTATCTTGTAGTAATACGCCTAAGTTTTTTGAGCTCGTGTCCATCGACAGTCTTACGTCTTTGTTTACTTCATAGAACTTGAGTACCGGTGGTGTTGAGAGTGTCTGTTTAATATTTTCAAAAGTTCTGGTTTGCTCAACATCCCAGTACCACTCTGTTTCTTTTTTCAACAGAATTATTAATGGTTCTGTAAGCTCGGACATGTTTGGTATGAATTTATTTAAATAGGTAACCATGCCTAACTGTCTCTGTAGCTCCTTTTTGTTGGTCGGTTGTCTTATGTTTTTTATTGCTATCACTTTTTGTGTATCCAGTTCTAAACCTTTTTCTGACAGAATGTGACCTAAGAATTTAACTTTCCTTGTTTGGAAGACATTTTACTCTATTTAACCTTAGTCCAGCTCCATGTAGTTGTCTTACGACTTTTTCAGTAATATCTTTCAATCCTTCCAGAGTTTCTGCATGTACTAAAATGTCGTCCATTGAACATTCGACGTTTTTCATGTCTTCTAGCACATAATTCATTAGTTCTTGGAAAACTTCTGGGGCTGAGCTTAACCCAAACGGAAGTCTTAGGCAGCTATATCTCCCCCATGGAGTTCAAAACGTTAAATATTTTTGTGTTCGTTCACTCACTTTAATTTGCCAAAATCCTCTTCTGCAATCGAGTAGTGTGAAGAAAGCTGATTTATTTATTCTTGCTGATATTTCTTCAATGGTTTCTAACGGATAATGTCTTCTTAATATGTTTTTATTTACGTCTGTTGGATCTATGCATCTTCGAAGTTTTCTATTTTTTCTGACTATTACCATTAGGCTCACTACTGGAGTTGGCTCCTTCATTGGTTTTATGACTTCAAGTTTAATCATCGAGTCCAATTATTTTTTGACTGCATCTCTGATTGAATGTGGTATTCTTCTTGCAGGTCTGATTTCGAACGTTGGACCTTCTATAGGTCAATATCATTTTCGTAATATTTCAGGCACCCTTAACCTTTGAACACATCAGTTTTCTCTAGCTGCGATGTTTCATTAATTCCTTTTATTAATTCCAATTTCTCACATGATATTCTTCCTGATATAATTGGGACTTTTTCTGCTACTACTTTGAACATTATTTTTACTTTTTGCTTCTTTATAGTGCAGTCCAAGATAGTTTCTCCTAAAACTTGTATTTTATTTTCTGTAAAGCTGATTAACCTTTTAGTGGTTTTAACTTTTAATAGTGCGTCTTTAAAATATCGTTGAAGCAATATTTTTAAACCCATCCTCCATTACAATTAATAATATCCAATATCTCAGACTGAAATAATACAATAAGATTTAATCAAATATTGTTCATAAAAATATTAATAGCAGTGAATAATGAAATATATACATAAACGTATATTTCACCCTTTGCTTTAATCTACTTCATCCTTGATAATTAAAATGATTACAAATGGGATTTTCACATTCAGCTTCAGTCGTACGTCCAGTCTGCTTTATTTCATGAAATAAACCGATAATACTGCTAGAGTGCGAGAGCTACATGAAACAAATTGAATACTAAATTACCTTAATATAGCAATGTACAATGCCAATATTTTATTTAAATCCAACGCGTTTGGACGATGAAAGCATTTCATTTTGCAATAATATCTGTGGAAATTTATAAATCTAGAGCAACGCAGATAATTAATTTTATTAGGAAAAATACTATCCCCGTAATATCGCAATAATTTAGCGTATCCAAAAAAATATAAAAATATTTAATTGCACTGAATATAAATAAACAGTAATATAATTCAAATGCAATACTAACAGCAAATGTTTGGATATACAAATGCTTGTTATACATATAATTCTTTTGATAAAATATTCTAAAATCCAATTATATTGGTTTATCATTTTATATACAGGGTCCATCATTTCACCTCCCGTCTTCTGTAGATTAGTTACTGATTGAGTTAGCATATTGATATTTTGCAGACTTTACTTGCATTTTGTGGCGTATTTTAGGAAAATATTTTTGATTATACAGGATGTCCCAAAAAAGTGTGACGTCATGATGGTGTGTATTTTTAAATTGCATGGTATATTCTTTGTTGTTTATTTGGATGCCGTTTATGGATGCCTACATACCCATGAAATTTTATTAAAATCGGTTCAGTGATTTCAGCACAAAAAAATAAAAACTGAAGAAAATCAGTTTTGCACCATTAGTTAAGAAAATTAATTAGAGATAAAAGTATGCCTTGTTAATAAAACCATACAAGGTACTCATTAAATAAGGTCTGATAGTTGCGTTAACCAAGTTTTATTGATATGCATTATACAGAGTGTCCAAAATTTAGTGTCAAACTTTTCAAATTTTAAAGCACTTTATTTTTCTTATTTTAAATTGAAACCCCTGTATATTTTTATGTCGTTCTATATGGAATTAAAAGACAAACATTTTTCCTAATTACAACGCTATCGCAATTCCTAACACATTTAAAGTTATGTGCAGAAAACTCGATTTATCAACTATTCCAATAGCCATTTTAATGAATATAACTCGAAGGTGACTTTGAAAAACAATTTATTGACATAACATGTTTTGTAGTTACAATTTATATCTCGAATGTATTAAAGGTTTTACAGATCTTCGTCTAAACCTTTTACACATCGTAAAAGTATTAAGTTTTGTATAAAAAATAGTTTTAGTAATAAAATTTCATAAAAACATAACATAACTGTGCATTTCTAAAATTAATTAATTGCTAGAACTTTTGTTCTATATGTCTTCCGCCCTGTTGAAGGCACAAACGAAGACGAGTATGAAATGACATTGCCACTCTTCGTAACAGGTTAAATGTAATATTTTGAAATGCGAATATGAAAGTCATATCCACATTTGTTAATATAGGTCATAATATTTGTCATATTATGAAAATCATATTTTCCATGACAAAAAATAATTTTAGTATCTTGGGTATAAAGACCTTAGCTAAAAAAGTTTTAAACTTTTATATTTCTACAGTCAATAATGGCTCTGGGCACTTTCTTGAACTTTAATGTTAATAAATTGTTTTTCAAACCCACCATCGACTTTAATTGATTAAAATGGCCATTGGAATTGTTGATAAAACGAGTTTTCTGCAAATATCTTTGAATGTGTTAGGAATTGAGACAGGGTTGTAAGTAGGAAAAATGTTTGTCTTTTAATTCCTCATGGAATTACACAAAAATATACAGGGGTTCCAATTTAAAATAAGAAAAATAAAGTGCTTTATAATTTGAAAAGTTTGACACTAAATTTTGGACACTCTGTATAATGCATATCAATAAAACTTGGTTAACGCAACTGTCAGACCTTATTTAATGAGTACCTTGTATGGTTTTATTAACGAGGCACTAGTTTTATCCCTTATTAATTTTCTTAACAAATGGTGCAAAACTGATGTTTTTCAGTTTTAATTTTTTTGTGCTAATGTCTCTAAACCGATTTCAATCAAATATTATGGGTATGTAGGTATCTATAAGAGCCATCCAAATAAGTAACAAAAAATATACCATGCAATCTAAAAATATATATCATGATAGCGTCACACTTTTTTGGGACACCCTGTATAATCAAAAATATTTTTCTGAAATAGACCCTAGAAAGCAACTGAAGTCAGCAAAATATCAAAATCCTACCTCAATTAGTAACTGAGCTATTGAAGACGGGAGGTGAAATGACTGAGAAATAATAAATTGCATATTTCCATAAGTTTTAGGAATATTGAAAACTGAAAACAGAAATATTACTGCTACAATAAAATATAATAAAATAATTAATTAAACATAAAATAAAAACTGAGATAAGAAAATTCGGATTACATCTATTTGCGATATATTGGTTAATCAGAAAATATGTTTGCCAATTATTATATAAATATAACTTGCATTTGGCTTATGTTTTTTATTTCAACCGTTGTCCAATTAGCGTTTTTACTTAGACCTCAAAGATAATTATCCGCATACAAATGTAGGGGGAATTGTGAAAATATTAAATAACATGGACAAATATAATTTAGCCCAAAGAATTTACTCCGAGTAATAGTAATTAATAAGTAGTAAGTAGAGTAAATGTGAACTGTTGAATTATAATGAATTGATAAAAATAAGTAGATACATAGTATAATATAAGGAGAACTATATAAAAGTGTATACTTAAGTAGTAGTAGTGGTAGTATATTGGTGGTAAATAACATTGAAATTTTACACAAGCCAAACATATACATTTAAAGTTCCAGCAGAGTTCTTTATTCTAACACAAATATAATAATCAGTTGCAAGAGTAAAATTTGTGCACACATAGAAAAGCAAAAAAAATTGTAAGGTTCAATTTACAATTGTATATCACCGAAGTCGTCACATAAAATATTCATTACTTAATTATAAGCAGAATACAATATATAAAATAAGTTTGTTTTTGTTTTCTTCTTAAGAGTGCGGTTTTTCGGGCGTAAAAGTGTTTTTCAACTTAAACGCTGTTAATAATCACTTTCACGTTATATTTTCTGTACCATAAATTATCAAAATAAATACTACGTCTCACTATATGGTTATTTTTTCGATTATTTACGTTTTTCTGTGAAATTTCATTAAATCTTCGATTTTTGCCGTTTTTCATCTTCATGGATTGTCTTTGCAAATATTTGCACAATTTTAAAGCTTAACATGAATATAAACCTGATTCTACGTGACGCTATATAGTTTATAATTATAATTACCAATTGTTTACCATATTATTTAAATAATTTGATTCAGAAAAATTATATTTATCCATTCCAAACATATATCCTGAAACCCTGTAAAATACTGTATCTAATAAGATATAGTACTTGTTAATTAACAGATGTTTTTATGGTTTTATTAATTATTTAAAATGTACCTAAATTGAATTCCCCGCCGTGAAAGTAGTTGAAAATAAGCTTCAAGCAGTTCATGTGTTCGCCACAAGATGGAGCAATGACATAATTGCCATGCCATGTTGCCAAGAAATCTATCAACATACTCTCTAATAGAAGTTTGAAATATGCGAATCAAGTGCAATTCAAGGTCATTTTTTACCGCTGTTTTTTCAGCTCTCACGTGGATTCTGCCATTTGAACGAACGCCGACTTTATTTTTCGGATTTTGCATATAAACCGCAAAATATCGTAATTCTTATAATTTTTAATTCAGAACATTCTAAATCTTTGCAACGCAGATAATGATAAAACCAGTGATAAAGCCCATTAATTAAATCATCAATCATTGTTGCCTCATTACCATAGGTATTATCGTAAATGTTTCTTTTGTGCTCTTTTCTGTAATAGGGAAATTAGTTTGTTATTTAATATTTTTCTAGCAGCTAACGAAACATTTTTTTGTCATTTTTCAAAGAGTATAATCTCTTCCCACGATTTTTTATAGTATGGTTAACACATTCAATTTTTGTGACATCCTTCCCGTACACACAAATCTCGCAATATGCAAAAGAACTACACAGTGCACAAGTAAATTGTCACAGGAAGATATAATAGTCTAACTAAATATAAAAATATAAAATATGCAATAATAATTGTCACAGGGAGGAATTAGTCATACACAAAATACAGACACAATAATTGTCACAGGGTGAAAGTAGAAAATAGTCACGGGGGAGACAGAAGTTTATAAAACACACACAAAACCAAAACGCACAATAAACAAAGCAGAAACACCCGAAGAAAGCACAACGATAATTGAATAGGATTTTCAAATTAACTACGCACCCGAATGTAAAGAAACCTAAACGAATCTATTTGCATGTGGGGTGTTGTTGAAATCTCTAGGGCGGAATGCACGCACTTATAATACTTTAAGAAGGGATAAGTATGTATACAAAATTTGGGTCCTGAGAAGATAAGGAGATAACTTCTTAGGTCGTTAATAACTGCCATCTTAATAGTTATTTGGACACTTGAAGAGGTCACCAAGAGCCTGCTTATATTGACACCAAACATTTAATTATAAGTCAAAAATGAAAGTATTTAAAATAAATATGGTCTCAGTTTCCTTATAGTTTCATTAGGGTAAGAGAAATTGAAGGAAACCCGTTTTCCAATGTTATTTCCCTATGTTCCGCGATCAAAACATCCCTCGTCACGACAATGAAATTGGAATTGGCTGTGTCAGGCGTCTATTTATTTTTAAATAAAAGTGATCTTAAAATGTACGATATGTTTCATATACCTTTTTTGGCTAATAAGCTTACAGTAATCTCAATAAGACTCAAATTTGGTCACATAAATTACAAAACTTGTAAAAGGATTTTGTAAATTTAATTAAATGAATATAACATTTTTAATAAATTATTCCCTGATATTAAGAGGCCTCTTTACCCAGCTAGTATACGGCGTTATTAATAAGCGGCAGCCAAATAATTCATGAACGGGTTAACATAATTACAATCGGAGAACTGATATAGAAAGTTTAGACATTTATCTACAACTAGACAAAGTAGTTTTAAGAAATAAATTAAAGGTGACTTATTTCTGATCACCTAATCGGATTTATGTGCACACAAGAATACTCTTATAATTCAAGATATGGGAACAAAAAAAAGAAGGTGGTTTGCAACAACATTAGCTCCAAATAAACCGAGGGAATATCCATTATATGTACCAGTGGCGGTTCCTCCATAGGTTTG
Source organism: Othius punctulatus (assembly GCA_951805005.1). Lineage (NCBI taxonomy): Eukaryota > Metazoa > Arthropoda > Insecta > Coleoptera > Staphylinidae > Othius > Othius punctulatus. The sequence continues at coordinate 73,503,410 of OX638143.1, read as the reverse complement.
CAGGTTTGCCCAACCGCCAAAAATGACGACAAGAAAACGTAAAAAATTATTTAATGAGTAAAGATTAATAATGTAGTATGTACTAAAATACGGAGCATTATCTGTTCAATTCTGCTGCCGGAGGCCGTTCATTGGCATTGCGGTTTGTCAAACCGTTCCATGGCTTTATTACGCTGCGAGTCGCAGCGATCGTCGCCGCGCGTTCGTTTCCCACTCCGCCACATATTCACTATATGGTTTGCAAATCGTATACAACTCGTGCACAGGCCAGCAATCAGCGGACGACTGTTGAGTTGCCGTGACACTTAATACGTTCGAATTGCATTTTGTGGATTTGAACCATTTAGCAGCAAGAATTAAGTACCATGCTAGCTCTGCAAGGCACATGCGAAGTACTTTGAGATTTTCCCTATTTGGAAGCGTCAATATTGCGGCTCAATTGGACAGTGCGTATTGACAAAATATTCGATTACAAAATGACAAAGTGAAAAATAATCGGTACATTTTAAATATTATTATTAATTGTGTTCGGTTTTGTGGGGCCTTTGAGCTCGCTATGAGAGGCCATGACGAATCCACGTCTTCCTCGAATCCGGGAATTTTTCGTGGATTAGTTAATTTTAGTGCCGAGTTGGACATTGCTCTTATGGAACATTTGGAAAAAGCAACAGTTTTTAAGGGAACGTCAAAAACCATCCAAAATGAAATTTTACAAACAATGTTTAGTGTGTGCCAAAAAGAAATTTCCAAAGAAATAAATGAAGCCGACTTTTTGTCAGTAATAGCTGACGAAACCAGTGACGTATCAAATATATATCAAATGGCAATCGTTTTTAGATACATAGTGAGAGGTAAGCCTGTTGAAAGATTTTGGGACTTTTTAACCCCCTTAGATCACGATGAGAAAACCTTGTCTTCGGCTATACTTGTAGAACTTGAAAAGCACGTCAAAGATGACGAGAGGAAACTTATTGCTCAAACATATGATGGTGCAGCAGTCATGAGCGGGTCGTCAAATGGAGTGCAAGCAATTGTTAAACAAACTTACACGCAGCATACATACACTGTTATGCACATCAATTGAATTTGGTCATGTTAAATGCTGCTTCTGCAAACTCGAAAGTTCGTATATTTTTCGCAAATTTACAAGGAATTTGTACATTTTTTTTCAAATAGTCCTCAGCGGACTGCAATACTGGATGAAACGGTTAAGAAACGCTTACCTCGTTCGGCTCCAACAAGGTGTAATTTTAATTCCAGAATTGTCTGCACTGAATTTGAAAATAGGGAGGATATTCTTGAAACAATGAGAAAAATTTTAAACACCGCCAAAAACACAAGTACAATTAACCAAGCACTGGGTTATATCCCAATTCTTGATAGCAAGAGCTTCATTTCTTGGCTACATTTATTTTACAAGATAATGCCCCACGTAGACATATTATTTGCCAAATTTCAAACAAGAGAAATTGATCCTGTTATTGCCAAAAACTACTTGATAGCATTTGAAACTCAGATAACATTAATTAGAAATAGTTTCGTCGAACTTCCAGACAGGTCAACTCCAAAACGGCGTCATACCGACAGTGACAAATACGCTCGAGAAGTTAAAGAAGTCTGTGACATTATTATTAGTCAAGCCAAAGACCGATTCAACTTCAGTGGCCACTTAATCGCTGCTACTCTGTTTTTTTCTGACAAATATGATCAGTATGAAACCTGTTTTACCGAAAAAAAATTTGAAGAAGCAAACAAGGTTTATCCATTTTTTAATAAACAAAAACTTCGAACGGAATTGACCGTGATCTACGAAACAAAAGAATTCAGATCAGTATCGGGTATACTTCCATTTTATGAGTCGATTTCTGAGAACATTGTGCTAAGTGAGACTTTTAGTGAAACTTTAAAGCAATTGAAAATTCTAATTACAATTCCCATGGCTTCAGCTGAAGCAGAACGATGCTTTTCTACTCTCAAAAGGATCAAAACTTTCTTAAGAAACACAATGAGCCAAGAAAGACTTTCTGCGTTGGCGATGCTTTCTCAAGAAAGAGACCTAATCGAGAGCATACCTGGTTTTAATCAAAAGGTGATGAACAAATTCGCTACCACTAAAGAACGTCGAATGGATTTTCTCTTCAAATAAGGCATAATATTGAAGACTCAGACAGAAAGTTAGTTGTTTTATGTTTGATATATGTAGTCTTGTGTAAAAATAAATGTTTTTTTTTTATAAAACGAGCATATCTAGTAATTATAAGTAACCTGCAATCTATTCTAATAAATAATACCTATAAAAGTTGCAACCTTCACATTTCTACAGCACGAGCCGCCACTGATATGTACCCTGTCTTAATTAATTAAATACAGAAGAAAATTTCACAAATCGACTAATCATGCAATTATTTTAATCAACATAATAAATCACCGTTTTATTATTTCTTAAAATTACTCGGCTCAATTGTAGATAAATGTCTAAACTTTCTAAATCAGGTCTCCGATTGTAATTATGTTGACCCGTTCATGAATTATCTTGGCTGTCGTTTACATGCAATTCCCTATAGCGCCTTTGGGTAAAGAAGGCTCTTAAAATATATAATATAATAATAATAATAATACAATTATAATAATAATAATAATAATAATAATAATAATAATAATAATAATAATAATCCCTACTACTCCTTCACCTATGGCGTAGTTATTACTGTCATTGTTTTAAAGAGAATTCCGGCCCAATTACATAATATAATGTATCGGATATAAAGTGTTGACTCATAAATTAGCAGGCATCGAAAAAAGTCTCGCGCAGTTCATCGTAAAATTATTCCTAGCCCGCTGCAAAAAATCGCATCATTGCCCGCAAGCAATACAAATTAAACACATGGCAACATCTTATTTATTTTTTGCTAACGTGCCCCCAAATTTCGTTAGTAAGGAATGCAAAACATATTACAGAGCGCTTTTAAATCGAATCCTGGCGGATTTATCAACAACCAGAGGCCAGTTTTCGCGCCAAAACCCCGTTCTTAAATATGATTTCTCAAATCAATCGGTAAAGGCGTTTGGGCTGTAGAGAGGGAATATACAGACACACAAAGCCATACAGACACACAAGCACTGGCAAACAGACAGATAGACAGATACAACTGAAAAAAACTCTTTTTCTGAATAATAAGACTTGCAAAAATCTCGATCATGAGAATTTTCAAAAGAAAGTAAAAAGCGATGCGGCATTGCATAGGGGAAACGTATTTATCTCGCAAAGCACTTTCATCACGTTAGGAAAATACAACTTCCGTTTACCCGTGCAAGCTATAAAAAACTGTAAATGTATCATTCGTCCAACATTAATATGCAATTTCCGGTTTAATCTTCTGAATATTTGCTGTGCCACTACACTGGTGTTCCACATTTTCAGAAAACGATATGAAACTCGGGAAAAACATATGCGACCTGAGTGTCAGTCAGTAGTATTTATACAGTTAAACAAACCTTAATATATAATGCCCGGAAACATCCCCATGGAAATTCATACAATAAAACATCTTGCAATTTCCTCTGAGGATACTGTACCCCTACACATGTGATTTAATTTAAGATACGAAAGGTATAATAAATAAAATGTTATATTATAATGTATTTTTATTGTATTTGCCATAAATGCAAATTATCTGTTTTACATACAGGAGAAGAATATAATTTAGTTCCTCATTTTAATCTGAATATCCGTGATACTAGAAATATAATAATCAATAATACTTATTTAAATTATATATGCATTCTAGTCCGTTTACCAATAACCGTTTATTTATTAGTAAAATTATATTCTGTATAATTGTAATCAATAGATTAACATGAATAATGAATATTAATTAAATGAAAAAATAATATATCTCTGATGACACAGACTACGGACCATACATAACCAGTACATTATAAATACATATATAATATATAATAACATACGGGTGTTGTATATCTCTACAGGGTGTCCAAAATAAGGATCAACAGCATGGAGATCTCGGAAACGGAAAAAGTTACAAAGGCTGTAAAATTAGAAGAAAGTTGCGCAATTTAGTGGTCATTCTGTTGAGAAAACCAGACATTTCCGCTTACTTCCGGAGATATTCGATAATATCCGAAATCTTGCGATTTCGTTTTTATGTTTTGCTGAAGTTATGTAAAAAGGTATAAAAAAACAAAGAAGACTGTAACAGCAACCAAAAACTATTCTACAAAGTGATCAAGAACCATAACAAATATAAACAAACAAAACAGATAATGATCAAAGATATATATATAATCGAAAACCTAGCTACCCTAAGGTGTTAGGTGTAATGATCAAAGATAAGACAGGAAAATTATTGCAGACTGACGAACGAACGATGGACAGATGGTGCGAATATTTTAAAGAACTCCTAGACATAGACGCAGACGAAAATATACTAGTAACCCCAATTAACTACGAAAGAACAATCGATGACCAAGAAGAAGAAATAAAACTCGATGAAATCAAATTGGCAATAAAGACCCTTAAAGGAGGCATGGCATAATACATGATGGTATTATTCCTGAAATGATAAAGAACATGGGAAGAAAAGCGGAAATGATACTGTGAGAAATATTCAAGACAGCATGGGAGGAAGGAATAATCCCACAAGACTGGGAAGTAGGAGTTATAGTACTGTAACGGTTCGAACCCAGGTGTTGTACAAATTCTCATAATTTGTAATATTTATTATTCATTGCATTTATTTAACTGCAATTCATCCTTAAATGCAATTGGATGCATTTAATTTCTTTAACTGCATATTACATGAATTCTTATTATTCAAGTAATTGATTTGGCTCGTGATTTACAAATTCCCGTAATTTGTAATATTGATTTGGCTCGTGATTTAGTGGTAGTACTCTACGTTATGTTTGATTTTTAAATCAAAATCGTGATAACTCAGTTTGGTTCGTTTTATGGGTAATGTGTCTGTTAGTAATTTTTGTTAGCAAGTAAAACACAGATACATGGGTTTCATATGATTTATTCATTTTAAAAGGTTATGCAAGCGACAGGTAAATAAAAGACAATTTTGTTACTCTAATTGGACGTTATTTATTTAGTTATATTTATTTAAATTTTGGAATAGATTTGTTTAATAATTATTGAAAATTTATTATATTCTTTGAATTTGAATGATTTATTTTATTTTGAAAACAGAGTAACTTATTAACACTGCGATTGGAATTACAAAGTGCTACTTAGCGACTTCATGCACCACAATCTTCAAATTGTGCCGAGAAGGATATCTGATACATGTCATCACTGCATAGAAATTCATTAGCACGGTGCCTACCAATGTATTTCAACGCCACCTTGTGGATAGGAACGAATCACATAACTTCACATTAAAGTACTTTAAGCGATTCCAATGCTTCAAGCACCCAATGTGTCCTCATTCGGATATATTGCTAGTACTCGCGTCTACCAACATTATCAGCCATGTGATCGTAAAAACTTTAATAGGTATTGTTATTCAAAATTGATTATTGATTAGTATGATAAAGCTCTATTCTACTTCTACTTTTCTATCTACTTAAGCACATACAAACATTCGTTTCAGTCATTCATAATTCTGAGATTTCTTGAATATCGGAGCGCTGAGCAAGTTTAATTATACGATTTAATTACAAATATTATTGAATTATTTATATCGAAATTATTAAGTTATGTTCCCCTGAAGCAACCTTTTATTTAACTACCGATTGATTAATGAGGCCACACTGTTTATCAAATGTTTGCGACGACGGAAAGAAAGGCATGTTACAATATTCTCCTGTCAGGACAAGGTATAAAATGCAGATAGGTTCAACTCCGCATTTAGTGGCGTGAGGCTCCCTACATTTCATACCTTTATTAAACTTCGTTCATTACCAGCGGCATGGCGCGGTAATATCACTAGATAGGTTACATTATTATGGATAAATTACTTTAGAATTGTTAGTGTGAAAAGATGTTTGATCAAATGTTTTGCGACGACGGAAAGGAAGGCATGTTACAATATTCTCCTGTCAGTACGAAAATATTGTCAGGACAAGGTATAAAATGCAGTTAGGTTCAACTCCGCATTTAGTGGCGTAAGGCTCCCTACATTTCATACCTTTATTAAACTTCGTTCATTACCAGCGGCAAGGCGCGGTAATATCACTAGATAGGTTACACTATTAGTATGGATTTGAATTTAGAGTTGTTAGTGTGAATTACATTTGATAAACTTGTGTTATATATTCACCTGAGGAGTTAATGTTCCAAGTATATGAGTCGTCGTCGGACAGCGTGACGTTCTGTCTCGATCGGTACATCTAACTGGTTTCATTTAAGTTCAGCAGTTCTATTTATACTGTCTCCCACTTTTTACTCTTCTTCCCCTGTCCTATGCTAAATCTGCGTTCCGCTGCAAGGTGACGCAATCCCATACGTGTCACCGAATTACGCAATCGCCGTTTCGAGTTCCCGTCGTATTCCCACGACCTATTTCTGTGTCATCATTTGGATCGTGTGCTTATTTACATTTGCCTAAAATTAAGAAGTCAGCAAAATGACTGACCTCGCTGGGCCAACGCGTCGTCGGCCGCGGCCTGATATGATATTTACGCAGTTTTGTTCAGACTCGTAAAATTATGGACTTTAATATTATTAGGTTCTTACAGTACCAATCTATAAAAAATGAGACAAGACGGATTGCCAAAACTATAGAGGCATAACTCTCCTAAGTGTAGCGGGAAAAATATATGAAAGTGTACTTGAAACAAAACTAAGAAGTAAAATCACCAACCAAATTCTTAACTCGCAAATTGGCTTCAGAAAGGGACATAGTGCCCAAGATCTTATATTTACCCTAAACCAGGTTATTGAAAAAATACGAACCCAGAATAAAGAGGCCTACCTGGCCTTCATCGATCTAGAAAAGGCTTTTGATAGAGTACCCAGAAAGAGAGTATGGGAAAGTCTATATAAAAGAGGGATTACACCGAAATTGATAACAGCCATCAAAAGTATGTATACAACAACCAGAAATTACAATAGGACAAATAACACCCAGTCAGAAGAGTTTACCACAAAAAAGGAACTGAATCAGCGAGGAGAACTTAGCCCAATTCTCTTCATTATTATAATGAACGACATGATAAGGAAATACAGAGAGAAACCCAAAAAAACTATCGATTGGGTATAAAAACATGAAAGAGGTACTGATTTCGGAATGTGCATTCGCTGACGACAACATTACTGGCACCAACGGAAAAAGAACTAGAGAAAAGTATTACAACATGGAAAGAAGTCTTATCTCAGTACAACATGGAAATAAATGTAACAATAACAAAAATACTGGTGATAACACAAGAAGAAAAACAAATTAAGATCGAGATAGACAGCACAAGATTGAAACAAGTAGATGAATTTAAGTACCTGGGAGTCACAATAAATAGTAACGGGAATAACGAAACGGACATAAATGAAATAATAGATAAAGCCCCAAAGTTGTATCATGCACTGAATAAAGCGTTTATTGGGAGAAAAGAACTATCGACAAAAACAAAAATTGCAATGTTCAAGACAATATTCAGACCGATACTCATTTACGGCTGTGAGTCATGGGTATTAACAAATTAACAAAAAAGTAGGATAAAAAAATAGAGATGAAGTACCTGAGGAGAGTAAAAGGTATTACAATAATGGAAAGAATAAGAAATGACGAGTCAAGAGCAGAACTAGGAGTAAACCCAGTACTCCAAGAAATTGAGAAGAATAATCTAAAATGGTTCGGACATATAACAAGAATGACAGAGACCAGACAAGTTAAAAGAATATGGGAGTGTAAAATCAGACCACAGAGAAATAGAGGAAGACCAAAAGAAACCTGGAACAGCAGCACCAATAAAATTCTAATACAAAATTGTTTAACGTGGCAAGAAGCGAAGAGACAAGCAAGAAACAAAACATAATGGCGACACCTAATACATGGAAAGAGAAAACAAGAAAAAGAACAGAAGAAATACAGCCCCACCCCTTCGGGTAGAAGGTATATATATATATATATATATATATATATATATATATATATATATATATATATATATATATATATACAGGGTGTTAATACTAAGTTGTAACACCCGAAAATGGCAATTAGAACTCATTGAAATAAACAACTTTTCTTAGTTAACATTTTTGAATTGGAGCCCAAGTTCATAGTTATAGGCGTCCTTTTGTTTTTTGAAAAATTGTAATTACTCCCTTATTTTAAGAAATATTTAAAAAATACAAAAACGTTCAGCATGCGCTATCGGTTCTCTAAAACATATGTATTTACAATTATTTTCTATTTTATCAAATAACAAAATGGCGACCGAAGAAAATTTTCGAAACAAGATATTTTGAAAATCACTCGATTGATTTTTGAAAATAAAACATTTATGAAATCCTTAAACTATATTATAACATTTGTCTGAAACATTTTGTTCAATCTGTCCAAAAAAGTTATTATTCAAATTGAATTACAAGATAAATTATAATAAACTGCAGCAAACATTTAAAACAAAGTAGGCTAACCTTAAGTTAGGCCATTAAACAAGTTGAGGCACGTGTTTTCTAGTTTGTACGTTCAAATTTAAATACTTTTTGATCTTGTTCTTCAGAAATTTCTGCTTCATCTTGACAAGTTTCTGTCACGTTTATCATTTGTGTGCGTATTTCATAGTTTCTGTATAAAACTGCATAATTATCGAAACAGACAAATGTTATAGGATGGTTCAAGGATTTTATAAATGTTTTATTTTCAAAAATCGATCGATTGGTTTTCAAAATATCTTGCATAGAAATATTTGATCGGTCGCCATTTTGTTATTTGATAAAATATAAAATAATTGTAAATACAAATATTTTAGAGAACCGAAAGCGCATGTTGAACGTTTTTGTATTTTTTAAATATTCCTTAAAATAAGGGAGTAATGACGATTTTTCGAAAAACAAAAGAACGCCTATAACTATGAACTTGGGCTCCAATTCAAAAATTTTAACTTAGAAAAGTTGTTTGTTTCAATGAGTTCTAACTGCCATTTTCGGGTGTTACAACTTAGTATTAACACCCTGTATATATGTACAGGGTCCGTCATTTCACCTCCCGTCTTCTGTAGCTCAATTACTAATTGAGTTAGGTTTTTGATATTTTGCAGACTTTACCTGCGTTCTGTGGCGTATTTTAGGAACATATTTTTGATTATACAGGGTGTCCCAAAAAAGTGTGACGTCATGATGATCTGTATTTTTTAATTGCATGGTATATTTTTTGTTGTTTATTTGGGTGCCCTTTATAGATGCCTACAAACCCATGAAATTTTATTAAAATCGGTTTAGTGATTTTAGCACAAAAAAATAAAAACTGAAAAAAAACAGTTTTGCACCATTGGTTAAGAAAATTAATAAGAGATAAAATAATGCCTTGTTAATAAAACCATACAAGGTACTCATTAAAAAAGGTTTGATAGTTGCGTTAACCTAGTTTTTTTGATATGCATTATACAGAGTGTCCAAAATTAAGTGTCAAACTTTTAAAACTTTAAAGCACTTTATTTTTCTTATTTTAAATTGGAGCCCCTGTATATTTTTATGTCATTCCATGTGGAATTAAAAGACAAACATTTTTTCTAATTACAACTCTATCGCAATTCCTAACACATTGAAAGTTATGTGCAGAAAACTCGATTTATCAACTATTACAGTAGCCATTTTAATGAATAAAACTCGAAGGTGACATTGAAAAACAATTTATTGAAATAACATGTTTTGTAGTTACAATTAATATCTCGAAAGTATTAAAGGTTTCAAAGATCTTCGTCTAAACCTATTACACATCGTAAAAGTATAAAGTTTTGTATAAAAAATAGTTTTAGTAATAAAATTTTATAAAAACATAACATAACTGTGCATTTCTAAAATTAATTAATTGCTAGAACTTATGTTCTGTATGTCTTCCGCCCTCTTGAAGGCACAAACGAAGACGAGTATGAAATGACATTGCCACTCTTCGTAACAGGTTGAATGTAATATTTTGAAATGCGAATATGAAAGTCATATCCACATTTGTCAATATAGGTCATAATATTTGTCATATTATGAAAATCATATTTTCCATGACAAAAAGTAATTTTGGTATCTTGGGTATAAAGACCTTAGCTAAAAAAGTTTTAAACTTTTATATTACTACAGTCAACAATGGCTCTTGTCACTTTGTTAAACTTTAATGTCAATAAATTGTTTTTCAAACCCACCTTCGATTTTGATTAATTAAAATAGCCATTGGAATTGTTGATAAAACGAGTTTTCTGCAAATATCTTTGAATGTGTTAGGAATTGAGATAGGGTTGTAAGTAGGAAAAATGTTTGTCTTTTAATTCCGCATGGAATGACATAAAAATATACTGGGGTTCCAATTTAAAATAAGAAAAATAAAGTGCTTTAAAGTTTGAAAAGTTTGACACTAAATTTTGGACACTCTGTATAATGCATATCAATAAAATTTGGTTAACGCAACGGTTAGACCTTATTTAATGAGTAAATTGTATGGTTTTATTAACGAGGCACTATTTTTATCACTTATTAATTTTCTTAACCAATGGTGCAAAACTGATTTGTTTCAGTTTTTATTTTTTTGTTCTAATGTCACTAAACCGATTTCAATCAAATTTTACGGGTATGTAGGCATCTATAATAGGCACCCAAATAAGTGATAAAAAATATACATACAATCTAAAAATATACATCATAATGACGTCACACTTTTTTGGGACACCCTGTATAATCAAAAATATTTTCCTGAAATACACCCTAGAAAGCAACTGAAGTCTGCAAAATATCAAAATCCTAACTCAATTAGTAACTGAGCTATTGAAGACGGGAGGTGAAATGACGAACCCTGTATATATATATATATATATCATTAAACATTTTGTGGTAAAAACATAGCAAGTTGTTTCTCTGTATTTTATACTAGATTTAATAAAAACGCAGTGTTCTGTTTGTGTTAATTATTTTATGAACTGCTTTATTTGTATATTACATAAATAAAATACAATTGGTGTGAATTTCAGTCCAATTGCGTTTTATTTTTATATTAACACTGAGTTTCATTTTGCATCAGCCTCATCAATCCGATATTTATGATATTTCCAATCAGTACATTAATCAGCAGCCGCAACTGCAAAACATTCCCTAATTAACTGATTCTCTATCTTGACTTATAAGAGGCAATACTATTTAATTTGGAACAACCTGTGTAGATGTATATTACAGCACATACACTTAATTAATAAAAAAGTATGTGAATTGTGAAAGATTGCACTAACTGTGCTGTGGGGGCTTAAATTCTCGCAATGAAAGTGATCCAATAAACTAAATATAAACACTGCGGGAGTAGATAATGCTTTTAAAAGTCTCGTAGTACTGTTGAGATAAATTAGAAACGATAAAGGTTTGTATTCACGCGAAACTCCATTCCTCTAAATCGGAGTCTTAAAACGAAAAGAACTTACGAGCTAAGCATTACGTGTGGTCAGACACACTAAAAGTAGTGTTCACAGCTTTATAGTTTCTAATCGTTTTAACCTACACTGATAAAAAATAAGAAAACTATTAATTACACTTCGTTAATAACTTCATCTATAAAGGTAAGAGCTGAAATATATATATATATATATATATATATATATATATATATATATATATATATATATATATATAGCTGAAATATATATATATATATATATATATATATATTGTGATGGTATTTGTATTATAAGTAGAGAAGATTAATTAGAATAGATTTATTATTATTATTAGATAGGTATTAGACAGAATTAAAATCTTAAGGGCACAAGCTCACTAAAATTATTGTAAATATTGTAAATGTGAATGTAAACAAGTATGCACAAATCTACAGAGAAATGTGTAAGATATTTTATGGACACAGAAAATCGCAAGGTTTATGGATCCGCGGATGGAGGTTGTTGATCGGTTACCACGGGTGACAGGTGACTTCGTGCATAGACGCATGTGAGATTGAAGAATTGAAGATCGGAAATAATCAACAAGAAACAGATTGACGAGTCGAGGGTAGAGGGTGAACGGCGAGCAGGGGAGACGGTAGTGGGTCGAGGGTCGTGATGTTGCCCTAATACTAATAGATTACATAAAATTAACGCGTGTTCAACGATTTGACATAGGACTGGAAAAAGGCAGTCAACAAGGAGAGGACTTCAACAAGATAGGAGCCGTGACGGAGATATTCGAAAATCAGGACTTCAAGCCGCTAAACTTCGCACACAAAAGTAGCTGTTTACTTTTGTGCGCATCAACAAAGGATAAGAAGACGAACGCAGGGACAAGAGGACGACTTAATCAAGGCACCAAAAGCAAGAAGATAACTGCAAATATAGAGTTTGCGTAAATTACAAGAATCATATTCTCACATAAGTTAGCTTGTGTATATAGGATTTATTTTGTTAATGTTGGTCATAGTTTATTAGTTTTTTTTAATATAATTTTGTTTTCTATTGTTTTGGATTTGTTTGACTAGTTCACTTTATATTAGACGTTTTTAAGATTTTTGGTTATTATTAATTCATTAAAGCATTTGAACAAGACTCTATTTAGTTCTGATTGAACCTACCATTGACCCTGAGATAAGAGAAATAATAAGGAGTTACAAAACAAGTAAATACGTAAATATTCAACACCCATAAAATAGGTAAAGTAAAGTAAAAAATAAATAAAAACGTAACAATATATATATACATAAAATAGGTAAAGTAAAGTAAAAAATAAATAAAAACGTAACAATATATATATATATATATATATATATATATATATATATATATATATATATATATATATATATATGAACGCTTTCTAAAACGTCCTATGTAAACTTTTCAGGAGACGAAAAAAACATATACAAAGTAAAACAAGTAAAAAAAAAACAAAGTAAAATATATACAGGCGTAAGAAATTACCGCATCACTAGTGATTTTTTCGATATAAAGTACTCATTTGTTTATTTTTGAAAGAAAATTATTTCTATAATAAAAGTACATCAAGTACGAGGTTTGTATGGTTGAGTTTGGGTTTGAGTTTGAGTTTTATTATTATGAATCATATTCTTTACAAACATTATATTTACATGTTACCTATTACATTTATGAATGTTTGTGTAGCTGAGTGCTTGTGCATAATATCTATGGGGGTGAATACTTGCAAATGATTAGATGAGTGATAAAGCAATACATAATAATAACAACAAATAATAATAACAATACGACCCTGCACCTAACCAAGAATTTTCTTAACCTTGTGATCATTATCACATAGTCACTTCTTTATATTCCTCATATATTTCTTCTTATGGATGCTCATATCTATGAGTCCTGCTGGCAAAACATTATAAATTTTTGGTGTATAGTGTTCATAATATTTTTGTCCAATAACTTTGTTTTTTGTAGTGAAGCTGTTTTTACTTTAGATATGAACCGTGTAGTGTAGGTATGTTGTGGAAACTGTATTTAAAAAAAAAAACACTAACTTTTATGGTTTCGGAGATCCCCATGCTGTTGACCCTTATTTTGGACACCCTGTATATGAGTAAGTGCCATATTTTGTTACATCAAAAACACTATTTGAGAAGAACTAAGAACTTAAGAACTAACTTAAGAACTATTTTCAGTTTTCGTACAATTAACAAAATAAAGCATCCCTTCAAAATATGCATGTTATTTAAGCTTTGTTGGTACGAAACAAAAAAATTACCCCTTATCGAAAGGCTGGATTTTATTAAAACACAGTACGTACAACACAGTACATGTTCATGGAATTTCCCCAGCCAGTATTCTGAAAAGATCAATGATTAATGTGGTGATGTATTAAGGGAGGCTAATTGGACCATTCACGTTTGATCATAACATAAATGGTCAGAGCTTGAAATATGAGAATCATCTGAATATTTTTTGAAACAAAAAACGCCGTATTAAACCTTTGGTTAATCTTTAAGACATTTTCGAGTACTGTATCTCTTGGCTGTTTTTTTTTTCAATTCAGTTATTGAATTATTTCCCAAGTAAGGTTTTGAGAACTTTACGCCCGTAAAAAGCGTTTTTTCCTACAGTTAATATATTGAAATGATGCGCCAACGGCCACATTTCTCCACGTTGATGAAATTTTAATACATCACTTTGCACGATAATAGGGTCTTCCGCGACTTTTCAAAAACCTTGAAACTGAACTCTAGACACATTAAAAACATCATTGGCACCAATTTTTGTGTTGAGACAAATCGTTGTAATTAGCAAACACGATTTTAAAATTAACGGCGTTTTAAAAGTTCCAGAAAGCCCGCCATGTTGCTGTGACGTCACTGCGCACGTTGGCGCTCAGCTGTAGCATTGCTTTCAATGGAGCGACAGAAAGAAAACGTCGGCTTTACGAAAAAAGGAACGAATAAGTATTGCATTGTGCCTGGATGTGATAGCAGCAGTAAATGCGAACCAAATAAGTTGTTTATAAACGTCCCAACAGGGGATATACGGAAGAAGGGGTTACAACAAGTCTGAAGTGATTCCGCGAGTGTCACTTTGACGTCTCACTATTTTTGTGAAGACCATTTTAATGTAAGTACATAATTTTCAATAAATTATCGACGAAATTCTATAAATATACAGGGTCCGTCATTTCACCTCCCGTCTTCAATAGCTCAGTTACTAATTGAGTTAGGATTTTGATATTTTGCAGACTTCAGTTGCTTTCTAGGGTGTATGTCAGGAAAATATTTTTGATTATACAAGGTGTCCCAAAAAAGTGTGACGTCATCATGATATATATTTTTAGATTGCAAGGTATATTTTTGGTCACTTATTTGGGTGCCTTTTATAGATGCCTACATACCCATATTTTTTTATTGAAATCGGGTTAGTGACATTAGCACAGAAAAATAAAAACTGAAAAAAACAGTTTTGCACCATTGGTTAAGAAAATTAATAAGGGATAAAAATAGTACCTCGTTAATAAAACCATACAAGGTACTCATTAAATAAGGTCTGACAGTTGCGTTAACCAAGTTTTATTGATATGCATTATACAGAGTGTCCAAAATTTAGTGTCAAACTTTTCAAAATTTAAAGCACTTTATTCTTCTTATTTTAAATTGGAACCGCAGTATATTTTTATGTAATTCCATGCGGAATTAAAAGACAAACATTTTTCCTAATTACAACCCTATCTCAATTCCTAACACATTCAAAGATATTTGCAGAAAACTCGTTTTATCAACAATTCCAATGGCCATTTTAATTAATCAAAATCGAAGGCGGGTTGGAAAAACAATTTATTGACATTAAAGTTTAACAAAGTGACAAGAGCCATTGTTGACTGTAGTAATATAAAAGTGTAAAACTTTTTTAGCTAAGGTCTTTATATCCAAGATAGCAAAATTACTTTTTGTCATGGAAAATATGATTATTCATAATAGACAAATATTATGACCTATATTGACAAATATGACTTTCATATTCGCATTTCAAAATATTACATTCAACCTGTTACGAAGAGTGGCAATGTCATTTCATACTCGTCTTCGTTTGTGACTTCAAGAGGGCGGAAGACATATAGAACACAAGTTCTAGCAATTAATTAATTTTAGAAATGCACAGTTATGTTATGTTTTTATGAAATTTTATTACTAAAACTATTTTTTATACAAAACTTAATACTTTTACGATGTGTAATAGGTTTAGACGAAGATCTGTGAAACCGTTCATACTTTCGAGACATTAATTGTAACTACAAAACATGTTATGTCAATAAATTGTTTTTCAAAGTCACCTTCAAATTTTATTCATTAAAGTGGCCATTGGAATAGTTGATAAATCGAGTTTTCTGCACATAACTTTCAATGTGTTAGGAATTGCGATAGAGTTGTAATTAGGAAAAATGTTTGTCTTTAAATTCCACATGGAATGACATAAAAATATACAGGGGCTCCAATTTAAAATAAAGAAAATAAAGTGCTTTAAAGTTTGAAAAGTTTGACACTAAATTTTGGGCACTCTGTATAAAGCATATCAAAAAAACTTGGTTAACGCAACTATCAGACCTTATTTAATGAGTACCTTGTATGGTTTTATTAACAAGGCATATTTTTATCTCTTATTAATTTTCTTAACCAATGGTGCAAAACTGATTTTTTTCGGTTTTTATTTTTTGTGCTAAAATCACTGAACCGATTAAATAAAATTTCATAGGTATGTAGGCATCCATAAAGGGCACCCAAATAAACAACAAAAAATATACCATGCAATTTAAAAATACACATCATTTTTTGGGACACCCTGTATAATCAAAAATATTTTCCTAAAATACGCCATAGAATGCAAGTAAAGTCTGCAAAATATCAAAATCCTAACTCAATTAGTAACTGAGATACAGAAGATGGGAGGTGAAATGACGGACCCTGTATATATAATTAACTATCATCATTAGTAATGGGTATTCAAGGGGATTTCCGATTATATATATACATTAGTAATAACATAACCTCAAAATAGTTTTGTGGGTTCCATTCTAAAACAATACCTTCCATATCATTATTACTTTTTAAAAGTACTGTGAGGTTTTGTACAATATGTTCTTACACAAACGTTTAGTTAAAACTAAAAAACATGTTGAAACAATATTTGTAGCAAACTGTTGATTTTAGAAATTTGTTTAGATGTTTAATAATTACAAATTTTGAAATCAGCATTACCAATTCGTATGAGATGTAGAATATATTGCAAAGTTTATACAGTATTTTATTTGTTCTTACAGCTGGAAGAGGATTTGGAAAATTATATGCGACTCCACGCGTTTCGGTTACGTTAAAAAATTCGCTTTTTGAGAAAAAGTCTGGAACCATTAACACGTGAACTTCTAGCAGATTATCTGGCTGTCCCTTTACTAACCCATCAGAACTTATTTTATCTCAGACTGGATTCTAAGTCGAATTAATCCACGATTCCTATCCTTTGTGCACTGACTCCCGATCGCCAACATGCGCAATGACGTCACAGTGCCGCTCGGCCGATAACAGCATTTCGTCGGTCACGTCACAAAATGTGTAAGTTTTACGATATTGTATGTTGTTTGTTGATAAGTTACAATGAAAACCAAACGTTTTCTCTGTGGGATGTTTAATTACATGTTATAAACTTTACGTTAAGACATAAAAAGGTTTGTTTTTTTTCACCCTATTGATGTGTGGCGCTAATTTTCGACGTATGGACTTCAAATTGCTATAATTTATTATTATACAAGGTGTCCCACAACTTCGTGGCACAAATTTGGGAGCATGCTAAGAGAGGCAAAATTAAATGAAAATGTAATTTTTCTGTTTCTAATCGCTTTGGTTTCCAAAATATAGGACCTTAAAATGTTACTTAGCAAATCAGTGTTTTTATTAACATTTCTACAAGATTAGGCTTGGAAATCTGATAATTTGCGACGAGTCACCCACTATCAATACTCACAAATTGTTATACAGGGTGTATCAGCCAAATGGAATAAATTCAATAATAAATAAATGGGGGCGTGTTCGAAAAAACGCTCGGACACGTCGATTGTTATTTTTAGTTGCGCATTTTTTTCAATAAAAACTTTTTATACAGGGTGTGTCATGTGACCGTGGCCAATACCAACTTTCTTATTTTAAATGCAACACCTGGTATATTATTCAATTTTTGGATTCTTCAGAAAATTCTAGACATATTTCATGTACAATGTCCTATACCTATCTTCAACTGTTTCGGAACTTGTCCGGAACTACCTCAACCGAATATTTCCAAATCGGTGGATAGGGAGGCGAGGATCGATGGAATGGCCAGCACGATCCCCTGATCTGACGTCATTAGACTTCTTCTTATGGGGATATGTCAAAAGTATTGTATACAAAACTAAACCCCTCGACTTAGCTGACTTTAGAAGACGAATAATGCTTGCGATTAGATCGGTCACGCCTGAGATGTTGAGTAACGTTAGAAGAAATTTCTATTTAAGATTAGGATGTTGCCAAGACGTTCACGGCGAGCATTTTGAACATCTCCATTGAAATTTATTGTTTTTTTTTTTGTTTTTTTACATTATCAAGAAATAAACAATATTACTTATTAGTTTTTGAGGGTGTTGTAACGAATTTCTGTAATCAAATAATTTTCTTTTTTTAATGTTAATTTTTGCAATAAATCTGAAAACACTTAATATTTCCGAAACAGTTGAAGATTGGTATAGGACATTGTACATGCAATATGTCTAGAATTTTCTGAAGAATCCAAAAATTGAATAATATACCAGGTGTTGCATTTAAAATAAGAAAGTTGGTATTGGTCACGGTCACATGACACACCCTGTATAAAAAGTTTTTATTGAAAAAAATGCGCAACTAAAAATAACAATCGACGTGTCCGAGCGTTTTTTCGAACACGCCCCCATTTATTTATTATCGAATTTATTCTATTTGGCTGATACACAGTGTATATAGGCGTCTACAAAGTGCGAATTATAGCTTTTGTGGCAAACCGTGTAATATATTTTTCTTTGTTAAAATTTTGTTTGCATCAACTTAACCCGATATGAAAATTTTCAGGCGGTGCACCGTTAACGAGATAATTGTGGAAATGAATAATTTTAGTTAAAATTCGTATATTATCTTCGTTTAAATGGTACTCCTCGCCCATCTTCATCCCACGATGTCAGCCGTACTCCTGCATTTCTGAAATGTGCCCTCCTAGTAAAAAAGGTTGCGAGCCCTGTTCTAGATTACATCAATTCGACAGCTTTTCGCTCTTGAATAATTTCTTTGATTATTTTTTGACGTTTCTCAAAACCAATGATATATTTCGATTTTTGTCATATTGATACTTCTGGACCAATCCCGTCATTATTATACTGGGAATATTCTCTAGAGATTATTATAGTGGGAATAATCTCGGTAGCTAGGTTCACTCTTGTCAATCAAAATATTTGTCAAATTATTAATTTATCAATCATATTAAAGTGTCATACAAAATGAATAAAAGTCGCTTTAGCTGCGTTTCGCATACTGAAATTGATAAAGAAATACTAGAAAGCAAAAAACGTCAAAAAATAATCTAATCAAATATAACTCGAGAGTTCGATAAATTAGAAAATAATTGGACAGACTATGTCTCAAACTTGTTGCCATTTGGCAATAGTCACTCGAGCCCTTCGGGCTCTCGTGACTATTGCCTGGCAACAAGTTTTCGACAATCTGTCAAATTATTTTCAATTTATTCTCACTCTCTTGTTATATTATTACTGATAATTTTTTCTCGTTGTTGTCATTTTAAGTTTTCAGTTTCACCTGTTTTATACAATCCAAAACTTCCACATTTTTTATACAATAAAATCCTTGCAGAATTCCTGGCAGTTCCCGAAAGTCATTTCTTTTTGTGTCTTTAACTTCTTTACTGAGTGAAATAATATATGTAATTATAATATGTTGTTGCACAACAAAATATTTTCTTACCTTATTCTTGCATTCTTTCGACTTAGCGTTACATTTACTGCTCTTGAAATGTAATAAAGTGGCTTACTTTTAATACAATAGCGTATCTACTTATTTACTGTTATATTAATACTGGTAATTACAATATTTTTAGAAATAAAATGGTAGCAATTTGTACACATATTCAATCTTACAATTCTTATTGAGGGTTACGAAAAAATATTTTATTTTTATACCTTTTTTTAATAGATATGATCCTCGCATTGACCGGCTTTCTCGTCCTTATTACACTAATAGTGCCATCTATACAAATTGATATCTCAGAAATTCTAAGGGCATGTACTTATATACTCTTCTATTAATACCTCTATCTACATATTCATATTACAAATATTGAATAGAATAATCACTACGACCGCTGCGATGTATCATTTTAATGCTTAATAATAAGTGCATAAATTTTATCAACTTTCGAGTATTGCAAATATTCATATTTTGTACCTCATATAGCGCTTCAATTATGAGAATTTGTCGATGAATTATTGAGGATTATGAGGGGCATTACTAATTGACTCATGTATTAAAAATCAAATCTTTGATTGTAACCGATAAATAAGAAGGTTGGTTTCCATAATCAGATGCTAATATTTATATTTAGTAATAATAATAATAATAATAATTATATCAGTAATAATTCTCCGATTGTAATTATGTTAACCCGTTCATGAATTATTTGGCTGTCGCTTATTAATATAGCAGAATCCTAGCTGAAGTAAAGAGGCCTCTTAATATCAGGGAATAATTTCTTTAAAATGTTATATTTATTTCATTAAATTCACTAAATCCTTTTACAAGTTTTGTAATTTATGTGACGAAATTTGAGTCTTATTGAGATTACTGTAAGCTTATTAGCCAAAAAAGGTATATGAAACATTTTTTACATTTTAAGATCACTTTTATTTAAAAATAAATAGACGCCTGACACAGCCAATTCCATTTTCATTGTCGTGACGAGGGATTTTTTTATCGTGGAACATAGGGAAATAACATTGGAAAACGGGTTTCCTTCAATTTTTCTTACCCTAATAAAACTATAAGGAAATTGAGACCATATTTATTTTAAATACTTTTATTTTTGACTTAAAATCAAATGTTTGGTGTCAATATAAGCAGGCTCTTGGTGACCTCTTCAAGTGTCCAAAAAACTATTAAGATGGCAGTTATTAACGACCCAAGAAGTTATCTCCTTATCTCCTCAGGACCCAAATTTTGTATACATACTTATCCCTTCTTAAAGTATTATAAGTGCGTGCATTCCGCCCTAGAGATTTCAACAATACCTCACATGCAAATAGATTCAGTTAGATTTCTTTACATTCAGGTGCGTAGTTAATTTCAAAATCCTATTCAATTATCGTTGTTCTTTTTTCGTGTGTTTCTGCTTTGTTTATTGTGCGTTTTGGTTTTGTGTGTGTTTTATAAGCTTCTGTCACCCCCGTGACTATTTTCTACTTTCACCCTGAGACAATTATTGTGTCTGTATTTTGTGTATGACTAATTCCTCCCTGTGACAATTATCAATGCATATTTTATATTTTTATATTTAGTTAGACTATTATATCTTCCTGTGACAATTTACTTGTGCACTGTGTAGTTCTTTTGCGTATTGCGAGATTTGTGTGTATGGGAAGGATGTCACAAAAATTGAATGTGTTAACCATACCATAAAAAATTATAGGAAGAGATTATACTCTTTTAAAAATGACAAAAAATGTTTCCTTAGCTGCTAGAAAAATATTAAATAACAAACTAATTTCATTATTACAGAAAATAGCACAAAAAACTTATTTACGATCATGCCCGTGGTGATGTGGCAACAATGATTGATGATTTAATTAATGGGCCTTATCATTATTTTAATCATCATTCGAGTTGCCAAGATTTAGAATGAACTGCATTAAAAATTATAAGAATTACGATATTTCGCGGTTTATATGCAAAGTCCGAAAAATAAATTGCCCATGAAAAAGCTGAAAAAACAGCGGCAAAAAATGATCTTGAATTGCACTGATTCGCATATTTCAAACTACAGTTAGGAGTCTGTTGACAGAGTTCTTGGCAACATGGCATGGCAATTATGTCATTGCTCCATCTCGTAGCGAACACATGAAATGCTTGAGGCTTATTTTCCACTATTTTCACGGCGGGGAATACAATTTAGGTACATTTTAAATAATTAATAAAACCATAAAAATATCTGTTAATAAATACGTACTATATCTTATTAGACACAGTATTTTACAAGGTTTCAGGATATATTTTTGGAATGGATAAATATAATTTCTCTGCATCAAATTATTTAAATAATATGGTAAACTATTGGTAATTTTAATTATAAACTATATAGTTTCACGTAGAATCAGGTCTATAATCATGTATAGCTTTAAAATTGTGCATATAATTGCAAAGACAATCCATGAAGATGAAAAACGGCAAAAATCGAAGATTTAATGAAATTTCATAGAAATTCGTAAATAATCGAAAATCTAACTATATAGCAACACGTAGTATTTATTTTGATAATTCATGGTACAGAAAATATAACGTGAAAGTGATTATTAACAGAGTTTGAGTTGAAAAACTAGTATAACTAGTTGAACTAACTAGTTGAAAAACTAACTATATAGTGACACGTAGTATTTATTTTGATAATTTAGGGCAGGGGTCTCCAAACTTTTTAGCCCGAGGGCCACACTGACTCCTCCACTAAGTCCCAAGGGCCAAGCCTTAGGTAGCTCATCATATCAATGTACTGTAGTTTTGAATTACCAGCAAATTTTCGTTCAGGAAGCCTACGGTTAGTTTTCGTGTGGCTCTTGAAATTGCAAAACGTGGAAAACCATTCACCGATGGAGAAATCATCAAAGAATGCATAATTGCAGCAGCCGAAGAAATGTGCCCTGAAAAGGTAAATTTATTAAAAACTGTCAGTATGTCAGCAAACACTGTGGCTCGAACGGTAGAAAACATCGCTGAAAATATATCCTCTCAACTGTTCGACAAAAATGGACATGTTGAGTGGTTTTCTTTGGCCTTGGATGAGTCAACGGATGTGTCAGATACTGCTCAGGTGTTGATTTATATTCGAGGAGTAGATAAAAGCTATGAAGTGCATGAAGAACTACCTGATATGTATAGTATTCATGGCACAACTACTGGTACAGATATTTTTAAAGGAGTTGAAATGGCCATTAATCAAAAGAACCTTCGATGGAAAAACTTGAAATGTATTACAACTGATGGAGGCAAAAACATGAGTGGGAAAGATAAAGGAGTGGTCGCTCTTGTGTAAAAGGCTGTAGAAAATGACGGTGGTTCAAAACCATTAGTCTTACATTGTATCATTCATCAACAGTCTTTGTGCGGAAAATGTTTGGATATGTCTGAAGTTCTGAAACCAGTCATATCAACTGTTAATTTTATCAGATCTTTTGGGCTGAAACACCGACAATTCCGACAATTTATTGAAGAGATTGGAGAAAAGACTTACCTTAACATACTGCCGTACGTTGGCTTAGTTGTGGGAAAGTCCTTCAGCGCTTTTTTGAACTTCGAGCAGTGATCGAAATTTTTTTGAATGAAAAGCCTCTTACTGAATTACAAAACAACGCATGGCTGTGGAAGTTAGCATTCTATGCTGATTTGACAAAACATGTGAACGAACTGAATTTGAGATTGCAAGGAGAAAACCAGCATCTTCCTGATTTATACACTAATATCAAATTATTCCGGAAGAAATTGATACTGTTTCAATCACAACTACGAAGTAAATGTTTTTCACATTTTAAAATATGTGAAATATTCAGCCACACCACTGAGACTGAGTTTCCTATCGATTTTGCAATCGAAACTTTGAGTGCTTTGAAAATAAATTTTGATACTCGTTTCTCGGACTTTGATGCCATTGCGAATCAAATTAAGATTTTTCAGAATCCTTTTGATACTGACATTGAAACCCTAGCCCCGGAACTTCAAATGGAAATGATTGATCTACAGTGCAGTGATATAATTAAGAACAAATATCAAAACTCATCTTTGTTGGAATTTTATAAGAGTCTTCCACTGACACAATTTGATAATTTGCATAAATTTGCTCATGGGCTGTTTTCTGTTTTTGGTACTACTTATTTGTGTGAGAAGACCTTCTCCAAAATGAAGTACACAAAAAATGTTTACAGATCTAAATTAACTGATGACCATCTTAAATCTCTTTTAATAATTGGTACAAGTAAAATTAGTCCACAACTACAAACTATTGTCAGTGGAAAATCTCAATTACATAAATCTCATTAGTATTTCATATGTCATTATGCTTGTTATAAGTTATGTTTTTATTTAAAATGTATAAAATGTTAGTTGGATTCATTTACATAATTTGTTAGTTATTATATACTGAAGTTAAATTTTCTGCATATTATACATGTCTTTACTCATTACAATTCTGTGTTTCTTTATCCAACTTATCACAAAAACAATAACAATAAGCCTACAACAATGTTATGAGTAGTTAGCCCATAACCATATCAATGTAGATGTCATATTAATAATGATTCAACATAAAGTTAGAATACTTTAGTAAACTAAATTTAATTTGCTATAAAAAATATGTTCTCTAAAAGGAGTTTTCAAGTATGCTAGGTCTCCGCGGGCCGGACAAAATCTGTACGCGGGCCGGATGTGGCCCTCGGGCCGTAGTTTGGAGACCCCTGATTTAGGGTACAGAAAATATAACGTGAAAGTGATTATTAACAGCGTTTAAGTTGAAAAACACTTTAACGCCCGAAAAACCGAGCTTTTAAGGAACTTCACTGAAAAATGTGCATAAATAGTAGCAGTCGTCACTGAAGCTTTACACTTGCAGCTTTAGACTCACAGCTTTACGTCGTGTCGCGTTACGGCGATTATGAATTATTTCTTTAGACATGAAAAAGCTTACCAAGTCAAATAATTAAATAATATAAAACCATGTGGATGAAATCTATATAATACATGACACAAACATATAACAATTGTAAATTAATATAATGAATTTGTTGACTAATGTTGATTAATTGTTGGTTAAATGTTGATGGGTATATACTTATTTTTGCAGCCGTTGATAATGAATTCGAAAAAGCACTGTAAAGGATCTCAAACGAACTCGATGTATCTGAAATGACAAGTTATCGGTCTTTAAAACGTAATGAATATAAATCGATTACGATTACGATTACGACATAAATCGTATAAATCTTTAGCCAAGAGTTGATAAATAATGATAACAAAGGTCTCATGGCGTTCTGCGAAAATATGATTGAAACAGAAAATTTTTGCCCTTATTTTATAAGAAATATTCGGTTTATCTATGGCCATCCTAAGCAAAATACTAAGTACTGATTAACCATCCAAATTACATATATTTCATATATCACAATATTTCCGTAAGAAATTAATATCTCAAAAAGGTTCATGTTTCGAACCATGTATTCAGGGTTCGAATAATAGGAAACAATAGACTAGAGTTGTTTTACTTTCATTGAAGTAGTAAAATGAAGTATGCAAATTTCACATCCTAAGAGTGAAATTAAATAAAGAATCATTTGCCAATCGCATAATAATACATTAAATATATATATATATAGGAAATTGAAACATAAGAAGTCTGAAAGGAAAGAAACAGAACTAATAGAACAATTTAAAACAGCAGGAACAGATATACTAATAATAACAGAAACAAAGAAGAAAGGAAAAGGAATTATGAGAACATAAAACGGGCACATACTAATATACAGTGGAGTAGAACAAAATGAGAGAGCAAAAACAGGAGTGGGATGTACAATAAGAAAGGAAATGGAAAAAACAATCACAGAATGGAAGTGAATAAATGAAAGGATACTGACGGTCAAAATAGAAGAAAAAGATAAGTTTGAAGCAAATATTATGGTAGTATATGGAGTAAATGAAGATGAAAGCAAAACCGACAAATACCAGTTCTGGGAAGAGGTACAACAAGAATACGAAAAGCTTACAGAGCCAACATACGTAATAGGAGACCTAAATGCCCGTGGAGGGAATAAAAACAAAGGACTGGAGAGCATAATGGGAATATACGGAGAAACGAAGATCAACAGCAATGGAAGAAAACTTATTGATTTCTGCATATTGAATGATCTAACAAAATTGAACACCAAATTTGCACGCAAGGAAATACACAAATACACAAGAGAGGAAAGAAACAGAAACGAGAAGTCCATAATAGACTACTTTTTAACAAACAAAGCACAAGTGAAGGAAGTAATGGATATTAAAGTCAAAAGAGCTAGCGAAATTGACAGTGACCACTATCTTCTAACAGCACGAATAAAAACAAAAAGAAGGGAACCGAAACAAACACAGAAAACAGTCGATAAGGAAGTAGGAATAGAGAAGTTTAGAATATACAAGCTAAGTGACAAACAAGTAAGGGAAAACTACCAGGAATCAATACAAGAACTAATAAGAAGCACTCAAAAAAGCGGAAAAACAAAAGTAGAAGATTTATGGGTCAATTTCAAACATATAGTAAGAGAGATAACAAAACACGCCTGTGGAAAAACTAAAAGTACACCAAACAAAAAAAAAACAAGTTGGTGGAACAAAGAAGTAAAGGAACAAGTTAGAAAAAAGAAACAACAATGAAAATAATACCTAAGCACAAAAAATGAAGAAGACTACGAAATATACAAACAGCAACGAAATAGAGTAAAAGCAATAATAAGGAAGGAAAAAGACAGAAAATGGAAGGACTTCAGAACCAAATTAGAGGAACATTTTAAAGAAAATCAAAAACTATTCTACAGAACACTGAAAAACTGCAGAAAAGAAAAAGAAACAAACCTAAAGCTACGCAAAAATAAACATGGTATACTAATGAAAGAGGATAAAGAAATCATGAGCAGATGGAAAGAGCACTTCCAGGAGCTTCTGTCTGGAAAAAAGACAACCAATGAAGGAAATGAAAACGAAGACGAACAAGAAAACAGTAACGAAACAGAAGAAGAAGAGGGATCTATAACAGAAGAAAAGTTAGAAAACGCACCAAAGAAATTAAAGAACGGAAAAGCCCCAGGTCACGACAAAATCAAATCTGAACAGCTGAAATACATAGGAAAGGATGGGAAACAACTACTACCACAGTTAACAAATAGAATATGGGAAACAGGAAAAATACCAGCAGACTGGCAAAAAGTAGTGATCTTCCCAATACATAAAAAAGGAGACAGTAGAAATTGCAACAACTTTAGGGAAATATCCCTGCTGTGAGCAGCGGCAAAACTGTATGAATCAATACCAGAGAACAAAACTAAGAAAGGAAATTGAAAAAACAATGGAAAAGTCACAAAGTGGATTCATGAAAGGACATTCAACACAAGACCATATCTTCACAATTAAAAAGATGACAGAAAAAATATTAAGACAAAACAACAAACTATACATGATATTCGAGGACTTAGAAAAGGCATTTGATAGAGTCCCAAGAGCCAAAGTGTTGAAAATGCTTGAAGAAAGGAAGATAAAAGTGCATTTAATAAAAGCAATCAAGAGTATGTATGAAAGCACAGAAAACTACGTAAGGACAAATAATTCAACATCTGAGAATTTCACAACCACACAAGGTCTTCGACAAGGGGGCGCTTTAAGCCATCTGCTCTTTATTATATTCCTAGACAACATAATGAAAAAAAATAAGGATAACACCAAGAAGGTAGACATAGGATACTATAAAATGAAAAGAATAGTGATAGCAGAATGTGCTATTGCTGATGACTTAGTCATGCTAGCCAAAAGCGAAGAAGACCTGCAACACAATATAAGCATATGGGAGGAGGAACTGAAAGAACACAACATGGTAATTAATATAAACAAAACAAAAGCAATGGTAGTAGCAAAAGAGGAAACAAAAGCAAAAATACTAAAAAAATTGAAAAGGATAGAACAAGTTGAAACCTTCAAATATTTAGGTACAATAATACATAATAGAGGAACCATGGAAAACGAAATAAATAACAGAATCATGGTCGCAAATAAAACCTACTATGCAATGAACAAGTACATTTTAAACAATAGAAGAATCTCCAAAAACACCAAAATGACACTCTTCAAGACAATTTATAGACCAACACTTTTATATGGAAGCGAAACCTGGACAACAAATGAAAAGACAATGAACAAAATACAAGCAACCGAAATAAGATACTTAAGAAAAATTGAAGGAGTCACGAGATTAGACGAGTAAGAAACGAAAAGATCAAGGAAAACCTACAAATACAAAGTGTGCAAAAATGAATACAGAAACGATATCTAGGATGGTGCGGGCACCTGATAAGAATGCCAGAAGACAGACAAACAAAAATAGTATGGACATGAAAAGACGAAAATAAAAAGAAGGAAAGAGGAAGACCAAGGAAAGGATGGGAAAACAACATAGAAGAGATGCTAAGAAGAAACGACCTCGATCAACAAGAAGCAAGGAGAAAGGCTACAAATAGAAAGGAATGGAAAAACTTCGTAGACAACATAGTGGTGGCATGAATCTCGACAAGTGACTGTCTGGTCGGTGTTTATAAATATGACCGATGACACCAGACACCAAAATAGCAAAATTGTATTGTTGTTTCAGAGCACCCTGTCTATTCTACGCAACTAAAAATATTGTGTATGTTTTGGCACATTGCTTAAGTACTTGAATACGCAGATTCTTTCATAAATCTCTTATAATAAGGTTTTGTTGAATATTTTTCCACGTCCATGATTTTTCGTTAAATTTGATTAAAATGTGAATAACTTGGCAACGTTGCATTTAATCTCAAAAAATCAAAATTATTTGTGAAGCCCACATAATGCAGATTCGAAAAATGAAAAAATATACAGGGTGATTAATTTAAAATTGAGACCAAATGTTGTGTCCCGGATTTAAGGTACACTCTGTATACTCGAAAATAATTTCAAAAAGTAGCAATTCAAGTGTCCAATAACTTCCAATCGGAAATTTTCCTCAATTTTCATTAGTCTAGCAGCAATGCTCCGAGCAAGGATAGATGGGCCACCCTGTATATAAATAAAGTTGTGAAAAAAGGTAAAAGTAATTTCATTGATTAATATATACATCTTTGTTCGGTTACCTACAGAAAGTCTCTCTTCCAATTGAATGTTCACATGTAAACTAATCAATTCAACTAAGAATACCACTTAGAATAAACATCTAAGGCTTCCAATTAATTTACTTCAACCAGTACTCATATAATTTCACTTCGTTTCATTATGTAGACGGGTAAATAAAATATGTCTATCTTTTAAAAATGTATAAGTCTTCAGGTTACACGATAATTTAATGTAAGAAGGGGAAACTGGGTTAACTAACAAATACCGCGTGAGCCAGTAAAATGGGAGCTTATCTTTAAATCTTTAAAATAATTAAGTTTTATCCATAAATTACCTGTTATATATTTAAGGTTATTATATTTAGTACTTACTGGTAAATAATATTTATTTTTATTTATGATTTATTTCTTTCGCCTGACTAGTTTCAGTTATGAACAACCATCATTAGTAATGTATATACAAAGAATACAATAATATACAGGGTCCGTCATTTCACCTCTCGTCTTCTGTAGCTCAGTTACTAAATGAGTAAGGATTTTGATATTTTGCAGACTTTACTTGCATTCTGTGGTGTATTTTAAGAAAATATTTTTTATTATACACTGAATCCCAAAAAAAGTGTAACGTCATGATGATGTGTATTTTTAAATTGCATGGTATATTTTTTGTTGTTTATTTGGGTGCCCTTTATTAATGCCTACATACCAATGAAATTTTATTAAAATCGGTTCAGTGATTTAAGCACAAAAAAATAAAAACTGAAAAATATCAGTTTTGCACCATTGGTTAAGAAAATTAATAAGAGATAAAAATATGCCTTGTTAATAAAACCATACAAGGTACTCATTAAATAAGGTCTGATAGTTGCGTTAACCAAGTTTTTTTGATATGCTTTATACAGAGTGCCCAAAATTTAGTGTCAAACTTTTCAAACTTTAAAGCACTTTATTTTCCTTATTTCAAATTGGAGCCCCTGTATATTTTTATGTCATTCCATGTGGAATTTAAAGACAAACATTTTTCCTAATTACAACGCTATCGCAATTCCTAACACATTCAAAGTTATGTGCAGAAAACTCGATTTATCAACTATTCCAATAGCCATTTTAATAAAATAAAATTTGAAGGTGACTTTGAAAAACAATTTATTGACATAACATGTTTTGTAGTTACAATTAATATCTCGAAAGTATGAAAGGTTTCACAGATCTTCGTCTAAACCTATTACACATCGTAAAGGTATTAAGTTTTGTATAAAAAATAGTTTTAGTAATAAAATTTCATAAAAACATAACATAACTGTGCATTTCTAAAATTAATTAATTGCTAGAACTTATGTTCTATATGTCTTCCGCCCTCTTGAAGTCACAAACCAAGACGAGTATGAAATGACATTGCCACTCTTCGTAACAGGTTGAATGTAATATTTTGAAATGCGAATATGAAAGTCATATCCAC
Source organism: Othius punctulatus (assembly GCA_951805005.1). Lineage (NCBI taxonomy): Eukaryota > Metazoa > Arthropoda > Insecta > Coleoptera > Staphylinidae > Othius > Othius punctulatus. The sequence goes on along the minus strand of OX638143.1, from coordinate 73,473,174 downwards.
ATTTGTCAATATAGGTCATAATATTTGTCATATTATGAAAATCATATTTTCCATGACAAAAAGTAATTTTGCTATCTTGGATATAAAGACCTTAGCTAAAAAAGTTTTAAATTTTTATATTACTACAGTCAATAATGGCTCTTGTCACTTTGTTAAACATTAATGTCAATAAATTGTTTTTCAAACCCACCATCGATTTTGATTAAGTAAAATGGCCATTGGAATTGTTAAAAGGAGTTTTCTGCAAATATCTTTGAATGTGTTAGGAATTGAGATAGGATTGTAATTAGAAAAAATGTTTGTCTTTTAATTCCGCATGGAATTACATAAAAATATACTGGGGTTCCAATTTAAAATAAGAAAAATAAAGTGCTTTAAATTTTGAAAAGTTTGACACTAAATTTAGGACACTATGTATAATGCATATCAATAAAACATGGTTAACGCAACTGCCAGACCTTATTTAATGAGTACCTTATATGGTTTTATCAACAAGGCATACTTTTATCTCTTATTAATTTTTTTAACCAATGGTGCAAGACTGATTTTTTTCAGTTTTTATTTTTTTGTGCTAAAATCACTGAACCGATTTTAATAAAATTTCATGGGTATGTAGGCATCTATAAAGGGCACCCAAATAAATAACAAAAAATATACCATGCAATCTAAAAATATACATCATGATGACGTCACACTTTTTTGGGACACCCTGTATAATCAAAAATATTTTCCTAAAATACACCCTAGAAAGCAACAAAGGTCTACAAAATATCAAAATCTTAACTCAATTAGTAATTCAGCTATTGAAGACGGGAGGTGAAATGACGGACCCTGTATAATAGGTTAGATATAAAATTAGAGTCAAGTTTGTTACAAAATGTTTAAATATAAATTATAATAGTATTTGTTATACGTTTAATGTTATTGTGTGTATAAATGATTTAGTTTTTATGTTATTTGTTAGTGTGGGGAAGAATTAAAATGTGTGAAAATTATGGGGGTATTAATTTTGGTGATAGAAAGTAAAATCAATTCTTAAATAAGTGTTTAAGTTATTTTATATGTATAAATTTAGTAATATTTACTTACCTACTTAATGTTTATATATCTTGAATTTATTTGAAAAGTAATTTTAAATTTGATGGGTGTCAAATTTGATGTTTTTTTTTTTTTTTTGTATTTTGTGTTAAATGGATTATTTAAGAAATATATAAAGAGGTTTAAATGTTAATTGAGTTTCGTTATTAAGGTATTATGTATGTGTGTATGGCAGCGTATTTGTGTGTATTGTAGTGTAAAGAGTTTGCTGGAATAATGATGTCTGTTTGTGTAGGTTTTCTATAAATATTGAATCCGATTTTGTTATTTGTTTTATATAAAGTTAGATCTAAGAAATTAATACTGTTATTTTGTTCTATTTCTAAAGTAAAATTGATGTTTTTGTGTAATGTGTTTATGTAATTATATAAATCTGTGATTGTGTGTTTGTTATTATATGTCCATATAATTAATATGTCATCTACATAGCGTTTCCTAAGAGTTATGTATTCATTAAAAGGGTTTGTGTTATTATTAATTAGGTTTTCTAAATTATCTAGAAAGATGTTTGCTAGTATGCCACTAAGGGGTGAGCCCATATGTAGTTCATCGTTCATTTTATAATACTTGTTATTGAAACAACAAAACAATTATTCTATTGTTAACTTAAATAAAATGAAGATGTCTGTACTTTCAGTTTGATTTAGTATGTATTTTTTAATTAAATTGTGTATGTAAGTAAGTGTTTCATTAATTGGTATATTTGTGTATAAATTTGTGAAGTCAAATGAGGGTAAAGTGTATTTTGTTGGTAATTTTGTTTTGTTTATATGTTGAATAAGTTCGTTTCTGTTATTTATTGTGTGTTTTGGTTTGTAATTTATAATGTTCTTAATTGAGCCGTTCATTTTGAAAGTGACTTAAGTCCATTTATCTTTAATTTGAAATACTTAAGGTTTTGCGTTTTTACAAAATTAAAAATATACGTAAGATATATGGTTGACTTGCAATGTTAAATCGCATTTAAGGGATTTAATTTTATACATCCTATTAAAAAGTCGCTATTATTAAGTGTATAATATGACCTTGCTTACCTCAAAAGGACTTAGGTCACTTTCAAAATAAAAAATTGTTTTGTTACAAAAAGTGAAAGAGCTTAAGTCCGTTACATATAGCTTAAAAAATAGAAAAAAAAAACATTTAAATTATATTTTTAGATAATAGAAATAAATTTAGTAACAAGTTATTCGTTAACATTCTCAGTATGCGGGAGTGATTTGAAGTAGTTATGGTGTTCCGGAAGTATATACCGCAATAAGTCCATCATGTGTCGGTATTTTAGTGATGTGATGCTTCTTATACTTTTATATAACGATGGCAATACAATATTCCCAAATTTTTTAGATCTACCCCGACGTGGCAATAAATCAAGAATTTTAAATTCTGCGTTCTCATCCATGGTTGATTGTATAAAATTTTATATGGTTCATTTCTTAAAAATCGCATCCAGCATATTTGCAGCCAGTTTATTTTTTCTCCGTAGGTATTTTTGGATCTTTTATAAACTGCTTCTTCCAAGAGTCTTGTTGATATAAAATCCTCTTGTTTCATTTCATTTAGTATGAAAGTATTACGTTTTCTACATTTTTTAATTATATTATAATAATCTTGTGGCACATACAATAACTGATTTCTTTTTAACGACATTTCTGTAAGGCCAAAATCTCTGTCATTAGGTAAAATTGAATGCCCTGATATTAAAAATTTGTGGTCTATGATTTCCACATCATTTCCCATCGATAGAATTTTTATCCACATTAAAGATATTTTGATATTTCTGTTTTGTCCTCCACACATGTCACTATATGCAATGATGTGTTTCTCACCTTTCAGGGTTTTTAGGTGTCTCAAGAGGCATGAAGCCACTTCTTGGGAACCTCTAGAAGCTTTTGTTTCATCCCAAACGTACATGTATACATTATCGTTGAGGAAATTGTGTATGCCTAAATTTAAAATATACATGTTACATTTATAATAAGCTACTGAAGTAGTTAACTTTGGGAATGGTAACGCTTTCTGCAAATCGAATGAAAAGCCAAAATAATGAGATGGATTACTTGATACTCGCTCTTGATCTTGTTTTAACGCATTTCTAGCCGATTCTGCTAGCTTCAAATGAATATCATGTTCTTCCATAAGTTTTTTCTGTTCTTCGTTGTTTTCTGATGCTTTGACTTTAATGTTTAATAGATCACATCTTTGACATGTGTCTTTGCGTGGTTGGTGGAAATGTAGATTAAAATCCTTTTTGAATATTTTTCTATAAGTCCATTCTTTAACTGCTTTTAAATTATTTTCTTCACAGTGAAGCTCATAAAAATTAAACATTTTTTTATAGTCAGTTCAGGATGAAGATATTTTCTGTCGGGATTATGGTCCCTAGTATAATGGGATTCAAATTTTGGGAAACTGTTAATATGGTTTTGAACAATCATATTTGCTTCATCACATATTTTTCTCGACGATCCAGGCAAACGCCCACGCAAATCGTTGCCAACGTTTTTAGATTTTAATACACGTTTCAATCGTCCTTCGCTTATTTGAAAAGTATCTAAAAAGATTTTTTTACAAACAGCAACTTTCCCTGTTATAGAATTTAACCAATACGTAAAACTCTCATTTCTACATGAACTTTTCCGTTTCTCCGACGTCTTCTTTTTACAACACTGCGTCCGGTCGCTTCGTATAGCAATTTATTTTGCTTATTAAAGTCTCCTAAGTTCCAAAACATTTCGAAAATACGTTTTCTTCCTGTTTCATTTAAATTTTTCAAGCAGTCTTTTCGGCATTGGCAATCTTCATTTTGAAAAACTTTGGCAGGAATATTTTTTCCCGATTGTGTATCGTATCTTTTCCCTGAATTCCGTTTAATTTTACGAATTTTCTGAATATATGTACCACTTCTGTGTTCTCTGAATCCTTCTTTGAAGGTGCTGTTTTGTAAATTCTCATTCTCAATTACTTCCTCTTCCTCTGTTGAAGAATGAACTTCTAAAATTCTCCTTCTTTTTTTAAATCTGTTGTATGAGTTTAATTCCTCTTCACTTTCAGAATCAAGAAATCTTGTTATTTTATCCTTTCCCATGGGTTTAATAATTTCTTTAAATTAAATATTTTTTTTTAAATTTCAATTTAATATCAAAATGTAATTTAAATTACCTTCATCACTGCTTTCAACATTTTGGGCCGCACTTTTTGACATCGTCAATAAAAAGTGGACTTAGGTCACTTTAAAAATTAGGATTTTCAGTATTCATATTATTTTGAAAATGTACGTGATATAAAATTTTCAAATGTACTAAGTATATTTCAATACCGATTTATTTTTTTGATAGTTCAGCATAAATTATAAATGTCACAAGTGCCAACTTGATAGAAGATGAAAATGGACTTAAGCCACTTTCAAAATAAACGGCTCAATTATATTATTTTAAATTTCAGCTAATTTATGTGTTGGAGAGTTGATAGAAGATAAAATTGGTGTAATTGGGTTGTCTTTTTTATGTAATTTAGGTTGACCGTAAAATTAAGGTGTAACAGGATTCATTGGTAGTATGTATTTTAAATTATTTGTATATTTTTCTAAAGTAGTTTTGGTGTATTTTATAATAGTTTTTGTTTTATTTGTAAAAGAGATGATTGGGTTTTTGGTTAGTAGTGCGAAATTGTTGTTAATTATGAAATTTTCTTTTATATTTATATAGGTTGTTTTATTTAATATTACTAGACCTGCATTTTTATCTGCTGTCACAATTGGTAAGTTGTTGTCAATAATTTTCTTTTTTATATTATTAAGAATTTCTTTTTCTTTTTCATTAGTGTTTGTGTCCGTATTAGTGTTTTTTTGTTCTGCTATTTTGATTATTTTTATGCATTCTCCTTTTATTTGTTGTTTTTCTGGGTGATGTTTTAGTGCAATATCTAATTCTACTGAAAGAAGAGGAAAATTGATATTTTTTGGGGTTAATGCATATATGTGTCATTTGTTTGATAGTTTTAATTCTTCTTTGTCAAAGGATGTATTTAAAAGATTCCTTATTTTTTGTTGTGTTAGTGTATAATTGTTTGTATTGTTAATATAAGTATTATTAGTTATTAGTTTTTATTGTAAAATTCTTCTAGGTTTTCTATCTCCTTTCCTAGTTTTACAATCTTGTTATTTTTCATTAATTGTTTTTTCTTCAGAAGATCTTTAAGTTGCAATTTTATATTATCCATGATTGATTGTAGATTTATGATGTCTGTTCTGCTATTCAAGATATTGATTAATAATTCAATTTTAGTTTTTAGTTTTTCTAGGTTTGCGTAGTATTTATGTACCACATTTTTTTAGTTCATTTTGTTTTATTTGTTCTTGGAATCATTTGTTAATATAGGAGGGCAATTTGTAATTTATGAAGACTGGAGGTAGTTTCAAAATTAATACCCCCACAAAAAATAAATTTCACACATTTTAATTCTTCCCCACACTAACAAATAACATGAACACTGAATAATTTGCACATTTATAAGGGATCGGAATATCCATATTTTGTATGAATTAATTTAACATAAAACCACGAAAAATTACTGATATTAATTGAGACGTTTAGTAGTAATTTTGAAACGATTTCATACTCAGGTATAAACATTGATTAACACGTAAAAGCCATTTATTTTGTTAGAATGGACGAAATTGCATAATGCAGAAATTCGAATTTTCGAAATATTTCAAAAATTACAAATTTTAATAATTGGTTGTAAAATACTTTTTGTAGTAAATTGCCACGACAATTGTTCTATGAGATAAAAAGTATGTCATTCTATTAAAAAAAATGAAATACGCTTAATTTAAGTTTAAGGCACTGCACTAATGAAATGTTTGAACGACAAATTGTCAAAAATTTTTAGCTGCAAAATTTATCAGTCATAGAGGTACTTTTCGGGCACAATTCGAGATAAACTATCCGTTTTTTTCTTATTTGTAAGAGAAATTGAAGTCATTTTTCATAACTTCTTTTTGAGGTCAAAATCTTGGAATTTAATTTTTATCTCGGAAAGTAAAAAACCTAGGTGTAGATATATCTCTACAAAATATGTTTTAAATTAAACGGGGAAGCCAAAAACATAGTAATATATAGGTGTTCCGTTTAAAAAACAACAGTTGATGGCTACTTCCGGTATAACCGGATGTGATAGAAACTTGAAAGTATTTCACCTAAGGAGAACGGAATCAACCATGTTTAGATGATTTTTTTCATTTTTTTTATTGATATCGGGAGCCCCATAAACTTTTAATGGTCCATTTGCGTTGGACACGCTGTATACCCAGGGGCGGATGGGCCATACGGGAAAATGGGAAATTTCCCGGTGGGCCGGTAGCCATCCCGAATGTTGGGCCGGAAGCCCCAGAAATTTCCCAGATCCGACGACAAGTTTATTAATAATTTTGATTTAATGTATTAACACAAGGCGGAAAGACCCCATGTGGTCGATAGCCCTATAAACATTGTTTATATATGTATTAACACAGTGGTTCCCAAACTTTTTCGCATCGCAGCTCCCTTTTTGAAATAGGATTTTCCATGGATCCATTCCGTTTCCATAATATTTTTTGCAAATTTTTATGAAATATGAAATAATTTGGCGAGGAATATAAATTGTGTAGATAGCCGTTATAATTTTCAACTAAAAATTGGCAGGTTCCATTAATCTTTGTAATTTATAAAAAAAATGGTATTTCTAATAAAAAATGAATTGAAAATTTTGAAGCTTTTGTAAATTTAATTTACAATCGATATGATTTAATTTTAATATGCTGTGGTTTGATTAGCTTTTTGCAATTTTCAATAAAATGTTCTAATTTGTAAGGAAAATGTATATGTAGTAAAATTTTAGTATTTATAATAAGAATTTCACAATATCTAATAAACATTTTGTAATCTCTAATGAAAAGTTCGTAATTTCCACCTAAGTTTATTTTCATAAAATTTTCTACAAATAACTATAAACATTTTAACAACTCGATACAAATTTTGGAAATGCCAATGACATTTTGCATTTTATAGTGAAATTTTGGCAATTTACAATAAAGTTTTCATAATCGCTGCTGAAATGTTGTAATTTATAATACGAATGTTGAATATTTTACATTATACAGTGAAATTTATCAATTAACAATAAAATTTTCATAAAGTTATTGCAATTTTGTAATTTAGAATGATGAATGATGAAAGTCACAACGAAAATTACATAATTCCAATAAAACTGATTTATTTCTTTATTTACTTATTTGCTTATTTATTATTGTATTTGTTATAGTGTTAATGTAAACATATTTATACTTTTAAATTTATCAACTATCAATGAAATTTTCATAAAGTTATTGCAATTTGGTAATTTAGAATGATGAATGATGAAAGTCACAACGAAAATTACATAATTCCAATAAAACTGATTTATTTCTTTATTTACTTATTTGCTTATTTATTATTGTATTTGTTATAGTGACAATGGAAACTTATTTATACTTTATGATTGTTTTCTAATTCCATTGAAATATTGTATTCATAATAAAAGCCTTGCAATTTTCACTACGTTCCAATTTATATTCAACGTTTACAAATTCTAAAACTTTTGAAATTTAGAATTAATTCTCCATAATTTCTATTGAAATACTGAAATCCATCATCAAAATTTCGTAACATTCATAATTTTGAATTTAAAAACATTTTAATCAACATTTTACACCATCCGTTATATTTTTTGCGAATTTCTTTGAAATAGTTGTTAATACATTTGCAAGGAATATGATTTCTGGGGAAAGACGTTATAAATTAGAATACAAAAACTCGCAGATTCCATTGATCTTTACAATTTATGAAAAGTCTAGTAATTATATTAAACAATTCTAATGAAAATTTTGTAATTTCCAATTCATTTAAGTTTACAAGTGAGATATTTCAATGAGAATTTTATGGTTTGGTGAACCTGCAATTTGTAATCAAATATCAAAATTTGTCATTTGCAATAAAAACTTCATAGTTTCTCTTTGTAATTTTGTACATAATTTTGTATTTTGCATTAATATTTTTGCAAATTTCTGTCAGAATATTAATAACTTAGTGAGGTATATGTTTTGAGGATAAAGTTTTTTATAATTTATACTAATAATTTCAAATTTTATTTTAACATTGAAATTTATAATTAATATTTTCGTATTTACTATAATGATTTTATAATTTCCAACTAAATTCTATCATTTTAATCAACATTTTACACCATCCATTATATTTTTTGCGAATTTCTATGAAATGGTTGTTAATACATTTGCAAGGAATATGATTTCTGGGGAAAGACGTTATAAATTAGAATAAAAAACTCGCAGATTCCATTGATCTTTACAATTTATGAAAAGTCTAGTAATTATATTAAAAAATTCTAACGAAAATTTTGTAATTTCCAATTCATTGCAGTTTACAAGCGAGATGTTTCAATGAGAATTTTATGGTTTGGTGAACCTGCAATTTGTAATCAAATATCAAAATTTGTCATTTGCAATGAAAACTTCATAGCTTCTCTTTGTAATTTTTTACATAATTTTGTATTTTGCATTAATATTTTTGCAAATTTCTGTCAGAATATTAATAACTTAGTGAGTTATATGTTATGAGGATAAAGTTTTTTATAATTTATACTAAAAATTTCAAATTTTATTTTAACATTGAAATTTATAAATAATATTTTCGTATTTACTATAAGAATTTTATAATTTCCAACTAAATTCTATCATATTAATCAACATTTTACACCATCCATTATATTTTTTTGCGAATTTCTATGAAATGGTTAACACAATTGCAAGGAATATGATTTCTGGGGAAAGACGTTATAAATTAGAATAAAAAACTCGCAGATTCCATTGATCTTTACAATTTATGAAAACTCTAGTAATTATATTAAAAAAATTTAACGAAAATTTTGTAATTTCCAATTCATTGCAGTTTACAAGCGAGATGTTTCAATGAGAATTTTATGGTTTGATGAACTTGCAATTTGTAATAAAATATCAAAATTTGTCATTTGCAATGAAAACTTCATAGCTTCTCTTTGTAATTTTGTACATAATTTTGTATTTTGCATTAATATTTTTGCAAATTTCTGTCAGAATATTAATAACTTAGTGAGTTATATGTTTTGAGGATAAAGTTTTTTATAATTTATACTAAAAATTTCAAATTTTATTTTAACATTGAAATTTATAATTAATATTTTCGTATTTACTATAAGGATTTTATAATTTCCAACTTAATTCTATCATTTTAATCAACATTTTACACCATCCATTTAATTTTTTGCGAATTTCTATGAAATGGTTAACACAATTGCAAGGAATATGATTTCTGGGGAAAGACGTTATAAATTAGAATAAAAAACTCGCAGATTCCATTGATCTTTCCAATTTATGAAAACTCTAGTAATTATATTAAAAAATTCTAACGAAAATTTTGTAATTTCCAATTCATTGCAGTTTACAAGCGAGATGTTTCAATGAGAATTTTATGGTTTGATGAACCTGCAATTTGTAATAAAATATCAAAATTTGTCATTTGCAATGAAAACTTCATAGCTTCTCTTTGTAATTTTGTACATAATTTTGTATTTTGCATTAATATTTTTGCAAATTCTGTCAGAGTATTAATAACTTAGTGAGTTATATGTTTTGAGGATATGTTTTGTTATAATTTATACTAAAAATTTCAAATTTTATTTTAACATTGAAATTTATAATTAATATTTTCGTATTTACTATAAGAATTTTATAATTTCCAACTAAATTCTATAATTTTAATCAACATTTTACACCATCCATTATATTTTTTGCGAATTTCTATGAAATGGTTAACACAATTGCAAGGAATATGATTTCTGGGGAAAGACGTTATAAATTAGAATAAAAAACTCGCAGATTCCATTGATCTTTACAATTTATGAAAACTCTAGTAATTATATTAAAAAATTCTAACGAAAATTTTGTAATTTCCAATTCATTGCAGTTTACAAGCGAGATGTTTCAATGAGAATTTTATGGTTTGATGAACTTGCAATTTGTAATAAAATATCAAAATTTGTCATTTGCAATGAAAACTTCATAGCTTCTCTTTGTAATTTTGTACATAATTTTGTATTTTGCATTAATATTTTTGCAAATTTCTGTCAGAATATTAATAACTTAGTGAGTTATATGTTTTAAGGATAAAGTTTTTTTATAATTTATACTCAAAATGTCAAATTTTAATTTAACATTGAAATTTATAATTAATATTTTCGAATTTACTGTAAGAACTTTATAATTTCCAACTAAATTCTATCATTTATCATGATAACTTTGTTATTTCATTTGAGTTTTGGAATTTATAATATACATTTTTTACTTTCATGTAAAAATTCAAATCAAGTTTCAAGTTCATTTTCATTTAGTAAGTTTTAATTTTTAATTTTTATGTGTATATTATGCATATTCTCCCGCTAGTAAATATTATTATTATTATTATAATTTTCAATATAAATTGTATAATTCAAATGACGATTTTGTGTTTTGATTAATATTTTACAATTTAAATTATAATTTGTACTGTAAAATTTGTAAAAGTAATAATGTTGAAAATTACATTTAAATATTTTTAATTATTAATTTTTTTCTTTCATGTTCAAAAATTTTCTGCAAATAACATTTTAACAACTTTGTGAGGGATATGCTTTCGGGACAAAACTCCAATTATTAAAAAAAAAAATTGCCGGGTCTAATAAAACTTTGTAATTTTAATGAAGATTTTATAATTACTATTAAATTTTCTTAGTCAAAGCATGAATTCTAATTACCTAATCTTTTCATATTTTATTTAATATGATTGAAAGCAGTACAGTAATCGCACACTTTAGGAACCTCTGTATTAATAATATACTTATATGAGTATAAACGAGTTATAAATAATCATATTGCAAATTCATTAATTTGAGTCATACGAACAATTTACAGGATATATTTAACAAACTTGTATCTATCAAAATCTAGTTAGTGAATCCTGAAGTAATACATGGAATGTGGCATTGGAAGGCATAAACAGTGACATATTTCATGAAGCGGTGACATGCATTGAGTAGTTTTGCGGGCACGTAGAATTGAGCAATGTGTGAAGTCATTGACGTTAAGTACATCGTTTATCCAAAACTAACTAAATCTTTTTGAGTCAATAAAGATAGTCATTAAATTCAAGTTGATGTTTAATTATTGTTGCAAAATCCTTTAAAGTGAATAAATTACACTTAATCCATAAATATGTGTCTTTATTTTATTAATATTATTGTTACTAAAACACGCATTACCTCTAAAAGAAGTTGAAGTTGTCACGATAATGATTTAATATCAAACATAACGTAAAGATGGCATGTTTCCTGACTAATTGGAGTCTCATTGGAGCCACCTGAGTCCAAAAAGCGCACTTCTGGGTTCATAGCTCCAGCGGTCCCCGAAATATCCGCCTTCAAAGTTTGAAATTTATGTTATTATTAGATTAAATATTTAAAATTCTGCAAGTTGCATACTTACAGTAATTGTCTTAAAAAAAAGTATCTATATGGAAATGTAAAAATATACAGGGTCATTCATTTAGAAAACACCGTCGGTTAAATTATATCTCGAATAAGAGTAATAGGGTAGCTATTAGAAATCAAAGTACGTCACTGATTGGAATAAAAACCTGCAAACATTTCTTTTAAGGATAATAAAAAAATATATTTAAGCAAAAATCAGGTCTTCCGAAACATTTTCCCAATCTTGTTTAATACTTGTGCATATTTCATTTCTCATAATATAAAATATAAAGCGGAAAGACCCCATATGGGGTCGATAGCCCAATAAAGATCGATTATATATAAATTGAATTCAGTTCAATGAAAAATTCTGTCTTGGAAAAAATTTCCATTCACACAAAAAAAAAAGTTAAAAACTTGCCTTATTTACAGCTTGGAGTTTTCCACGTGGTTGTCGGAAAACTGGAACACATCCGTCCGTCGCAGATGAACACCTGTATCAAACTATGCTGTCGTACCTGCGAACTTCCACGAGAACTCCCTCCCCATGGAGTTAGTATTGATAGCGGCGATTTTTCGCCCTCCAACTTGTTGCACTCGGAAGACGTCCCTCGATGCTGTGCTAATAATGTTTTCCTAACACCTGTGGACGACATTTGGGGTAGTCGCAGTGCAATTCGAGCTTCCATTTCCGCAAGACACACTGAAATTTTCCGCCAGACTTCTTGCCGCTTTCAAGCAGCCATCGAAGTCACTCCCACTCTTGTAAATTATATATCAAACGCTATTATGCTTGCGCGTGTCAATTTGATTTCCCATTCGCATTTGATAAAAGTAGAAGATCATAGTAGAGCCATATATACATTTTACACATGTAATGTCATTACTTTATTTTCTAAAGAAATTCATATCTAACAAATATCTTCCTGACTAAGTTCATTTCAGCAGAGTGTATTGAATTTAAACATTAATTACACGTAAAATATTAATTCCCAAAGGTTGTCCCTTGAATTTAAATTATATTTAAAATTTATCACAACTAACGCATTATTTATAGAAGACACGATTGTAATAACGATTGTTTTTAAGACGCCTACTTAATATTACGTTTCGTTTTTAATACTCTTGCAATAAATGGCACTTTATTTAAATGAAACTTTATTAAAATTGTACTTCGTTACAGTGTACAGTATACACATGGCAGTTGTGTTGTTCAGTCGATTCCTAGATCCACTCCTAGATATATAACATAGCGCAGCTTAACGGACATTAAAAGGAGAAATAAAAAGAAGACGTGAAAATGGAAAGCAGAGGAATCCAACCAATTAAATTAAACGGCAATCTCAGCGAGAATTGGAGACAATGGAAGGAGAGCTATGAAATATACTCCGCCGCTGTAGAATTAGACTCAAAACCAGAAAAAACGCAATGTGCACATTTACTGCATTTAATGGGCGAAGAAGCCATTGCAATCTACAATAGCTTCACATTTAGTGACGATGATAAGGACAAAATTACTGTACTAAAGAAGAAATTTAATGACTATTTCATTCCAAAAAAGAACCTAACCTACGAGAGATATAAATTTTGCACGTCCCGCCAAAATGAGGAAAGCACAGAACAGTATGTCACGTCATTAAAAAACCAAGCAAAACAGTGCGAATTCCCTGAAAATTTTAAAACGGAATTAATAAAAACGATGCTAATCATTGGGATAAAAGATTCGAGAGCAACTTCTGCAACATCAAGAGTACACCCTGGAAAAAGCAATCGAGACATGTGTGTTAACCGAAACAACCAGACAGCAGCTTCAGGATATGAAACAATCAACGAGTGGAGACAAGACAAGAAATTACAAAGAAGTGGATCAAGCAAGAAATCAGAAGAAAACAACACAAAAATTTCGAGAAGATTCTTCAAGATCGAACGAAAATAGAAATTACAATCAGGTACAAAGAGTAATTAAAGACTGTTCAAGATGTGGTAAATCACATCCGATAAATAAATGTCCAGCATACGGTAAAAAATGTTTAAAATGTAAAAAGGACAATCACTTTGCAAATAAATGTAGGAATAAATCTGTAAAGAAAGTGAATCAATCGGATAATTGTAATGATCACTTGGGTATAGACTAAGGTGACCAGACGTCCCGATTTTTATAAATTTGTCCCGCGTCCCGCGACGTTTGAAAAAAGTCCCGACTTTTGAAAGATTGTGTTTTTTTTTCTTCTTATTTATACTTCTTTATATATATATATATATATATATATATATATATATATATATATATATATATAATATATATATATATTAATATTTATACTTCTTTATTTATAGGCCGATTTCAATAAAATGAAAACAAAACTAAATGGTTCAACATGTCTACAAAGGGGCCCTATTTTTTTTTTTGCAAAATCTACAGACTATCGCTGAAATGAAAGTTGATTCTGAAAAAAAAAGAAAATTAGGGCCACTTTGTAGAACATGTGGAGACATTTAATTTTGTTTTTGTTTTATTGAAATCGGGCAATAAATAGATAGGGAGTTATGGAGTTATTGGCCAGCGGCGTTTTTTAGGAGACACCCTGTATATTTTGCGTTCTTTGTTAATTAATTTAAAAATCAACCCCCCGACCCGTTGTCCCGCTTTTCTATCGTTAGGATCTGGTCACCTTATGTATACCTAAATGTGTCTTTTAACATCTTATACTCAGAATAAGCGAGATTACAAAATTTGGGTTTCATAATGAAAATTTGCTACGCGGCGCATCCACCATAATGAAAATTTGCTACCCGGCGCATCCACCATAATAAAAATTTGCTACCCGGCGCATCTAAAATTTCTAAACACTAAATGTGTCTTTTACTATCTTATCCTCAGAATAAGCGAGATTGAAATATTAGGGGGTTGAAATCTATAAAATATGAAAAAAGTATATTTTGTACATATTTCTCTTATTAGTTATTGAAATGATTTCAGAATCACACAGCATGTATACCCAAATGTGTCTTTTAACATCTTATACTCAGAATAAGCGAGATTACAAAATTTGGGGGTCGAAATTTAATAACCTCTGATCATTTTGTAAACAAAGAACAGTTATGTATATATGTCACTAATTACGCATCCACCATTAAGAAAATTTCAATCTGGCGCATCCACCATAATAAAAATTTGATGATTATATCTATTACAGTTTTACGCAACTAATTACACGCAATTGCTACATTATAATGAATGGCGCATCCACCATAATGAAAATTTGCTACCCGGCGCATCCACCATAATGAAAATATTCTACCCGGCGCATTCACCATAATGAAAATTTGCTACCCGGCGCATCTACCATAATGAAAAATTTGCTACCCGGCGCATCCACCATAATGAAAATATTCTACCCGGCACATCCACCATAATGAAAACTTGCTACCCAGCGCATCCACCATAATGAAAGTTTGCTACCCGGCGCATCCACCATAATGAAAGTTTGCTACCCGGCGCATCCACCATAATGAAAATATTCTACCCGGCGAATCCACCATAATAAAAAATTTGCTCCCCGGCGCATCCACCATAATAAAAAATTTGCTACCCGGCGCATCCACCATAATGAAAATTCGCTACCCGGCGCATCCACCATAATGCAAAATTTGCTACCCGGCGCATCCACCATAATGAAAATATTCTACCCGGCGCATCCACCATAATGAAAATTTACTACCCGGCGCATCCACCATAATGAAAATTTGCTACCCGGCGCATTCACCATAATGAAAATTTGCTACCCGGCGCATCCACCATAATGAAAAATTTGCTACCCGGCGCATCCACCATAATGAAAATATTCTACCCGGCGAATCCACCATAATGAAAAATTTGCTACCCGGCGCATCCACCATAATGAAAATATTCTACCCGACGCATCCACCATAATGAAAATTTACTACCCGGCGCATCCACCATAATGAAAATTTGCTACCCGGCGCATCCACCATAATGAAAATATTCTACCCGGCGCATCCACCATAATGAAAATATTCTATTGCTGTGTGATTTCAGAATCACACAGCTAACCTAACCTAACCTAAGGTGACCAGACGTCCCGATTATGGCGGGACAGTCCCGATTTTTATAAATTTGTCCCGCGTCCCGCGACGTTTGAAAAAAGTCCCGACTTTTGAAAGATTGTGTTTTTTTTTCTTCTAATTTATACTTCTTTATATACTTCTTTATTTATATATATATATATATATATATATATATATATATATATATATTTATATATTTATACTTCTTTATTTATAGGCCGATTTCAATAAAATGAAAACAAAACTAAATGGTTCAACATGTCTACAAAGGAGCCCTATTTTTCGTTTTGCAAAATCTACAGAATCACTTTGTAGAACATGTGGAGACATTTAATTTTGTTTTTGTTTTATTGAAATCGGGCAATAAATAGTTAGGGAGTTATGGAGTTATTGGCCAGCGGCGATTTTTAGGAGACACCCTGTATATTTTGCGTTCTTTGTTAATTAATTTAAAAATCAACCCCCCGACCCGTTGTCCCGCTTTTCTATCGTTAGGATCTGGTCACCTTAGTATAGACACAATTAATAATGGAAACAAAAACCTCAATAATTTTAATCATTGCATTATAGAGTTGAGTATAGGTGAAGATGCAGATGTAAAGGCTAAATTTAAAATAGATACGAGAGCAAGTGTCAATATAATTTCCTACTTTGAATTAAAAGCGTGTAAATTTAATTTAAAAAATATTGAGAACATTAAGGAAAACTTAGTCACATTTACTGGAGATAAAATTCCTATATTGGAAAAATGTTATCTAGATTTATACCATAATGGAAATTGTTTCAAGAAAACTGAATTCTTTGTAGACAAAAGTAATAATGGGTCAATCTTAGGTTTAAAAACATGTATTCATTTAGGAATAGTAAACATAAAAAATGATGAGGATATTAAATTCATTAATACAGTAAATAAAAACCAAATGTAAAATTATGAAGAATTAACCAATAGATATAAAGATGTATTTGAAGGTATAGGTAAAACAAGTAAGCCATATCACATTGAAATACAAAAACATGCAAAACCAGTAGTAAATCCAATAAGAAATGTACCTCTTGCCATACAAGATCAATTTAAAAAATGTTTAGAAAATTTAGAAAAATTAAAAATAACAGAAAAAGTTCAAGGCAGCTCACAATGGATAAATTCATATGTACTAGTTAGAAAAGAAGATGGTTCTCTACGAATCTGCTTAGATCCAAGAGATTTAAATGAAGTTATAATAGATAGAAAATACAAAATACCAAACATGGACGAAATAACAAGAAATTTGAATGGTTCAAAAATATTCACAATATAAGATGCAGCTAGTGGGTTTTTTCAACATTCCATTAGATGAAAAATCTGGTAAGTTATGCACTTTTGCAACCCCTCATGGTAGATACAAATTCAATAGACTACCATTTGGTATAAAAACTGCTAGTGAAGTATTCCAAGAAACTTTTTAAGAAATTTTTCATATAAAAGGTATAGTAATCTATGTCGATGATATTTTTATTCATGCCGACACTAAAGAAGAACATGACAAAATATTGGAAGAAATATTTAAGATAGCTAGAGAAAAAAATGTAAAATTTAATAGAAACAAATGTAAATTTGGTCTAGATGAAGTTAAGTATTTAGGACATAAGTTTTCAAATAAAGGTATATCAATGGATGAAGATAAAATTGAAGCCATCGGAGGAATGCCCAAACCAATTAATAAAAAAGATGTCCAAAGATTCCTAGGTTTCATAACTTATGTAGGAAAATGTATTCCAAACTTATCAGAAATTACTCAACCATTAAGGGATTTAATTAAAGATAACAATATATTTTCATGGGAACACCCTCACGAAAAAGCATTTAACGAATTAAAAAAGATAATTTCACAAGAACCAATTTTAAAGTATTTTAATCCAAGAGAGCAAATAACAATATCAGTTGATGCATCTAGCTCAGGCTTAGGAGCAGCACTTTTGCAAAATGAAAAACCATGTGCATATGCTTCTAGAGCTATGACAGAAACTCAGCAAAGATATGCTCAAATAGAGAAGGAACTATTAGCAATATGTTTTGGCGTACAAAAGTTCTGTCAATATGTTTATGGAAGAGAGTTTACAATTGAAACCAATCACAAACCATTAATTTCCATATTCAAAACATCATTAAACTCATGCCAATCTAGATTACGAAGGATGCTTTTGACATTACAAAAATATAAAATAAATTTAGTTTACAAACCAGGCAAATATCTAATAATAGCTGATACATTATCAGGAGCAACAGTAAATAAAGTATTCGAAGATAATTTAGAATTAAACGCTCAAGTATGCCTAATCGATAAAAAATTAACAATTAAAGAGGACAGGTTAAAACAATTGATAAAAGCAACTGAAGATGATGTAGAATTAAAAATTATAAAAACCTTTATTAAGGATGGATGGCCAAAGAGCATAAATAAAATGACAGTAAATTTGAAACCATTTTACAAATTAAAGTCAGAAATAACAATGGGAAGCAATAACTTAATCTATAAAATTTGGTATAATGAATCAAAGAGTCATTATACCAAAATCATGGAGAAACAAAGTCCTTGAAGACACACACACAGGTCATTTAGGTATAAATAAATGCATATCGAGAGCAAAATTTGCAGTATATTGGCCTAATATGATAACAAATATGGAAAATGTAATTAATAGATGTTACGTATGTGATAAATATTCAAACTCGAATAGAAGAGAGCCTATGATAAATCGTCAAATAATTAAAAAACCATGGCAAAACATAGGAATTGACTTATTTGAAATACAAGGTGAAACATTCATTATTGCAATGGATTACTACTCAAAATATCCCGAAATCATGACGTTGAACAAAAATCTAACTTCCAAAAATGTAATCAATAAATTAAAATCCATATTTGCTAGACATGGAATACCCAAAATTGTTGTATCAGATAGTGGAAGACAATTCATCAGTGAAGAATATGAAACATTTTCCAAAGAATGGAATTTTCAAATAACTAAATCATCTCCATATCACCAACAATCCAATGGTTTTACAGAACGATCAATTCAAACCATTAAGAAATTAATTAAAAAGGCATTAGAAAATAAAGAAGACATATACTTAGCTTTATTAAGTTACCGTAACACCCCTGTCTATGATACCTACACACCATCTCAGATATTAATGGCACGATACTTAAGAGACAACTTACCCAGTAATGAAAACAAACTAAATTCTCAAATTATAAATAAGACAAAACTAAAGTACAAAATTGACACAAGACAAATCAAATCAAAAATTTATTATGACAAATCAGGTGTACGTTCAAGCGTTGAACTTAGAAATGGAATGCAAGTTTGGTTCCAAGAAAAGCCAAAAAGCACTTGGAAACTAGGAAAAATTAAGAATAAAATAAGAGAAAGAATTTACGAAATAGAAAAAGAGGATGGAAAATGTATAATAAGAAATAGTGTTTACATTAAAAACTTCAAAGGTTCAAACGAAGTAATACAACGTTCAAATTTTGTATATAATAATAATATTGTGAATGATAACATTGCAGATGATAATATTGTAAATGACAACATTACAGATGATAATATTGTAAATGACAACATTACAGATGATTGTATTGTAAATGATAACTTTGTAGATGATAACATTGTAAAAAGAGTGAACTGTAAAAGAGTAACCAGAAAACCAAAAAGACTGTATGACTTTGTAACGTAATAAGGGAGATGTAATAGATGTATGTAATATAGATGTAATGATGTAATGTATGTAATGTATGTGCCTTAGAGGTAAAGAAGGTTGTCTAACCTACCGCAACGACCACGCATAGAAGTTTAATGAAGACAGTATACACATGGTAGTTGTGTTGTTCAGTCGATTCCTAGATCCACTCCCAGATATATAACAGATGTATATTATGTATATGATGTTAACATCTCGAATGTATGTATGTACTAACATTAATAAATCTGCCTATCTGTCTAACGGTAATCTTTTTAGGACAAAATGAAATCACCAAAACTAGAAATTACTATTGTAAAATGTAATTTTCGTATAGTGTCACTTTTGTTTTCAAAGTGCGATCTAATAGGTTTTTATATTTTTGCACTGCAGACAAATTTTGGCAGTAACTAACAAAAAAAAAATTAAAAAATCACAGCTGAAGCTTAAAACTTGACAAATTTTGACAGTTGCATTTGAAAATTTGAGTTGTGACGGTTTTAATTGAAAATTTTACGTATATGAACTGTTGCACTTTAATTGTAATTTGCATTACGCATTTGTAATTAAAATTGATACGGAAATAAGATGCTTCCAATATCGATAGCCAACCAGGCAAATGTTGTAAGTGCAAATTTGTTGTTTTTGCTAATATTGTATGTTAAAATGTACAATTGTGCTACAAATTACACTACTATAAGCTAAACAATTTTTGTTGAATAATTGAAATTGATTCACTAGGCACAAGTGTGCATAATACGTATTATTCACCACTATACCTTTTCAAGTTCAAATTGAGACCAATCAAGTTCAAATTGAGACCAATCAAGTTCAAATTGAGACCAATCAATTTCAAATTGATACCAATCAATTTCAAATTGATACCAATCAATTTCAAATTGAGACCAATCAATTTCAAATTGAGACTAAACAAAATCAAGTTGACACTAAACAATATCAAGTTGTCATAATAAATTTTATTTGTTTACTATCAACTTGATATTGTTTAGTGTCAACTTGATTTTGTTTAGTCTCAATTTGAAATTGATTGGTGTCAATTTGAACTTGATTGGCCTCAATTTGAAATTGATTGGTCTCAATTTGAACTTCATTGGTCTCAATTTGAACTTGAAAGGGTATAGATATCAGATTAGAAATTTTTTTGATTTATAAGAAACTTATGGAAGATAATTAAATATATCGCGAGAAGAGCAACGTGGTGCCATCTTTGATGTTTATATGGAAGGACGGCCCATAAAATTTGGCAGGCAACACTTTTTGCAACACTTCAATGTTGCCAACGTGAACTGTCCTACTGAATGAATAAACCTAAAACCTCAAATTTTAAACATTATGCTTTCATTATGCACCTATGCAAGGTGCTTTCTTTTCACACGGAATCTCAGCCCATTTTGAGATTTATGATAAAGCATTTATTCCCTCCCTTTTTTATTTTTACAAGATAATTCTATCAAGAGATATGCCCAAAAAGTTATGTGGGAAATTTGCAACCATTATAAGGTAGTCTGATAGTTTAGGTTTTTTAAGGTTTTTTTAAGGTTTCTATATTTCACATAAGCAATGTCAGAATTTTGGTCAGAATTAAATAAAGTTTTGTATGGCTCACGTGTTTTACTACATATGTCACTCATGGGCAACACTTTTTCCTATTGACTTATATTTTGTAGTAAAACACATTTGTACCATAACTCTGCTTCTAATTAAAACTTTCTATATTTATCTTATGTCAGGTGCAAAGTGAACATAAAACAAAACATATAAAATTATTTTTAAAAACACAATTTTGTAACTAGGTCATCACTGCAAAACAAAATAAAACAAAAAGTTTTCCAAAAGAATTATTTTTAAAAACACAACAATTTTGTAACTAGGTCAAAATAAAACAAAAAGTTCTCCAAATGTGAAACAAAATGAAAATAAAATATTTTTGTTTTCATTTTGTTTCGTAAAGTCCACTTGTAAACACGGTGCTACCGTACTCATATTCGAGTTGATGAAGAGAATGATCGTTATTGAATGGCAGCAGCTTCTTATTTTACAAATATATCAGAGCTTGTGATTCTCTTAGACTTTGAGTTTGCTTCGATCTAACATGGAGTGTCTATTGTTTCGTGGAATTACTTTTTGCAACAAACTTTAGATGCTTTCACGACAATTGCAGCGCTGAGTCTCTATGTAGCGTAAGAATCACCCTATTCTGTTTGTCGGAAAATTACTTAAACAATATCCCGCAAGGTTTGCCTTCTGTGAGTGTTCTCCTCAATGCCAATTCCTCTTGTGCGGATCAATTTATGTCTCTTCATATAATTTTTACTAAAGACACTTGATAAGCATTCATCACATTTGTAAGACCTTTTCCCTGAGTGGATTATTTTGTGTCTCTTCAAATGAGCCTTTTAATTGAAGTTTAAGGCGCATTCATCACTTTCATAAGGGCTTTTTCTGGTGTGGATTATTTTGTCTCTTCAAATCACCTATTGTAGTGAAACTTGACAAGGATTCATTACATTTGTAAGGCCTATCCCGTGTGTGGATTGTTTTGTGTCTGTTCAAACCATTTCTCGTAGTGAACCCTGAAGTGCACTCATCACATTTGTAAGGTCTTTCCCCTGTGTGCATCATTTTGTGTGTCTTCAAATGACTTTTACAAGTGAAACCTGCGTTGCACTCGTCACATGCGTAAGGCCTTTCCTCTGTGTGGATTATTTTGTGTCTCTTCAAAGCATCTGGTGTGGTGAAACCGAAGGTGCACTCATCACATTTGTAAGGCCTTTCTCCGGTGTGGGTCATTTTGTGTATCTTCAGATGACCCGTTGAAATGAAACCCGAGGTGCACTCGTCACATTTGTAAGGCCTTTCCCCTGTGTGGATCATTTTGTGCGTCTTCAAATGACCTTTCGTAGTAAAACTTGAGGCGCACTCGTCACATTTGTAAGGCTTTTTCCCTGTGTGCATTATTTTGTGTATCTGCAAAGCACCTAATGTAATGAAACCCGAGGTGCACTCGTTACATTTGTAAGGTCTCTCCCCTGTGTGGAGCCTTTTGTGCGTCTTCAAATGACTTTTACAAATGAAACGTGAGGTGCACTCATCACATTTGTAAGACCTTTCCTCTGTGCGGATTATTTTGTGTCTCTTCAAACCATTTGTTGTAGTGAAACCTGAAGTGAACTCGTGAGATTTTTCAGCTGTTTCCTCTGTTTTGTGTCTCTTCAAACTATTTGTTGTAGTGAAACCTGAAGTGAACTGATGAGATTTTTCAGCTATTTCCTCTGTTTTGTGTCTCTTCAAACCATTTGTTGTAGTGAAGCCTGAAGTGAACTGATGAGATTTTTCAGCTGTGAGAGGCGTTATGTTGAGCCTGTAAAAATAATAGTATTATTAGTTGATATATTTGTTTAGGGATATTATCCCCAACTGGCTATCAACTCAAGAGTCCTTTGGTTATTTTGTGATTTGTGTGTGTCTAGTAGTTAGGGCTTGTTAGTTTAGAAATTTGCACCCGATTGGCAAATGGCACTAGTTTCTTAGTAAAAATAATATTATTTGAAATCTGATAATCTTACACTTGTAACATTTTGAAGCTTGAATTGAATTTAAATTTTTCTATAGCAGGGGTCCCCAACATTTTTAGCAGGAGGGCCAGATACCAATATCACACCTTTTAAGCGCACTGAGCCTATTTTTTCCTGTATAATAAATGTGTAATGATACAATGATGATCATTACACTGTAAAGATTCCAGTTATAATAAATCTAATCGGGCCAACACAAAAAAATTTCATAGGTGGGAATTTTTCAAAATAAAACATGTTTAGTAAACATGTAAAACAGTAAATGATAAAAGATTGACAGAGTTATTCATAAAAATTCAAACCGTGGTTTAGCGGTGTTTTAAGGGTTACCAAGATTATATATATATATATATATATATATATATATATATATATATATATATATATATATATATATATATATATATATATATAATCGAAAACCTATCTACCCTAAGGTGTTAGGTGTTTAGGCTACTTCAGCTTAGTTCATGTACGAACTTCGCCCACTCTTTTCGGTTTTTCACCATTTCCTTCCCCTCATTCCAGGTCAGTCCTCGGTCTTTTAAAATCTCCCTCACTATGTCATCCCACGATTTTTTTGGTCTGCCTCTTTGCCTTTTATGGGGTGTTATTGCCTGCCATACCCTTTTTGTCTGTCTGGTTTCTTCCATCCTTACAATGTGGCCAAACCATTTTAGTTGTTGCCGCTTGATCTTTGTTATTATTGGTTCCACTTCTAACTCCTCTCTTACCACTTCGTTTCTGATTCTGTCTCTACTTGTGATTCCTTTGACGCTTCTTAGGTACTTCATTTCTACGGCCTGTATTCTGCTTTCTATCCTTTTAGTTATTATCCAGCTTTCACACCCGTACATTAATATTGGTTTGAATACTGTGTTGTACACTGCTAGTTTTGTTTTCTTTGTAATTTTATTGTTTCTTAGGAATGTGTTATTTAGTGCGTAGTACAGTTTTGTTGCGCTCTCAAATCTATCATTTATTTCTGCATTGTTTTCTCCATTTTTGTGAATTTTGACTCCTAGGTATTTAAAGGTTTCCACTTGTTCAACGTTCCTACCTCTTAGTTTTGCGGGTGCGCTCAGATCCTCTTTCCCTAGTGCCATGATTTTTGTTTTAGTTATATTTATCCTTAGATTCCTTTCATGTAATGCTTTTTCCCATAATTCAAAGTTGAATTGTAGCTCTTATTTGCTTTTAGCATATATAATTAGGTCATCCGCGAAGGCGCATACTGCTATCTTCACCATTTCCATATTTCTATATCCCACTTTTAGCTTTTTTGTTGTTTCCTTTGTTTCTTTCAGTATATCATCTAGGACGATATTGAAGAGGATTGGACTTAATACACCTCCTTGTCTCAGACCTTCCATCGTTTCAAATTCCTCTGATTGCATGTTTCCAGTTCTGACTATGTTCCTTGTCGTTTTGTAGATGCTCCTAATGCTTTCTATTAATTTTCTGTTTACTCTTCTATTTTCAAGACTATTCCAGACTGCATTTCTGGGTATGCTGTCGAATGCTTTTTCGAGGTCTATAAAGGCTACAAATATGTTGTTGTTTTTGCTCTTTTCAATTATTTGTTTCATTGTGAATATGTGGTCTTGTACTCCTCGTCCTTTCCTAAATCCAATTTGGGGTTCTTCTAATTGTTCTTCGATTACCGACTTTAGTCTCTTTTCCAGAATTCTTTCATACACTTTCGCCATTATGCTTAGTAGTGTTATTCCCCTGTAGTTACTGCAATCTCGATTGTTTCCCTTCTTATGTATGGGTAGTATTATACCTAGTTCCCACTCCCTGGGGATCTTCTGTTCTATCCAAGCTTTATTGAATAGGGCTGTTAACACTACCATACCATTGCTTCCTAGGTTTATGATCATTTCTGCTGTTATTTCATCACAACCTGCTGCTTTCCCTCGTTTTAGCATTTTCACGGCCTCTGCTACTTCTTCTGTTGTTACTTCTTCTTGTTCCCCAAGTTCGCTATTCTCCTCTGTATTATATTCTGTGTGTGCTATTGTCCCATTTATATTATTGCTTTGTTCCGTATTTAGTATCTCCTCGAAATATTCCTTCCAGCGTGCCATGATGTCTTGTTCTTCTCCTAATATTCTTCTATCCTTGCACTTTATGCACCAGTTTTTAATTTGCTTCTCTTTTCTGAGTGTTTTGAGTGCTTTGTAAAATAATTTCTGGTTTCCGTGTCTGTCCTGTTCCATTTTATTTCCAAACTCTTCCCACGATTTTTGTTTTGCTTTTTCCACCATTTCTTTAGTTTTTATTCTTTGTTCTTTATATCTGCTATAATTTTCGTTATTTCTGTTTACCAAGTATTTTTTCCATTGTAGTTTTTTCAGTTTTATTTCCGCTTTGATTTCTTCGCTCCACCATCTCGTTTGTTTTCTTGTTTTGTTTGTTTTTATGATTCCGCAAGCTTCTCTTGCCACTTTGCTGATAATTTCCTTGGTACTTTTCCACAGGTGTTCTAGGGTCACATTATTTAGCTTTTCTTTGATTTTATTCATTTCCAGCTCTATTCTTTCTTTATATATTTTAGCGGTTTCTTCTTCTCTTATCTTGTACGTTTTAATTTTTTTCTTTGAGTTATTATTTTTCCATGTTCCATTTATTTTGTGGTCCCCCTTTTCTTCTTTTATTCCTATCTTCGACAGCACTAGGTAGTGATCCGAAAAGATTTCTGGTCCTCTTCTCACCCTGGTGTCTTTTACTTCATTTCTGAAGTTTCTGTTTATTATCACATAGTCTATTATTGACTTTTCTTCTCTGCTTTTGCCCAATAAATAAAGGAGTTATGATCAGCAGCGTTTTTTACGAGACACCCTGTATAATAACTTTATAAAATCAAGCAGTTAATGCTTGATTTTATAAACCTCGACCTAGACCTCGACACCCAATGGGTAAAAGAGGGATGGACTATGTATGTATGTAGCAGTTAATCGGAATGCGTACCAACAGAGGCATGCTTTTTTTTAATAAACCTCTTACATTTCACATTGCTTGAGGTCTCTTTCAGAAAAACCATGTTTCTCCTCTAAATGCACCTCGTAACTTGCCAAACCATCATATATAGCATTACACGTTTCACACGTGTATGGTGTGACCTTATTAAACTGCACAGTCTCCTCTTCTATCTTGACCATACATGAATTGTCCTGAAAATGTTGGGCGTTAAAAAAATAATTCTCATCTAGTCTTCTGTATACCTGTGAATCAATTTCTTCATCTAACTTCCGGTTGTTTATAGAATTCGAAAAACTTCTCAGTGGTGGTGGTAACACTGAAAAGAATGCAAATGGTTTAGATTGTAAATTGTTAATTAAGTAATGTATTAATATCTATTGCTTCTTTCAGAGAATCATATAAACTGTACTCTGTGATCGGCAATCTTACATTTGCAATTGTTTGTAGACTTGCCATATTTCTTAATTAAGCAAAGTTTTAGGCCCGTATCTATAGTCAGTACTCAAACATGAGTTCAACTCAAGTCGTATATTTGGTTGCGTATTTTCTATAAACGTTTATGCAGCAAACGCAACCAAATATACGACTTGAGTCGGAGTCAAGCTCAAGTACGGACTATAGATACGGGCCTTAGGGCAGTGGTAACCTTCAGCCAGCAAAAATATTACGGTAATGATTGGTGCCATACGACATCATAGTTGATTTAAAATACACAACAGATTTAAAACATTACTACTCACATTTAAAACAATCGGGCTATACGAATCAATTGTGATTCGTATGGCCCGATTGTTTTAAATGTATACGAATCACAATTGATTCGTATAGCCCGATTGTTTTAAATATGAGTAACTATTAGGAATATTTCATAACTACGATTGGTACTGGCTAGTTTATTTTGCTTTGACTTTTTTAGGGGATTAGTAATACGCAGACCACGTGACAGGTCCTTCACAGTTTACGACAACTCTAATAATTCCGTGATTTTTAACAGCTGTGGTGATTGGTCATATTGATCAAACAGACAGTAACGATATTAGAACAATAACAAAATAGGTATTATGAAGAAAGTAAATCATTTCTCATTTGTCTATTTGTCTAAAGTTTGCAACCATGCGGCAACAATTGTAACAAACAGACAGTAAAGATATTAGAACAATAACAAAATAGGTATTATGACAAAATGAAAACATATCTCTTTTGTCTATTTGTCTAAAGTTTGCAACCATGCGGCGACAATTGTCTATCATATAAAATTCTTTTGTTAACATATTTTGTCAGGCAAATAAGACCTATCACATATGCAACATTCGTAATGATCAATATAATGCATACACAATTTATTTGTATAGATTTTGTGCGACATTATTTAACAAAAACAATATAACTTGTGTGCAATATAATTCAACTATTTGATTACTGATTTTAAATTAATTTCAATATGCATACCCTGTTTCGAATCAACTTCAATTAGATCCTCAATCTCCTCTTCAGAAGAGTAGTTTTCAGTTTTAATCTGAATGATTGGATTAATAAAATTTACTTCACCTTCAGACTTATCACAATCCATTGTATGTCTGTATGGTGCCTATTCAGTTCTTTACTGTATAACTATATAGCTCTACTACAGCTTCAGTGGTTTTAAAAAGAAATCCGCAAGTTTCGAGGTTATAAGTCAACTCCTCTATAAGGTGTGAGAAGTTAGCGACGATCTTGGCAGCAACTGTTTTAAGATTTCACTTGTTTTAATCGCATTTCGCAGTGATACCAATATGCAATAAACTAAGGTTCCTGTAAAAGATATATGATTTAAGACACGACATACGTTAAATGATATTTATACACACGTTGTGCTCAGATATTTTGTTTATATTACCTACTTATGTTAATAATGCAGCATTAATACATCCCAAATAAATAAGTTTTGAAATTATCGACTGTTATATATCTGGGAGTGGATCTAGGAATCGACTGAACAACACAACTGCCATGTGTATACTGTCTTTATTAAACTTCTATGCGTGGTCGTTGCGGTAGGTTAGACAACCTTCTTTACCTCTAAGGCACATACATTACATACATTACATCATTACATCTATATTACATACATCTATTACATCTCCCTTATTACATTACATAGTCATACAGTCTTTTTGGTTTTCTGGTTACTCTTTTACAGTTCACTCTTTTTACAATGTTATCACCTACAAAGTTATCATTTACAATACAATCATCTGTAATGTTGTCGTTTACAATATTATCATCTGTAATGTTGTCATTTACAATATTATCATCTGCAATGTTATCATTTACAATATTATTATTATATACAAAATTTGAACGTTGTATCACTTCGTTTGAACCTTTGAAGTTTTTAATGTAAACACTATTTCTTATTATACATCTTCCATCCTCCTTTTCTATTTCGTAAGTTCTTTCTCTTATTTTATTCTTAATTTTTCCTAGTTTCAAAGTGCTTTTAGGCTTTTCTTGGAACCAAACTTGCATTGCATTTCTAAGTTCAACGGTTGAACGTACACCTGATTTGTCATAATAAATTTTTGATTTGATTTGTCTTGTGTCAATTTTGTTCTTTAGTTTTGTCTTATTTATAATTTGAGAATTTAGTTTGTTTTCAGTAATGGGTAAGTTGTCCCTTAAGTATCGTGACATTAATATCTAAGATGGTGTGTAGGTATCATAGACAGGGTTGTTACGGTAACTTAATAAAGCTAAGTATATGTCTTCTTTATTTTCTAATGTCTTTTTAATTAATTTCTTAATGGTTTGAATTGATCTTTCTGTAAAACCGTTGGATTGTTGGTGATATGGGGATGATTTAGTTATTTGAAAATTCCAATCTTTGGAAAATGTTTCATATTCTTCACTGATGAATTGTCTTCCACTATCTGATACAACAATTTTGGGTATTCCATGTCTAGCAAATATGGATTTTAATTTGTTGATTACATTTTTGGAAGTTAGATTTTTGTTCAACGTCATGATTTCGGGATATTTTGAGTAGTAATCCACTGCAATAAGGAATGTTTCACCTTGTATTTCAAATAAGTCAATTCCTATTTTTTGCCATGGTTTTTTAATTATTTGATGATTTATCATAGGCTCTCTTCCATTCGAGTTTGAATATTTATTACATACGTAACATCTATTAATTACATTTTCCATATGTGTTATCATATTAGGCCAATATACTGCAAATTTTGCTCTCGATATGTATTTATTTATACCTAAATGACCTGTGTGTATGTCTTCAAGGACTTTGTTTCTCCATGATTTTGGTATAATGACTCTTTGATTCATATATATTAAGTTATTGCTTCCCATTTTCATTTCTGACTTTAATTTGTAAAATGGTTTCAAATTTACTGTCATTTCATTTATGCTCTTCGGCCATCCATCCTTAATAAAGGATTTTATCATTTTTAATTCTTCATCATCTTCAGTTGCTTTTATCAATTGTTTTAACCTGTCCTCTTTAATTGTTTTTTTTTTCGATTAGGCATACTTGAGCGTTTAATTCTAAATTATCTTCGAATACTTTATTTACTGTTGCTCGTGATAATGTATCAGCTATTATTAGATATTTGCCTGGTTTGTAAACTAAATTTATTTTATATTTTTGTAATGTCAAAAGCATCCTTTGTAATCTAGCTGGGCATGAGTTTAATGATGTTTTGAATATGGATATTAATAGTTTGTGATCGGTTTCAACTGTAAACTCTCTTCCATAAACATATTGATAGAACTTTTGTACGCCAAAACATATTGCTAATAGTTCCTTCTCTATTTGAGCATATCTTTGCTGACTTTCTGTCATAGCTCTAGAAGCATATGCTCATGGTTTTTCATTTTGCAAAAGTGCTGCTCCTAAGCCTGAGCTAGATGCATCAACTGATATTGTTATTTGCTCTCTTGGATTAAAATACTTTAAAATTGGTTCTGGTGAAATTATCTTTTTTAATTCGTTAAATGCTTTTTCTTGAGGGAGTTCCCATGAAAATATATTGTTATCTTTAATTAAATCTCTTAATGGTTGAGTAATTTCTGATAAGTTTGGAATAAATTTTCCTACATAAGTTATGAAACCTAGGAATCTTTGGACATCTTTTTTATTAATTGGTTTGGGCATTCCTACGATGGCTTCAATTTTATCTTCATCCATTGATATACCTTTATTTGAAAACTTATGTCCTAAATACTTAACTTCATCTAGACCAAATTTACATTTGTTTCTATTAAATTTTACATTTTTTTCTCTAGCTATCTTAAATACTTCTCCCAATATTTTGTCACGTTCTTCTTTAGTCTCGGCATGAATTAAAATATCATCGACATAGAATACTACACCTTTTATATGAAAAATTTCTTGAAAAGTTTCTTGGAATACTACACTAGCAGTTTTAATACCAAATGGTAGTCTATTGAATTTGTATCTACCATGAGGGGTTGCAAAAGTGCATAACTTACTAGATTTTTCATCTAATGGAATGTTCCAAAATCCACTAGCTGCATTTAATGTTGTGAATATTTTTGAACCATTCAAATTTCTTGTTATTTTGTCCATGTTTGGTATTTTGTATTTTCTGTCTATTATAACTTCATTTAAATCTCTTGGATCTAAGCAGATTCGTAGAGAACCATCTTTTTTTCTAACTAGTACATATGAATTTATCCATTCTGAGCTGCCTTGAACTTTTTCTATTATTTTTAATTTTTCTAAATTTTCTAAACATTCTTTAAATTGATCTTGTATAGCAAAAGGTACATTTCTTATTGGATTTACTACTGGTTTTGCATGTTTTTTGTATTTCAATGTGATATGGCTTACTTGTTTTACCTATACCTTCATATACATCTTTATATCTATTGGTTAATTCTTCATAATTTTTAATTTGGTTTTTATTTACTGTATTAATGAATTTAATATCCTCATCATTTTTTACGTTTACTATTCCGAAATGAATACAAGTTTTTAAACCTAAGATTGACCCATTATTACTTTTGTCTACAAAGAATTCAGTTTTCTTGAAACAATTTCCATTATACTATAAATCTAGATAACATTTTCCCAATATAGGAATTTTATCTCCAGTAAATGTGACTAAGTTTTCCTTAATGTTCTCAATATTTTTTAAATTAAATTTACACGCTTTTAATTGAAAGCAGGAAATTATATTGACACTTGCTCCCGTATCTATTTTAAATTTAGCCTTTACATCTGCATCTTCACCTATACTCAACTCTATAATGCAATGATTAAAATTATTGAGGTTTTTGTTTCCATTATTAATTGTGTCTATACTCAAGTGATCATTATAATTATCCGATTGATTCATTTGGATTACAGATTTATTCCTACATTTATTTGCAAAGCGATTGTCCTTTTTACATTTTAAATATTTTTTACCGTATGCTGGACATTCATTTATCGGATGTGATTTACCACATCTTGTACAGTCTTTAATTTCTCTTTGTACCTGATTGTAATTTCTATTTTCGTTCGATCTTGAAGAATCTTCTCGGAATTTTCGTGTTGTTTTCTTCTGATTTCTTACTTGATCCACTTCTTTGTAATTTCTTGTCTTCTCTCCACTCGTTGATTGCTTCATATCCTGAAGCTGCTGTCTGGATGTTTCGGTTAACACACATGTCTCGATTGCATTTTCCAGGGTGCACTCTCGATGTTGTAGAAGTTGCTCTCGAACCTTCTCATCTTTTATCCCAATGATTAGCATCGTTTTAATTAATTCCGTTTTAAAATTTTCAGGAAATTCGCACTGTTTTGCTTGTTTTTTTAATGACGTGACATACTGTTCTGTGCTTTCCTTATTTTTTCGGGACGTGAAGAATTTATATCTCTCGTAGGTTAGGTTCTTTTTTGGAATGAAATAGTCATTAAATTTCTTCTTTAGTACAGTAATTTTGTCCTTATCATCGTCACTAAATGTGAAGCTATTGTAGATTGCAATGGCTTCTTCGCCCATTAAATGCAGTAAATGTGCACATTGCGTTTTTTCTGGTTTTGAGTCTAATTCTACAGCGACGGAGTATATTTCATACCTCTGCTTCCATTGTCTCCAATTCTCACTGAGATTGCCGTTTAATTTAATTGGTTGGATTCCTCTGCTTTCCATTTTCACGTCTTCTTTTTATTTCTTCTTTTAATGTCCGTTAAGCTGCGGCATATTATATATCTAGGAGTGGATCTAGGAATCGACTGAACAACACAACTGCCATGTGTATACTGTCTTTATTAAACTTCTATTCGTGGTCGTTGCGGTAGGTTAGACAACCTTCTTTACCTCTAAGGCACATACAATACATACATTACATCATTACATTTATATTACATACATCTATTACACATATTATCTATTTTATCGTTGTTTTCCATATTCATGTCCTAAGTGTTGCCGCTGTTTGTCTTCTGATTCGGATTTTGGTGTAGTTTTTTTACCCTTTTTGCACCTTCCACTACTTCCATTCCTTTTCGCCCTTTGTTCCATCTGTATTCTGTTCCATTATTTAGTATTTTTGTGAAGCCCATTCTTACTTCATTTCCTTTGTCTTTTTCTTCCTTCGGTATGTTTCTAATTTCTCTTTCCACTTTTCTTTCTTCCAACGTTAAATCATTTGCTCTGTAATTCTAATATGCTTTATGTAGCTCTTGGCTTTCAAGATTTGTTTTTCCATCTCCCACGTTTTCACGTTTTCAAGTCTTGATTTAGGTATTTGTTTATTTTGTGTGCGCTTTTTATTTTTATTTCTACTTTTAGTTCCTTTGTTAGGATTCCTACTATCTATTCTTTTACTTTTTTTCCTTTGTTGTTTAACCCTTTTAATGCCATATTATATCTGTTCTTTTCTTTTTTTGGGCTTTCCAATCGTTCCTCTAGTTCTTGTATTTTTGTCATCATCGATTGTTTTTCGTTTTCCCACTTGTCTTCATTCTCATTTGATTCTCTTCTTTTGTTTGTATTTCGTATTTTAGTTTTTTTAGTTCCTCGCTGTTCTTCTGTATCTCTTCGTTGATATTGTTTAGCACTTCATTGTCTTTCCTCACCTCTCGCATTAAATCTTCCATCATTCCTTTCAGTTCTTCCATCTTTTCTTTGTTTTGTTCTTCTATGTTATTTTCGCTTTCAGTTTTCGGTTGCTTGGCTTTTCTTTCTTCCTGTTGGATTTTCCACTGCTCAGGCGACCTTAGTACATCTTCATGTCCATCTTCCTTAGTATCTTCATGCTTATGTTAAATATTGTGTTGGACTCGTTTATTCACTGTTCCTCTTTGTCTCTAAGTGTTTTGTGCATGTCAGTTCCTTTCTCTCCTCTTTAGCATTTTGCTTTGTTTTGTTTATTTCGCTTCTATGATTCCCCGTTTCCCAACTTGCACCTTCTGGGTATGTTGGGTTGCCTATTTTTACTACCGCTGTTGACCCCGGTCCACCCGTCGGAGATCACGTCTGTTTATACTTAATATCATATAACCCTAATTTTCTTATCTTCGTTTCTCTCCGATATTGTCGTGTAAATATTATTTATTTATCATTATAGAATTGAAACGATAAAAGCTAAATCATTATGTTCGAAAACATAGAGTGATACATACAAAATTTTGTTTCTTGCAGAAAATGTTTCTGTTCTGTTCAGTATTTTTATTTTTGCCAGCTTTTAAAGGCTGTTCTATTCTTCCGGGAATCAGGAATTAGATTTCAATTTTCATGTTAACATTTTTTATCTGTATTATTATCATTTTTTCTTGGTTTTCTTTCTGTTCATTTCTCACCTGATTTATTTCTTCCGTCATTTTAGAATTGCTACTCATTGGCTCTTTCATCAACCATTATATGGTCCATGCTTCTGTTTCCCGCTTTATTGTTCTTATTTGATACACTCTTGTTTTTTTTCCAGAGCTTTCCGCTTTCCCTTTTGTTTCTATAGTCCATCCTTTCTGTTTTTTTTTTCTCACTTTAATTTGATTACTTATTGATTGCTTATGTTTTTTGTTAAATCGACATTCACATAAAATTCTGATGCAAGTTTTAGATGTTTCCATATATCTGAGTGATGGTTTAGGATTCATGTATGCAGTTTACAATTTTGTTCTACGAGTAATTACTCGTTTTAAATTTCTGAAATTATGTTACGATAACTTATATTTTCTTTATCACTTTTCTTCATGATACTTATGTATCTAAATTTACGAAGATTTTGATTATTATTTATTTATTATTTTATTCTTATTATTTTATTAAATAAAACAAACACTTTTCTTTGTTTATATCACACTGTTTTATATAATTTTCATTTTGTATCACGAGGTAGATGCCTTCAACATTGACCAATTTATTATTTTATTATTTATTTTTATGTTTATTGGCACAATCAATAGTATTTTGAGAAAATTAGCATCAGGTACAATTAGAATTTTGGAAACTTCCATAATATTCACATCAAACAGTTTGTCCATTTGGCAATTGTTATAATAATCTACTTTATTTTTCTCAAAAAGTTAACTGAAATAATGATCACCTCATTAAAGTAAAACAATTGAAGAATCATTTTGTGCCGGGCTAAGTTCATGGTGTAATACTTTTATTAAAATTATTAAACTGTCGTTTAAGTATACTTACAATGATAGCATTGCAAATTAATCAATAATGGTAAGTAATTGGCATTAATATTACATCCAAACAAAGTAAATACAGTAATTTCAAATTCATTTCATTATTATTTTCTGGAACGCTTCAATAATAAAAGGCCATTATAGGCAATCATAAAATAAATTATATTGTAAGGGATAATCTGTTATATAAAATAAAAATCATATTAGTACATTATTGTAGCCGTTTTAAAGACTTGCAATGCATTCGCAGTGTTTTTTAATTTTCGTATTGATATGTAATATATTTTCTCTTTCACCTGTGAAATTCAAAAACAGAAAATGTATTCTAACAAATGCATTCATATATAAGATCCAAATATGCACCTTCTCTACAATTTACTTAACATGCCAAATACTCGTATGTCTCGAAAAATTGGCTACAAATGCAAAAATATTAAATGAGATTATATTCGTTTGTTGCACATTTTACATTTCGTGTAATCTAATGTTCATCAGCATAAGTAATTTCTATTACAAAAACGTTATAATTGAATTCTTTGAGTTAATAAGTTTCAAGGGTGTTACAAGTTACATGTTCTTCGAATTCGCTTTTAGTCAGTTATCATGCCTTGCTATAAGTTTTGTATATTTTATAGTTGTGTATTTTATTAATTATGACTTATATCACAGTGTTTTGTATACTGTTGGTTTTACAATACCTAAATTTGTCACCGTATTATCAACTTTGCAATTTTGCAATTACGCGCTACTTCTGCGATTACGATTTGTTCAACTACATAATAAATTAAAATTGCATCGTCGAGGTAACCTAATAAGTTATTTGCAAAAATATTGCAACTTGGTCGAAGCAAGTAAATTACTGAACCAAATATATGGATTACCGAATTTATTCACAATAGGAAAATATACTGTCTGGATAATTTACGAATTATATCATTTATTACTATTAATTGGAAGTGATCAGGACAGAGATATTTATTTACAATTATATGCAACAAGCTGGATTATTTTGCAATTATCGGCACTGGTTACTCTATTCATAGTGTGCATAGTAACAAAGAGGGAATCCGAAAATTTTATAGTAGCATGGAATTTATACCTTATTAATAATAACCCAAACAATGTAAGTTTAAACTCAATACTGATTCAAATATAAATGTTTCCTTTTCAGGAAATATACTTATCATTAAAACTCTTGAAAACCAAAGTTAATTTATTAGCAGGAGGTTGGTTTGAAATAAATTTTTCAGTGTTAGTAACGGTAGGTACATATGGACTTCAAATTAAAAATTATTAATTAATAATATTTATTTATTTAGATCGTTGGTGTTTGGGTAACTTATTTAGTTATATTGTATTATATTAAATCGGTATAATTGCATATTAACGAAGAAAAACTACACTACCCAAGTCAACACCTAATGTGGACACCACTCCCAAAAAAATGAATTCAAACTTGGAATTATTGTTTTAATTTGTTGATTCTTTATTATTTCATTTATATTATTTATTTACACGTACGAATATATGGAATACATTTAAAAGCAACAAACTGGAAGCATCAAACGTTTTCAAATATGGTGCGGAATACCATATCAAATATGCATCAAATATGCTGCGGAACAATGAAAATAATAAAGTGGGGAAAACGACAGAATGGTGGAAAGAGGAGATAAAAAGCAAAATTACATATAAAAAAGTAAAGTGGCAAAAATATTTAAGCACAAAAATTAAAGAAGACTATCAGGGGCGGATAGGCCATACGGGAAAATGAGAAATTTCCCGGTGGGCCGGTAGCCATCCCGAATGTTGGGCCGGCAGGCCCCTGAATTTTTTTCTGGAAAATCCGACGACAAGATTATTAATAATCTTGATTTAATATGACTATGTTGTGGTTTGATTCGCTTTTTGCACATTTTAATAAAATTTTCTAATTTGTAAGGAAAATGTAAATATAGTCAAATTTTGGTATTTATAATAAGAATTTCATAATTTCTAATGAACATTTTGTAATCTCTAATGAAAAGTTCGTAATTTCCACCTAAGTTTATTTTCGTAAAATTTTCTACGAATAACTATAAACATTTTAATTTGAACAACTTGAAAATACCAATGACATTTTGCATTTTATAGTGAAATTTTGGCACTTTACAATAAATTTTCATAATCGCTGCTTAAATGTTGTAATTTATAATACGAATGTTGAATATTTTACATTTTACAGTGAAATTTATCAATTAACAATCAAATTTTCTTGAAGTTATTGTAATTTTGTAATTTAGAATGGTGAATGATGAAAGTCACAACGAAAATTACATAATTCCAATAAAACTTATTTATTACCTTATGATTGTTTTCTAATTCCATTGAAATATTGTATTCATAATAAAAACTTTATAATACGAATGTTGAATATTTTACATTTTACAGTGAAATTTATCAATTAACAATCAAATTTTCTTGAAGTTATAGCAATTTTGTAATTTAGAATGATGAATGATGAAATTCACAACGAAAATTACATAATTCTAATAAAACTTATTTACTACTTTATGATTGTTTTCTAATTCCATTGAAATATTGTATTCATAATAAAAACTTTATAATACGAATGTTGAATATTTTACATTTCAGTGAAATTTATCAATTAACAATCAAATTTTCTTGAAGTTATAGCAATTTTGTAATTTAGAATGATGAATGATGAAATTCACAACGAAAATTACATAATTCTAATAAAACTTATTTATTACTTTATGATTGTTTTCTAATGCCATTGAAATATTGTATTCATTATAATAACTTTGCAATTTTTACTACAATGTTCCACTTTAAATTCAAAATTTACAAATTCTAAAACTTTTGTAATTTACAATTAATTCTCCATAAATTCTATTGAAATACTGAAATCCATCATCAAAATTTCGTAACATTCATCATAATGCTATTACTATTTATGGGGTTTTCGAAGAAATTTTTGTGATGTGTAGTTAAAATGTCAAAATTTCATGTTTTTGTTGAATTTAAAAAAATGTAATCAACATTTTACACCTTCCAATATATTTTTTGTAAATTTCTATGAAATGGTTAATAATTTGCAAGGAATATGATTTCTGGGGAAAGACGGTATAATTTCCAATAAAAAACTCGCAAGTTCCATTGATCGTGACAATTTATGAAGTAAATTTATGAAGTCTGGTAATTATATTAATTGTAATTTCCAATTCATTGCAATTTACAAGCGAGATATTTCAATGAGAATTTTATGGTTTGATGAACTTGAAATTTGAAATAAAATATCAAAATTTGTCATTTGCGACGAAAACTTCATAATTTCTCTTTGTAATTTTGTACTTACTTTTGTATTTTGCATTAAAAATTTTGCAAATTTCTGTCAGAATATTAATAAAATTAATAAAAACTCGCAGGTTCCATTGATATTTACAATTTATGAAAACTCTAGACATTATATTAAAAAATTCTTATGAAAATTTTGTAATTTCCAATTCATTACAATTTACAACCAATAAATTTTATAATTTCTACTAAATTCTATCATTTATCATGATAACTTTGTTATTTCCTTTGAGTTTCGGAATTTATAATATATATTTTTTACTATCATTTAAAAAATCAAATCAAATTAAGTTTCATGTTGATTTTCATTAAGTAAGTTTTTATATTTATTTTTTATGTGTATATTATGCAGGTTTTCCCGCTAATAAACATTATTATTATTATTATTAACATAATTTTCAATATAAATTGTATAATTTAAATGGCAATTTTGTGTTTTGATTAATATTTTACAATTTTAATTACAATTTGTAATATAAAATTTGTAAAAGTAATCATGTTGAAAATTACATTTCAATTTTTTTTTTCTTTTATGTTCAATAAATTTTCTGCAAATAACTATGAACATTTTAACAACTTTGTGAGGGATATGCTTCCTGAATAAAACTCCAATAATTAAAAAAAAATTGCAGGATCTAATTAAACTTTGTTAATTAATGAAGATTTTGTAAATTATAATTAAATTTTCTTAGTAAAAGCATGACAAATTTTAATTACCTAATCTTTTTCATATTTTATTTATATATATGATTGAAAGCAGTACTGAGCGCACACTTTAGGAACCTCTGTATTAATAAATAAATAAGTATTATGAAAAACTTATGGTATTAAATTTTATAATATTTTTTTCTTTATGGGGAGTACTCTGTCGTAGTTATGTAATCTTTTTATTTGATGTTAACAATGTTATTTGACGTTATTCGGGTTAACTGATCTTAACCCGACTAGTTTTGGATTTTATAAGCCATCCTCAGAGGTGTTAAAAAAAAATAATATATTCAATATTAAATTATTTATTGTAAAGTATTTTTGATTTTTACATATTTGTCAAATTTTGAAGTATGATCATTATTTTGATTTTGTGGTATTATTGCAATTTTATATGAATGCAAAATGGGCCGGCAAAAGTTCGTTCCCTGGCCGCTTGTATGTTGCCCATCCGCCCCTGAAGACTATGAAGAATATAAAGAGGTAAAGAAACAAGTAAAGCAGGAGGTAATGAAATGCACAGAAAAATCCTGGGTAAATTTCGGAACAAAGATGAATGAGAGCTTCAAAGAAACCCAAAAACTATTCCGTCGAACAATGAAACAGCTCAGACAGAAGAATATGAAACGCCGTTTTACTATTTATTCAACGTAAAGAATACAATTACAATTTCATGTGTAAAATTAAAGAAGTGTCATTTAAATTACACACACGATAATATAAAAAGTAACTTTCCAATTATCTAAAATGTAATTTATATAACTTTCAATTTAAATTGCATTATTTTTGATTATTAACAGGCTTCTCATGTTATAGACCGGGTATGTTGTAAGAATGTTCATATTAAGTTTTTATTTGTTTCATTGGAACATGCAGTTTTCTATACACATGTTAAAAGGTTTGTTTTATATGAAACTCTATTAAAATGCAAGATATTTTTGTGGAAATTCTAAAAAATCTGCATTGCATTTATGCTAGCCTTCATTATTTTATACTTTCATTAAAATTGTATTTAGTTTTAATGCAAGATGAATAAATTTCGTTGTGAATGAATGTTCAATTTTAATTAATGTATAATTTTAAAGCAACTCTCATTTTAATGAACCTATCCTTGAAATTGAACGCTAATAAATTCAGTTTTAAAAAGAAAATATAATTTTATTTCAAGTGTAGTAAAAACGAAGTACAATTTTAATAAAGTTTCATTTAAATAAAGTACCATTTATTGCAAGAGTATTAAAAATGAAGCATAATATTAATTCAGATGTCTTAAAAACAATCGTGTCTTCTATAAATAATGTGTGATTTGTAATAAAAATTAAATATAATTTAAATTCGAGTGTGAAAAACCGTGTTTCATATTAATTCAATTGAATAACAATCGAATGTTCGAATTTTATTAATCTCGCATTAAAACTAAGTACAATTTTAATAGAAGTATAAAATAATGAGGGCTAACATAAATGCAGTGCAGATTTTTTATAAGTTCCACAAAAATAAATTGCATTTTAATTCAGTTTCATATAAAACAAACCTATTAACATGTGTATTGACAATTGCGCATTCCAATGAAACAAATAAAAAATTAATATGAACATTCTTTACAACATGTGCGGTTTACAACTTAAGAAACCTATTTATAATTTAAAACAATACAATTTAAATTGAAAGTTATATAAATTACATTTTAGATAAGTGGAAAGTTCGTTTTTAAATTATCACGAGTGTAATTTAAATGGCATTTCTTTAATTTTACACTTGAAGATTTTGTTGAATAAATAGTATAACGGCGTTCCACATATCTTTGGACAAGACTATAATAATCAAGTTTAATGTGTTATCCATAAATTACCAGTTATTACCAGTTAAGGTTGTTATATTATTATTTGGTACTTACTGCTAAAAAATTTATATAACCATCTTCAGAAGCATCTAGGCTGTGGAACGGACGGTTAAGGATTCCCTATACGAGGCAACATTCGCTCTTAGGGAAGTTTAAAAATCTTGGCAGGAGTTAGAACATATATTGAAATAAGATGTAAGCGAATATATGAATACCAAATAGTTTATTAAATTTATACAAATGACTACAATGCTATCTAACCTAATAAAATCACAGATGTTTTGATTACTTACAATTATTATATAACGAACTAAATGTAACATAATTATGTTAATTTAATTAAACAGGATGATTCTATAGACAACTGAAATTATTTTTTTGCATTAAATTTGCCATTCACAGATAAAATACGAAATTATGCATTAACATTTAACCCTGAAAAATTTTGTAAACGTGCAAATAAAACGTCCTAAATAATGATACACAAAACTAACAGTCTATATACATTTACAGCTGAAAGACTTAAACTAAATGTATACAATAACATCAGTTTATGTACATTATGATCCAGCCTGCGTTAGGAATATTTCAGTGCTACTCTTCATTCACGATACTTTTAACATCGTATTAATTGAACAGTTTAACTATATATACATCTTAACTAAATATGTTGCAACTAACGTATTATAATTATCACAAAATATATATGCTCTGCATTTGACATTCTACAATGGAGTCCATTAGTGTGACGTCAAAGCGGAGCAAACATATGAATGTGCGCATTATTGTATAAAAATGACTTGTAAAAAGATTTAAAAAAAAAAAAACGGATTAAGATAAACGCTTCACGCAACACATTCATAAGTTTGCACCGGCCTGCCACCGCCACTAATGGTTTCCATTCAAAATGTTTGCAGATATTCACAATACAAAAAATTAAATCACAAATTTATAAATTTTCATATAATCACATAACCACGGTTTGAAAAGTAAATAAGGATTACTAAATCTTGTGGTTATTAATAGAATTTAAATAACAATATTTACAAAAATCATTTTTACCTATGCACCTAATTAATGAACACGTTTTAGTACCTAGTGAAGTTAATCCGTACCAAAATATATTAACAAAAATGCAATTGTCAATAACTACTATAGTCTTTACGAAATTACATTAATTTCTCTTGGGGATGCAAGGGCGGGTGGCACAACTGGAATTATATTTCTTGCGGTTGATTTAACAAGTGTTGCACTTAACTTTTGCTCGGCGTGTATTTGGGCATCGGTTGTTGCTTGCCTGATGGCTTCTTTGTACTGACTCCTTTTTAATTTCTTATTGTAATGAATCTAACATAAGATATTATTATTACATATATAATTTCAAGTGTGGTAAAATAGAAGTACAATTTAAAAAAAATTCATTTAAAGTGCCATTTATTGCAAGAGTATTAAAAATGAAATGTAATATTAATTCAGACTTCTTAAAAACAATCGTGTCTTCTATAAATACTATGTTATTTTTAATAGAAATTAAATATAATTTAAATTTGAGTGTGGAAAACAGTGTTTTATTGTAATTCAATAGAATAACAATTGAATGTTCGAAATTTATTCATCTCGCATTAAAACTAAGTACAATTTTAATGAATGTATAAAATATTGAGGGCTAGCATTAATGCAGTGCAGATTTTTTACAAATTCGACAAAAATATCATGCATTTTAATTGAGTTCATATAAAACAAATTTAACATGTGTATAGAAAACTGCGTGTTCCAATGAAACAAATAACAAACATAATATGAAGATTCTTTACAACATGTCCGGTTTACAACATAAGAAGCCTATTTATAATTAAAAACAATGCAATTTAAATTGAAAGTCATATAAATTACATTTTAGATAATCGGAAAGTTGGTTTTTAAATTATCGTGTGAATAATTTAAATGACACTTCTTTAATTTTACACATGAAGATTTTGTTGAATAACATACGAATGAAGTATTTCTAAGTTTAATTTAAAACAAAAAGTGAGCATGCAAATTAATACGCCATTGATTTATACTTACTTTAAAATTGTCTAAATATGGAGTAAGCTGATCACACGGCATGAGAGACGAGTTGGAGAAACCATACCAAGCAACGTGGGCTTGTGGACCTAGTAAATGGCATTGCGTGATTGCCAGAACTTTCCCAGGCCACCAAGAGAAGCCGACAATTTTACCCCAAACAACGTCACCCACCGCAAGCGTCACACCTAAAACAGATACTTTTAATTTTTGACTCCCCATTCAGGGAGTTGTTCTATCAAATTTTACTTGCTACAACACTTCTAAGATTCCGCTCTTGCTTTCTTCTGTGTAAAATAAATGACATATATGTAAACAGAGTAGAAATAATTTTGAACATGCATATTTGTAAGGTGGAACCATAACCAGATTATTAAGATTTATAATTATTTCGACTGACTCGGTGCATCAACTAGAATATTTTAAACACCACTTGGTACCAAGCCTGAAATTAAATGTAAACATATTATCCTAAATCAATTTATCTACACATGACAATAGAATCCATTGGAAATATGACCAACAGTTTTACATATCTTCGGCTTACAAGTGAAATCACATAAGTCAAAAACTATAAAATGTGAGAAACTGCAATTAAAGTTTTATATTCTGCTGTTACCTTTCCTACTCAGTCATTTAATGAGTTAAGAATTTGGTAGTTCGGCTACAGGACCCTTTACTATACCCCTACTGAGACTAAGATTTGTTACAATTTAGTAAACCATCAAAATAAAACTTAACAAAAAACAGCCAAAACTTGACTTAGTGTATATCACTTGTAAGCCGACAATATACAAGTTGCAGACCAACAATTTTTATATACGAACAATTTATAGGACGAATAGGACCTACGTACATCTTAACTATTTTATTCTCAGGATTTACATAACCTTTCATGGCCGATTGCACCGTTTGTAGTATTAAGGACCCTTAGTTAAGTAAGTTTAAATTTTAAGGAACCTTAAAATTAACTTTGTGTTGCACCGTACAAGACATCAGATTCCTTAGTAAAGGGATCTTAGCGTTCAGCATTCTAGGGAATTTTA
Source organism: Othius punctulatus (assembly GCA_951805005.1). NCBI lineage: Eukaryota > Metazoa > Arthropoda > Insecta > Coleoptera > Staphylinidae > Othius > Othius punctulatus. The sequence continues at coordinate 73,429,442 of OX638143.1, read as the reverse complement.
ACAACTGCTATATTCACTCGGATGAAATTTAACACAAAACAGTTGTCAATGGTATGTTTTACCTCGATTCCTCTCTGTCTATAAAAACTTAGGTCGTCCAAATTGTTAAATTAATCCGTTCTCAAATAAACTAAACAAGGAAATCTGATGAATTTGGATTCCAGAATGTCACTATTATCTTGATTTTAAATGTTATTCAATTTTAACAAAATTTATTTTATGTCATAATTGTAGAGGAAATGCAGATGTATCAAGCACCAATGCCGAATAATATACGAATGTAGAAGTAATTTATTTATATTAAAGTTGCAATTGAATTCAATCGAATCACACAATTTGTTGTATTGCGTATCAAAAAACTTGAGCAGTAACGTGTACGTTACTTGACAGTATCACATTCGAATATCAAATGCATTTATGACATAGCTCTATCTGTCTTTCGAATGTGATGCTCTCAAGTAACGTACACGTGACTGCTAACGTTTTTTGATACGCAATACACCCGATTATCCTGTATGAAAATTCAACACAAACTAACCTACAAACACCAAATTGTTCACAATATTGCTTTAACAACAATTGCAATCATAGTCAAGGTATTCAACACTCGTATTGTAATTATAAGTTCGTTAGTTATCTTAAAATCAGTATAAAGGCTAATGTAGTTAAAAATAAGTAATATTTTGTACACATCCACTGCTCATAATACGTTAAACAGGCAGTTTGTAACCCTTAAATAAGTTATTCCGCCGGAGTCGGGAGCTTAAAATTTAAGGGTCCTTACAGTGTTTATGTGACCTTAAGATGGCGGTGCAATGGCTTTTCGTCCGTTAAGGAACCTTAAAATTTTAAGTATCCTTAACGCATACGGTGCAATCGAGCATCAGCTGCCAAAGTTTGTCACCGAATTTATAGATCACCCTGTATAATATCCCAGTCAATGGAGCAGTTATCCAACTGTTTTGTAGTTAGCACCATTTAGTAAATGGAAGTAAACCGAAGTTCACCATTAGACACTATGGCTAATGAAATCCGCAAAAAAATTCGGCAGGAAATTTGAATCGACCCAAACATTATTGGTTCCGTTGGTTTCATTATTACGACTGCACATGCAACTCTTTTTAGTTTACAATTTATTCATATACCGAGACATACCGAGACATACTGAGGAAAAATACAATGTAGGAATCTGATTTTCAAGTTTATTAAACATATTTCACATTTGCACACAAATACGACTTGTAAACTGCAATCGGATAGTTAAACGCCCGTAATATCATATACCCTTCAAGTTGTAAAGTATTTGAGCTATGCATTCTATAAATAGTCAATTTACGGTAACTATCTGGAACATGTATGACATAAATTGTTTCCAACATAAGCGAAGATATATCAACTTTGTAAGACTCACCGTCGATACCAACAGCACTTGTTAAGGTAGGGGCGTTCATGCGATGCATCAAAGAGGGATTTGCAGGAGGAAAATCTGGAACTTGCTCGCTGTGTTCATCAGAGCTTGATTCTTCAGTCTTATCTGTAGTGTATTGACAAGTTGTGTAAGACGTGCTGAGTCGTTTCAAGTTTATGGAAAGTTTCTGTGTAAGACATTGCTCCTTAGACACTTCTTCTTGAGTCATAATGCACTGAAAACATAAATGAGAAGAATAAGAAGGTGCAATAAAATTCTTTCAGTGTTTACACAGTGAATGGGGTCGATTCAAATTCCCCGCTAATAATTAGGACATGGAAGTGAGTACACGGCTATGACGCCATGGTTGGCCAACGAAATCCCCAAATTTATGACGGGAAATGTGAATTGACCACAAACATTGTTGATCGCATTGTACTACTTGCATTGGGTTGAACAATATTTGGCACTGAGCCATCAAAACATAAATTTTGCATAAATAATCTTGCATTTGCAGATATTCAGTGAAAAGCATTAAAGTCTATGACAGTTGTATTGAATCTGTAAATAACTACTTATGTCGCAATTCTTAAATTTACAAAAACGCTCTTCAAAGATTTTCAAAGAATTTTCAAGGTTTACAACGAAAATTCGAGGGAATAAAAATCTTAATGTAGCGAATATCGAAGCTCCGTTATTTCTATATCCACTTTTTGGGAATAAGCGGTTATGGTATTCAAGGTTATCAACGAAAATTCGAGGGAATAAAAATCTTAATGTAGCGAACATCGACACTCCGTTAATTCTATATCCACTTTTTTGGAATAAGCGGTTATGCCTTGTGGCCACAGAAATATTTTTTTTATAAAATGACAAATGCACAAATAAAATAAAAACAAGTCCGTTAAAAATTATTAGAAACAGCAATAGCCTTATTAATAGACCTAAATTCATTGTTAGTTCGTTACTAAAAAAAATTAACATAAAATATCTTGGTATTTTTCAACATTGCTAAGTAAATGCCCTGTCAGTTTTTTTTTTAATCGAAAGCATTGAGTTGATATTTTTTTACGTTACCAAGTTCACTGTGGATTTTTGAAAAATTCAAAAGCAAAGATGTAGACAACACAATTTTTTTTAAAAACAGGAATGTCCTGGTATGTAATGACTTGCAAATTTTTGAACAACTAAGCAAGAGATCGACAATTAATGAAAAGTCTCAACAAAATAATTTTATAAAAAAATCACTAGGAAATCTAACGAATTTCTCCAGATAAATACGTTAATGATCACTGCAAATACACTTAAGTCTATTTTTGAAACATTCCCTTGTAAATGTGTAAAAAAATATTCAGTAATGTATGCCAGCAAGTTTTTTTAATTCGTTAATTTTTAAGAAAATAAATCCAACCAATTTTTCCAGGTAAATATCTTGATAATCACTGCAAATACACTTAATCTATTATTGAAACATTCTCGTGTAAATGTGAAAAAAAAAACAGTAATTTGTGCAGGCAAGTTTTTAAAATTCGGTAATTTTTCAGAATAAAATTGACAATTTAAATATAAATTGCTCGTAATACTTATCTGTTGACTAGTTATTTTTCATGCATACCAACAAAAATGTTATCCTAACAAAGCAAACTCTGATAAGAATTTATATGATGTAAAAAACAATTTTGTGTAAATTTTAAATTTTGCGTTTTTCAGAAAAGTATGATTATTTCAACTTATTTTCAGATATACAGGGTGTTAATACTAAGTTGTAACACCCGAAAATGGCAGTTAGAACTCATTGAAACAAACAACTTTTCTTAGTTAAAATTTTTGAATTGGAACCCAAGTTCATAGTTATTGGCGTTCTTTTGTTTTTCGAAAAATCGTCATTACTCCCCTATTTTAAGAAATATTTAAAAAATACAAAAACGTTCAGCATGCGCTATCGGTTCTCTAAAACATTTGTATTTACAATTATTTTCTATTTTATTAAATAACAAAATGGCGACCGAAGAAAAAATTCGAAACAAGATATTTTGAAAATCACTCGATTGATTTTTGAAAATAAAACATTTATAAAATCCTTAAACTATATTATAACATTTGTCTGAAACATTTGTCAAAAAAGTTATTCAAATTGAATTACAAGATAAATTTTAACAAACTGCAACAATCATTTAAAACAAAGTAAGCTGACCTTAAGTTAGGCCATTAAACAAGTTGAAGCACGTGTTTTCTAGTTTGTACGTTCAAATTTAAATACTTTTAGATCTTGTTCTTCAGAAATTTCTGCTTCATCTTGAAAAGTGTCTGTCACGTTTATCATTTGTGTGCGTATTTTGCATAATTTGTGTATAAAAATGCATAATTATCAAAACAGACAAATGTTATAAGATAGTTCAAGGATTTTATAAATGTTTTATTTTCAAAAATTGATCGATTGGTTTTCAAAATATCTTGCTTAGAAATTTTTGATACTAAATGTGTACTAAATGTACTGTGTACTAATCCGTACTAAACATAATTTCAATAACTTGTGCCTGTTTACAGCAATACATACTTTTAAACACAATCACAATAATTCTCATAGACGAAAAATAAATTACCTCGTCCTCCTTATGCTTTCTGTCTTTATCCTCTCTGTGCTTCTTTTTGTGCTTCATTTTGTGTTTCCGTTTTTTTGGGGTATTAGCTTCCAGTGAAGTGGCTATATATCTGGGAGAATTATTGCCCAGGCCATGCCTGGGAGAAGCACTACCCACGGTATATCTTGGAGAAGAGGCTCCGACGGTATATCTTGGGGAAGTACGATCTAAAATGAAAACTGAATCAATTTCATATACCCACTACGTCTCCACTTGCATTATAATTTAGTGTTCTCATACTAGAACTGATAGATAATATTTATAAAACTAACATGGATAAAATTGAAAACAATCATTATTAGCTTAATTATACATTGTAGAAGAGGCTGATACTAGTAATAGGCCGATCCGGATGAAATAATCGGCGATTCCAAATATTAAAATAATCTCGTATTCTGGAATATTTTTAAATCATTCGTTTTTTATTCTGATTCTGATGATTATTCCAATTCCAATGCTAATTCCGATTCCTATTTGATTCCGATTACGGTTTATACTTTATTGCGAATGAGAGTTATATTTAATAAAAATGTATGTTTCCGACAAAGCATGAAAAGTGGTCATTGTCAAAATTTATTAAGAGTAAATATACAACACAATAATTTTAATATACTTGAAAATACGTTTTCTACAACACAGCATAAAAATTAAGAATAAAAATTGGCAACTGTCAAAATTAATTAAACTTATAAAATTATATTGAAATACAACAACATTTTTAAATAATTATTTGTTTTGTTGTATAATTATATTCTGGATAGTACAGCTATGAAAATGTAATTGCGCCGGTGCAATATTGGTGGATGTCGATGGCAATGTAGATGTTGATGGAGCAGCAATATTTATTGAATTGTTGGTGTGTTTGTATTCAGGGGCGGATGGGCAACATACAAGCGGCCAGGGAACGAACTTTTGCCGGCCCATTTTGCATTCATATAAAATTGCAATAATACCATATAATCAAAATAATAATCATACTTCAAAATTTGACAAATATGTAAAAATCAAAAATACTTTACAATAATTAATTTAATATTGAATATATTATTTTTTTTAAATAACACCTCTGAGGATGGCTTATAAAATCCGAAACTAGTCGGGTTAGATCAGTTAACCCGAATAACGTCAAATAACATTGTTAACATCAAATAAAAAGGTTACATAACTACGACAGAGTACTACCCATAAAGAAAAAAATAATATAAAATTTAATACCTTAAGTTTTTCATAATACTTATTTATTTATTAATACAGAGGTTCCTAAAGTGTGTGCTCAGTACTGCTTTCAATCATATTAAATAAAATATGAAAAAGATTAGGTAATTAAAATTTGTCATGCTTTGACTAAGAAAATTTAATTATAATTTACAAAATCTTCATTATATATTACAAAGTTTAATTAGATCCTGCAATTTTTTTTAATTATTGGAGTTTTATTCAGGAAGCATATCCCTCACAAAGTTGTTAAAATGTTCATAGTTATTTGCAGAAAATTTATTGAACATAAAAGAAAAAAAAAATTGAAATGTAATTTTCAACATTATTACTTTTACAAATTTTACATTACAAATTGTAATTAAAATTGTAAAATATTAATCAAAACACAAAATTGCCATTTGAATTATACAATTTATATTGAAAATTATCTTAATAATAATAATAATGTTTATTAACGGCAGAACCTGCATAATATACACATAAAAAATAAATATAAAAACTTACTTAATGAAAATCAACATGAAACTTAATTTGATTTGATTTTTTAAATGAATTCCAAAACTCAAAGGAAATAACAAAGTTATCATGATAAATGATAGAATTTAGTAGAAATTATAACATTTATTAGCTGTAAATTGTAATGAATTGGAAATTACAAAATTTTCATAAGACTTTTTTAATATAATTTCTAGACTTTTTATAAATTGTAAATATCAATGGAACCTGCGAGTTTTTATTAATTTTATTAATATTCTGACAGAAATTTGCAAAAATTTTAATGCAAAATACAAAAGTAAGTACAAAATTACAAAGAGAAATTATGAAGTTTTCGTTGCAAATGACAAATTTTGATATTTTATTACAAATTGCAAGTTCATCAAACCATAAAATTCTCATTGAAATATCTCGCTTGGAAATTGCAATGAATTGGAAATTACAAAATTTTCATTAGAAATTTTTAATAACCAGACTTCATAAATTTACTTCATAAATTGTCACGATCAATGGAACTTGCGAGTTTTTTATTGGAAATTATACTGTCTTTCCCCAGAAATCATATTCCTTGCAAATGTATTAACCATTTCATATAAATTTACAAAAAATATATTGGAAGGTGTAAAATGTTGATTACATTTTTTTTAAATTCAACAAAAACAAGAAATTTTGACATTTTAACTACACATCACAAAAATTTCTTCGAAAACCCCATAAATAGTAATAGCATTATGATGAATGTTACGAAATTTTGATGATGGATTTCAGTATTTCAATAGAATTTATGGAGAATTAATTGTAAATTACAAAAGTTTTAGAATTTGTAAATGTTGAATTTAAAGTGGAACATTGTAGTAAAAATTGCAAAGTTTTTATAATCAATACAATATTTCAATGGAATTAGAAAACAATCATAAAGTAATAAATAAGTTTTATTAGAATTATATAATTTTCGTTGTGAATTTCATCATTCATCATTCTAAATTACAAAATTGCTATAACTTCAAGAAAATTTGATTGTTAATTGATAAATTTCACTGTAAATGTAAAATATTCAACATTCGTATTATAAAGTTTTTATTATGAATACAATATTTCAATGGAATTAGAAAAAAATCATAAAGTAATAAATAAGTTTTATTGGAATTATGTAATTTTCGTTGTGACTTTCATCATTCATCATTCTAAATTACAAAATTGCTATAACTTGAGGAAAATTTGATTGTTAATTGATAAATTTCACTGTAAAATGTAAAATATTCAACATTCGTATTATAAATTACAACATTTAAGCAGCGATTATGAAAATTTATTGTAAAGTGCCAAAATATCACTATAAAATGCAAAATGTCATTGGTATTTTCAAGTTGTTCAAGTTAAAATGTTTATAGTTATTCGTAGAAAATTTTATGAAAATAAACTTAGGTGGAAATTACGAACTTTTCATTAGAGATTACAAAATGTTCATTAGGAATTATGAAATTCTTATTATAAATACAAAAATTTGACTACATTTACATTTTCCTTACAAATTAGAAAATTTTATTAAAATCTGCAAAAAGCTAATCAAACCACAACATAGTCATATTAAATCAAGATTATTAATAAACTTGTCGTCGGATTTTCCAGAAAAAAATTCTGGGGCCTGCCGGCCCAACATTCAGGATGCCTACCGGCCCACCGGGAAATTTCCCATTTTCCCGTATGGCCCATCCGCCCCTGGTTGTATTCAATCGAATTCAAATTTGATTGCCTATGTTTAATTTATTTTGAATTGATCCATCAATGTAATTTTCGACTACTGCCGATACTGCCTTAATGACAAATTCAGATAAAGTTGTATCTTTATGATTATCATTTAGGTACAACTAGCGATTGTTTAATATATCAATTAAAGTGTAGGAGTAGAAAAATATAATTTAATTTACATAAAAACTTAATGATGGCTGAATGTTAAGCCGAAACTAGTAGGAAAAAATAAATAAATACTAGAAAATACCAGAAGGTGCTTCTGAAAAAAAAAAACATAAAAACCATATCGCAAATTTTCGGATTTTGTCGAATATCTCCGGAAGTAAGCGGAAATTTCTGGTTTCTCAAAAGAATATTACTGACCAAATATTAATTATATTAAATATAGTGGTCAATATTAATAATATTGACACTAAATTGTGTATTTTTTTTGTAATTTAACTGCCTTTGTTACATTTAAGATTTCCGAGATCCTGGTCCTTATCTTGAACACCCTGTATATATTATATTATATGAAATGGTTTCATAAAAATGTTTACTTTTAATTAATTATTTGTCAAATTTTGAACACCTCAAAATTTGACAAATAAATTAAATATATTTGAATAAATTTCATCTGATATTATATATTGTACTACAAAAAATAAAACCTCTGAAGATACAAATTTGTGTACAAATAGCCAAAACTAGTCAGATGAAGAACAAATAATAAAAATAATAAAAACAACATAAACTATGAAACATCTTTATATCCTAAATATACTACCAGTAAGTACTCCTAATGAAGAAAGAAAACAATTAAAAAAAAAAAATTAATATACAGGGCCCTCCAAAAAAAAAGGAAACACTTTTAGGTGGCTGTTATTTTGTTTTTATTTGATATTTGGTTGTATGGTTGTTACGAAAAAATATTATGGGCCTAGTAATCTACAATAGTGTAAAATCCTTGAATTTAGGATGGAAACCAAATTATTGATGCAAACCCAGACCCAATCTGGATTTGTGTGGGTTACTTATTTGCCCAACTTATCCGCACTATATTATTATCTCCCCTATATTAAATAAGTAAATGAAATTGCATATATTGTTCATAAATTGAAACTAATTCAATCATTAAGATTGTTTCTACCTTTACTATGTGGTAGTCTGTAAATATATACCGGGTGTACATTTTAAAACTTGCCAGTCTCAATAACTTTTGAATGCAAGCTAACTTGATAAAACAAAAAAATACGTAAAAGTTTAACGAACACAGTTACATAACTTGGGGATAACTATAACAACATTTCAAAGCTACCGAATATTAAATTTTATTAGAGCTCTTGACGAACATAAAATAATTTGGCAACAGCTCGGTTGCCAAAGCGAAATAGAAAAAATATGTTATGCCTGCTTTACAAGGTCAAAGAAATTCATGAATTTTGTAACCTTGAAGTTATTGTTGCGTGTATAAATTGACGACAATAAATTCATGAATAAATTGTCACAATAGAACTTGCTCCAAGTTTTCGGCAATTTTTTGGGGAATTCTAGTTACATTTCGGTTTTCAAATTAATACCAACCTACTGGAAAGTGACATGTGCACACGGTGTATCTAACATGGTGTAATCATGGTGTAATACATACGCAGTTACTGCTGACGCATACAAGGCAATACAATGTTTTTTTGTTACTTTACCAACCTTCATTTTTAACACACAAATAGAGACAAGATGAGAAGAAAGTATCACTGAAAGTTGGCAACACTTTGACAGTGCAGAAGTTCCAAGTTTACAGTTGGCAAAAATTTGACTGCCTTCACATTTTCAATATATTCACGAATTTATCCATGAATAAATTCTGAATTTCTTTGACCGTGCAAAATGCTATTACACAGTTAAGGAAAATGCTTTACAGCAAGGTAATCAGTAATTAAGAAAGATCTCTGAATCTGATAATAAAGTAAATAATGAATGTATACCATTTAAAGTAATTTCTGCATTCCGTACGTGGATACTGAGAGTGTAAAGCATTTCCACTCACGGTAAATACCTGATAAATTCGTTGTTGTGACAGTCTTTCTTTTCGCCTCTTTCCTAGCTTTTTTCATCGCTTTTCTTGCTGCCTTATCCTTATCTTTACTTGCATCGTCTACATTTATGTTTTCTTCAAGATTATCATCCATATTTAAATTTTCTATTTGTGCTGGTATTTTAAGCACGGTACCTTCACCTTGTGGCCCATAACAAATCTTGATCGTTCTGGTATTTGAACATGTACTGCTCAAAGGATGTTCCAGATTGTTTTGTGCATTCAAGTTATTATTCTTATTGGCGCCCTCTTCTAAGGAGGTCTCATCCCAAGAATCTTCCATTGAGCCGACGCTTCGTTTCTTGCGAAGGATCCGCTTCAGCTTCGGATCCGTAGCCTTCTGGCCGATGGAATTGCTTGAACCGTTTGAATGGTCCAACGAATGCGGTAAGGTCCCGTCGGGGACGTTCTTCGTACTACTATCACAAATATTGTTTGTGGCGGTGCAGGAGTTTAAATTCGAAGCACTCACTAAGGGTTTTTTATTATTATCTATGTTAAGTTTATTTACATTTCCACTAAGTGCATTTGGCATTTCGGGGAGTGCTTTGGGGATCAATGTCCGTTTCACTTCCAGTTTTTTCTTGTTTAGTTCGGTATTGACTGAGCGGGTGATTGGAGCGTTGGCACTTCTCTTAATAGGGGGTGCGTGTATCGTTTCTGAGGGTTTTCTTTTTCTGGTAACGTTTTCGGAGTTTTCATTACAAATGCCTTTACACTTTGAACACAGCACTTGGCGGGGGCGTAAGCGCACCGTCATTTTATTGTTCTTGTACTTCGTTGATATGTGAACATTCTTTTTCTTTGCGTTTGCGGGGTCTGTGTATGCATATCTTTGGTTAACGGAATATAATGTATCGTCGTCTGCGTTTGATTTAATGGGTACATTGAATGCAGGATTTATATTTGGTATTCCACACGGTATATTTCTGAAAGCAAGACAGTGTTATGGAAAATTGCCTGGTAGTTACAATTGCAGAGTATCAATTCTAATTAAATATAAAGTTATTTAAATAAAATTGTTACATAGTTTTGTGATATACATTATATTAAGCATTTAATGAATGATTATTGTTTTTTTGTAAACCCCAATTATTGTGTGTTCGACATGGAAAACAGGTGATTTTTTTTTAGTGGCATTTAGGAACATAAATTTAAAGAGAAATGTTTTCAAGGTCGCGAGTTTAGATGCTGTACCCTTATAAAGGGTAAAACAATAATTCGAGACACTTACTTTTTGGTCGAATCCAACAACACACCCTTGAAAATTTTTACTCCAAACTCAAATGTTACTACTAAAATGTCTGGCAAAGCCTCATCAACATAAACTGATATTTTAGTCCGTTTTAATAAATGGATATCATTGCAACTATCTTGGTCCGCCATATTTCATACAATATAGTCATAAAGCACAGACAGCTTCATCGCCACGTTTGTAGTGGCAGCGAAACCTAAGTGTATATCGTCTCCCTTAATTTCTTGTCGATGTATGTTGCCATGAAATTAAACTAAGATTATTTAAAACAAATTAACTTGTTTGTTATTGCCGAGATCATGTAAACCAGACTAAAATTAGATACTAGCATGCAGTGATGCCATCCGAGAAAAAAATTATTCGAAAAATTATTAAAACTCAAAGATTTGTAATATTAATACAATTATAGCCCTAATTAGTTTCATGCATTCCATGAGTCAATTCTAAGTTTAAGACTTCTTTGCGTATTAAACGCAAATCATAGTACCGCAAGTACCGATGTCTGGAAACATTTAAATTTATAAAACAATGGAAACCATTAGTGGTGACGTCATACAGGCGGGATACATGCTTGCTTACGTCAGTGTTGCCAGCAGTGGCAACATTATCCTATGGGCAAATTAGGCATTTGCCCCAAACATCAGAGGAACCCAAAATCTTTCATTATTTTATACTTTCATCAAAATTGTACTTAGTTTTAATGCGAGATGAATAAATTTCGAACATTTGATTGTTACTCAATTGAATTAAAATGAGCACGGCTTTGGTACACCACATACAGATGGCGCACCGGTCGCCATTCGCGGTTTAGTTTTGTTTCATCTGGAATTACGCAAAAGCCCTTCTGCTTCTATTTAAAAATCCCTTATGAGTGTGTATTTTCAAAACACAATAGCAAAATATGCACGAAACGTATGCAAAATCATTTATGGCATGAATAAACGACGTGGCTGCGCATGGTGGCGCCCTCTGTACGATGACCAACGAAGCTTTCTAGTACCATTATGTACAAGTGTCAATTTAATTGTATTAAATTTTAATGTGTTGCATTTATATTCGTGTTCCATTTTAATTCGTGTTCAATTTTAATAGGATGTAATTTAAATAGAAACGTCGATGCAATGACTCTCTCGTCGCCTAAATTTATCAAAATAATACAGTAGCAAACAAATCATGTGTCATTTTATTGCATGTATGAATGAAATACAATGTGATTTAAATTTAGTTATTGAAAATAATGAATGTACTTTCTACTAAAGTGCCGAATAGATGGCCATCATATTATTTAGTGTTTCATATGAATTACAAATCGTTATAATTCAAGTATAAATAAAAAATGAACAGCATTTTAAATCAAATGTCTCAACCATTCAAGTCAAGTTAAATTTGAATCCTGCAACAATACAAATGTGCCATAATAATTCATGTAATATTGAAATTAAAGTATCATAAAATTGAGTGTTGATTTAAACCGTGAACCATAAAAACTAACAAAAATATTCACAATATTAGATGCAGCTAGTGGATTTTGGAACATTCCATTAGATGAAAAATCTAGTAAGTTATGCACTTTTGCAACCCCTCATGGTAGATACAAATTCAATAGACTACCATTTGGTATTAAAACTGCTAATGAAGTATTCCAACCATGTACATATGCTTCTAGAGCTATGACAGAAACTCAGCAAAGATATGCTCAAATAGAGAAGGAACTATTAGCAATATGTTTTGGCGTACAAAAGTTCTATCAATATGTTTATGGAAGAGAGTTTACAGTTGAAACCGATCACAAACCATTAATTTCCATATTCAAAATATCATTAAACTCATGCCCAGCTAGATTACAAAGGATGCTTTTGACATTACAAAAATATAAAATAAATTTAGTTTACAAACCAGGCAAATATCTAATAATAGCTGATTCATTATCACGAGCAACAGTAAATGAAGTATTCGAAGATAATTTAGAATTAAACGCTCAAGTATGCCTAATCGAAAAAAAATTAACAATTAAAGAGGACAGGTTAAAACAATTGATAAAAGCAACTGAAGATGATGAATAATTAAAAATGATAAAAACCTTTATTAAGGATGGATGGCCAAAGAGCATAAATAAAATGACAGTAAATTTGAAACCATTTTACAAATTAAAGTCAGAAATAACAATGGGAAGCAATAACTTAATATATATGAATCAAAGAGTCATTATACCAAAATCATGGAGAAACAAAGTCCTTGAAGACATACACACAGGTCATTTAGGTATAAATAAATGCATATCGAGAGCAAAATTTGCAGTATATTGGCCTAATATGATAACACATATCGAAAATATAATTAATAGATGTTACGTATGTAATAAATATTCAAACTCGAATTGAAGAGACCCTGTGATAAATCATCAAATAATTAAAAAACCATGGCAAAAAATAGGAATTGACTTATTTGAAATACAAGGTGAAACATTCCTTATTGCAGTGGATTACTACTCAAAATATCCCGAAATCATGACGTTGAACAAAAATCTAACTTCCAAAAATGTAATCAACAAATTAAAATCCATATTTGCTAGACATGGAATACCCAAAATTGTTGTATCAGATAGTGGAAGACAATTCATCAGTGAAGAATATAAAACATTTTCCAAAGAATGGAATTTTCAAATAACTAAATCATCCCCACATCACCAACAATCCAACGGTTTTACAGAAAGATCAATTCAAACCATTAAGAAATTAATTAAAAAGACATTAGAAAATAAAGAAGACATATACTTAGCTTTATTAAGTTACCGTAACACCCCTGTCTATGATACCTACACACCATCTCAGATAGTAATGTCACGATACTTAAGAGGCAACTTACCCATTAATGAAAACAAACTAAATTCTCAAATTATAAGTAAGACAAAACTAAAGAACAAAATTGACACAAGACAAATCAAATCAAAAGTTTATTATGACAAACGTTGAACTTAGAAATGGAATGCAAGTTTGGTTCCAAGAAAAGCCTAAAAGCACTTGGAAACTAGGAAAAATTAAGAATAAAATAAGAGAAAGAACTTACGAAATAGAAAAAGAGGATGGAAGATGTATAATAAGAAATAGTGTTTACATTAAAAACTTCAAAGGTTCAAACGGAATGATACAACGTTCAAATTTTGTATATAATAATAATATTGTAAATGATAACATTGCAGATGATAATTTACAGATGATAATATTGTAAATGACAACATTACAGATGATTGCATTGTATAACTTTGTAGATGATAACATTGTAAAAAGAGTGAACTGTAAAAGAGTAACCAGAAAACCAAAAAGACTGTATGACTATGTAACGTAATAAGGGAGATGTAATAGATGTATGTAATATAGATGTAATGTATGTAATGTATGTGCCTTAGAGGTAAAGAAGGTTGTCTAACCTACCGCAACGACCACGCATAGAAGTTTAATAAAGACAGTATACACATGGCAGTTGTGTTGTTCAGTCGATTCCTAGATCCACTCCCAGATATATAACACTGTTTCAAATGCTTCTAATAAAATTTGTTTTAAGCTTTTTGATCTGTATTGTGTAAGAGTTTAGTATTTTGGTTTATGTCGAAAGTGTGATTGTGAAAATGTAGGTGTCGTCCAAAATTTGAAATGTTTATGTCTTAAATATTTCTTTGTTCTTAATATTTAAGGTCTGTCGTTTTCTCCAATGTACTTTGCACCACAATCGTTCCAGATTATTGCGTAAATTTCATTTTTATCTAAAAAGTTTGTTTTATCTTTAGCTTTAATAGTTGTGTTTTGATTGTGTGTTTGGTTGAAAAAGACGTTTTAATGTTATAACGTTTAGGTGTTTGGTTAATTTTGTTGCTTATGTTTCCTTGAAATGTGAATGATTTATAATATGCCGCATTTCTATCGTTTTCTGTTTGTGTTTTTGATATTATTGTATTATTATTTATATTGTTTAGTTTTTTGAAATAATTGTATATTGATTTTTTAATTATTTTGTTTAATGTGTTTGTATTGAAAACATTATTTAAGGCGATTTGTTTTATTAAATTTATATCATTTAATTTATTATGTTCATTAAGAGGAGATATTAGCATTCTGTGTATGTATGTGTGTATGGCAGCGTATTTGTGTGTATTGTGGTGAACAGAGTTTGGTGGGATAATGATGTCGGTTTGTGTAGGTTTTCCATAAATATTGAATTCGATTTGGTTATTTGGAACATCCTGTATAATAATAATACATTGCCCGCCTTATGATTATTATTCTAAGAATACTTAGACAGCAGAAGCTTCTTCTGAACTCATTTCCATTTTTTACAGGTATATTTATCGTAGTAGAAAATGATTTGTATGAATTAATAGTTGTTGTATGTTGGGTTGCGCATGTCAATACTCTACAAGTTTAATTAAATCATTAACTTTCTTCGTTATATAGACAGGGTTTTTGAAATTCAACAAAAGCACTAATGCAAATACAGAGAAGCGATTAAGGCTAGTTATTTTACAATTGTCTGAAGGTATCAGGTAGAAATCCGTTTCCTCAAATTTGCAGAAGAATTGTCTGCAGGTATACTGTATACAAATCTGGCATGAAATATACAAGCATGAATTAAATAAATTTGCAGAAATTTCTGTAAATGATAATTCATACTGGTCAAATCAGAAAATTATTTAAAGTTAGATCTAAGAAATTAATATTATTATTTTGTTCTATTTCCAAAGTAAAATTGATGTTTTTGTGTAATGTGTTTATGTAATTATGTAAATCTGTGATTGTGTGTTTGTTATTATTTGTCCATATTATTAATATGTCATCTACATAGCGTTTCCAAAGAGTTATGTATTCATTGAAAGAGTTTGTGTTATTAATAATTAGGTTCTCTAAATTGTCAAGAAATATGTTTGCTAGTATGCCACTAAGTGGTCAGCCCATAAGTAGTCCATCGTTCATTTTATAATAATAGTTATTGAAACAACAAAAATGTTGTTCTACTGTTAATTTAATTAAATTGAAAATGTCTGTACTTTCTGTTTGATTTAGTATCTGTCTTTAATTATATTGTGTGTGTAAGCATTGATTAACTAAATACATTTATAATTTCAATATTGTTATATCACTCAATTTATTAAAATGGTAAATCATAATATTTTCGTTCGGGCGTATACGAGCGGGCCGATGACGCAGTTGTTTATAAATTCAAGGCCAAGTTGCCTCTCTTAGACCCTTTCGAAGAGAACAGACGCATTTGCAGCGCATTAAATGAGTTTTACCAGGCGGAGCAGTCGTGACGAATTAATAGAATAGTTTCAGTAAAGTTTTATTGTTTAGTGTCCGTATGGATAAATTGAAGGTGAGTGGTTGTGTGGTTGAGTTGAGTTGAGGTTGACCCATCGTTGTTCCATTGTCTCAGAAGATAACAAGGATGTTGGGTTGACCAATTATTACTCGGTGTCAACAAATATACTGAGTCATTGTATGGTTGTGTAGAGTTGAACTTGGGTCAACAAGTATAGTGAGTCATTGTATAGTTGTGGAGAGTTGAGCTCGGGTCAACAAGTATAGTGAGCCATTGTATGGTTGTGGAGAGTTGGACTCGGGTCAACAAGTATGGTGAATCATTGTCTAGTTGTGGAGAGTTGAACTCGGGTCAACAAGTATGGTGAGTCATTGTATTGTTGTGGAGAGTTGAGGTTGACCTATCGATAAACAATTTACCAAAGATAATTGTTTCACCGTAATTAATCAAGGATATCGGGTTGACCAATTAATACTCGGGTCAACCAATACAATTATCTCACTGAGTTGTAAACTCACGATCACTCTTCTAATTGTTACAGAATGACGGTCGTTGGAAGGAGCAAAAGAAGAGAGCGATTGCCATATTTTATTATACGATTATATAACCTTTTATATTTTTGTATCATTAGTTTGTATTAAATAAATAAGTTTCATTGATGCAGATCCCATTGTTTATTAATCGACAACTTGACAATACAAATAATTACCTATTATAAGTATAATACAGCAGAATTAGTATTGAAACTGTTTTTATGGATTAAAAATAATCAGAATTAAGCTAAAGGTAATTCGCCGGCCTAACAATATCTGAATTGGGTTAACAATATCAGAAGTGGCAAAAGTTCAGCTAACAATATACAATACAATAATAATACAATAATTTCTATACTCACTGGTGTAAGTAAGTGTTTCATTAATTGGTATATTTGTGTATAAATTTGTGATGTCAAATGAGGCTAAAGCGTATTTTGTTGGTAATTTTGTGTTGTTTATGTGTTGAATACGTTCGTTTCTGTTATTTATTGTGGGCTTTGGTCTGTAGTTTATAGTGTTCTTAATTATATTATTTAAAATTTTAGCTAATTTATGTGTTGGAGAGTTGATAGAAGATATAATTGGTCTAATTGGGTTGACTTTTTTATGTAATTTAGGTTGACCGGAAAGTTTAGGTGTAATTGGATTCATTGGTAGTACGTTTTTTAAAATTATTTGTATATTTTTCTAAAGTAGTTTTTGTGTTTTTTATAATAGTTTTTGTGTTTTTTATAATAGTTTTTGTTTTGTTTGTAAAAGAGATAATTGGGTTTTGGTTAGTAGTGCGAAATTATTGTTATTTATGGCATTTTCTGTTTTATTTATGTAGGTTGTTTTATTTAAAATTACTAGACCTGCATCTTAATCTGCAGTCACAATTGTTAAGTTGTTGTTATTAATTTTCTGTTTTATATTAGTAAGAATTGATTTTTCTTTTTCATCGGTTATTGTGTAAGTATTAGTATTTTTTTGACTGCTATTTTGGTTATTTTGATGCAATCTCCCTTTTATTTGTTGTTCTCGTGGGTGATGTTTTAGTCCAATATCTAATTCTATTGAAAGAAGAGGAAAATTGATATTTGTTGGGGTTTATGCATATTTGTGTCCTTTGTCTAATAGTTTTATTTCTTCTTTGTCAAAGGATGCATTTGAAAGATTCATAATGTTTTATTGTGTTAGTGTATAATTGTTTGTTGTAAGTTAAGTATATTTATTTATTGTATTGTTAAGTATAAGTATTATTATATATTAGTTTTTTATTGTAAAACTCATCTTGGTTTCCTTTCTTCTTTCTTAATTTTATAATCTTGTTATTTCTTATTAATTGTTTTTCTTCGGAAGATCTTTTAGTTGTAGTTTTATATTATCTATGATTGATTGTAGATTTATGATGTCTGTTCTACTATTCAAGATATTGATTAATAATTCAATTTTAGTTCTTATGTTTTCTAGGTTTGCGTATTTTTATGTATTTCATTTTTTAGTTTATTTTGTTTTATTTGTTCTTGGAATCGTTTGTTAATATCAGAGGGGAATTTGTAATTTATGAAGGCTGGAGTTGGTTTTAAAATTAATACCACCATAAAAAATATTTTTCACACATTTTAATTCTTCCCCACACTAACAAATAGCATAAACAATAAATCATTAGAACATTGAATACGTAAGAAAATAATTCTAAATATATACTGTGATGTTATTTAATAGATTTAATTTGTTATTTTATAGTATACGTTAGATAGGATTTTGTTTATAGAAAATTATACTGAATATATTAGATTTAGTGTATTTAGATATTAATAGTATTATTTAGGTAGTCAAATAGGATTTGTATAGCTAGAATTATATTTAATGCAGGGCACAATTAACGTAAAATAATTGTAATGAGTCAGTAATATCATTGATTATATTACCATTATCAATTATAATCAATGATATTATAATCAATGGTAAATGTATAAAATTCAATGGAAAATTTATACTCATCGTACAAAGACATTCGACATTCGTGTAGAAGCAGAAAAATACAACGATCTCGAATATCATATTCAAATCACAATTGGAATTATGGTTTCACCGGTATATGGATAATTATAATCATAAATATAATTTGTCGATTCGTTGCCATGGTTACAAACTGGATTCGGGTAGCAACTCGACAATTTACACGCTTATTTGGACCAACGTAGGCGGATTTTAACAAGCAAAAATCACTTGTTAAATCGAGGTTTTAAAAAGGCTGAACGTCGATAAACAATCAGATTCGCTTTAGATCCCGGAGAATCCACGTCGGTCAGCAGAGTAAAAGAAACCAATTGTACAGAACAATAAGTTATTTACATTCACGCGTTATTCAAAAACCATTTGATTTACGTCTTGTTTACGCGGATATAATCAATTTCGGGACAGTAATTATTTGCGTTCGAGCATCTGTAAACACTTGACGTGAACTAGGGAATCATTTCCAACACGGAACAGCTGAAAGGAGTGCAAGAGGATTCAACGAGAACTTCGACCCCAAAGACGATTCAGCGAGAACGTCAACTATAGGAGAGGAACAACCGAGGACAGCAGGACTTTGAATCGAGGGAATTGGTGCCGACTTAATCGAATATACTGATTCGACATCTGCAACCAGGATTGCCGATCACCACTGCGAGTTGTTAGTTTTTCATTTCTGCATGTTTTCAAGCAGTTTATGTGCTGTTCTGTTATCTTCCTTTTCAGCGTAGACTTATCTAGTTTCTGGATAAGGTTTGGCGTGCTAGCTGTTTTTTTTAAGTTCAAGTTTTTATCCACAATTACCACTTTATTTGTTTATTTATTTTATTATTTATTTTTATGGTCTAACTAGTTTCGATTATGAAACAAAACATTAAAACGTCTTTTTCAACCAAACACATAATCAAAACACAACTATTTAATGCTAAAGATAAGACTTTTTAGATAAAATGGAATTTACGCAATAACCTGCAACGATTGTGGTGCAAAATATATTGGAGAAACCGGCAGATCTTTAAAATTAAGAATAAAAAAACATTTAAGACAAACATTTCAAATTTTGGACGACACCTACATTTTCACAATCATACTTTCGACATAAACAAAATTATTTTCAAATTATTTTTCAATGTGCTTTTGCCTGATTTCGAGTTTAAAGTAATTAATTTCCCTAAACCCTTCAATATCGTCTTTAAATCGTCGGCGTATGTTACAAGGTTGTATGTGCAAATTTGAAAATTTGAGAATAACGACTTTAAATATGTTTGTTATTATAGAAAATTATGTATTGTGCACTGTAATTAGATATCTTTTATCACAGATACTTAATAATCCGATTTTAACCTTTCAACAAGTTGAAAAGTCCCGCTTTGAAAACATAGCCCTGTAAAGCTATAGACCTAAAAATTGAAAAAAAAATGTCCTCGGGAATAAACTTCAGAACTTTTTCAAGGTCTTTTAATTTTTCTTCAGATAGCACTTTTCCATTTGGCCAATATACAATTCAGAAGCTCCTAATACTTCTTCATTTCTATTTGCGGCCTGCTCAAAAAGCAATTTCCTTTTGAAACCCATTCTGAAAATAACATATTACTTTTCAAATGGACTTAATTTTCATATCTTTAGATACATTTTCTAACATGTCTTAAATATAGCTGCTAAATGTCTTAAATAGAGCTGCTTTTGAGCAGTACCGACTATCTGACAATGGAGAGCAAATGAAAAACCGAAGAAACATAAAGAAAAATATAAATACTCACTTGCACAGAAGAAAGAAGAAGTTGATATTAACAATATATTAAATAAATCTTGCAATTGGTTGTATTTCTATTCAAATAGATTCTGTGATTGCTGTATTTTTGTCCAAACAAAAGACACAGTTGAAAAGTCAAAGCCACAGAATAGGGACAAATAGGAATAATAATATTATTGCCAGTTGGTACCTGATATATATCTGGGAGTGGATCTAGGAATCGACTGAACAACACAACTGCCATGTGTATTCTCCCTTTATTAAACTTCTATGCGTGGTCGTTGCGGTAGGTTAGACAACCTTCTTTACCTCTAAGGCACATACATTACATCATTACATCTATATTACATACATCTATTACATCTCCCTTATTACGTTACATAGTTGTGACGTACCTGAAGGGCAGTCGGCGCGTTAGGCCGTGGAGCGAGTGGAGGGTCCCTTCGAAGTAGTAACGAGGGCCAGGCTCTCGGTGTCAGAGAGTGGGGGGGTTAAAAAAAAGGCTCCACGTAATTTTAACCTCGTGGCTACTTCGTCGCAAAGGGGGGGCTCCACCTTACCTGCGTGGGTGGACGGCAGACAGTCAGCGAAGTTCAGAAATCACGAACTGTCACAACGCTGACCGTTTGGCGCCAACACCACCAGATTTAAATCTCGCAGTGAGAATAGAAAATTGTAACTGAAATGAATCGAATAGAAAACTGTAACTGAAATAAGAGAAAACGTGGGGGGAGCAAAAAATAACAGGTGTGAGTTTGGTATGGTAAAATGTCGGCGTTTATTCACACACACAAATGACGGACACCGTGTCCGCGCTCCTGAAAAAAAAAATACCTCCGAACGCCACCCTTTCGCGCAGGGTTTACTCTATTCGGCCGAATAAAATAAGCTCCTAATCGCGCGATTGAAAGGGCCGAGGGAGCAAACTTTCTCGTACACAACGCAAAACACGTACGACACGAAACACGTAAACGCAATCTTACACAAAAGAATAAACAGGAAAATTAAATAAACCGGTCTGGCTCAATTTGAGCACACAAAAAAGTTAGGTATCAATATATTATCTGGCCTGAGTTCCGGATGGTCTCGCCGGTGGCTGGGTTCAGCTCCGGGATGTCGGCGGTTTCCGTCGAGGACGCCTGGGCTTGGTCCGCGGCCTCCAGCCAAGAGTGGTTTTGGCCGAGCTGCTCAGCCCGTAGCCAAACGCCTACAAAGCACATGGCCTTAATCAAAATGGCCGGACACGTGGCTTCACGAAGAGGAAAAGAAATAACTACTTACTCAGGTGTTATGAGCGTGTTCTCTGCCCCGTACTCGGTGCCTCAATCCCCCTCAAGGGTGGTTAGCTGAGAACCGTTGATTATTCCCGTAAATCGGATGGTGATATACCTTATCTGCAACGGTTCTTCTGGCACGATCTATACTGGGCACGAGTCAATTGAGTTCTGCCTCATGGCGGCGCTCTGCCGGCGAATTTAAAAATCGCTCACAGGGGAAACGCGTCACCACAACAAAAAAATGCGACCACGGTTGCCTATCGTGCAGGTCTATACGCCAACTAATTATTAAAATGCCGTTTCGGCCAACGCTATTTCGGGACCGTTACATAGTCATGCAGTCTTTTTGGTTTTCTGGTAACTCTTTTACAGTTCACTCTTTTTACAATGTTATCATCTACAAAGTTATCATTTACAATACAATCATCTGTAATGTTGTCATTTACAATATTATCATCTGTAATGTTGTCATTTACAATATTATCATCTGCAATGTTATCATTTACAATATTATTATTATATACAAAATTTGAACGTTGTATCACTACGTTTGAACCTTTGAAGTTTTTAATGTAAACACTATTTCTTATTATACATGTTCCATCCTATTTTTCTATTTCGTAAGTTCTTTCTCTTATTTTATTCTTAATTTTTCCTAGTTTCCAAGTGCTTTTAGGCTTTTCTTGGAACCAAACTTGCATTCCATTTCTAAGTTCAACGTTTGAACGTACACCTGATTTGTCATAATAAATTTTTGATTTGATTTGTCTTGTGTCAATTTTGTTCTTTAGTTTTGTCTTATTTATAATTTGAGAATTTAGTTTGTTTTCATTAATGGGTAAGTTGTCTCTTCAGTATCGTGACATTAATATCTGAGATGGTGTGTAGGTATCATAGACAGGGGTGTTACGGTAACTTAATAAAGCTAAGTATATGTCTTCTTTATTTTCTAATGTATTTTTAATAAATTTCTTAATGGTTTGAATTGATCTTTCTGTAAAACCCTTGGATTGTAGGTGATATGGGGATGATTTAGTTATTTGAAAATTCCATTCTTTGGAAAATGTTTCATATTCTTCACTGATGAATTGTCTTCCACTATCTGATACAACAATTTTGGGTATTCCATGTCAAGCAAATATGGATTTTAATTTGTTGATTACATTTATGGAAGTTAGATTTTTGTTCAACGTCATGATTTCGGGATATTTTGAGTAGTAATCCACTGCAATAAGGAATGTTTCACCTTGTATTTCAAATAAGTCAATTCCTATTTTTTGCCATGGTTTTTTAATTATTTGATGATTTATCATAGGCTCTCTTCTATTCGAGTTTGAATATTTATTACATACGTAACATCTATTAATTACATTTTCTATATGTGTTATCATATTAGGCCAATATACTGCAAATTTTGCTCTAGATATGCATTTATTTATACCTAAACGACCTGTGTGTATATCTTCAAGGACTTTGTTTCTCCATGATTTTGGTATAATGACTCTTTGATTCATATATATTAAGTTATTGCTTCCCATTGTTATTTCTGACTTTAATTTGTAAAATGGTTTCAAATTTACAGTCATTTTATTTATGCTCTTTGGCCATCCATCCTTAATAAAGGTTTTTATCATTTTTAATTCTTCATCATCTTCAGTTGCTTTTATCAATTGTTTTAACCTGTCCTCTTTAATTGTTAATTTTTTTTCGATTAGGAATACTTGAGCGTTTAATTCTAAATTATCTTCGAATACTTTATTTACTGTTGCTCGTGATAATGTATCAGCTATTATTAGATATTTGCCTAGTTTGTAAACTAAATTTATTTTATATTTTTGTAATGTCAAAAGCATCCTTTGTAATCTAGCTGGGCATGAGTTTAATGATTTTTTGAATATGGAAATTAATGGTTTGTGATTGGTTTCAACTGTAAACTCTCTTCCATAAACATATTGATAGAACTTTTGTACGCCAAAACATATTGCTAATAGTTCCTTCTCTATTTGAGCATATCTTTGCTGAGTTTCTGTCATAGCTCTAGAAGCATATGCACATGGTTTTTCATTTTTGAAAAGTGCTGCTCCTAAGCCTGAGCTAGATGCATCAACTGATATTGTTATTTGCTCTCTTGGATTAAAATACTTTAAAATTGGTTCTTGTGAAATTATCTTTTTTAATTCGTTAAATGCTCTTTCTTGAGGGTGTTCCCATGAAAATATATTGTTATCTTTAATTAAATCCCTTAATGGTTGAGTAATTTCTGATAAGTTTGGAATAAATTTTCCTACATAAGTTATGAAACCTAGGAATCTTTGGACATCTTTTTTATTAATTGGTTTGGGCATTCATACGATGGCTTCAATTTTATCTTCATCCATTGATATACCTTTATTTGAAAACTTAAGTCCTAAATACTTCATCTAGATTCTAGACCAAATTTACATTTGTTTCTATTAAATTTTACATTTTTTTCTCTAGCTATCTTAAATACTTCTTCCAATATTTTGTCATGTTCTTCTTTAGTCTCGGCATCAATTAAAATATCATCGACATAGATTACTACACCTTTTAAATGAAAAATTTCTTGAAAAGTTTCTTGGAATACTTCACTAGCAGTTTTAATACCAAATGGTAGTCTATTGAATTTGTATCTACCATGAGGGGTTGCAAAAGTGCATAACTTACTAGATTTTTCATCTAATGGAATGTTCCAAAATCCACTAGCTGCATCTAATATTGTGTATATTTTTGAACCATTCAAATTTCTTGTTATTTCGTCCATGTTTGGTATTTTGTATTTTCTATCTATTATAATTTCATTTAAATCTCTTGGATCTAAGCAGATTCGTAGAGAACTATCTTCTTTTCTAACTAGTACATATGAATTAATCCATTCTGAGCTGCCTTGAACTTTTTCTATTATTTTTAATTTTTCTGAATTTTCTAAACATTTTTTAAATTGATCTTGTATAGCAAAATGTACATTTCTTATTGGATTTACTACTGGTTTCGCATGTTTTTGTATTTCAATGCGATATGGCTTACTTGTTTTACCTATACCTTCAAATACATCTTTATATCTATTGGTTAATTTTTCATAATTTTTAATTTGGTTTTTATTTACTGTATTAATGAATTTAATACCCTCATCATTTTTTATGTTTACTATTCCTAAATGAATACATGTTTTTAAACCTAAGATTGACCCATTATTACTTTTGTCTACAAAGAATTCAGTTTTCTTGAAACAATTTCCATTATAGTATAAATCTAGATAACATTTTCCCAATATAGGAATTTTATCTCCAGTAAATGTGACTAAGTTTTCCTTAATGTTCTCAATATTTTTTAAATTAAATTTACACGCTTTTAATTCCAAGTAGGAAATTATATTGACACTTGCTCCCGTATCTATTTTAAATGTAGCCTTTACATCTGCATCTTCACCTATACTCAACTCTATAATGCAATGATTAAAATTATTGAGGTTTTTGTTTCCATTATTAATTGTGTCTATACTCAAGTGATCATTACAATTATCCGATTGATTCACTTGGTTTACAGATTTATTCCTACATTTATTTGCAAAGTGATTGTCCGTTTTACATTTCAAACATTTTTTACCGTATGCTGGACATTTATTTATCGGATGTGATTTACTTAACTGAACATTTAGCCTATGTTCAGAGATTAAAAAAAAAAGCGCGGTATAGAGTATTCCATTTAAAAAATAAACAAACGGTGCAGTTTGCAAATATCGATCACCCTGTATGATATCGTGAGGAATGTATCAGAGATGAAAATTTATTATTGAAGGCAAACTATGAGTAAAATTACACACCGAATTAGAGCTCGTTAACTTCATCAGTAAGAGCAGGAAAAGTTTAAGAAATTGCAAAAATATTTGTATAAACATCTGAATAACACGGAAACGGTTAGGTTTCAACCACAATTATCTTATATCATTTTAATTGCGTAGTAACACAGTATCCAAATATGCAAAGATATATAGGGTGTTCCATTAAAAAAAACACGTTAGTTTAGTCTGTTACTTTTATATGAACCACGTTGTATAAATTTCAATATTTTTATAAAGTGGAACTCATTATTGTAGACAACTTTTGTATAAAACAATTTTTGATATTTTGTTAATAACCCCGTAGTTGTTCCCAGAGCATTGGAACACCCTGTATAATAATAATATATTGCCCGCCTTATGATTATTATTCTAAGAATACTTAGAAATCAGAAGCTTTCTTCTGAAAACAGAAGAAGAGTTCTTCTGAACGTATTTATATTTTTCTACGGATATATTTATCGTAGTAGAAAATGATTTATGTGACTTAATAGTTGTCGTATGTTGGGTTGCCTATGTCAATACTCTACAAGTTTCATTAAATCATTTTCTTCTTAACTTTCTTCGTTATGTAGGCAGGGTTTTTGAAATTCAACAAAAGCACTAATACAAATACAGAGAAGCGATTAAGGCTAGTTATTTTACAATTGTCTAAAGGTATCAGGTAGAAATCCGTTTCCTCAAATTTGCAGAAGGATTGTCTGCAGGCAGGGGCGGATGGGCAACATACAAGCGGCCAGGGAACGAACTTTTGCCGGCCCATTTTGCATTCACATAAAATTGCAATAATACCATATAATCAAAATAATAATCATACTTCAAAATTTGACAAATATGTAAAAATCAAAAATACTTTACAATAAATAATTTAATATTGAAAATATTTTTTTTTTAAATAACACCTCTGAGGATGGCTTATAAAATCCGAAACTAGTCGGGTTAAGATCAGTTAACCCGAATAACGTCAAATAACATTGTTAACATCAAATAAAAAGATTACATAACTACGACAGAGTACTCCCCATAAAGAAAAAAATAATATAAAATTTAATACCATAAGTTTTTCATAATACATATTTATTTATTAATACAGATTCCTAAAGTGTGCGCTCAGTACTGCTTTCAATCATATTAAATAAAATATGAAACAGATTAGGTAATTAAAATTTGTCATGCTTTGACTAAGAAAATTTAATTATAATTTACAAAATCTTCATTATAAATTACAGTATTAGTTTAATTAGATCCTGCAATTTTTTTTAATTATTGGAGTTTTATTCAGGAAGCATATCCCTCGCAAAGTTGTTAAAATGTTCATAGTTATTTGCAGAAAATTTATTGAACATTAAAGAAAAAAAATAATAAAAAAATTGAAATGTAATT
Source organism: Othius punctulatus (assembly GCA_951805005.1). Taxonomy (NCBI): domain Eukaryota; kingdom Metazoa; phylum Arthropoda; class Insecta; order Coleoptera; family Staphylinidae; genus Othius; species Othius punctulatus. The sequence goes on along the minus strand of OX638143.1, from coordinate 73,402,485 downwards.
TTCAACATTATTACTTTTACAAATTTTACATTACAAATTGTAAAATATTAATCAAAACACAAAATTGCCATTTGAACTATACAATTTACATTGAAAATTATGTTAATAATAATAATAATGTTTATTAGCGGGAGAACCAGCATAATATACACATAAAAAATAAATATAAAAACTTACTTAATGAAAATCAACATGAAACTTAATTTGATTTGATTTTTTAAATGATATTAAAAAATAAATATTATAAATTCCAAAACTCAAAGGAAATAACAAAGTTATCATGATAAATGATAGAATTTAGTAGAAATTATAAAATTTATTAGTTGTAAATTGTAATGAACTGGAAATTACAAAATTTTCATAAGACTATTTTAATATAATTTCTAGACTTTTCATAAATTGTAAATATCAATGGAACCTGCGAGTTTTTATTAATTTTATTAATATTCTGACAGAAATTTGCAAAAATTTTAATGCAAAATACAAAAGTAAGTACAAAATTACAAAGAGAAATTATAAAGTTTTCGTTGCAAATGACAAATTTTGATATTTTATTACAAATTGCAAGTTCATCAAACCATAAAATTCTGCAATGAATTGGAATTGCAATGAATTGGAAATTACAAAATTTTCATTAGAAATTTTTAATATAATTACCAGACTTCATAAATTTACTTCATAAATTGTCACGATCAATGGAACTTGCGAGTTTTTTATTGGAAATTATACTGTCTTTCCCCAGAAATCATATTCCTTGCAAATGTATTAACCATTTCATAGAAATTTACGAAAAATATATTGGAAGGTGTAAAATGTTGATTACATTTTTTTTAAATTCAATAAAAACATGAAATTTTGACATTTTAACTACACATCACAAAAATTTCTTTGAAAACCCCATAAATAGTAATAGCATTATGATGAATGTTACGAAATTTTGATGATGGATTTCAGTATTTCAATAGAATTTATGGAGAATTAATTGTAAATTACAAAAGTTTTAGAATTTGTAAATGTTGAATTTAAAGTGGAACATTGTAGTAAAAATTGCAAAGTTTTTATAATGTATACAATATTTCAATGGAATTAGAAAACAATCATAAAGTAATAAATAAGTTTTTTTGGAATTATGTAATTTTCGTTGTGACTTTCATCATTCATCATTCTAAATTACAAAATTGCTATAACTTCAAGAAAATTTGATTGTTAATTGATAAATTTCACTGTAAAATGTAAAATATTCAACATTCATATTATAAATTACAACATTTAAGCAGCGATTATGAAAATTTATTGTAAAGTGGCAAAATTTCACTATAAAATGCAAAATGTCATTGGTATTTTCAAGTTGTTCAAGTTAAAATGTTTATAGTTATTCGTAGAAAATTTTATGAAAATAAACTTAGGTGGAAATTACGAACTTTTCATTAGAGATTACAAAATGTTCATTAGAAATTATGAAATTCTTATTAGAAATACCAAAATTGACTATATTTACATTTTCCCTACAAATTAGAAAATTTTATTAAAATGTGCAAAAAGCTAATCAAACCACAACATATTAAACCAAGATTATTAATAAACTTGTCGTCGGATTTTCCAGAAAAAAAATCTGGGTCCTGCCGCCCCAACATTCGGGATGCCTACCGGCCCACCGGGAAATTTCCCATTTTCCCGTATGGCCCATCCGCCCCTGGTTATGTAGGCAGGGTTTTTGAAATTCAACAAAAGCACTTATGCAAATACAGAGAAGCGATTAAGGCTAGTTATTTTACAATTGTCTGAAGATATCAGGTAGAAATCCGTTTTCTCAAATTTGCAGAAGAATTGTCTGCGGGTATACTGTATACGAATCTGGCATGAAATATACAAAGCATGAATTAATTAAATTTGCAGAAATTTCTGTAAATGATTTCATGCTGGTCAAATCAGAAAGTTATATATTCGATTTTCTAAATAAATAAGTATATTGTGTCACACTTAACTGGTGCACAAGTGTTATCAATACAATAACGTAAAATAGAATAAAAGCAAAGCAAACTGACAAAGTTTAGTATCTGTTTCTGTTCGAAGCGAAATAAAGATTATTATTATAAGTGTTATCAATAGATATTGTTTACAAATTGTAATGTTTATTTGAGGTAATTATAGGCGAACCAGATGAGCTTTTAAATATTAGATATTATGAAAATAAGCGCAAATGTGCATGCAATAATATGATCTAATTAATCAAGCAGGAAGAATATCCTCTCTTCCTGCTTGATTAATTAGATCACATTAATACATGCACATTTGCGCTTATTTTCATATCTTATATTTAAAAGCTCATCTCGTTCACCTATAATTACCTAAAATAAACATTACAATTTGTGCGAGGGCAGCATGTAAAACTATCAAGGGCCTCATTCGGTTTGAGCACTGCTGCTATAGAAGATGCTATTTATCTACAATAGGTAATGTGCATTAAAAATTCAACGTTATTCTTAATGATTTATTGACTTTTATCTATACCTATGTTTACAAAGAAATATATCTATGAATAAATATAACAGTAACAAGTTATTCAATTATAAATCAATGTCCAATATCAAATCATTGCATATTTGAAATGCTTGTAAATTTTTGTCTTGATGAATATTAAAGCAATTCCTGGTTCTATTTAAGATTCTTAAGTGCATTTAAGGCGTAAAACTCAATTCAAATGTCAAGCGCCGTTGTTTGCACTATTTCTTAAGTACAACGTTTGCAGCCTACTCATTATTCGTTACAAAAGAACATCTATGTTGATGGACTTGGCAGTTATCCTGCAAAGAAATGCTAGTGCAAAGATTGACTTGAGCTTTGCATTGTGTCAAAAAGGCACACTATAATTATAACTGATGCATAATTCGTTCAACACGCTTAATTTGTGATACACACCACACTCACACTATTAGATTACGACATGATTAGAACCGAACTGCGTCAAGTATTGCAAAATATCAATTATTGAGCTGTAAATCGAGTTAGGTTCTATTCATTGCATGTGTTTAAAAAAATTATGAATACGATATGCATCTAATGATATTTCTCTATAGATTCTGGAATTACCACTTTTTAAACAATTGACTATAATAGGGAGATAACAAAATAATTCTTTCGTACAGATTTAAATACGCCAAAAAGAATAATTTCAGTAAGAATCTCATGTTAATACATTCTCTTCATTGCAAAACAAGTCAGCATTTGTGGGTAAAATGATTTGTAATGTCTAGAATGTATCATTACAATTATAATGTAACATAGTGTTAATAAATATGTGACAAGAACAATTAGTGCAAAATTTACAATATAGTAAAATATAAAAAATCAACTGCATGTATAGGTGCATTGAGCAACTTAATATTTTATTTGAACTATATCAGTCCACGTTTCCTTGCAAATCTATTAGTTGTTAATTTCATTGCAAAAATTGCCGATTTCTTGGGAGGTACCTTGTAAATAAAATAGCTAAAAATCATAAAATACAAAATGACGAGATCTTTTGTAACTGGAAATTATCGTTTCTATATAAACCAATATATAGCAATATAACTTGAAAGAAAAATTGAAATAATACCAATAATCTAGTTAATCGCATACGAAGTTAAAGGGTTGAAATCCTTCAAATTGCTCTCATTTTTTATTTTAAGGTAACCCCATAACTTCATAGCTTCATCACAGTTTTCTTCAATGTACTGAGTTTCGGTTATATTTAAATCTGTAATCCAATGAAATGGAGCACTTTTTGAATCTCGAAACGTACTAGAAACTCCGCCCATATTCAGTTTTGTATGGGAATCCAAGAAAGTCCTCACATTCGGATGGAAACTCAATCCGAAGAAAACGAACAAGTCCTTCACCATTTCATAGGGATTTAATGACAAATCTTCGTATCTGATAGCCCTGCAAAAATATAAAGCAATAAATTCATAAAAATATAAACACAATGGTATCATATTTAAGTATTTGTAGTATCAATGGCTCATAATGGAAATGTAGATTACTCCACACACAATAATACAATAAAAACAAGATAATGGCATACTATTACATGTAACTGTCGAATACAATAAAGCTATTTATGTACAAATATGGTGCACTTAGCAGTTTTAGAAATAATATACCTAGCTATAAAAATAAATTACATGGTGTTACTGTAAAATTTGTAACGTTGTGTTAATATTGTTATAGCACCGTTATTTCTGTACTTAACATAATTGACATAATTAGATAGCACATAATTAAATTAACATATGGTAATTAGTAACGTAGTGATAAGTTTAAATTAGTCTTTTCTTCAAATGGTATATTGTTAATAAATTAAAGGCTTAGTTAACATGTGGAAGTAGAAACGTAATAGATTTTTATTGTACTGTAATGTTGTGTGTAACTTTGCAATATGATATTGATGCATGGTCAAATTTGTAATCGTAAGAAACAAAATAATTCTGATTTCAAGGGATTTACATGTTTTTTCATCACATGTACAAGAATTGATGATTTAAAAAATTCTATGTATCTGTACCATGCGATGGGCCAAAAATGGAAGAATAGAAAAAAAAATTACTTACAATTATCTACTTTAAAGCATGCTAACTCGATAGTTATATTATATTTTTTATTGTTTATCTATTGGAATGCACAAACAGTGCAAAAGCAATGATTAATTTAAAAATAAATAATTTTGGTTTAAATCAATGATTTATAAAAAACAATAATATAGAAAATAGAAATAATATATCTAGCTATAAAAATAAATTACATGGTGTAATTATGTTACTGTAAAATTTGCAATGTTATGTTAATATTGTGATAACACCGTTATTTCTTTACACATAATTGACATAATTAGATTGCACATAATTAAATTAACATATGGTAATTAGTAACATTGTGATAAGTTTAAATTAGTCTTTTCTTCAAATGATATATTGCTAATAAATTAATGGCTTAGTTAACATGTGGAAGTAGAAAAGTAATAGATTATTATTGTACTTTAATGGCGTGTGGAACTTTGCAATATGATATTGATGAATTGTTAAATTTGTAATCTTAAGAAACAAAATAATTCCGATTTCGAGGGATTTACATGTTTTGGCATCACACAAACAAGAATTGATGATTATAAAATTTCTATGTATCTGTACCATGTAATGGGCCAAAAATGGAAGAAAGGAAAAATATGTTACTTACAATGATCTACTTTAAAGTATGTTAACTCTATAGTTATATTATATTTTTTATTGTTCAACTATTGGAATGCTCAAACAGTGCAAAAGCAATAATTAATTCAAAAGAATCAATTTTGATTTACATCAATGATTTATTAAGAAAACATCATTTAATTTAAATCATAATTTAAATCACACCTATCCTGACAAAATGATCTGAAATTTAAAAAAAACATGATTTTTATGATTAAAAGAAATTATGGGTTTAACGATTTAAAAAATATCATAGCTTTTGATTTCTTTATTAAATCGTGATCTATTCTAATCCTGATTTCAAGGAGCATCTGTAATCATTTTTATGATTAAATAAAATCATGAGTTTAATGATAACTTTTAATAGTGTTTGTAGAAAATAGTATATTAAAATACCAGTTGCAGAAGGCATCTATTCAAGTGCGAATTTGAAATTCCGAAACGAGCTGAGTAGCAGCGAGTTGAGGAACAAATACATTACTAACACAGACAAAGACATTCAAAGAAAAAAAAATACTGCATCTTCTTCGAGAACTTTTTCACGAGTTTTGCATTATTGAACACACTTCTGGAAAGGTCTTTATATGGCTGTGGTACTGTTCGTACGAATAGGAAGAATTTTCTGAAAAGTTATCTTACTGACGATAAAAATCTGGCTTCTGGGCAAAATGATTGTGTGATTTGTCGTGATATGTCAGTTGCAAAGTGGAGAGATAAGGGGAAAGAAATGCGTAGTTCTTGCAAGTACAATGCATAGTATTGCCAAAACTTCAACTGTTTTGCGTTTGAACAAATATTGTGAAAGGATTCCGGTAGGATGCCCTTATCAATAGCTGATTATAATAAGAAAATGGGGAGCGTAGACTTGTTTGACCAGCTTCACGCCTGCTGAGGAACAAATGAGTGCTTGAAGGACCTTCTTCAACGAGTGTTTTATACTATTTTTTCTATTTTGCCGCATAATACTATTTTATAAATTAAAAAATGAAAATTTTAAATCTAGGGGATTTTGCGGTGGTTGGTGACCATGTTCTACCATTTCACAACAACGCTTTGATTATGGCACAAATAGAAACATTTGTGTTATAGGCAACAGTAATGTACAGTCCTGCTCACATAAATCTAGTACAAAAATTTAGGTTACAATAGCAAATTTATATAGCAATGTCGAATTGTTTGTACTAGATTTATGTGAGCATGATTGTACATCAAAATATTGTGTCGCATGATACAATACACCATTTACATGGTGTCACTATAAATGCTCAAGTCAAATCACTTGCAACTGTTAATGTGTATAATAATTCTACTTTCCACGGTAATAATTTAAATTAAACTTCGTTTTCATTAATTTGCTGTTCTCTGTGAAGTTTATTTTTTGACGTATGTCAGTTGACAGTTCAACGTCAACCGTCAACGCTACCACTACCAACATCAATGCAGTAAATTTTACTAGTCAATTCTAGCACACCAACCGCTTATTCTAACACTCAAATGACATCATTTGGGTGCTAGCAGGGGCGGATGGGCCATACGGGAAAATGGGAAATTTCCCGGTGGGCCGGTAGGCATCCCGAATGTTGGGCCGGCAAGCCCCACAATTTTTTTCTGGAAAATCCGACGACAAGTTTATTAATAATCTTGATTTAATATGACTATGTTGCGGTTTGATTAGCTTTTTGCACATTTTAATAAAATTTTCTAATTTGTAAGGAAAATGTAAATATAGTCAAATTTTGGTATTTATAATAAGAATTTCATAATTTCTAATGAACATTTTGTAATCTCTAATGAAAAGTTCGTAATTTACACCTAAGTTTATTTTCGTAAAATTTTCTACGAATAACTATAAACATTTTAACTTGAACAACTTGAAAATACCAATGATATTTTGCATTTTATAGTGAAATTTTGGCACTTTACAATAAATTTTCATAATCGCTGCTTAAATGTTGTAATTTATAATACGAATGTTGAATATTTTACATTTTACAGTGAAATTTATGAATTAACAATCAAATATTCTTGAAATTATAGCAATTTTGTAATTTAGAATGATGAATGATGAAATTCACAACGAAAATTACATAATTCTAATAAAACTTATTTATTACTTTATGATTGTTTTCTAATTCCATTGAAATATTGTATTCATTATAAAAACTTTCCAATTTTTACTACAATGTTCCACTTTAAATTCAACATTTACAAATTCTAAAACTTTTGTAATTTACAATTAATTCTCCACAATTTCTATTGAAATACTGAAATCCATCATCAAAATTTCGTAACATTCATCATAATGCTATTACTATTTATGGGGTTTTCGAAGAAATTTTTGTGATGTGTAGTTAAAATGTCAAAATTTCATGTTTTTAATGAATTTAAAAAAAATTTAATCAACATTTTACACCTTCCAATATATTTTTTGTAAATTTTTATGAAATGGTTAATACATTTGCAAGGAATATGATTTCTGGGGAAAGACGGCATAATTTCCAATAAAAAACTCGCAAGTTCCATTGATCATGACAATTTATGAACTAAATTTATGAAGTCTGGTAATTATATTAAAAATTTGTAATGAAAATTTTGTAATTTCCAATTCATTGCAATTTACAAGCGAGATATTTCAATGAGAATTTTATGGTTTGATGAACTTGCAATTTGTAATAAAATATCAAAATTTGTCATTTGCAACGAAAACTTCATAATTTCTCTTTGTAATTTTGTACTTACTTTTGTATTTTGCATTAAATTTTTTGCAAATTTCTGTCAGAATATTAATAAAATTAATAAAAACTCGCAGGTTCCATTGATATTTACAATTTATGAAAAGTCTAGAAATTATATTAAAAAATTCTTATGAAAATTTTGTAATCTCCAATTCATTACAATTTACAACTAATAAATTTTATAATTTCTACTAAATTCTATCATTTATCATGATAACTTTGTTATTTCCTTTGAGTTTTGGAATTTATAATATATATTTTTTACTATCATTTAAAAAATCAAATCAAATTAAGTTTCATGTTGATTTTCATTAAGTAAGTTTTTATATTTATTTTTTATGTGTATATTATGCAGGTTCTCCCGCTAATAAACATTATTATTAATATTATTAACATAATTTTCAATATAAATTGTATAATTCAAATGGCAATTTTGTGTTTTGATTAATATTTTACAATTTTAATTACAATTTGTAATGTAAAATTTGTAAAAGTAATAATGTTGAAAATTACATTAAATTTTTTTTTTCTTTTATGTTCAATAAATTTTCTGCAAATAACTATGAACATTTTAACAACTTTGTGATGGATATGCTTCCTGAATAAAACTCCAATAATTAAAAAAAATTGCAGGATCTAATTAAACTTTGTAATTTATAATGAAGATTTTGTAAATTATAATTAAATTTTCTTAGTCAAAGCATGACAAATTTTAATTACCTAATCTTCTTCATATTTTATTTAATATGATTGAAAGCAGTACTGAGCGCACACTTTAGGAACCTCTGTATTAATAAATAAATAAGTATTATGAAAAACTTATGGTATTAAATTTTATATTATTTTTTTCTTTATGGGGAGTACTCTGTCGTAGTTATGTAATCTTTTTATTTGATGTTAACAATGTTATTTGACGTTATTCGGGTTAACTGATCTTAACCCGACTAGTTTCGGATTTTATAAGCCATCCTCAAAGGTGTTATTTAAAAAAAATATATATTCAATATTAAATTATTTATTGTAAAGTATTTTTGATTTTTACATATTTGTCAAATTTTGAAGTATGATTATTATTTTGATTATATGGTATTATTGCAATTTTATATGAATGCAAAATGGGCCGGCAAAAGTTCGTTCCCTGGCCGCTTGTATGTTGCCCATCCGCCCCTGGGTGTCACTATAAATGCCCAAGTCAAATCGCTTGTAACTGTTAATGTGTATAATAATTGTACTTTCCACGGTAATAATTTAAATTAAACTTCGTTTTCATTAATTTGCTGTTCTCTGTAAAATTATTTTTTTGACGTATGTCAGATGACAGTTCAACGTCAACCATCAACGCTACCACTACCAACATCAATGCAGTAAATTTTACTAGTCAATTCTAGCACACCAACTGCTTATTCTAACACTCAAATGACATCATTTGGGTGCTAGAATTGAATTATTCTAAACGCAAAATAGAAAAAAACTATTTTATAAACACTTATTAATTTGATAAACAAAGATTATGATGCTGGTATGATAAAAAATAAATAAACAAATTTCTACAACGATTTTTACGTCTGCAAGGGTACATTGCAAAGAAATCATCAAATTTGATTATGAGAAACCTTTGCTCATTAATAATGATGTAGTATGTGTCAAGGAGGAATAATTCAATTTTCGGCTATTTTACCTTAAAGACTATTAAATATTTGGTAAAAAGTAATTCACTTTTATTAACACTAGTGATAAAATATTCCATTTTTAATTAAAGTATGTGTGTTAAAAAGTCAACTTCTTTGTATTATAAACAAAAATATAACACTTTTAATGGTGTTTGTAGAAAAAAAAAAGGTTTAAAAACACATTAATTTGATAAACAAAGAATATGATAAAAAATAAATAAACAAATTTCTACAACAATTGTTATGTCTGCAAGGGTACATTACAAAGAAATCATCTAAATTGATTATGAGAAACCTTTGCTCATTAATAATGATGTAGTAAGTGTCAAGGAGGAATAATTCAATTTTCAGCTATTTGACCTTAAAGACTACTAAATATTTGGTAAAAACATAAATTAATTAATCATTGTGTATTGAAATTTATTTATTGTTTGTTAATATGACAACTCGTTTGTGATAACCTCATTGGAAAGAAAAATTAAATAAAACCTTGGATGCAACATGCAATTTGCACCCGAGGCACTTTCAGTAATTGAATTAATTGCATCTAGTTAATAATATGAATGATGTAATTTAATTAATTACATCTAGTTATTAATATGTATGATGTGTTTTAATAGAATGTGCTTTTTTAATTGTCCTTGTAAAAAAAAAAACGCTTACCTAAAAGTATTTGGATATTTGGTTTGTAATTGAACAGCTGCACTATAGTCAGAGACCATATCGGCACACAGCAAGTTAGGATTATCACAATCGGGCGATCCTGGACACCAGTCTCTGTGTTTCCGAGACTGCAGCGTACCTCTTGGATCCCGGACCAGTAGCAGCACTTTAACATTTAATCTACAAAAGAAAATATTGCTTACGCTTTTAGACTTTGCAAAAACTACTTACATTTCATCTTTGAGTAACTCTTCTGCCAATTTGAGTCTCAACCTTACAATCTTCATGGACTGGAAAGGAAACTGCTTACAAAAGTCATTCAAAAACTTTGCATTCCAACACAAATTACTTGGCTCGCATTGGTTCCACAGCCTGTTATTATGGGTAAATAAGTACTCGTGGGTCATTCCGTAATTTAAATATCTGTTCATGTCACTGTATTCACAATCCAGGAGGTTTTTTAAATTGTTTATTGCACTGTCGGCAAATGGAGGCCCCCGGATTTGTACAATTCCGTAGTCTAGCAGCGGCTCGTAGTGATAAAAATTAGCAGGCACAGAGTTCAGCACGTCCCCCAGGAACGTAGATCCGGACCGCCACGTCGTGATGATTATGCTGCGGACTGGTTTGCCATTCGTTGCCGGCGTGTAGTTGCTCAGTTTGGTTCCGGCAGGAAAACGGTAGTCTTTGGTCTCTTGTTCCACCAGGAACTTTTGCCGGCGGATCACCTCGCGCATAGGGTAGTTTAAGGATTCATTGTGTACGTTATAGTCTAATTCAATCAGTTCGGAATAATGCACGTGCCTTTTGTACTGGGGCATCTCAGTTTTTTGATTATATATTAGAAGTAGTAGGCAGCATACTATAATTGAGAATGCAATGATGTTTGCTTTCTTTACCATTGTTGATCATGGGCTTGTTGTATGTTTTGATTTAAGGACGGCACCGACCCCCTTAATAATCAATAATGTTGTTTCATTATAGTAATTGCTGGAATCATAAAAGATAATTTCTATTTGTATTGTTGCTTGACATTAGTTCAAATCAAAACATGAAGAACTTATGTGAATGCTTTAATTGTTACTACTGTTGTATTATTGCAATTCCAATTAATTGATACAAATATTACAATAAACATTCTTTTACATGTATACCTACATTACATTCTTATAATTGTAATAAATGAAATAATATAACTGGGTCATTATTTATTAACTACGACTACTTACATATTTCCAGATTTATCACAAAATTGAATTCATATTATTAAAAGTAACACATTTAGGTAATGTAAAACATTCTGGCACTGCACTGCTGCTCCGAGTGTTGAACGCAGATCGTATATTTAAATGCTCATCTGACGAGACTTCGTCGCCATATGAAGAGTTTTTTTTCTATTATTTACATACTCGGCGTGTCTTTCTTGGAGGACAGCAGCAATAAGGATAGAAGTTAGATACAGAGTGCATACTTTATGTGGTCAGCAGAGGTGGAAATGACTAATTTAATGACAGCAGAAGCAGCAGTGATCTACCACCACCAATTACCATCGACGCATGCTCTGTGTGCTCTTCTGTACCACCTCCCTAAAAGCTATTATGGTCTAAATTCAGTCTGGTTCAAATGCACCCTAAATACTGATTGTACTATGAACCTAAATTTATGCAGACAACAATACACGAACAGATAAGATGTATTTATTTTTAATAGTCATCAGATATTCTAGTTAATATGTTAATGTTAATAACGATTCGAAACCCTTCGTTTTAATTGAATTGAATCGTTAATTTCAGAAACCCGCTAAATCTAAATAAATAAATACTTAAAGACTACCAAACAATAATGTTATACCTTTGATATTAATATAGATTCAGGCTCGAACTATTAGTTAACATCTTTTCGAAGTGGGCGTTGCGTTCAGTCGATTCCTAGATCCACTCCCAGATATATAACATGGCGCAGCTTAACGGACATAAAAAGAAGAAATAAAAAGAAGACGTGAAAATGAAAAGCAGAGGAATCCAACCAATTAAATTAAACGGCAATCTCAGTGAGAATTGGAGACAATGGAAGCAGAGGTATGAAATATACTCCGCCGCTGTAGAATTAGACTCAAAACCAGAAAAAACGCAATGTGCACATTTACTGCATTTAATGGGCGAAGAAGCCATTGCAATCTACAATAGCTTCACATTTAGTGACGATGATAAGGACAAAATTACTGTACTAAAGAAGAAATTTAATGACTATTTCATTCCAAAAAAGAACCTAACCTACGAGAGATATAAATTCTTCACGTCCCGCCAAAATGAGGAAAGCACAGAACAGTATGTCACGTCATTAAAAAACCAAGCAAAACAGTGCGAATTCCCTGAAAATTTTAAAACGGAATTAATAGAAACGATGCTAATCATTGGGATAAAAGATTCGAGTGCAACTTCTACAACATCAAGAGTACACCCTGGAAAAAGCAATCGAGACATGTGTGTTAACCGAAACATCCAGACAGCAGCTTCAGGATATGAAACAATCAACGAGTGGAGACAAGACAAAAAATTACAAAGAAGTGGATCAAGTAAGAAATCAGAAGAAAACAACACAAAAATTCCGAGAAGATTCTTCAAGATCGAACGAAAATAGAAATTACAATCAGGTACAAAGAGAAATTAAAGATGTGGTAAATCACATCCGATAAATAAATGTCCAGCATACGGTAAAAATTGTCTAAAATATAAAAAGGACCATCACTTTGCAAATAAATGTAGGAATAAATCTGTAAACCAAGTGAATCAATCGGATAATTGTAATGATCACTTGAGTATAGACACAATTAATAATGGAAACAAAAACCTCAATAATTTTAATCATTGCATTATAGAGTTGGGTATAGGTGAAGATGCAGATGTAAAGGCTAAATTTAAAATAGATACGGGAGCAAGTGTCAATATAATTTCCTACTTTGAATTAAAAGCGTGTAAATTTAATTAAAAAAATATTGAGAACATTAAGTAAAACTTAGTCACATTTACTGGAGATAAAATTCCTATATTGGGAAAATGTTATCGAGATTTATACTATAATGGAAATTGTTTCAAGAAAACTGAATTCTTTGTAGACAAAAGTAATAATGGGTCAATCTTAGGTTTAAAAACCTGTATTCAGTTAGGAATAGTAAACATAAAAAATGATGAGGATATTAAATTCATTAATACAGTAAATAAAAATCCAAATTAAAAATTATGCAGAATTAACCAATAGATATAAAGATGTATTTGAAGGTATAGGTAAAACAAGTAAGCCATATCACATTGAAATACAAAAACATGCAAAACCAGTAGTAAATCCAATAAGAAATGTACCTTTTGCTATACAAGATCAATTTAAAAAATGTTTAGAAAAATTAAAAATAATAGAAAAAGTTCAAGGCAGCTCAGAATGGATAAATTCATATGTACTAGTTAGAAAAGAAGATGGTTCTCTACGAATCTGCTTAGATCCAAGAGATTTAAATGAAGTTATAATAGATAGAAAATACAAAATACCAAACATGGACGAAATAACAAGAAATTTGAATGGTTCAAAAATATTCACAATATTAAATGCAGCTAGTGGATTTTGGAACATTCCATTAGATGAAAAATCTAGTAAGTTATGCACTTTTGCAACCCCTCATGGTAGATACAAATTCAATAGACTACCATTTGGCATTAAAACTGCTAGTGAAGTATTCCAAGAAACTTTTCAAGAAATTTTTCATATTAAAGGTGTAGTAATCTATGTCGATGATATTTTAATTTATGCCGAGACTAAAGAAGAACATGACAAAATATTGGAAGAAGTATTTAAGATAGCTAGAGAAAAAAATGTAAAATTTAATAGAAACAAATGTAAATTTGGTCTAGATGAAGATAAGTAATTAGGACATAAGTTTTCAAATAAAGGTATATCAATGGATTAAGATAAAATTGAAGCCATCGTAGGAATGCCCAAACCAATTAATAAAAAAGATTTCCAAAGATTCCTAGGTTTCATAACTTATGTAGGAAAATTTATTCCAAACTTATCAGAAATTACTCAACCATTAAGGGATTTAATTAAAGGTAACAATATATTTTCATGGGAACACCCTAAAGAAAAAGCATTTAACGAATTAAAAAAGATAATTTCACAAGAACCAATTTTAAAGTATTTTAATCCCAGAGAGCAATTAACAATATCAGTTGATGCATCTAGCTCAGGCTTAGGAGCAGCACTTTTGCAAAATGAAAAGCCATGTGCATATGCTTCTAGAGCTATGACAGAAACTCAACAAAGATATGCTCAAATAGAGAAGGAACTATTAGCAATATGTTTTGGTGTACAAAAGTTCTATCAATATGTTTATCGAAGAGAGTTTACAGTTGAAACCGATCACAAACCATTAATTTCCATATTCAAAAAATCATTAAACTCATGCCCAGCTAGATTACATAGGATGCTTTTGACATTACAAAAATATAAAATAAATTTAGTTTACAAACCAGGCAAATATCTAATAATAGCTGATACATTATCACGAGCAACAGTAAATAAAGTATTCGAAGATAATTTAGAATTAAACGCTCAAGTATGCCTAATCGAAAAAAAATTAACAATTAAAGAGAACAGGTTAAAACAATTGATAAAAGTAACTGAAGATGATGAAGAATTAAAAATGATAAAAACCTTGATTAAGGATGGATGGCCAAAGAGCATAAATAAAATGACAGTAAATATGAAACCATTTTACAAATTAAAGTCAGAAATAACAATGGGAAGCAATAACTTAATATATATGAATCAAAGAGTCATTATACCAAAATCATGGAGAAACAAAGTCCTTGAAGACATACACACAGGTCATTTAGGTATAAATAAATGCATATCGAGAGCAAAATTTGCAGTACATTGGCCTAATATGATAACACATAGAAAATGTAATTAATAGATGTTACGTATGTAATAAATATTCAAACTCGAATAGAAGAGAGCCTATGATAAATCATCAAATAATTAAAAAACCATGGCAAAAAATAGGAATTGACTGATTGAAATACAAGGTGAAACATTCCTTATTGCAGTGGATTACTACTCAAAATATCCCGAAATCATGACGTTGAACAAAAATCTAACTCCCAAAAAGTAATCAACAAATTAAAATCCATATTTGCTAGACATGGAATACCCAAAATTGTTATATCAGATAGTGGAAGACAATTCATCATTGAAGAATATGAAACATTCTCCAAAGAATGGAATTTTCAAATAACTAAATCATCCCCACATCACCAACAATCCAACGGTTTTACAGAAAGATCAATTCAAACCATTAAGAAATTAATTAAAAAGACATTAGAAAATAAAGAAGACATATACTTAGCTTTATTAAGTTACCGTAACACCCCTGTCTATGATACCTACACACCATCTCAGATATTAATGTCACGATACTTAAGAGACAACTTACCCATTAATGAAAACAAACTAATTTCTCAAATTATAAATAAGACAAAACTAAAGAACAAAATTGACACAAGACAAATCAAATCAAAAATTTATTATGACAAATTAGGTGTACGTTCAAACGTTGAACTTAGAAATGGAATGCAAGTTTGGTTTCAAGAAAAGCCTAAAAGCACTTGGAAACTAGGAAAAATTAAGAATAAAATAAAAGAAAGAACTTACGAAATAGAAAAAGAGGATGGAAGATGTATAATAAGAAATAGTGTTTACATTAAAAACTTCAAAGGTTCAAACGAAGTCATACAACGTTCAAATTTTGTATATAATAATAATATTGTAAATGATAACATTGCAGAGGATAATATTGTAAATGACAACATTACAGATGATAATATTGTAAATGACAACATTACAGATGATTGTATTATAAATGATAACTTTGTAGAAGAAAACATTGTAAAAAGAGTGAACTGTAAAAGAGTAACCAGAAAACCAAAAAACTGTATGACTACGTAACGTAATAAGGGAGATGTAATGATGTAATGTATGTAATGTATGTGCCTTAGAGGTAAAGAAGGTTGTCTAACCTACCGCAACGACCACGCATAGAAGTTTAATAAAGACAGTATACACATGGCAGTTGCGTTGTTCAGTTGATTCCTAGATCCACTCCCAGATATATAACAGATATATTTTGGGAAGAACTAACGACAAAGACAGAGGAGGTAACAGGTAAACTATATGTAGCAGGCGATTTTAATAGTAGAGTAGGGAAAAGAGATCAGATGTACAGTAATGTGATGGGTAATAACGGGGAGAACAAAAGATACGAGAATGGGAAAATAATGCTGGAATATTGCCAAATGAATGAACTAATAATAACAAACACGTTTTTTAATCATAAAAGAATACACCAATATACAAGGGAAGAAAGCTAGAAACGAAAAGTCAATTGTAGACTACATTCTCGTAAAAAGAGAACACAGAAAAGAGGTAGGAGACACTAAAAGTAAGGAGAGGGCCAGAAATTGGAAGTGACCACTACCTAGTGGTAGCAACAATAAAAGAACCAATAATAAAAAGTGATGATAACAAAATGAAGAAAATCGAAGTTAAAAAGATCAAGGCTCACAGATTACAAGAAGAAGACGTAAGCAACGAATACAAGGATCTAGTGGAGAATGAAATAGTACTCAAACAAAATACATACAGGGAAGATGACTTAGATGGAATGTGGAAGGCATTCAAGAATATAATACTAACAGCTGCACAGACAGCATGTGGAAGCTACCAAATGACAAACACGAAAAGACAAACGGGATGGTGGACGAATGAGATAAAAGAGGAGATAAAAACAAGAAGATAGCTTGGAAAGAATATCTAGGAAACAAAACTGCAGAAAGCTATGAAAAATACAAGCACAGCAGAAAATTGGTTAAACAATTAGTAATAGAAGCAAAAAAACAAAGTTGGAGAGAATTTGGAGACAAAATGGAGAAAAGTAGTAAAGACAACATAAAACTGTTCTACAACATAATCAAAAGGTACAAGACAAAAGGGACAAACGAGACGAGACATATAATGAACAAAAAAGGAGAAATAATAACAGATGACATAGAAAGGATGGAGAGATGGAAACAATACTTTCAGCAGTTACTCAACACGGAAGAGGAAGAAAAAGTGACAAATACGAACGAACAAGAACAAGATACAGAAAATGAAGAAGAACAACAGATAAGTATGGGAGATTTGTCAGAAGTAATAAGAAAACAAAAAAAAAAACGGAAAAGCAGCAGTGGACAGAAGGAATGGAGTGGATAGAATCACAACAGAAATGATCAAGAAGCTAGGTACACAAGGGAAATCAATGCTACTAAAAATCTAGAACAAAGCTTGGCAGGAAGAATGTGTGCCAAAGGAGTGGCAGACAGCAATGATAGTACCCATATACAAGAACGGCGACAGAAAAGACTGCAACAATTACAGAGAAATTCATATAATAACTACAAATATGAAAACATATGAACAACTAATAAATAAAAACTTAAAACAAAGCACAGAAAGAACATTAATGGAATCACAGAGTGGATTCAGGGAAGGCAGAAGTATACAGGACCACATATTTATGATAAAACAAATACAGGAAAAGCCAAGCTATGAAAATAAACAGATGTACATAGGATTCATAGATATGGTGAAAGCGTTCGACCGAGTGCCTCGTGAAAAAGTATGGTCGATTTTAAAGGAAAGAAATGTGAATAACAAGATGATAAGGGTAATAAGAAGCATATACCAGAACAACCGTAATATAATAGTGGAAAGAAATCAACAATCCAGCGCATTCACAACAAACAACGGATTAAGACAAGGTGGAGGTCTAAGTCCAAAACTTTTCATTTTATTTATAGACGAAATAATTAGAACATGCAGAGAAAAGGTAAAAACAGTAACGATCGGACATAACAAATTAAAAAGAGTACAAATAGCAGAAGGAGCTTTCGCGGATGACATAATAATAATTGGAAGAAATACAGAAGACCTACAAAATAATCTAAATATATTTAACGAAACACTAAAAACAAATTGAATGCAAATGAACAAAAACAAGACAAAACTGATGATATTGGGAAAGCAAGAACAGATTGATATTAAAATAGATTATACAAAAATAGAACAAGTAGAACAATACAAATACCTAGGGGTAGAAATACAAAAAGTGAAGGTCGAAATGAGAAGGAAATTGATAGCAGAATAAAAAAAACAACAAAGCTATATTTTCAACTGAGAACATTCATAAATAAAAGGGAACTAACAAGAAAAACAAAACTGTCCATATTTAAGTCAATATACAGACCGGTGCTGACATTCGAGTGTGAGTCTTGGGTTCTAACGAAAAGAGAAAATAGCAAAGTCCAGGCAATTGAAATGAAGTACCTTAGGAGAATAATCGGAGTGACAAGAAGAGACCGGATAAGGAACACAGAAATCAGAGACCAGCTGGAAATAGAAACGGTACAAGAATTTATACAGAGAAGGAAATTAGAGTGGTCAAGACACCTACAGAGGATGAAGGAGGAAAGACAAGTGAAACAGGTGTGGCAGGCGAAAACACAAAAGAAGAAAAGTAGAGGTAGACCAATAAAAACATGGGATAGTGAAATGAAAGAAATTATTGAAAAGAAACGGAAAACAATAGCAGAGGCGAAAAAAATGGCGATGAACAGAAAAGAATGGAAGAAATACATCATGGGACCAAGCCAGGAATAACAAGACAAAGCAAAATAAAATAACCCTACACCATAATTGGTAGAAGGGAGAACGATATATATATATATATATATATATATATATATATATATATATAAAATATTATTAATAGGACAAGAATTGCTATAGAGGTGGAGGGAAAATTTGTAATACTTTTCCCAAAACAGTTCAACGCAATTCCTTCTGGTGTATGCGTGGGAGTGAAAATGATACTAAATTTGTAATTTCTTTTATAATTCTTATCTCAGTATATAAGCATCTCACAACATTGCGGTTTTCTTTTTCGGATTCAGCATTTACTGCTCTATCGAACTGTGTGCTCAGTTTAAATCAAAATTTTCCAACTATTTTGTGAAAAGTTTCAAGAGGTTCACCACATGGAATTTTCATGAAAAAAAATGGATTTGCTATAAGCTATAAGTATATTAATGGTAATATTTTGATGAAAAAATCAACAAAACTAACAAATTTTACTGAAAAATGTTAATTTTGTTAATTTTTGTGTAGCGCCACTGTTGTTTTCAACATGCGATCTGATAGCATTTTACATTTTTAGCACTGAAACATCAGAAATTGAGAAATTTTGGCAGTATCTATTGAAAAATTAACAGGTTTTTACAGCTGAAGCTAAGAATTTGACATATTTTGATAGTTGCAATTGAAAATTTGGCAGATTTCGACGGTTTTAATTGAGAATTTGACGTGAACTGTTGCACTTATAAATGTGATATATGTTTACATTTTAAAACAGGGATATCGATAATTGTAAAATTCTTGATTTTAATAGCAGCTCATTATGTTCAACACTTCGTAAAGTGTCATTATATTTGTTGATAATTTGATTATAAACACTATATTTCCGTTATTATGATATCTGTTTTCATAGTGACAGCAGGGGCAGATGGGCAACATACAAGCGGCCAGGGAACGAACTTTTGCCGGCCCATTTTGCATTCATATAAAATTGCAATAATACCATATAATCAAAATAATAATCATACTTCAAAATTTGACAAATATGTAAAAATCAAAAATACTTTACAATAAATAATTTAATATTGAATATATTATTTTTTGTATGTAACACCTCTGAGGATGGCTTATAAAATCCGAAACTAGTCGGGTTAAGATCAGTTAACCCGAATAACGTAAAATAACATTGTTAACATCAAATAAAAAGATTACATAACTACGACAGAGTACTCCCCATAAAGAAAAAAATAATATAAAATTTAATACCATAAGTTTTTCATAATACTTATTTATTTATTAATACAGAGGTTCCTAAAGTATGCGCTCAGTACTGCTTTCAATCATATTAAATAAAATATGAAAAAGATTAGGTAATTAAAATTTGTCATGCTTTGACTAAGAAAATTTAATTATAAATTACAAAATCTTCATTATAAATTACAAAATTTGTTGCAATTTTTTTTAATTATTGGAGTTTTATTCAGGAAGCATATCCCTCACAAAGTTGTTAAAATGTTCATTGTTATTTGCAGATAATTTATTGAACATAAAAGAAAAAAAAAAGAAAAAAATTGAAATGTAATTTTCAACATCTTCACTTTTACAAATTTTACATTACTAATTGTAATTAAAATTGTAAAATATCAATCAAAACACAAAATTGCCATTTGAAGTATACAATTTATATTGAAAATTATGTTAATAATAATAATAATGTTTATTAGCGGGAGAACCTGCATAATATACACATAAAAAATAAATATAAAAACTTACTTAATGAAAATCAACATGAAACTTAATTTGATTAAATTTTTTAAATGATAGTAAAAAATATATATTATAAATTCCAAAACTCAAAGGAAATAACAAAGTTATGACATAAATGATAGAATTTAGTGGAAATTATAAAATTTATTAGTTGTAAATTGTAATGAATTGGAAATTACAAAATTTTCATAAGAATTTTTTAATATAATTTCTAGACTTTTCATAAATTGTAAATATCAATGGTACCTGCGAGTTTTTATTAATTTTATTAATATTCTGACAGAAATTTGCAAAAATTTTAATGCAAAATACAAAAGTAAGTACATAATTACAAAGAGAAATTATGAAGTTTTCGTTGCAAATGACAAATTTTGATATTTTATTACAAATTGCAAGTTCATCAAACCATAAAATTCTCATTGAAATATCTCGCTTGTAAATTGCAATGAATTGGAAATTACAAAATTTTCATTCGAAATTTTTAATATAATCACCAGACTTCATAAATTTACTTCATAAATTGTCACGATCAATGGAACTTGCGAGTATTTTATTGGAAATTATACCGTCTTTCCCCAGATATTCCTTGCAAATGTATTAACCATTTTATAGAAATTTATGAAAAATATATTGGAAGGTGTAATATGTTGATTACATTTTTTTTAAATTCAACAAAAACATGAAATTTTGACATTTTAACTACACATCACAAAAATTTCTTCGAAAACCCCATAAATAGTAATAGCATTATAATGAATGTTACGAAATTTTGATGATGGATTTCAGTTTTTCAATAGAATTTATGGAGAATTAATTGTAAATTACAAAAGTTTTAGAATTTGTAAATGTTAAATTTAAAGTGGAACATTGTAGTAAAAATTGCAAAGTTTTTATAATGAATACAATATTTCAATGGAATTAGAAAACAATCATAAAGTAATAAATAAGTTTTATTAGAATTATGTAATTTTCGTTGTGAATTTCATTATTCATCATTCTAAATTACAAAATTGCTATAACTTCAAGAAAATTTGATTGTTAATTGATACATTTCACTGTAAAATGTAAAATATTCAACATTCGTATTATAATTTTTTTATTATGAATACAATATTTCAATGGAACTAGAAAACAATCATAAAGTAATAAATAAGTTTTATTGGAATTATGTAATTTTCGTTGTGACTTTCATCATTCATCATTCTAAATTACAAAATTGCAATAACTTCAAGAAAATTTGATTGTTAATTGATAAATTTCACTGTAAAATGTAAAATATTAAACATTCGTATTATAAATTACAACATTTAAGCAGCGATTAAGAAAATTTATTGTAAAGTGCAAAAATTTCACTATAAAATGCAAAATGTCATTGGTATTTTTAAGTTGTTCAAGTTAAAATGTTTATAGTTATTCGTAGAAAATTTTATGAAAATAAACTTAGGTGGAAATTACGAACTTTTCATTAGAGATTACAAAATGTTCATTAGAAATTATGAAATTCTTATTATAAATACCAAAATTTGACTATATTTACATTTTCCTTACAAATTAGAAAATTTTATTAAAATGTGCAAAAAGCTAATCAAACCACAACATAGTCATATTAAATCAAGAATATTAATAAACTTGTCGTCGGATTTTCCAGAAAAAAATTCTGGGGCCTGCCGGCCCAACATTCGGGATGCCTACCGGCCCACCGGGAAATTTCCCATTTTCCCGTATGGCCCATCTGCCCCTGGTGACAAGGCCTTGAATTATATGAGTTATTATTGCGCGAAGGAATTTGCTGATTGTTATTAATTATGATGCCTCGGAGAATAGGCAAAAGGCGTTGGCTAATTTTAATCTTATCAAACTTATTCATTCCAGTCTTGAGTTGAAAATTGTTCGTCAACATATTTGATGCCGTATTTAGGTCGCGAGGGTTTTTAACCCTCATTTGTGGACCAATAATTTTACAATTACCAGTGATATTAAAAGGAGAAACAGAACACCAAAATGCATTATTTGCAAAAGAAGTGTTTAATCAATTATTCATTCTTTACAATACAATTTCAAGATTTTACAAGATATCGAAAATTCTCTCTCGTTTTGTAAATTACATATCTTACTTCCGAGTATTATAAAATCAAAAGAACTATTATATATATATATATATATATATATATATATATATATATATATATATATATATATATATATATATATATATATATATATATATATACAAAAGAAGAGCTTCAGCATATTTCCATGTTTTATAATGAGCAATGTCCATTCGAGTCGAAAATTGAAAATCTTCTGAATTTTGAGACAGTAATTCGATGGGTTCTCTGAACCCACGCAGTGCATTTGTTCTGATTTGTTCTAAATTGTTCTGAATTGTCTCTGAAAATTGGACAAGCAGAATCGATCATCCGCATTCATTATATGCGTTGTTAAATAAGAGATTTGCAAATTTAGCAAGTGTTGGATTCTATTGTAAAAGTAGAACGTACTTTTTCCAGCATAACAATTTCTTGATTTCAACTGAAAAGATTGCGTTTTTCCGCGTAGAGATAAAGAGCGCGGTTTTATGATCCGCCGAATTCGCAGTAATACTTGATGAAATATTAAATTCTAATGATATAGATAGCAGCCTCACCTTTAATTTATACAAGTACCTATCCTCGGCATGAGGCACTCATTTTGGAAATCATCCACATCAGCAATATTATAAAATATTAAGTTTAAAGATATATATTTTTTTAAATTTGATATCTTAACTGATTTGAAATAATTAGATCAAGAAACTATACAGAAGGCTACAATTCTATATAAAACTTACCCAAATGATTTGGAGGAAAATTATAATGAATAGTATTTATATTTTAAACGTATAAATATAATGACTGATGAACAAATTATATCAAAAGCAGAACTTTGTTTAAAAACTTTAATTCACTCGGATATTGAATCTACTTTCCCTAATGTATATACCGCTTTTAGAATATTTCTAAGTATTTCTTGCACCAATTGTTCCGGAAAAAGGTTTTTTTTTTCGTTTTAAAGAGGATAAAAAACTATCTTCGTTCATCTTTAGGGCAGTCTAAACTCAACGATTTAAGTATTCTAGCTATTGAATCCGATTTTTTGGAAAATATAGATGTACATGAAATTATTAACGAATATTCAGAAGAAAAATGTAGGAAAAAATATGTATTTTGATTACAAGAATAATATATGTATATTTATGTATATAAATGTTTGTAATAAATTGTTGTTTTTTTTTTGGCAATGCATTTCTTTTAAATTTCACAGGGGCGCCGAATTATAGTAGCGCAGGGTGCCAAAATGGCTTAGAACGGCCCTGATTGTATGTTGTGTTCTGTATTGATAGCTTTATCAATTTCAAAAGCTTTTAATAAAATTTGTTTTAAGCCTTTTTCTGTATTGTGTAAGAGTTTAGTATTTTTTGTTTGTGTCGAAAGTATGATTGTGAAAATGTCGGTGTCGTCCACAATTTGAAATGTTTATGTCTCTTAAATGTTCATTTATTCTTACTTTAAAAGTTCTACCGTTTTCTCCAATGTATTTTGCACCACAATCGTTGCACATTATTGCCTAAATTCCATGTTTTTCTAAAAAGTTTGTTTTATCTTTGGCATTAAATAGATGTGTTTTGATTGTGTGTTTGGTTGAAAAAGACGTTTTAGTGTTATACTCTTTAAGTGTTTGGTTAATTTTGTTGCTTATGTATCCTTGAAATGTGAATGATTTATAATATGTGGTATTTATATCGTTTTCTGTTTGTGTTTTTAATATTATTGTATTATTGTTTATATTGTTTAGTTTTTTGAAATAATTGTATGTTGATTTTTTAATTATTTTGTTTAGAAGAAATTTTTGAAGTTTTGAAAAAAATTAAATTTCTCAAAGTTATAATAATCCTCCCAAGAAGTGTGGCTAGATGATGTATATCTAAATAGAATTGTATACAGTACTGCTAATTGCTCATTGAATATGTTTGTAAAAGAAACTATTGATGCATATTATTTTGCTGTTATGGCCGATGATAGTAGAACAAAAGATAAATTAAGAATGATGATAAATCATATTTTTGCCATTAAGGCAGTTAAATTAATATATCCGATAATTTTTGAATATTTTAAAGAATATTTGATGCAACAGCAAAATTGCTAAACGCGTTGCTCATTAAAAAACCATTTGTGTTTGTTCTTGTATTTGAACAAATTCTTGTAGTAGCTTCAACAGTTCATCAATTACTTCAGAGTGAAATGTTTCGATTCATCTAAAATTTCTCTTGGTGTTAAAACTTTAAATGCAACCTTTGAAACTCTGGGGAAAAATGATCAACACTGATAAATTATAGAAAAATAAATAAATTTTATAGTTTAAGTAATAATTGTACGTCCTTAATCTTATTACTTATAGAATTAGAATATCACGAATTTCAGTCATTTAAAAATAATTTCTAAACTGCTCGGACTTTTGAAAATTTTTCAACATATTCTGAACCAGCATATAAAACGGCATAAGATTGCCTTTTTAACCAGATCTCTAGCTTTCAATATAAGAAAGATACCCATTCAATCCAACTTTATTTAGTACATCCTGTATATCATGATAAACTTCGTACATTTAAACGTAAAATATTATTCCTCTGACTACATTAAATACCAATTAATATCTGCTGTGAAATGTCTTTTAAGGCGAATATCGTAAAACGTAAAGTTTTTTTTTTTTAATTAATAAAACAAGTTTCTAGCTTACCTCAAATAATTTTAAAACTCCAAATAGAAATATAATTAATTACACACAATTTGGAAAATCAGGAAAACCCTATTTCTGTGTATATTTTGCTTACTATAGTGGAAGTCGTATAGTGACTAAGTAGCAAATCTTTAGCTGACGGTACTGACAATAATCTTGCATATATCTACGCCAAATTCTGGGTGTGATTGGCCTGATAAATTGGTTATCTACGGTACAATCAATACTTTTTTAATCATTCAAATGTCAACAACAAACGATTAAGGCTCACTCGCCAAATGTATCATTTTCACAGTTATAGGGTCCTGATTTCTAGCAAATTTGCTTTTTATGTATATTAGTAGCAAATCAAGTAAGAGATAAGAAATAATTCCTAGCCATCCTCAATAAACTTTGGAGACAGAAGCACATTACTGAAGATTGGAGCAAATCAAAGTTTTGGAAAAATACCAAAGGCACAAGTGACAAAAAAAAATTATTATTATTATTATCAATAGGCCCTTTACCTTTCGGTGTGGTCTATACATGTTACATTTCTTACATTACAGTTATATTACATTGTTTTGTTATGTATTTGCAAATTCTTTCCACTCTCTTCTGTTCTTTACCATTTCTCTTGCTTGTTTCACTGTTTTCCCTCTGCTGTTTATTATTTCTTCTATTTTGTTGCCCCATTCTTGTCTTGGTCTACCTCTTTTTCGTTTCTTTCCTGTTTGTGCTTCCCAGATTTGTTTTGTTTGATACGTATTTTTCATCCTAATTAGATGTCCCCACCAGTTGAGCTGCTTCTTTTCTATAAACTTTTCTATTGATTCTATTTCCAATTCCTCTCTGATGTCTTTATTTCGTATCCTGTCTTTTTTCGTTACTTGTTTTACTCTTCTCAGATATTTCATTTCTATTGCCTGTAATCTACTTTTATCTCTCGTTGTTAGCTTCCACGTCTCGCTCCCATATGTCAAAATCGTTCTGTACATAGTTTTCTATATATTCATTTTTGTCTTTCTGCTTATCTCTTTCTTGTTAGTAAGTATATTATTCAGGGCATAGTACGTTTTTATTGTGTTGTTTATTCTGTTGCTTTATTCTCCTTCCATTTTCCCGTCTTCTCTAAATTCTACTCCAAGGTATTTGAATTGCTCTTCTTGTTAAATCTGGTCCTGTCCTATCTGTATATTTATGTGTTCTTTCCGCTTTCCTATTATCATTACTTTTGTTTTGCTGTAGTTCATCTTCATGTTATATTTCTCTAGGTGTTTATTCCATACGTTCATGTTATGTTGCAGGTTCCTCTCACTTTCTGCTATCACTACCACATCATCGGCGTATGCTCCTTCTGATATTTTAACCATTTGCATGTTTTTGTATCCTACGTTTGCTTTTATCATTTCTGTTTTCATGCTCTTCATTATTTCATCCATATATAGGTTGAATAGTGTTGGGCTGAGAGGTCCTCCTTGTCTTAGTCCATTATTTGTTTTAAAAGTTCCTGAAATTTGCCCCTTGTATATTATTGCATTACTGTTGTTGTTATATATATTCTGTATTACTTTCACTATCCTGTTTTCTATTCCTCTCTTTTTCAGTATTAACCATAGTTTCTTTCTTGGTGTCATGTCAAACGCTTTTTCGAGGTTTATAAATCCCAGATATGTATTTTACTATTTGCGATTCTTTTTTCTATGATTTGTTTTATTGTGAAGATGTTGTCTTGCGTGGATCTACCTTTCTTGAAACCACATTGCGGTTCTTTTAGGGTCTGTTCTATTCTTGCTATTATTCTCTTGTTAATTGTCTTTTCTAATATTTTCATCCCTATACTTATTAGTGTTATGCCTCTAGAGTTTGCGCATTTTTTCTTGACACCTTTCTTGTATATCGGTACTATTAACGCTGTTTGCCAGTCTTTTGGTATCATATTTGTGTTCCATATTTGGTTCAGTAGCTTCAGTAGTTTATCTTTTTCTATGGGTCCCATGTGTTTAATCATTTCTGCTGTAACCTGATCTTGTTCTGGTGCTTTTCCTATTTTCAGTTCCCGTATTATTTCTAGAAGCTCTTGTTCGTTGATACTCTCCGTTACTGTTTCTGTGATGTTCTTTTCGCTGTTTCTTATCTTCTGTTCGTTGCCGCTATTTATAGTTAGTAATTCTTCAAAATACTCTTTCCATCTTTCTATTATTTCTTCGTTTTCGTTCAACATTTTGCCTTGTTTGTCTTGTATGTATCTCGTTTCTTGTCTTTTTTCTTTCTTGCGTCCTTTTATTGTTTTATAAAGTAGCTTTTGATTTTCCTTTGCATTTTTCTCCATTGTCTCCCCGAACTTTTCCCATTCCCTGGTCTTTGCTATTCTAACCTCGTCTTTTACTATTTTCCTTATTTCCTTGTACCTTTCGTAGTTATTGCTGTTTTTGACATTTAGGTATCTTTGCCATGCTTTTTTCTTTTCTTTTATTTAATCTCGTATGTCCTCTGACCACCACGCTGTCTGTTGTTTCTTGTTTGTACTTTACTTCAACCCGCATGTCTCTTGTGCTGCTTCAAGCATATTTCTTTTTACGGTATTCCACATTTCTTCTACTGCTTCGGTGTCGTTGGCCACTTCTAACTTGGCATATAATTTCTCTTTGTATTGTATTGCTGTTTCTTCATCTCTTAGGTTGTATGCTCATATCTTCTTGTAGTTTACTGCTATAGTTGGTCGCTGTATTTTTCGGTCACTGTCTTGATAGTTTTCCTTGAGTGTGGTCACCACTAGGTAGTGGTCACTTCCTATTTCATAGCTTCTCTTTACTCTTGTGTCTACTATTTTGCACTTTCTTCTTTGTTCTGTTAATACGTAATCTATTATAGATTTTTCGTTCCTGATAATCACTTTCCTGGTGTATTTGTGTATCTTCCTGTGGTTGAATTCTGTGTTCGCTATTATTAGATTGTGCATTCTACAATAATCTAGCATTTTCTTCCCATTTTCGTTTCCCAAAAAATAAATATACCAACAAATAAATAAATGACGAACGAAAAGAAGCAAATGCAAGAAGTAAAGCATCTAGCTACCTCCTTCAACTTCAAAGATTAGAAACGACTTTTTTGTTAGTTGTATGCTGAGATATGTTATCTCGATTCAAGGTATCAAGTAATAAACTACAATAGTCCGAGATCGATCTATCAACCGTATCAATATACAATGTATAAGAACAAAATTTAACATGTAATAAAATTGAGCACTAATGAAAGCGAAAGTAACTTGGTATGAAGATGAAATGGGCAGAGAAAAAACGAAAAATTCAGTCAGATGAAACCAGAGCAGGAGATGTAGAATTGATTGGTAGAGAAAATTTCAGAATCAATCACAAGTACTAAAATACTTTAAAAGTTCAACGTACTTTGACATTGCGTGCAAAACTTCAGTACGTACCCTTAGAATATTTTCCTTTTTCGGAAAATTTCACTTTAAATTCTATGAACATTTTATTTAATATTTAGTCATAAATATTACTTCGAAAATCAACTTTGTCAATCGAACAAGTATCATACTACAAGAATTATTGTAGTGTTTTGGACGTTTTCGCTTTCTTGACGCTGTTTTATGTCTTTTATTTAACTGAAATTAGAACTAAAATTTAATTCTGTGATATTTCTCATATTAAGGTTCATTAATTCTCTAGTTTAAGTAATAAGATGAAGGACGTACAATTATTATTTAAGCTATAAAATTTATTTATTTTTATATAATTTATCAAGGTATTGTTCATTTACCCCCAGAGTTTCAAAGGTTACAATTAAAGTTTTAATACCAAGAGAAGCTTTAGATAAATCAAACTTGTCACTCTGAAGCAATTGATGAACTCCTGAAACGACTTTAAGAATTTGTTCAAATATAAGAATAAACACAAAATGGTACATTTTTTAACGAGCAACGCGTCTAGCCATTTTACTGTTGCATCAGATATTTTTTTAAATATTCTAAAAGTGTCGGATATGTTAATTTAACTGCCTCAATGGCAAAAATATGATTTAGCATCATTCTTTATTTATCTTCTGTTCTACTATCACCGACAGCAAAATAATATGCATCAATAGTTTCTTTTACAAACATATTCAATAAGCAATTAGCTTTACTGTCTACATTTCCATTTAGATACACATCATCTAGACAAAATTCTTGGGACGATTATAACTTTGCAAAACTGGTAATTTTAATTTTTTTACACTTCAAATACTTCTTCTAAAAAATTTCCACGATTTGTACTTTCGGCCTTACAAAGGGTTCTAAACAAAACAAATTTAGTGTTTGTTTTGTAATAAAACAACTTCTACAGTGATCATATTAGAGAGAGCTATTAAAAATAGACTATTTTTGCATAGCAACTCTATGATACTCAAAATCTCGATGTACTTGATATTTTCTCAAGCTCTGTTCCAATTCTTAAAGCCAAATGAGATAAAAACTGATTCTTTACTGACTCCGTTTATGTACTTTGGAAGCTTCTTTTGTTTTATACATCCTGCTGAATATGGATAGTAATAATAATTGTTTATGTAAATTGAAAATTTACCACCTCCTTGCTGGTTCATTGGTCAGTAACAATAGGTGCTTGATGGCCAAGAAACCAAGAAAACGGAGGAGAACACTTCTGAGGATGTAAGCTGACTCGACTCGTGCTGGGAGTGACTCAGGCACCCCCTTCAGAGGGGGCGCTCTGAAACAGCCTAGTTTCGCCCCTAGAGTATATACTTTTTTTTACATTTGAAAGAAATGGAACATGTCCAAAAACAATAGGTAGATACGTAACCAGGGGCGTATGGGAAAATGGGAAATTTCCCGGTGGGCCGGTAGGCATCCCGAATGTTGGGCCGGCAGGCCCCAGAATTTTTTTCTGGAAAATCCTACGACAAGTTTATTAATAATCTTGATTTAATATGACTATGTTGTGGTTCGATTAGCTTTTTGCACATTTTAATGAAATTTTCTAATTTGTAAGGAAAATGTAAATATAGTCAAATTTTGGTATTTATAATAAGAATTTCATAATTTCTAATGAACATTTTGTAATCTCTAATGAAAAGTTCGTAATTTCCACCTAAGTTTATTTTCATAAAATTTTCTACGAATAACTATAAACATTTTATCTTGAACAACTTGAAAATACCAATGACATTTTGCATTTTATAGTGAAATTTTGGCACTTTACAATAAATTTTCTTAATCGCTGCTTAAATGTTGTAATTTATAATACGAATGTTGAATATTTTACATTTTACAGTGAAATTTATCAATTAACAATCAAATTTTCTTGAAGTTATAGCAATTTTGTAGTTTAGAATGATGAATGACGAAATTCACAACGAAAATTACATAATTCTAATAAAACTTATTTATTACTTTATGATTGTTTTCTAATTCCATTGAAATATTGTATTCATTATAAAAACTTTGCAATTTTTACTACAATGTTCCACTTTAAATTCAACATTTACAAATTCTAAAACTTTTGTAATTTACAATTCATTCTCCATAAATTCTATTAAAATACTGAAATCCATCATCAAAATTTCGTAACATTCATCATAATGCTATTACTATTTATGAGGTTTTCGAAGAAATTTTTGTGACGTGTAGTTAAAATGTCAAAATTTCATGTTTTTGTTGAATTAAAAAAAAAATGTAATCAACATTTTACACCTTCCAATATATTTTTTGTAAATTTCTATGAAATGGTTAATACATTTGCAAGGAATATGATTTCTGGGGAAAGACGGTATAATGTCCAATAAAAAACTCGCAAGTTACATTGATCGTGACAATTTATGAAGTAAATTTATGAAGTCTGGTAATTATATTAAAAATTTGTAATGAAAATTTTGTAATTTCCAATTCATTGCAATTTACAAGCGAGATATTTCAATGAGAATTTTATGGTTTGATGAACATGCAATTTGTAATAAAATATCAAAATTTGTCATTTGCAACGAAAACTTCATAATTTCTCTTTGTAATTTTGTACTTACTTTTGTATTTTGCATTAAAATTTTTGCAAATTTCTGTCAGAATATTAATAAAATTAATAAAAACTCGCAGGTTCCATTGATATTTACAATTTATGAAAAGTCTAGAAATTATATTAAAAAATTCTTATGAAAATTTTGTAATTTCCAATTCATTACAATTTACAACTAATAAATTTTATAATTTCTACTAAATTCTATCATTTATCATGATAACTTTGTTATTTCCTTTGAGTTTTGGAATTTATAATATATATTTTTTACTATCATTTAAAAAATCAAATCAAATTAAGTTTCATGTTGATTTTCATTAAGTAAGTTTTTATTTTTATTTTTTATGTGTATATTATGCAGGTTCTCCCGCTAATAAACATTATTATTATTATTATTAACATAATTTTCAATATAAATTGTATAATTCAAATGGCAATTTTGTGTTTTGATTAATATTTTACAATTTTAATTACAATTTGTAATGTAAAATTTGTAAAAGTAATAATGTTGAAAATTACATTACAATTTTTTTTTTCTTTTATGTTCAATAAATTTTCTGCAAACAACTATGAACATTTTAACAACTTTGTGAGGGATATGCTTCCTGAATAAAACTCCAATAATTAAAAAAAAATGCAGGATCTAATTAAACTTTGTAATTTATAATGAAGATTTTGTAAATTATAATTAAATTTTCTTAGTCAAAGCATGACAAATTTTAATTACCTAATCTTTTTCATATTTCATTTAATATGATTAAAAGCAGTACTGAGCGCACACTTTAGGAACCTCTGTATTAATAAATAAATAAGTATTATGAAAAACTTATGGTATTAAATTTTATATTATATTTTTCTTTAAGGGGAGTACTCTGTCGTAGTTATGTAATCTTTTTATTTGAAGTTAACAATGTTATTTGACGTTATTCGGGTTAACTGATCTTAACCCGACTAGTTTCGGATTTTTTAAGCCATCCTCAGAGGTGTTATTTAAAAAAAATATATATTCAATATTAAATTATTTATTGTAAAGTATTTTTGTTTTTTACATATTTGTCAAATTTTGAAGTATGATTATTATTTTGATTATATGGTATTATTGCAATTTTATATGAATGCAAAATGGGCCGGCAAAAGTTCGTTCCCTGGCCGCTTGTATATTGCCCATCCGCCCCTGTATACATTGGAAAATGCAATTCGTATTTTCTTATAGAGCGCTAAACTTTAACGCCGATTATCTGTAAACAATGCTGACATGGCTGAAACCATCCACAACCATCCACAATAGGAATTTTACAACACAAATATAGCCTAAAGATCATTTACTTTCAGCCTCTTCCTTTTCAGATAATTTGTCAATAAATGTAGTGATTGATTGGCTTTGGTTTTGGATTTAATCCCCGAAGTCTATTATTTCTGATAGCCGATAGTTGAATTAGTTTCACTTTCAAATTGTACTTAACTTTCAAATACTAAATATTAAATTGTCTGCA
This sequence comes from Othius punctulatus, assembly GCA_951805005.1. Classification (NCBI taxonomy): domain Eukaryota; kingdom Metazoa; phylum Arthropoda; class Insecta; order Coleoptera; family Staphylinidae; genus Othius; species Othius punctulatus. The sequence continues at coordinate 73,369,433 of OX638143.1, read as the reverse complement.
TATAGCCGATCAAAATCATTGTTTATGCATATTGTCTACTCGAAATGTAGACAATAATAAATTATGTATAAATAGCATCAGGGGCGGATGGGCAACATACAAGCGGCCAGGGAACGAACTTTTGCCGGCCCATTTTGCATTCATATAAAATTGCAATAATACCATATAATCAAAATAATAATCATACTTCAAAATTTGACAAATATGTAAAAATCAAAAATACTTTACAATAAATAATTTAATATTGAATATATTATTTTCTGTATATAACACCTCTGAGGATGGCTTATAAAATCCGAAACTAGTCGGGTTAAGATCAGTTAACCCGAATAACGTCAAATAACATTGTTAACATCAAATAAAAAGATTACATAACTACGACAGAGTACTCCCCACAAAGAAAAAAAATAATATAAAATTTATTACCATAAGTTTTTCATAATACTTATTTATTTATTAATACAGAGGTTCCTAAATTGTGCGCTCAGTACTGCTTTCAATCATATTAATTAAAATATGAAAAAGATTAGGTAATTATAATTTGTCATGCTTTGTCTAAGAAAATTTAATTATAATTTACAAAATCTTCATTATAAATTACAAAGTTTAATTAGATCCTGCAATTTTTTTTTAATTATTGGAGTTTTATTCAGGAAGCATATCCCTCCCAAAGTTGTTAAAATGTTCATAGTTATTTGCAGAAAATTTATTGAACATAAAAGAAAAAAAAAATAAGAAAAAAATTGAAATGTAATGTTCAACATTATTACTTTTACAAATTTTACATTACGAATTGTAATTAAAATTGTAAAATATTAATCAAAACACAAAATTGCCATTTGAATTATACAATTTATATTGAAAATTATGTTAATAATAATAATAATGTTTATTAGCGGGAGAACCTGCATAATATACACATAGAAACTAAATATAAAAACTTACTTAATGAAAATCAACATGAAACTTAATTTGATTTGATTTTTTAAATGATAGTAAAAAATATATATTATAAATTCCAAAACTCAAAGGAAATAACAAAATTATCATGATAAATGATAGAATTTAGTAGAAATTATAAAATTTATTAGTTGTAAATTGTAATGAATTGGAAATTACAAAATTTTCATAAGAATTTTTTAATATAATTTCTAGACTTTTCATAAATTGTAAATATCAATGGAACCTGCGAGTTTTTATTAATTTTATTAATATTCTGACAGAAATTTGCAACAATTTTAATGCAAAATACAAAAGTAAGTACAAAATTACAAACAGAAATTATGAAGTTTTCGATGCAAATAACAAATTTTGATATTTTATTACAAATTGCAAGTTCATCAAACCATAAAATTCTCATTGAAATATCTCGCTTGTAAATTGCAATGAATTGGAAATTACACAATTTTCATTAGAAATGTTTAATATAATTACCAGACTTCATAAATTTACTTCATAAATTGTCAAAATCAATGGAACTTGCGAGTTTTCTATTGGAAATTATACCGTCTTTCCCCAGAAATCATTTTCCTTGCAAATGTACTAACCATTTCATAGAAACTTACAAAAAATATATTGGAAGGTGTAAAATGTTGATTACATTTTTTTTAAATTCAACAAAAACATGAAATTTTGACATTTTAACTACACATCACAAAAATTTCTTCGAAAACCCCATAAATAGTAATAGCATTATGATGAATGTTACGAAATTTTGATGATGAATTTCAGTATTTCAATGGAATTTATGGAGAATTAATTGTAAATTACAAAAGTTTTAGAATTTGTAAATGTTGAATTTAAAGTGGAACATTGTAGTGAAAATTGCAAAGTTTTTATAATGAATACAATATTTTAATGGAATTAGAAAACAATCATAAAGTAATAATTAAGTTTTATTAGAATTATGTAATTTTCGTTGTGAATTTCATCATTCATCATTCTAAATTACAAAATTGCAATAACTTCAAGAAAATTTGATTGTTAATTGATAAATATCACTGTAAAATGTAAAATATTCAACATTCGTATTATAAAGTTTTTGTTAAGATTACAATATTTCAATGGACTTAGAAAACAATCATAAAGTAATAAATAAGTTTTATTGGAATAATGCAATTTTCGTTGTGACTTTCAACATTCATCATTCTAAATTACAAAATTGCAATAACTTCAAGAAAATTTGATTGTTAATTGATAAATTTTACTGTAAAATGTAAAATATTCAACATTCCTATTATAAATTACAACATTTAAGCAGCGATTATGAATATTTATTGTAAAGTGCCAAAATTTCACTATAAAATGCAAAATGTCATTGGTATTTTCAAGTTGTTCAAGTTAAAATGTTTATAGTTATTCGTAGAAAATTTTATGAAAATAAATTTAGCTGGAAATTACGAACTTTTCATTAGAGATTACAATATGTTCATTAGAAATAATGAACTTCTTATTATAAATACCAAAATCTGATTATATTTACATTTTCCTTACAAATTAGAAAATTTTATTAAAATGTGCAAAAAGCTAATCAAACCACAACATAGTCATATTAAATCAAGATTATTAATAAACTTGTCGTCGGATTTTCCAGAAAAAAATTCAGGGGCCTGCCGGCCCAACATTCGGGATGCCTACCGGCCCACCGGGAAATTTCCCATTTTCCCGTATGGCCCATCCGTCCCTGAATAGCGTGTAAACCACTACTAAAAATGAACCAAGGCACCTTTTAATATAGGTAACTCAATATACATCTTTGTATGCTTTTGCCTAATACAAGTTACAACCACATTATGTTTATCGTCTCTGTTAACTGTGGCTTTTCTATTGTTTTACTATTCATCATGCTGAGGAGAAATTGTTACCTAATCGATCATATTGAGGTCCATTGTAATGTGAATAGTTATCTCTAAAGAGATGTACTACTATTTTCTATTGTAATTGTTACCTAATCGGTCATATTTAGGTCTACTGTAAAGTGAATAGTTATCTCTAAAAAGATGTACTACTATTTACTATTGTCGTCTGTTTTAATATTAGTCATGCTGAGGGGAAATTGTTACCTAATCGGTCATATTGAGGTCCACTATAAAGTGATTACTTGCTTTATTTTTTTTTTTCTAATATCGTCTGTTGTATTATTAATTGTACAATCCTGTATTATGAACGTTATCCCTCTATAATTTGTACATTTCTTTTAATGCACGATTATGTAGAGAATAAATTGTAGTCTATGGGCTGGTAAAGATGTCATCACAATCCGGTGCATATATTTTTTTTAGATGTGTAATTATTTTTTCAAAAGGTGCATTTAAAAAAATCTTGAGGTTATTAAACTTAATCTCCAATCACCTATCTCTTAAAGTACCTATTGATAATATATTTATATCACACACATTTCATTAACTTAAAAGCCAGATATTACAACTAGATATATCGTATTTAATATTATTATTATTATTTATCGACTGCCTTATACCTTGCGGTATCGGCGTTTTATATTTTTTTGTCTTCACAATAAATTACATTTACATTATTACACTTTTACACAATAATTACATCTTTACAATTTACTCTCTGTGTTACATTACTCATTGTATACATTGCTCCAGAAAACCTGGAAGACAGAGTAGAAAAAGAGGAAAGACAAAAAAGAAGAAACAACATTATAATAACAGGCATAACGGTAGAAGCAAATCAAGAGCAAAAAGAAGTAGAGAAATTCCTAGAAGAGAAACTGAAGATACAAGTCAAGATAGATAAAGCTCACATGATTCATAAAAACAAATAATACGGGTAGAAGCCGGATCATGGGAAACAAAATAACAAATAATGAAGGCTAAAGAGAACGTGAAAGGTACCAAGATATATATATATAGACAACGACTTAACACAAGAAGAAATATCTGTGCAAAAATAAATCAGGGATATAGCAAGAGAAGAGAAATCGAAAGGGAACAGAATCAAGATAGGATAACGAAAAATAACAATCAACGGGGAGGAGTACAGATGGAATAAAGAAGCAAAGGGAATGGAATCAACGGCGGTATAAAAAAACTGAAAAAAAAACAACTAAAGAAAAGGATCACTAAGGAAACGACACGGCGAGGAAACTGTAATAGAAAGGAGAAAAACATAATAAAAATAGGAATATGGAATTTAAGAAGTATAAAAGGAAAGGAGGAAGAAATAGTAGAAGAAATGAAGACACAGAAACTGGACTATCTAGGAATAACCGAGACAAAAATGAAAGGAAGGGTAATGAAAGAACTCAAAGACGGATACAGGCTATACTGGGCAGAAGTAGAAAATAACAAGAGAGGAGCAGAGGGAGTAGGACTAATAGCAAAACCGGATAAAATAAACAATATAATAAATGAGACATACGGAGTCGGAAGAACACTGAGAGTAGAAGTCAAAACAGAACAAAATAAAACATGAACATAATTGTGGTATATGCACCAAATGAAAACGACAAAGAGGAAGAAAAAGACCAATTCTATGAGAACCTACAAAAAGAAATAATGACGGCAAAGGGAGCACAATAGTGATGGGGGATATGAACGGAAGAGTGCGAAAAGAAAACAAAGGCAAAGAAAAGTATATGAGAACATATGGAGAGGAGAACAGAAACGAAAATGGGAAAAGAATAGTAGAATTATGCATAGCAAATGACCTCATTTTAACAAACACAAAATTTAAGCACAAAGCCATACACAAATTCACAAGAGAGGTTAGATCAAGAAAAGAGTAATCAATAATCGACTACTTCCTAGTAAACGCCAAAGAATGGAAAAAAGTTAAAGATGTTAAGGTAACAAAACAAGCGAAAATCGGGAGCGACCACTACCTGGTAAAAATGGAAATCAACATAAGAGTAAAAGACCCAAAGAGCAAGGAAACAGAGAGGAAGATAACAAAAAAAATCAACAGCTACAAACTAAATGAGGAAGAAACAAGAAGCAAATACCAAACAAAGATAGAGAATAGCTACAGACAAACAAACAAAGCAGAAGGAGTAGAAGTAGGATAACTAACTACATAATAGTCTACGGATCAGATGAAAACGACACAAAAGAAAATAAAGATAAATTTTTGAAAAAACTACAGGGAATCACAGAACAGTGCGAAGATGAAACATTATACCTAATGGGTGACCTAAACGCTAGAGTAGGTAATAAGAACAGAGGATTAGAACACGTAATAGGGAGACAAGGAGAAAAACACAAAAAAAGGAAATGGAAACGGACTACTGGACTTCTGCGCTATAAACAATCGAATAATACTGAACACACTATCAAACACAAGAGAATACACAAATACACGTGAGAAGTAAGTAGTAAACACGAACGATCGATAATAGATTACATAATAACGAAAGAGACCCAAAGGAAACAAATAAACGACGTACGAGTGTACAGGACATACGAAATAGGGAGCGATCACTTCCTAGTGGGAGCAACGCTCAAAAAAGAAACAGAGACGGAAGAAATTCAAATAAAAAACACAACACGAGAAATAATAAAAGTGTACAAACTGAAAGACCAAGAAATAAAGAATCAATATCAGGAATTAATAAAACAAGAAGCAGAGAAATTGGAAAAAAAAACAATACGTGAACGCAGAAGAAATATGGAATGATTTCAAACACATGTTAACAAGAGCAGCGAGAGAGGCCTGCGGCACAATAAAAACCAACAGGAAGAAAAAACAAACGAACTGGTGGACAGAAGAGCTGAAGAAAGAAATAAAACTGAAAAAGAAGACATGGCAAAGATACCTACAAAGCAAAACAACGACAGATTATGAAAAATACACAACACAAAGAAGACAGGTAAAAAACAAAGTGAAACAAGCTAAAGAAGAATCATGGGAACAATTCGGTGAGAAAATGAAAAAAATACCGCATGGAAAACCAAAATCTATTCTATAACGTGATAAGAAGAAACAGAAGAAAAAAACTAGCAAGATACACCAAATAAAGGACAAAGACGGGAAAATACTGACAGGAGATGAAGAATAGCGGAAGGATGGAAGCAACACTTCGAGGAGCTGCTGGGCAAAGAAAATGGTATCGAAGAAAGAGTCGAAGAAAAACAAACGAATCAGCAGAAGAAATGAGAAAACAAAACAAAAAAAAAGAAGAAATAACGGAAGGGAAAATAACACCGGAAGAAGTAAACAAAGCAGTAAGAAAACTGAAGCTGGGGAAAGCACCGGGAATAGACAAAATCAAAAACGAACAACTAAAATACAGGGGAAATGAGAGAACTGAGCAGGGGCGGATGGGCAACATACAAGCGGCCAGGGAACGAACTTTTGCCGGCACATTTTGCATTCATATAAAATTGCAATAATACCATATAATCAAAATAATAATCATACTTCAAAATTTGAGAAATATGTAAAAATCAAAAATACTTTACAATAAACAATTTAATATTGAATATATTATTATTTTTTAAATAACACCCTTGAGGATGGCTTATAAAATACGAAACTAGTCGGGTTAAGATCAGTTAACCCGAATAATGTCAAATAACATTGTTAACATCAAATAAAAAGATTACATAACTACGACAGAGTACTCCCCATAAAGAAAAAAATAATATAAAATTTAATACCATAAGTTTTTCATAATACTTATTTATTTATTAATACAGAGGTTCCTAAAGTGTGCGCTCAGTACTGCTTTCAATCATATTAAATAAAATATGAAAAAGATTAGGTAATTAAAATTTGTCATGCTTTGACTAAGAAAATTTAATTATAATTTACAAAATCTTCATTATAAATTACAAAGTTTAATTAGATCCTGCATTTTTTTTTTAATTAATGGAGTTTTATTCAGGAAGCATATCCCTCACAAAGTTGTTAAAATGTTCATAGTTATTTGCAGAAAATTTATTGAACATAAAAGAAAAAAAAATTGAAATGTAATTTTCAACATTATTACTTTTACAAATTTTACATTACAAATTGTAATTAAAATTGTAAAATATTAATCAAAACACAAAATTGCCATTTGAATTATACAATTTATATTGAAAATTATGTTAATAATAATAATAATGTTTATTAGCGGGAGAACCTGCATAATATACACATAAAAAATAAATATGAAAACTTACTTAATGAAAATCAACATGAAACTTAATTTGATTTGATTTTTTAAATGATAGTAAAAAATATGTATTATAAATTCCAAAACTCAATGGAAATAACAAAGTTATCATGATAAATGATAGAATTTAGTAGAAATTATAAAATTTATTAGTTGTAAATTGTAATGAATTGGAAATTACAAAATTTTCATAAGAATTTTTTAATATAATTTCTAGACTTTTCATAAATTGTAAATATCAATGGAGCCTGCGAGTTTTTATTAATTTTATTAATATTCTGACAGAAATTTGCAAAAAATTTTAATGCAAAATACAAAAGTAAGTACAAAATTACAAAGAGAAATTATGAAGTTTTCGTTGTAAATGACAAATTTTGATATTTTATTACAAATTGCAAGTTCATCAAACCATAAAATTCTCATTGAAATATCTCGCTTGTAAATTGCAATGAATTGGAAATTACAAAATTTTCATTAGAAATTTTTAATATAATTACCAGACTTCATAAATTTACTTCATAAATTGTCACGATCAATGGAACTTGCGAGTTTTTTATTGGAAATTATACCGTCTTTCCCCAGAAATCATATTCCTTGCGAATGTACTAACCATTTCATAGAAATTTACAAAAAATATATTGGAAGGTGTAAAATGTTGATTACAATTTTTTTAAATTCAAAAATATCATGAAATTTTGACATTTTAACTACACATCACAAAAATTTCTTCGAAAACCCCATAAATAGTAATAGCATTATGATGAATGTTACGAAATTTTGATGATGGATTTCAGTATTTCAATAAAATTGATGGAGAATTAATTGTAAATTACAAAAGTTTTAGAATTTGTAAATGTTGAATTTAAAGTGGAACATTGTAGTAAAAATTGCAAAGTTTGTATAATGAATACAATATTTCAATGGAATTAGAAAACAATCATAAAGTAATAAATAAGTTTTATTTGAATTATGTAATTTTCGTTGTGAATTTCATCATTCATTATTCTAAATTACAAAATTGCTATAACTTCAGGAAATTTTGATGGTTAATCGATAAATTTCACTGTAAAATGTAAGATATTCAACATTCGTATTATAAAGTTTTTATTATGAATACAATATTTCAATGGAATTAGAAAACAATCATAAAGTAATAAATAAGTTTTATTGGAATTATGTAATATTCGTTGTGACTTTCATCATTCATCATTCTAAATTACAAAATTGCAATAACTTCAAGAAAATTTGATTGTTAATTGATAAATTTCAATGTAAAATGTAAAATATTCAACATTCGTATTATAAATTACAACATTTAAGCAGCGATTATGAAAATTTATTGTAAAGTGCCAAAATTTCACTATAAAATGCAAAATGTCATTGGTATTTTCTGTTCAAGTTAAAATGTTTATAGTTATTCGTAGAAAATTTTATGAAAATAAACTTAGGTGGAAATTACGAACTTTTCATTAGAGATTACAAAATGTTCATTAGAAATTAGGAAATTCTTATTATAAATACCAAAATTTGACTATATTTACATTTTCCTTGCAAATTAGAAAATTTTATTAAAATGTGCAAAAAGCTAATCAAACCACAAAATAGTCATATTAAATCAAGAATATTAATAAACTTGTCGTCGGATTTTCCAGAAAAAAATTCTGGGGCCTGCCGGCCCAACATTCGGGATGCCTACCGGCCCACCGGGAAATTTCCCATTTTCCCGTATGGCCCATCCGCCCCTGGGACTGAGCAACTAACGAGACTATTAAACGAAGTTTGGAAGACAGAAAAAATACCCAAAGACTGGCAAACAGCAGCCATAATACCGATATGGAAGAAAGGAGATAAAAGGGAATGTAGTAACTACAGAGGAATTTCCCTATTATGTGCGACAGAAAAGATATACGAGGACATACTGGAAAAAAAAATAAGACAAAAACTAGAAGGAAAACTAGAACCATTGCAGAGCGGATTCAAAAGAGAACATTGCACAATAGATCACCTATTCACAATCAGGAACTTAATAAATGAACTAAGAGAGCACCAGAAACAAATATACATGGCATACATAGATCTAGAAAAAGGCTTTCACAAAATAAATAGAGTATACGTATGGCAGGCACTACAAGAAAAACAAGGAGGACAAAAACTGATTAGGGCAGTAAAAATTATATATACCAAAACAGAGAACTGTATAAGAACGGGTAACATTAAGTCCAAGAATTTCACAACGAGCAACGGTCTAAGACAAGGAGGAGAGTTAAACCCATTCCTATTCATAATGGCTATAGATGCGGTAATGAAAAATATAAAAGAGAAAACAAAAAAAACACACGTGGGATACAGGAACCTTAAAGCAATGGAAATCACTAAGTGTATATTTGTAGACGATGCAGCACTAATAGCGAAAAACATTAAGGACCTAGAAGCAAACATTAAGATAAGGAGCGAAGAACTTGCAAAAGCGGGACTGAAAATCAACACAGAAAAAACCAAAAATAATGAAAATAGGGGGAGGAAAAGAAACAGAAGAAATAACAATAAGCAACACCAAAATTGAACAAACCGAACAAATTAAATACCTAGGGCAAATAATAGATAGCACAGGGGATTTTGAAGTGGAAATAAACAATAGACTGCAGGCAGCAACAAGAACTTTCCAGACGTTCCAAAAGATAATACTAAACAACAAGAAGATATCGAGAAAAACAAAACTAACAATAAACAAAGTAATACTAATACCAACACTAATATATGGATGCGAAACGTGGACGCTAAACAGGAGACAAAAAAGTAAGATACAGACACTAGATATGAAGAATCTTAGGAAAGTATACGGAGTAACCAGAAAAGACAGAATCAGAAACATAGACATAAGAAGAGGACTAGAAATAACAGAACTAAACAAAATAATAGAAGACAGACAGCTGCAATGGTTGGGACACCTACACAGAAGATCAAACAAAAATCACATGGCATACAAAAATAACCGGAAAAAGAAAAGTGGGAAGACCGAAAAGAGGGACAAATATGTCGAAAATATTATGGAAAGAAGACGAATATCTAACGCCCAAATGAAGAAAAGCACAGGAAACAAGAAGATCTGGAACCTACTAGTGAAAGAAAATACAAGAAATTGAAAAACTACATTCTTCTACACCCGAAAGGGTAGGAGAATTATGATTACAATAATAATAAATTAGAGTTAAGTTTGTAACAAAAATGTTTAAACATAAAGTATAATAGTATTTATCCCGACAAGGTCATACGATTTTCATAGTACATCAAATATGGCACATTTTTTTTAAAGATTGGGATATAAATTGGGACTATTAATTTATGAGACAGGCCGACAAAGGTATTATTTGTTTTGAGAGTTTATAAAAAAATGCACTAATATTCATTATCTTTGCTATCAGACGCCGCACCTCCCCAATCGTAAATCGTTTTTTTTTCTGTTTGAAAAACGTGTATAGTATAAACAATATATACTATTTTGAAACAGCCATTCATATTTACAGCCACTCTCGTAAATTTTATCAGTGAGCGATCCAGGAATTGGTTAAGACCGCCTTATCCAATTCCTGGATTCCTGGATTAGTTATTCAAATAGAGCATAAGTAAGTATGATTATGATCATACAAGTAATAAAAATAGCATTTTAATAGATTGCCTAATCTATTTCATCATAGGCAAATTTCTTATTTGCAAATCTAAAGGTACTAAAGCAAACATCCTTCAAGCAGTTCATGTGTTCGCTACGAGATGGAGCAATGACATAATTGCCGTGCCTTGTTGCCAACAACTCTGTCAACAGACTCCTAACAGAAGTTTAAAAAATCAAAAAATACTAAAGCAAAGAAAGAGGATTTGGTATCAAAACCGTCAACAAGTAACAGTTCTACATGTACAAACGTGTCTGATCAATTTGCCACATATGATACAGTAACTTAAATTGGAAGAAATTATCAACAACAATGGGAAATAACATATCATTGGATTCAGTATGAAAATAACAAATTTTTGTGTCGTATCTGCAAAGAAACATGTAAGATGAAAGTCCCTTTACCAAAAACGTTACTAAAAGACACAAGGTTTATCGAAAAATTTGTGAAAAATGGATTTAACGGTTGGAATAAAGCGCTTGGAAAAATGACAGATAGTTTTACTATAAACCTACTTAAAAACCTACCTCCCTAAAACAACAATGCAAAATTAGTTGAAATAATGAACGTGTTAATAAGAACAAAATAAATTATATTATGAAAAACAAAGTATAAACACACTTACATTACATAAACTAAGTGAAGATTACTCGACTTGTGTGTCCTACAGGACCTAATAATAACCAATACATTTTTTAAATACAGATATACGTGAAAGATGACAAGCAAAAACGAGAAATCAATCATAGATTACACAATGGTGAAGAAAACAAGTAAAAATAAAATTATGGACACGAGAGTGAGAAGAGGGCCGGAAATTGGAAGCGACCATCTCCTAGTAACTACAAAAATCAGGGAAAGGACAGAAGCAGCTGAACGGAATACAACATTAACAAATACAATAGAATTTGAACAAATTAAAGCCTACAGAATAGCAAACCAGGAAGTAGCCAAAAAGTACGAGGTAGAGTTAACAATACAGCTCGAGAACAATACGATAAGGCAAGATAACACAGACATATTATGTAAACACTTCAAAATAACATTATTTGAGACCGCAAAAATGGTTTGTGGAAGCAGTAGGACAAGTAATAAAAAGAAACAAACTAGCTGGTGGTCAGAAGAAATAAAAAATGAAATAAGAACAAAAAAGAAGAAATGGAAAATTTACATAGGAAATAAAACCACAGAAAATTACGTCAAATATAAAATAGAAAGAACGCTAGTCAAGGAATTGGTAATAGCTGTAAAAAGACAACAATTGATTGAATTTGGCAATAAAATGGAAAGAGACAGCAAAGTAAGCCAAAAACTATTTTATAGGGCACTAAAGACATTCAGAAGAGGAAGAACCCAACACACAAGAGGAATCAAAAATAAAGGCGGGGAACTGCTAACGCAAGAGAAAGAAGTGATGGACAGATGGAAGGAGCACTTTCAAGAACGTCTATGGGCGGAACAAAAAGAACAAACAGTAGACAGCAGTGAAAATTCGCGGGAAACAGAGGACAAAGAACAGGCAATTACCATAACAGAGATAAACGAAGCTATAAGAAACCTGAAAAATGGGAAAAGTCCAGGATACGACAGAGTCACGACGGAAATGCTAAAATACATGGGACAAAAAGCTACGGAGAAATTACACCAGATAATAAGCAAAGCATGGGAAGAGGAACAAATCCCCAAAGACTGGAAAACCACTCTCATAGAAACAATACATAAAAAAGGAGACAAACATGCAATAACTATCGAGGAATATCACTGACCAGTGTGGTTATGAAAGTATACGAACAAATAATCGACAAAAGGATCAGAGCAAAAATAGAAAATACATTGGCAGAACGGCAAAGCGGATTTAGAAAAGGCAGAAGCATTCAAGACCACATATTTACAATAAAACAATTAATAGAAAAGAAATACCAACAAGAAGGGAAAACAATTTTGTAGGATTTATTGATATAGAAAAAGCTTTTGACAAAATTCCCTGAAGAAAACTATGGAAGGTAATAGAAGAGAACGGCATCAACCAAAAAATAATAAGAATAATTAAAAACATTTATGAAGGAAATAACAACCGTGTCATAAGCCAGGGCGGAATTTCAGAACCATCCCAAACAAACGAAGGATTAATACAGGGAGGTGGACTAAGCCCCCTACTATTCATAATATACATTGATGAAGTCATCAGAAAGTGCACACAAAAACTAAAAAGCTGCATGTAGGATATAGACAACTTCAAATAATATCAATCTCTGAAGGAGCTTTCGCGGATGACCTAATACTGATTGCAGGAAAGGAAGAAGAACTGAGCACGAATCTCAAAACTTGGAATGAAGCACTAAAAGAATATGGAATGATAATAAATAAAAGCAAAACGAAAGTAATTGCAATTGGAGATGAACAACACAAGATCAACATAACATTAGAAAACAGAAATTGAACAAGTAAAAAACTACAAATACCTTGGAGAGGATATACATATTAATGGTAATCAAGAATTGGAAATAAACAATAGAATAGAAAAAGCAATGAAAACATAGTACGCTAAGGAATCATTCATAAACAAGAAGGAAATATCAAAGAAAACAAAAATTAACGTATACAAAACCATATACAGAGCAATACTGACCTTTGGTTGCGAAACATGGGTGTTGAACCAAAGGCAAAAAAGTAAGATCCAAGCAGCGGAAATGAGATTCCTTAGGGGAGTTAAAGGAGTGACAATCACACAAGATAAGAAGTTCGCAAATCAGAAAAGAACTAGGAACTAGACCAATACTAGAATTTATCGAAATAAGACAACTTAGCTGGTGGGGCCATCTGCAACGGATGGAAAGCAAAAAGACGGTAAAACAAATATGGGAGGCAAAGACATAAAGTAAAAGGAAAAGGGGAAGACCCAAAGCAACATGGGATAGAAGGGTAGAAAAAATACTGAAAGCTAGAGGAACCACATAGAAAGAAGCCAAAAGAATTGCACGAAACAAAAAAGAATGGGCAAAATTTGTGTACAATAAAAATGGAATAGTTTATACAAAATGTAAACGAAAAATGATTTGTAAATTATACACCCAACACCATACACCATTAAAATGATAAATGGGGATATGATAATAAATATATATATATATATATATATATATATATATATATATATATATATATATCTGGGATTTAAAGACCTCGAAAAAACGTTTGACATGACCCCAAGAAAGAAACTATGGTTAATACCAAAAGAGAGAGGAATAGAAAACAAGATAGTCAAAGTAATACAGAATATATATATAACAACAACAGTAATGCAATAATGTACAAGGGGCAATTTTCAAGAAATTTTAAAACATATACTGGACTAAGACAATGAGGAGTTCTCAGCCCAACACTATTCAACTTATATATGGATGAAATAATGAAGAGCATGAAAACAGAAATAATAAAAGCAAACATAGGATACAAAAACATGCAAATGATTAAAATATCAGAAGAAGCATATGCCGATGATGTGGTAGTGATAGCAGAGAGTGAGAGAAACCTGCAAGATAACATGAACGTATGGAATAAACACCTAGAGAAATATAACATGAAGATGAACAACAGCAAAACAAAAGTACTGATAATAGGAAAACGGGAAGAACACATAAATATACAGATAGGACAGGACCAGATTGAACAAGTGGAGCAATTCAAATCCCTTGGAGTAGGACTTACACAAGACGGGACAATGGAAGGAGAATTAAACAACAGAATAAACAACACAATAAAAACGTACTATGCCCTGAATAGTATACTTACTGACAAGAAAGAGATACGCAGAAAAACAAAAATGAATATATACAAAACTATATACAGAACGATTTTGACATATGGGAGCGAGACGTGAAAGCTAACAAAGAGAGTTAAAAGTAGATTACAGGCAACAGAAATGAAATATCTGAGAAGAGTAAAACAAGTAACGAAAAAAGACAGGATACGAAATGAAGACATCAGAGAGGAATTGGATATAGAATCAATAGAAAAGTTTATAGAAAAGAAGCACCTCAACTGGTGGCGACATCTAATTTGGATGAAAAATGCGAATTAAACAAAACAAATATTTAATAATATTATAATTATATAATATTATAATATAATAACAAATTAAACAAAGGGGGGGACGAAGTCCCCCCCCCCCCCCCTCCCGCCTTTTATTTGCTGTAATTATGACATGACATGTGACCTTGTTGCAACAAATAAAGAAAACATCGAAAAAAAAAAAAAAAAAAAAAATCTGGGAAGCACAAACAGGAAAGAAACGAAAAAGAGGTAGACCAAGACAAGAATGGGGCAACAAAATAGAAGAAATAATAAACAGCAGAGGGAAGACAGTGAAACAAGCAAGAGAAATGGTAAAGAACAGAAGAGAGTGGAAAGAATTTGCAAATACATAACAAAACAATGCAATATAACTGTAATGTAAGAAATGTAACATGTATAGACCACACCGAAAGGTAAAGGGCCTATTGATAATAATAATAATAATTTTTTTTTGTCACTTGTGCCTTTGGTATTTTTCCAAAACTTTGATTTGCTCCAATCTTCAGTAATGTGCTTCTGTCTCCAAAGTTTATTGAGGATGGCTAGGAATTATTTCTTACCTCTTACTTGATTTGCTACTAATATACATAAAAAGCAAATTTGCTAGAAATCAGGACCCTATAACTGTGAAAATGATACATTTGGCGAGTGAGCCTTAATCGTTTGTTGTTGACATTTGAATGATTAAAAAAATATTGATTGTATCGTAGATAACCAATCTGCAAAGCCAATCACACCCAGAATTTGGCGTAGATATTTGCAAGATGATTGTCAGTACCGCCAGCTAAAGATTTGTTACTTAGTCACTATACGACTTCCACTATAGTAAGCAAAATATACAAGGAAATACGGTTTTTCTGATTTTCAAAATTGTGTGTAATTAATTAAATTTCTATTTGGATTTTTAAAATTATTTGAGGTAAGCAAGAAACTTGTTTTATTAATAAAAAAAAAAACTTTACGTTTTACGATATTTGCCTTAAAAGACATTTCATAGCAGACATTATTTGGTATTTAATGTAGTCAGAGGAATAATATTTTACGTTTAAATGAACGAAGTTTATCATGATATACAGGATGTACTAAATAAAGTAGGATTGAATGGGTATCTTTCTTATATTGAAAGCTAGAGATCTGGTTAAATAGGCAATGTTATGCCGTTATATATGCTGGTTCAGAATATGTCGTAAAATTTTCAAAAGTCCGAGCAGTTTAGAAATTATTCTTAAATGACTGAAATTCGAGATCTTCTAATTCTATAATTTAAGTAATAAGATTAAGGACGTACAATTATTACTTAAACTATAAAATTTATTTATTTTTATATAATTTATCAGTGTTGATCATTTTCCCCCAGAGTTTCAAAGGTTGCATTTAAAGTTTTAACACCAAGAGAAATTTTAGATGAATCGAAACATTTCACTCTGAAGTAATTGATGAACTCCTGAAGCGACTTCAAGAAGAATTTGTTCAAATACAAGAACAAACACAAAAGGTTTTTTAATGAGCAACGCGTTTAGCCATTTTGCTGTTGCATCAAATATTCTTTAAAATATTCTAAAATTATCGGATATGTTAATTTAACTGCCTTAATGGCAAAAATATGATTTATCATAATTCTTAATTTATCTTTTGTTCTACTATCATCGGCCATAACAGCAAAATAATATGCATCAATAGTTTATTTTACAAACATATTCAATGAGCAATTAGCAGTACTGTATACAATTCTATTTAGATATACATCATCTAGCCACAATTCTTGGGAGGATTATAACTTTGAGAAAATGTTTTTTTTTTCAAAACTTCAAAAACTTCTTCTAGATAAAAGAATTAAAAAATCAACATACAATTATTTAAAAAAACTAAACAATATAAATAATAATACAATAATATTAAAAACAAACAGAAAACGATATAAACACCACATATTATAAATCATTCACATTTCAAGGATACATAAGCAACAAAATTAACCAAAAACTTAAAGATTATAACACTAAAACGTCTTTTTCAACCAAACACACAATCAAAATACATCTATTTAACGCCAAAGATAAAACAAACTTTTTAGAAAAACATGGAATTTACGCAATAACTTGCAACGATTGTGGTGCAAAATACATTGGAGAAAACGGCAGAACTTTAAAATTAAGAATAAAGGAACATTTAAGAGACATAAACATGTCACATTTTGGACGACACGGACATTTTCACAATCATACTTTCGAGATAAACAAAAATACTAAACTCTTACACAATACAGATAAAGGCTTAAAACCAATTTTATTAAAAGCTTTTAAAATAGATAAAGCTATCAATACAGAACACAACATACAATCAGGGCCGGTTTAAGACATCTTGGCGCCCAGGGCTACTATAATTCGGCGCCCCTGTGAAATTCAAAAGAAATGCGTTGCCAGAAAAACATTTTATTACAAACATATTATATATACATAAATCTACATATATGATTCATATAATCAAAATACATATTTTTTCCTACATTTATCTTCCGAAAATTCGTTAATAATTTCATGTACATCAATATTTTCCAAAATATCGGATTCAATTACCAGAATACTTAAATGGTTGAGTTTAGACTGCCCTAAAGATGAACGAAGATAGTTTTTTATCCTCTTAAAAACGAAAAAAAGACCTTTTTCCGGAACAATTGGAGCAAGAAATACTTAGAAATATTCTAAAAGCGGTAGATACATTATTGAAAGTAGATTCAATATCCGAGTGAATTAAAGTTTTTAAACAAAGTTCTGCGTTTGATATAATTTGTTCATCAGTCATTATATTTATACGTTTAAAATATAAATACTATTCAATATAATTTTCCTCCAAATCATTTGGGTAAGTTTTATATAGAATTGTAGCCTTCTGTATAGTTTCTTGATCTAATTATTTCAAATGAGTTAAGATATCAAATTTAAAAAATAAATATCTTTAAACTTAATATTTTATAATATTGCTGATGTGGATGATTTCCAAAATGAGTGCCCCATGCCGAGCATAGGTACTTGTGTAAAGTAAAGGTGAGGCTGCTATCTATATTATTAGAATTTAATATTTCATCAAGTGTTACTACGAATTCGGCGGATCATAAAACCGCGCTCTTTATCTCTACGCGGATAAACGCAATCTTTTTAGTTGAAATCAAGAAATTGTTATGCTGGAAAAAGTTCTTTCTACTTTTACAATAGAATCCAACACTTGCTAAATTTGCAAATCTCTTATTTAAGAACGCATATAATGAATGCGGATGATCGATTCTGCTTGTCCAAGTTTCAGAGACAATTCAGAACAATTCAGAACAAATCAGAACAAATGCACTGCGTGGGTTAAGAGAACCCATCGAATTACTGACTCAAAATTCAGAATATTTTCAATTTTAGATTCGAATGGACATTGCTCATTATAAAACATGGAAATGTGCGGAAGCTCTAAAAATAGTTGTTATAATACTGGGATGTAAGATCTGTAATTTACAAAACGAGAGAGAATTTTCGATATCTTGTAAAATCTTGAAATTGTATTATAAAGGATGAATAATTGATTAAGAGCGCGTTTTTTCTGGCGTAAAAGTGTTTTTCAACTTAAACGCTGTTAATAATCACTTTCACGTTATATTTTCTGCCCCATAAATGATCAAAATAAATACTACGTGTCTCTATATAGTTAATTTTTCGATTATTTACGTTTTTTTATGAAATTTCATTAAATTTTCGATATTTGCCGTTTTTCATTTTCATGGATTGTCTGCAAATATTTGCCCAATTTTAAAGCTTTGCATGAATATAGACCTGATTCTACGTGACAGTATATAGTTTGTAATTAAAACTACCAATTGTTTACCATATTAATGAAATAATTTGATTCAGAGAAATTATATTTATCCATTCCAAAAATATATCCTGAAACCTTGTAACATACTGTATCTAATAAGTTATAGTACTTATTACTTAGCAGATGTTTTTATGGTTTTATTAATTATGTAAAATGTACCTAAATTGAATTCCCGCCGTAAAAATAGTTAAAAATAAGCTTCAAGCAGTTCATGTGTTCGCTACGAGATGGAGCAATGACATAATTGCCGTGCCTTGTTGCCAACAACTCTGTCAACAGACTCCTAACAGAAGTTTAAAAAATCTAAAGATACTAAAGCAAACAAAGAGGATTTGGTATCAAAACCGTCAACAAGTAACAGTTCTACATGTACAAACGTGTCTGATCAATTTGCCACACATGATACAGTTACTAAAATTGCAAGAAATTATCAACAACAATAGGAAATAACATATCAATGGATTCAGTATGAAAATAACATTTTTTTTGTCGCATCTGCAAAGAAGCATGTAAGATGAAAGTCCCTTTACCAAAAACGTTACTAAAAGACACAAGGTTTATCGAAACATTTGTGAAAAATGGTTTTTACGGTTGGAATAAAGCGCTTGAAAAAATTAGAAATAGTTTTACTATAAACCTACTTAAAAACCTACCTCCCTAAAACAACTATGTAAAATTTGTTGAATTAATGAACGTGTTAATAAAAAAAATATAAATTATATTATGAAAAACAAAGTATAAACACACTTAAATTACATAAACTACATAAACTTAGTGAAGATTACTCGACTTGTGTGTCCTACAGGACCTAATAATAACCAATACATTTTTTAAATACAGATATACATGAAAGATGACAAGCAAAAACGAGAAATCAATCATAGATTACACAATGGTAAAGAAAACTAGTAAAAATAAAATTATGGACACGAGAGTGAGAAGAGGGCCGGAAATTGGAAGCAACCATTTCCTAGAAACTACAAAAATCAAGGAAAGGACAGAAGCGGCTGAAAGGAATACAACATTAACAAATACAAACAAGGAAGTAGCCAGAAAGTACGAGGAAAAGTTTACAATACTGCGTGAAAACAATACGATAAGGCAAGATAACAAAGACATATTATGGAAACTCTTCAAAACATTATTTGAGACCGCAAAAATGGTTTGTGGAAGCAGTAGGACAAGTAATAAAAAGAAACAAACTAGCTGGTGGTCAGAAGAAATAAAAAATGAAACAAGAATAAAAAAGAAGAAATGAAAAATTTAAATAAAACAACAGAAAATTACGAGAAATATAACATAGAAAGAAAGCTAGTCAAGGAATTGGTAATAGCTGCAAAAAGACAACAATTGATTGAATTTGGCAATAAAATGGAAAGAGACAGCAAAGAAAGCCAAAAACTATTTTATAGGGCACTTAAGACATTCAGAAGAGGAAGAACCCAACACACAAGAGGAATCAAAAATAAAGGCGGGGAACTGCTAACGCAAGAGAAAGAAGTGATGGACAGATGGAAGGAGCACTTTCAAGAACTTCTATGGGCGGAACAAAAATTACAAACAGTAGACGTGAAAATTCACGGGAAACAGAGGACAAAGAACCGGAAATTACTATAACAGAGATAAAACGAAGCTATAAGAAACCTGAAAATGGGAAAAATCCAGGATACGACAGTCACGACGGAAATGCTAAAATACATGGGACAAAAAGCTACGGAGAAATTATACCAGATAATAAGCAAAGCATGGGAAGAGGAACAAATCCCGAAAGACTGGAAAACCACACTCATAGAACCAATTCATAAAAAAGGAGACAAACATGCAATAACTATCGAGGAATATCACTGAGCAGTGAGGTTATGAAAGTATACGAACAAATAATAGACAAAAGGATCAGAGCAAAAATAGAAAATACATTGGCAGAACCGCAAAGCAAATTCAGAAAAGGCAGAATCATTCAAGACCTCATATTTACAATAAAACAATTAATAGAAAAGAAATACCAACAAGAAGGGAAAACAATATTTGTAGGATTTATTGATATAGAAAAAGCTTTTGACAAAATTCCCTGAAGAAAACTATGGAAGGTAATAGAAGAGAAAGGCTTCAACCAAAAAATAATAAGAATAATTAAAAACATTTATGAAGGAAATAACAACCGTGTCATAAGCCAGGGCGGAATATCAGAACCATCCCAAACAAACGAAGGATTAATACAGGGAGGTGGACTAAGCCCCCTACTATTCATAGTATACATTGATGAAGTCATCAGAAAGTGCACACAAAAACTAAAAAGCTGCATGTAGGATATATACAACTTCAAATAATATCAATCTCTGAAGGAGCTTTCGCGGATGACCTAATACTGATTGCAGGAAAGGAAGAAGAACTGAGCACAAATCTCAAAACTAGGAATGAAGCACTAAAAGAATATGGAATGACAATAAATAAAAGCAAAACAAAAGTAATGGTAATTGGAGATGAACAACACAAGATCGACATAACATTGGAAAACGAAGAGATTGAACAAGTAAAAAACTACAAATACCTTGGAGTGGATATATATATTAATGGTAATCAAGAATTGGAAATAAACAATAGAATAGAAAAAGCAATGAAAACATATTATGCAATGGGATCATTCATAAACAAGAAGGAAATATCAAAGAAAACAAAAATTAACGTATACAAAACCATATACAGACCAATACTGACCTTTGGTTGCGAAACAAGGGTGTTGAACCAAAGGCAAAAAAGTAAGATCCAAGCAGCGGAAATGAGATTCCTTAGGAGAGTTAAAGGAGTGGCAATCAAACACAAGATATGAAGTTCGCAAATCAGAAAAGAACTAGGAACTAGACCAATACCAGAATTTATCGAAAGAAGACAACTTAGCTGGTGGAGCCATCTGCAACGGATGGAAAGCAAAAGGACGGTAAAACAAATATAGGAGGCAAAGACACAAAGTAAAAAGAAAAGGGGAAGACCCAAAGCTACATGGGATAGTAAGGTAGGAAAAATACTGAAAGCTAAAGGAACCACAAGGAAAGAAGCCAAAACAATTGCACAAAACAAAATAGATGGGGCAAAATTTGTGTACAATAAAAATGAAATAGTTTAAGCAAAATGTAAACGAAGAATGATTTGTAAATTATACACCCTACACCATACACCATTAAATTGATAAATGGGGCTATGATTATATATATATATATATATATATATATATATATATATATATATATATATATATTATTAATATATATATATATAATATATATATATATATATATATATATATATATATATATATATATATATATATATATATATATTATTAATATATATATATATATATATATATATATATATATTGTTACGTTTTTTTTTTACTTTACCTATTTTATGGGTGTTGAATATTTACGTATTTACTTGTTTTATAACTCCTTATTATTTCTCTTATCTCAGGGTCAATGGTAGGTTCAATCAGAACTAAATAGAGTCTTGTTCAAATGCTTTAATGAATTAATAATAACCAAAAACCTTAAAAACGTCTAATATAAAGGGAACTAGTCAAACAAATCCAAAACAATAGAAAACAAAATTATATTTAAAAAAAACTGATAAACTTTGACCAACATTAACAAAATAAATCCTATATACACAAGCTAACTGATGTAAGAATATGATTCTTGTAATTTACGCAAACTCTATACTTGCAGTTATCTTCTTGCTTTTGGTCCCTTGATTAAGTCGTCCTCTTGTCCCTGCGTTCGTCTTCTGATCCTTTGTTGATTCCCACAAAAGTAAACAGCTACTTTTGTGTGCGAAGTTTAGTGGCTTGAAGTCCTGATTTTCGAATATCTCCGTCACGGCTCCTATCTTGTCGAAGTCCTCTCCTTGTTGACTGCCTTTTTCCAGTCCTATGTCCAATCGTTGAACACGCGTTAATTTTATGTAATCTATTAGTATTTGGGCAACATCACGACCCTCGACCCACTACCGTCTCCCCTGCTCGCCGTTCACCCTCTACCCCCGACTCGTCAATCTGTTTCTTGTTGATTCTTTCCGATCTTCAATTCTTCAATCTCACATGCGTCTATGCACGAAGTCACCTGTCACCCATGGTAACCGATCAACAACCTCCATCCGCGGATCCATAAACCTTGCGATTTTCTGTGTCCGTAAAATGTCTTACACATTTCTCTGTAGATTTGTGCATACTTGTTCACATTCACATTTACAATATTTACAATAATTTTAGTTAGCTTGTGCCCTTAAGATTATAATTCTATCTAATACCTATCTAATAATAATAATAAATCTATTCTAATTAATCTACTCTACTTATAATACAAATACCATCACAATATATATATATATATATATATATATATATATATATATATATATATATATATACATACATACATAAACTAAGTATGGATTGAAAATGTATTCCTTCGCACAGTACAAGTGCGAATTCTTTCGTATTCCTTCGAGTGTACATATCTGGATATAAATTTATTTGTGATGTATTCTACATTTAAAACTTTGCTATCGCATTATATACATTTAATGTTATTACATTATTCAATCTCTCTTGAGTTATGGTACTTATTAGATAAGTATTTAATCTCTGTAAATTGGAGAAGGACCGTTCTGCATTACAAGATGTTACAGGAATTGTTAGTAGAATCTTTACAAATTTGAAATACTCAGAAAGAAGAGTCTTAATGCAAAAGTCATTTTCAAATTGTTATTAGTAGCTGTAGCAAACGCTTTTATAATTTATTCTCGTATAGAAAAATACAAATTGATTTACATATTAATATCATGATATAGTACAATCGAATCAAATTATCCTCTCTTTTCTCAATCAGTCCCTCATATAGTTCTTTTTTACCGTACTTGACTACGTGGTATCTGTCCTCAAAAGCTTTCAGGCAGAATTTACACTGACACATTTCGTTACACCTATGAAAGAAAGAAATGCTTTTCTTGTGCATCAAGAGGTTACAAAGAAAAAGTACCATTCATATGAGTTTTCGTCCCTCTTGCGGAGCAATTAATCGAATACGGACGGGAATAAGCTAATTACAAAAGAAAAAATGCCACAGAATCTTGAAGAAGATCAAATGTATCAAAGAAAATGAAAAATGTTGCTGATCACTTACCCATAGAAGGCGCAATAAGAAGATGATGCTGGAAGAAAGAAGCGAAGAACAAAAACAGTTTGCTTGGACGGTAAACGTCCATTATGTAAAGATTTTTTTGCAATTTTCCATAATTAATTTAGTTTTAAATGAAATAATAAAATAAAACATAATAATGTTATAATAAAAAATAAAAAAAATAAATAATAATAATAATAATAATAAAACATTTATCATTATTTTTTTCTTCCTATTTGGGAGACTACTGGGATATTTTAGTCCCAGACTATAGCCTACTGCGACAATAGTGTCCCACCTTATTCCTGCTAAGCATAAAATTAATATTATAAATAAATAATGAAATTGCATTTTATACTTCCTTCTTCTATATTTTAACTTAAAAAAGAGTCAAAACTAATTATTGCAACTATCAGGCTTAAAAAATGGTATAAGCAGTTAAATTAACATATCCGACAATTTTAGAAAATATTAAAGAATTGCTGATGCAACCGCAAAATGGCTAGACGCGTTGCTCATTAAAAATTGTACCATTTTGTGTTTGTTCTTATTTTTAAACAAATTCTTGAAGTCGCTTCAGGAGTTCATCAATTGTTTCAGAGTGAAAAGTTTGATTCATCTAAAGCTTCTCTTAGTATGTAACTTTAATTGCAACTTTTGAAACTTTGAGGTTTCAACTATATCAAAATAAATAAATTTTATAGTTTAAGTAATAATTGTATGTATCTTATTTCTTAAATTATAGAATTAATGAACCTTAATATGAGAAATATTATAAAAATAAATTTTGGTTCGAACTGCAGTTAAATGAAAGAGATAAAACACGTCACAAAAGCGAAAACGTCCAACAACATTACAATAATTCTTGTAGTATGCTAGTACTTGTTCCTTTGACAAAGTTAAGAATCAAAGTAATATTTACGATAAAATACTAGATAAAATGTTCATAGAATTTAAGGTGAAAGTTTTCGAAAAAGTAAAATATTCTGAGGGTACCAACTGAAGATTTGCACACAATGTCAAAGTGCTTCTTGGACGTTGAACTTTTAAAGAATTTTAGTACTCTTGATTGATTCTGAAATTTTCTCTGTCAATCAATTCTACATCTCCTCCTCTGGTTTCATCTGAGATTTCGTTAGTGCTCAATTTTCATAAATGTTAAATTTTGTTCTTATACATTGTATACTGATACGGTAGATATATCGATCTCAGACTGCTATAGTTTATTACTTTATACGTTAAATTGAGATAACATATCTCAGTATAAAATTGACAAAAAAATCGTTTCTAATCTTTGAAGTTGAAGGAGGTAGCTAGATGCCTCATTTCATGAATTTGGCTTTTTTTGTTAGTCATTTATTTATTTATCTGTATATTTATTTTTAATTGTGACTTGTGCTTTTGGTATTTTTCCAAAAATTTGCAACCCCTGGATCTTGCCGCCCTGGGCTGTAGACCACATATCTCCACCCCCTAAATCCGCCCTCTAGGAGGGTTGGCATTTGTTGCACCAATGTCATCAACAACGAGATTTAGAAGGTAGTTTCTCAATGACATATTATGAGTATGAAGTTTTTGGTTTCTGGTTTTCAGATTTTCCAGCAATAGTATGTGTACATTTAATATTTATTTGAAAATATAGTACTGCCTGACGTGTATTGTCAACCAAAGTTGCTAATAAATATGTTGTTAGTAGGCAGCTTTGAAACACGTCGCGTTAGAAACACGGATTTTCGCACGCTTATTAGATCGATAACCATAAAACATAATGCTGGTATGATAAAAAATATTTTTTTTGTGATTTATTATATTTTATTATATACTTTCTTGTCTATGTTAACACAACGGAAAGTGAAGTCCTTAGAATAATAGCGAATTTGAAAATTAAGAATAATGTGGGTATAATTAATATATCGACCAAAATAGTTAAGAAATTGGCACATATAATTGTTAAACCATTAACATTAATTGTAAATAAATGCTTTGACTTGGGTTCCTACCCAGAAATATTAAAAATTGGACTTATTATACCAATACACAAAGATAAAGAAAGAACATTCAATTATAGAAAACTATAGACCAATTTGCATTCTAAGCGTCTTTTCTAAGATCTTTGAAAACATTATTTACAACAAATTGAGCATTTACTTGGAAAAGTATAATCTATAGAATGAAGCACAACATGGTTTTCGTAAACATAGATCTACAGAGAGTGCAGCATACGCCTATACAGCCCAAATTTATAAACTTCTGGACACCGATGAGCATGTAGCTGGGCTCTTCTTCAATCTGTTGAAGGCCTTCGGCTGCCTAAATAAGGATTTTTAATTGATAAATTACATGCATTGGGAATCAGAGGTACAACATCTAACTTAATAAATTCGTTCCTTAGCGACGAAAGATATGTGTAAGAATAGGAAGAAATTGAACGTCCACACAACATAATACTAGAATTGGGATACCCCAAGGTTCTGTCTTGGAACCATTGATTTTCATTTTGTTTATGAATGATATAAGCAATTATATAGAGTGCAATTTTATTACTGTGTTTGGTGATGGTATTTCCGTCGTGGTTCAAGCATCTAGAAAATTTAGTAATCAAAATAAATAGAGCAATAAATTACATCAAAAGTTGGTGCAATACTGATAATTTAATGCTTAATACTGGAAAAACTGTGTGCTTAATTTTTCGTAACATCCCAAATTACAGTCATCACGACTTAAAAGAGATGCTGAGTAGTGAACATCAAATTAATTTACAAGAAAAGACGAACTTCCTGGCTCTACAAGTTGATACGCTGCTTAGATATGATGAACATATAATCTACATTGCTAAAAAACTAAATAAAGCCTATTACATAATAAATCGTCTAAAGCCAACTTATTGACCGCGACAATTTGTAATTATGTAAATATGTAAATGTAAATATAATGATAAATATATTTACCTTATATTATAGCATTATTTACTGCCATGTAACCTTAAATTACTCTCTTTGGGGTAACTCTGTTTACTGCCATCGAATTTTTATGTTATAAAAACGAGTCATTAGATTTATTTTCAATTTAAAATACCACGAGTCATGCAAGGATACCTTTAAGCAATATAAAATTTTACCTGTCCCATGTATACACAGAGCGTATAAAGTATTAAGACCTGGCTTTATTTTTCCCCTGCATAATATTTTGAAAAATTCTTCAACAGGTCAAAATGATTTTTTTTTCATGCAATTATTTTGAGACCACTTTTAATCTTCCATCTCTCTCTGTTTTGAAGTAATGACGTCAGAGCATTTTTTTTTTAGATGACAACCTATATTTTTTATTATTGATTTTGATAGTACTTTTTATTATGTTTTTAACAACATGACAATATTTTCATTATGTAGCATTTGAAAAAAATGAGAAAAAGTGCGTTAAAGTAAAACTATTGAATTATTATTTCAATGTGCAGAATGCATCTAGTTACCATTCAAAACAACGTCAGTTATATCAAAATTAGGAAAACAGGATTGGATTTTAAATATTGGAATAAAACCAAATTAATTAATGATTCTTTCCACTCTCTTGTGTTCTTTGCCATTTCTCTTGCTTGTTTCACTGTCTTCCCTCTGCTGTTTATTATTTCTTCTATTTTGTTGTTCCATTCTTGCCTTGGTCTACCGCTTCCTCGTTTCTTTCCTGTTCTTGCTTCCCAGATTTGTTTTGTTTGATTCGTATTTTTCATCCGAATTAGATGTCCCCACCAGTTGAGCTGCTTCTTTTCTATAAACTTTTCTATTGATTCTATATCCAATTCCTCTCTGATGTCTTCATTTCGTATCCTGTCTATTTTCGTTACTTGTTTTACTCTTCTCAGATATTTCATTTCTATTGCCTGTAATCTACTTTTATCTCTCTTTGTTAGCTTCCACGTCTCACTCCCATATGTCAAAATCGTTCTGTATATAGTTTTGTATATATTCATTTTTGTTTTTCTGCGTATCTCTTTCTTGTCAGTAAGTATACTATTCAGGGCATAGTACGTTTTTATTGTGTTGTTTATTCTGTTGTTTAATTCTCCCTCCATTTTCCCGTCTTCTGTAAGTTCTACTCAAAGGTATTTGAAGTGCTCCACTTGTTCAATCTGGTCCTGTCCTATCTGTATATTTATGTATTCTTTCCGTTTTCCTATTATCAGAACTTTTGTTTTGCTGAAGTTCATCTTTATGATATATTTCTCTAGGTGTTTATTCCATACGTTCATTTTATGTTGCAGGTTCCTCTCACTTTCTGCTATCACTACCACATCATCGGCGTATGCTCCTTCTGATATTTTAACCATTTGCATGTTTTTGTATCCTACGTTTGCTTTTATTATTTCTGTTTTCATTCTCTTCATTATTTCATCCGTATATAGGTTGAATAGTGTTGGGCTGAGAGCTCCTCCTTGTCTTACTCCATTATTTGTTTTAAAAGTTCTTGAAATTTGCTCCATGTATATTATTGCATTACTGTTGTTGTTATATATATTCTGTATTACTTTCACTATCCTGTTTTCTATTCCTCTCTATTTTAGTATTAACCATAGTTTCTTTCTTGGGGTCATGTCAAACGCTTTTTCGAGGTCTATAAATCCCAGATATGTATTTTTATTATTTGCGATTCTTTTTTCTATGATTTGTTTGATTGTGAAGATGTTTTCTTGTGTGAATCTCCTTTTCCTGAAACCACATTGCGGTTCTTCTAGGGTCTGTTCTATTCTTGCTATTATTCTCTTGTTAATTGTCTTTTATAATATTTTCATCCGTATACTTATTAGTGTTATACCTCTATAGTTTGCGCATTTCGTCTTGTCACCTTTCTTGTATATCATATTTGGTTCAGTAGCTTCAGTAGTTTATCTTCTCCTATGGGTCCCATGTGTTTAATCATATCTGCTGTAACCTGATCTTGTCCTGGTGCTTTTCCTATTTTCAGTTCACTTATTATTTTTAGAAGCTCTTGTTCGTTGATACTCTCCGTTACTGTTTCTGTGATGTTCTTTTCACTGTTTCTTGTCTTCTGTTCGTTGCCGCTATTTATAGTTAGTAGTTCTTCAAAATACTCTTTCCATCTTTCTATTATTTCTTCGTTTTCCTTCAACATTTTGCCTTGTTTGTATTGTATGTATCTCGTGTTTTGTCTTTTTTCTTTCCTGCATCCTTTTATTGTTTTATGGAATAGGTTTTGATTTTCCTTTGTGTTTTTCTCCATTGTCTCCCCGAACTTTTCCCATTCCCTGATCTTTGCTATTATTACCTCGTCTTTTACTATTTTCCTTTTTTCCTTGTACCTTTCGTAGTTATTACTGTTTTTGACATTTAGGTATCTTTGCCATGCATTTTTCTTTTCTTTTATTTTATCTCGTATGTCCTCTGACCACCACGCTGTCTGTTGTTTCTTGTTTGTACTTTTCTTCAACCCGCATGTCTCTTGTGCTGCCTCAAGCATATTTCTTTTTATGTTATTCCACATTTCCTCTACTGCTTCGCTGTCGTTGGCCACTTCTAACTTGGTTTCTAATTTCTCTTTGTATTGTATTGCCGTTTCTTCATCTCTTAGTTTGTATGCTCGTATCTTCTTGTAGTTTACTGCTATAGTTGGTTGCTGTATTTTTCGGCCACTGTCTTGATAGTTTTTCTTGAGTGTGGTCACTACTGGGTAGTGGTCACTTCCTATTTCGTAGCTTCTCTTTACTCTTGAGTCTATTATTTTGCTCTTTCTTCTTTGTTCTGTTAATACGTAATCTATTATAGATTTTTTGGTTCCTGCTTATCACTTCCCTGATGTATTTGTGTATTTCCCTGTGGTTGAATAGTGTGTTTGCTATTATTAGATGGTTCATTCTACAATAATCTAGCATTTTTGCCCATTTTCTTTTATTATGTCTTCCCCGTATTTTCCTCTCATCGTATCGTTATCTTTTACTTCCTTGCCAATTCTGCTGTTGAAGTCTCCTGCTACATATATTTCTTCAATGGCATTTTCGGTTGTTTCGTTGAGCTGAGCCTAGAATTCTTCTTTGTTGCTAGCCTTGTCGTCTTCATTTGGTCCATATACTATAATTATTGTTCTGGTTCTGTTATTTTCTTTTAGTGTTACGGTTAATATCCTTGGTGATATTGCTTGCCAAGATTCTATTTGGTGTTCTATGTCTCTGCGCATTATGCATCCTATTCCTGCGGACGTCCTTTTATCCTTGTCTACCGTGCTATATATTATTTTGTGTTTGTTATTAGTTATGTACATTCCATTACCTTTTCTTTTCGTCTCAGTTATTGCTAATATCTCTACTTCCATTCTTTCGAAATCTATTTCCAACTCTTCCTCTTTACCGAATATATTCCTTATATTCCATGCTGCTATTCTCCATATTCGGCCTTTATCTTTTTTGTTATTTTTCCTGTTTATTGTGTCCCCTTCCTTTATTTTTATTACTATCTGTGCCTTCCTTATATTCCTTCTCGTGCCCCATGTTACATTCGCGCTGTCGCTTCTATTTCTTCTAATTTGATCATTCGTCGTATCGATCTGCCTATTCATTACCATTTTTCCTTGTTTTTCCGTCCTTGTTTGTATGTAACCTCTGCTTCTTTTGCTTAGTAGTTTTTTGACTCCATTATTTGCATTTCCTTCCATTTCCAACTCTTTCCATTTATTATCAATTTCTTATATCCCACTCTCACCTGGTTTCCTTTTTCTCTTTCTTCCTTGACTATTCTTCTTATCTCTCTCTGCACTTCACGTTCCTTCTTTGTTAGGTCCGACTTAATAAATATTTTATCTTTTTTGTTGTTTAGTTTGCTTTTATTTCTGAGTATGTCAATATCATCCGTGAAACTTTCAGTCTCAATCACGCATATTTTTCTCGCCAATCTTCTTTGCACTCCTTAATTTAACCTTTATTTGTAGTTCTTCCTCGAGGAATTTCTCCATCGCCTCCTTAATAACTCTCTCTTCCTTGGTGTCCATTTTCACTCCATGAATAACTAGGTTTTTCTTTTTGTTCTCCTATTCCATGTTTTCCATTCTTTCATTTAGAATTTTCAATTTCCGTTCTCATTAGCTCGTTTTGTTGTTTTACCTCTGCTAGTTGTTTTTCGTTATCTGCAAGTTCCTACCCTATTTGTTAAATATCTTTTATCATTTCATCATTTTTACACATATGCAAGGCGCGGATTTCTAGGTATTATGTTATCAGTTTTAATAGCAGACCAAAATGACCTCGTATCTATACGAAATTCAGCAAATGAAGTACGTGACTTTTTTTTTTCTGCTTTTATGTATATTATCAGTTTTTAAGCTTATAATTTCTTTAATGCATTTGTTGTGCATATTTCCTTATTTTTTGTGCTTATTTTCTTATTTCTAAATTTTATAGCATATTATTTATATTAGCTAGGAATATATTTTGTTGCACATTATTGTAATGAGAATTCAGTATTAATATTACTCCGTTGCGTCTAGAGTGCTTGGTTATCACAAAATCATCAACAAAGTGAGCATGCGTACGTGATATTTGGTAAACAAAACTTGATTATTTCGGGGATTACCCTATTTTTACGTGCACAGAGCGCATCTGGGGCAAGTGTCCAATCAATTCAGTCTAATTTATCTCAATCTTCAGTGCGTTGTGCTTGTGCCTTGTGTGTATTACATGTTTATAAGTTTTCTTGTAAAATATGCCGAAAGTAAAACCTTCCGTCGATGAATGGATACGTGGACATTCAGAATTAAAATATGAGAACGGCAAATTATATCTGTTGTCTCGTCACTTAGAATAGCAAAATAAGTTGCTTCCTTTATAAAATGAACTATCATGGAAATAACTTTATTTCCACCTTCTTAGTTAATGTCATTTTATAGGATTATTTTGTTATTTATGGTAACCAAGTAAACGATAAATTATAGGAACAGACCTGTAATATTTTACGTGCTTGCATAAAAGACCTGTAATATATTACAGGCCTGTAGAAAAGCAGACAGATTGAAAACTAATTCAAATTTTATTACAAACACCTTAAAACTATAATGGATCGGGCTTATAATTATACACATTTATTCATTTTCGAAATTCATTTTTACATTTTCAGCAACCATTTTCTGGTTGTTAGTTTCAATTTCCATATTCACGTTTTTGTTAGAAACAGAGAAAGCTGAAGTCGTGCCTGCAGTCAATGGTGCTTTGTTTTCTTTATTAGCACCCTTCTGATTACCAGATTGAACCATTTTTGCAATTTTTCTTTTGTTACACATAGATTCAGCATTATAATTTACATTACCATAACTACGTTTAGCTAAAAATTACCCAACGCCTCCGCATAATTAATGTCAAGCAACTTATTTAAAAATAGTCAAATGAAGGTGGAAATAAAAGTTTGTACGTGACACGCTTTGCAATTAATCTTTACAAGGCTCACTGGATTATGGGGCTCGCTCCTGCGTCGCTCGCCCCACAAACTTCCAGCTCGCTTGTCACGTAAATAACTATTACCAGCCATTATAGATATTATTTCATTTAAAACATCGCGAGAGCACCATTTATAATTGGTACGATTCAACCAACTATTCAATTCAGGAACATCTTCAGAACGGAGTTTTAGTAAAACTTTGAAATTGGAAGTTTCATCGATATGGCCTCTAATTGCTAACCCCTGAACTGCCAAAAATTGCAAGGTAGAAATATATTTTTTTAAAACAACTCGTTATTGAATCATTTCTTTCCGTTTTGGCAGCGATATTTTTTCGTAAATATTTTCACCGTAGAAAATGAATTGTACCTTTCCACAGCGGATTTGTGTAAAGAAGAATTTTCATGTATTTGAAATTTTTCCTAAGCCTTTTTCCAATTAGAAAATTCGTCATTCACAAACGCATTTAATGATGCTTTATCGTGTCTATTCATGGTATTACGTAGAATGTCCACTTCATCACAGGATTTACAAATTTTGCAAAATACTTATCTCTTCCTGGATTATATTCGATCCACTTATATTTATTTTCCCAATTAGAGATAAACTTTATTTTTCCATGACTGGTAGATGTACACTCGGCTGTAGTGTCTAGATCATTTGATGTCATTGGGGATTCTTCTCTAGTTAGTACATTTTCAGAACCGTCTGAAATGTTGGTCTTTTTGCCACTGTGCACCGTTCACATTAAAATTCACCAACAAAAAGTGCGATCTGCTAAAATTACCAAGGGGGGCGGAGCCCAGGGGCGGATGGGCCATACGGGAAAATGGGAAATTTTCCGGTGGGCCGGTAGGCATCCCGAATGTTGGGCCGGCAGGCCCCAGAATTTTTTTCTGGAAAATCCGACGACAAGTTTATTAATATTCTTGATTTAATATGACTATTTTGTGGTTTGATTAGCTTTTTGCACATTTTAATAAAATTTTCTAATTTGTAAGGAAAATGTAAATATAGTCAAATTTTGGTATTTATAATAAGAATTTCATAATTTCTAATGAACATTTTGTAATTTCTAATGAAAAGTTCGTTATTTCCACCTAAGTTTATTTTCATAAAATTTTCTACGAATAACTATAAACATTTTAACTTGAACAACTTGAAAATACCAATGACATTTTGCATTTTATAGTGAAATTTTGGCACTTTACATTAAATTTTCATAATCGCTGCTTAAATGTTGTAATTTATAATACGAATGTTGAATATTTTACATTTTACAGTGAAATTTATCAATTAACAATCAAATTTTCTTGATGTTATTGCAATTTTGTAATGTAGAATGATGAATGATGAAAGTCACAACGAAAATTACATAATTCCACTAATACTTATTTATTACTTTATGATTGTTCTCTAATTCCATTGAAATATTGTATTCATAATAAAAACTTTATAATACGAATGTTGAATATTTTACATTTTACAGTGAAATTTATCAATTATCAATCAAATTTTCTTGAAGTTATAGCAATTTTGTAATTTAGAATGACGAATGATGAAATTCATAACGAAAATTACATAATTCTAATAAAACTTATTTATTACTTTATGATTGTTTTCTAATTCCATTGAAATATTGTATTCATTATAAAAACTTTGCAATTTTTACTACAATGTTCCACTTTAAATTCAACATTTACAAATTCTAAAACTTTTGTAATTTACAATGAATTCTCCATAAATTCTATTGAAATACTGAAATCCATCATCAAAATTTCGTAACATTCATCATAATGCTATTACTATTTATGGGGTTTTCAAAGAAATTTTTGTGATGTGTAGTTAAAATGTCAAAATTTCATGTTTTTGTTGAATTTAAAAAAAATGTAATCAACATTTTACACCTTCCAATATATTTTTTGTAAATTTCTATGAAATGGTTAGTACATTTGCAAGGAATATGATTTCTGGGGAA
Organism: Othius punctulatus; assembly: GCA_951805005.1. Taxonomy (NCBI): domain Eukaryota; kingdom Metazoa; phylum Arthropoda; class Insecta; order Coleoptera; family Staphylinidae; genus Othius; species Othius punctulatus. The sequence continues at coordinate 73,335,129 of OX638143.1, read as the reverse complement.
AGACTGTATAATTTCCAATAAAAAAACTCGCAAGTTCCATTGATCGTGACAATTTATGAAGTCTGGTAATTATATTAAAAATTTCTAATGAAAATTTTGTAATTTCCAATTCATTGCAATTTACAAGCGAGATATTTCAATGAGAATTTTATGGTTTGATGAACTTGCAATTTGTAATAAAATATCAAAATTTGTCATTTGCAACGAAAACTTGATAATTTCGCTTTGTAATTTTGTACTTACTTTTGTATATTGCATTAAAATTTTTGCAAATTTCTGTCAGAATATTAATAAAATTAATAAAAACTTGCAGATATTTACAATTTATGAAAAGTCTAGAAGTTAAATTAAAAAATCCTTATGAAAATTTTGTAATTTCCAATTCATTACAATTTACAACTAATAAATTTTATAATTTCTACTAAATTCTATCATTTATCATGATAACTTTGTTATTTCCTTTGAGTTTAGGAATTTATAATATATATTTTTTACTATCATTTAAAAAATCAAATCAAATTAAGTTTCATGTTGATTTTCATTAAGTAAGTTTTTATATTTATTTTCTATGTGTATATTATGCAGATTCTGCCGCTAATAAACATTATTATTATTATTAACATAATTTTCAATATAAATTGTATAATTCAAATGGCAATTTTGTGTTTTGATTAATATTTTACAATTTTAATTACAATTTGTAATGTGAAATTTGTAAAAGTAATAATGTTGAAAATTGCATTTTCTTTTTTCTTTTATGATCAATAAATTTTCTGCAAATAACTATGAACATTTTAACAACTTTGTGAGGGATATGCTTCCTGAATAAAACTCCAATAATTAAAAAAAAATTGCAGGATCTAATTAAACTTTGTAATTTATAATGAAGATTTTGTAAATTATAATTAAATTTTCTTAGTCAAAGCATGACAAATTTTAATTACCTAATCTTTTTCATATTTTATTTAATATGATTGAAAGCAGTACTGAGCACACACTTTAGGAACCTCTGTATTAATAAATAAATAAGTATTATGAAAAACTTATGGTATTAAATTTTATATTATTTTTTTCTTTATGGGGAGTACTCTGTCGTAGTTATGTAATCTTTTTATTTGATGTTAACAATGTTATTTGACGTTATTTGGGTTAACTGATCATAACCCGACTAGAGGGGCGAAGCCCCCCTTGGAACTTCTCAAGGGGGGCATCTGCCGCGCTGCCCCCCAGTAGTCGGCGCCTATGCCTTGACGTCATAACTTCAAAACGAAGAGAGATGGAAAAATGAAAATGGTCTCAAAATATTGGTTTGAAAAAAAATCGTTTTGACCTGTTGAAGCGTTTTTCGAAAATTTATACAGGGGAAAAAATAAAGCCTTTATGCGCTCTCTGTATATCAATATTGTGTGAAATGAAGTCCCGCATTTGCCTTGACCCCTTTGGCAGAGTTTCTACGGACCTCCATGTCTCACGTCCGTAATTATCAAAGTCGATGGAAACAAATGCAAAACGTTCATTAAATTTGCAAATGAAACAAAAAAAAAAAACTGGAGCGGATTTAAATCCGGAGTTCGGATTATATTTATTGATTTTAAATTTCGTTCTACACCGAAAGTCTTCCGCCAACGACTGCCGGATCGACTGTAGATGGATCTCTCGTCTCTATTTGAGAGTGAGAGCAGAATTACAGGATCGACAGAAGCACACGAGTCGATGCGCGATGGTGCCAACCAACTGCCGTCAGTCTGCCAGCGCCAGTCTGCTGGTGGTGTGGTTACTGCGATGTGTGAGAGTTGCTGCACCAACATGGATTTATTATTAGATGAGTTTTAAATGAGTAAAGTGTTCGTAAAAGACACCCGAAGACGTTCTAACAGAGTGCCGTTCGTCGTGTAATTGTGCATTGCTGCGTTCTGTTTGTGTGTGGTTGTCTCTGCTGCTTAAGTGCACACCGCTAGTACACAGGTAATAATAAGCTCACGGAAATACACCCCTAGCAGTCTGCTACACCAATTCCCGAATATACGTGTAGACAATTTTGCTGGTATTTATTGCTGCGGCGAGTCGAGGATCGGATGAACCGCCCACGTATTTCAGATATCTACTGAGCGCTTCCTTTTCGTGTTCTAATTAGAAGAGAAATTTGTTTTAGTGAACGTTTAATTTCTTTAGGCGACACATGTGAGGACTGCGTTTTCGGCTGTCGATTACCAACGACTTGGAGGCACGTAAATTACCCGAATTTATTGTCTCAATCCAAATGGCTTATAAAATCCAAAACTAGTCGGGTTAAGATCAGTTAACCCGAATAACGTCAAATAACATTGTTAACATCAAATAAAAAGATTACATAACTACGACAGAGTACTCCCCATAAAGAAAAAAATAATATAAAATATAATACCATAAGTTTTTCATAATACTTATTTATTTATTAATACAGAGGTTCCTAAAGTGTGCGCTCAGTACTGCTTTCAATCATATTAAATAAAATATGAAAAAGATTAGGCAATTAAAATTTGTCATGGTTTGACTAAGAAAATTTAATTATAATTTACAAAATCTTCATTATAAATTACAAAGTTTAATTAGATCCTGCAATTTTTTTAAAATATTGGAGTTTTATTCCGGAAGCATATCCCTCACAAAGTTGTTAAAATGTTCATAGTTATTTGCAGAAAATGTATTGAACTTAAAGAAAAAAAAATAATAAAAAAATTGAAATGCAATTTTCAACATTATTACTTTTACAAATTTTACATTACAAATTGTAATTAAAATTGTAAAATATTAATCAAAACACAAAATTGCCGTTTGAATTATACAATTTATATTGAACATTATGTTAATAATAATAATAATGTTTATTAGCGGGAGAACCTGCATAATATACACATAAAAAATAAATATAAAAACTTACTTAATGAAAATCAACATGAAACTTAATTTGATTTGATTTTTTAAATGATAGTAAAAAATATATATTATAAATTCCAAAACTCAAAGGAAATAACAAAGTTATCATGATAAATGATAGAATTTAGTAGAAATTATAAAATTTATTAGTTGTAAATTGTAATGAATTGGAAATTACAAAATTTTCATAAGAATTTTTTAATATAATATCTAGACTTTTCATAAATTGTAAATATCAATGGAACCTGCGAGTTTTTATTAATTTTATTAATATTCTGACAGAAATTTGAAAAAAATTTGATGCAAAATACAAAAGTAAGTACAAAATTACAAAGAGAAATTATGAAGTTTTCGTTGCAAATGACAAATTTTGATATTTTATTACAAATTGCAAGTTCTTCAAACCATAAAATTCTCATTGAAATATCTCGCTTGTAAATTGCAATGAATTGGAAATTACAAAATTTTCATTAGAAATTTTTAATATAATTACAAGACTTTTCATAAATTGTCACGATCAATGGAACTTGCGAGTTTTTTATTGGAAATTATACCGTCTTTCCCCAGAAATCATATTCCTTGCAAATGTACTAACCATTTCATAGAAATTTACAAATAATATATTGGAAGGTGTAAAATGTTTATTACATTTTTTTTAAATTCAACAAAAACATGAAATTTTGACATTTTAACTACACATCACAAAAATTTCTTCGAAAACCCCATAAATAGTAATAGCATTATGATGAATGTTGCGAAATTTTGATGATGGATTTCTGTATTTCAATAGAATTTATGGAGAATTAATTGTAAATTACAAAAGTTTTAGAATTTGTAAATGTTGAATTTAAAGTGGAACATTGTAGTAAAAATTGCAAAGTTTTTATAATGAATACAATATTTCAATGGAATTAGAAAACAATCATAAAGTAATAAATAAGTTTTATTAGAATTATGTAATTTTCGTTGTGACTTTCATCATTCATCATTCTAAATTACAAAATTGCTATAACTTTAAGAAAATTTGATTGTTAATTGATAAATTTCACTGTAAAATATAAAATATTCAACATTCATATTATAAATTTTTTATTATGAATACAATATTTCAATGGAATTAGAAAACAATCATAAAGTAATAAATAAGTTTTATTAGAATTATGTAATTTTCGTTGTGAATTTCATCATTCATTATTCTAAATTACAAAATTGCTATAACTTCAAGAAAATTTGATTGTTAATTGATAAATTTCACTGTAAAATGTAAAATATTCAACATTCGTATTATAAATTACAACATTTAAGCAGCGATTATGAAAATTTATTGTAAAGTGCCAAAATTTCACTATAAAATGCAAAATGTCATTGGTATTTTCAAGTTGTTCAAGTTAAAATGTTTATAGTTATTCGTAGAAAATTTTATGAAAATAAACTTAGGTGGAAATTACGAACTTTTCATTAGAGATTACAAAATGTTCATTAGAAATTACGAAATTCTTATTATAAATACCAAAATTTGACTATATTTACATTTTCCTTACAAATTAGAAAATTTTATTAAAATATGCAAAAAGCTAATCAAACCACAACATAGTCATATTAAATCAAGATTATTAATAAACTTGTCGTCGGATTTTCCAGAAAAAAATTCTGGGGCCTGCCGGCCCAACATTCGGGATGCCTACCGGCCCACCGGGAAATTTCCCATTTTCCCGTATGGCCCATCCGCCCCTGCATGCTTGTACCTAGGCCAATAGCCACACAAAATAAAACTTACCGGTTTGATACAAGCCCTGCAAATTAATTTGCCGTTGTCATATTTTCATTCAGAATGTCCACGTATCCATTCATCGACGGAAGGTTTTACTTTCGGAATTTTATACAAGTAAACTTATAAACACGTAATACACACAAGGCACAAGCACAACGCACTGAAGATTGAGATAAATTGGACTGAATTGATAGCACACTTGCCCCAGATGCGTTCTGTGCACGTAAAAATAGGGTAATCCCCGAAATAATCAAGCTTTGTTTACCAAATATCACGTACGCATTTGTTGATGATTTTGTGATAACCAAGCACTCTAAACGTAACGAATAATATTAATACTGAATTCTCATTACAATAATGTGCAACAAAATATATTCCTAGCTAATATAAATAATATGCTATAAACTTGGGAAATAAGCAAATAAGCACAAAAAATTAGGAAATATGTACAAAAAACGCATTAAAGCAATTATAAGCTTAAAAACTGAAAATATGCATAAAAGCACCAAAAAAATTGTCACGTTACTTCATTTGCTGAAATTCGTATAGATACGAGGTCATTTTGGTCTGCTACAAAAACTGATGTATAGCATAATACCTAGAAATCCGCGCCTTGCTCATCAGCTCTTCAAACTCTCAAACTCAATATCAGATAATAGTATATACCGAAGGGTCATGAAAATGATACGTTAATTACGAGGAGCCGGAGACTAGTCAGGTAGATGGAATTTTCGATATTTATTGAAAAATCTGTAGAAATTTCGAACAACATTGAAAAATGTTGGAATTGATTGAGAAATTTCTAAAAATCTTACTAATGAAAAATATTGGCAAATCATTAAATATTAATTAGTATTATCTATAGAAATTTCGATATTTATTGAAAAATCTGTAGAAATCTTGAAGAACATTGAAAATTCTTGGAAACGATTGAGAAATTCCTAAAAATCTTAGTAATGCAAAATATTGACAAATCATTGAATATTAATTTAATGGAAAATAATGTAAATTATTGCAAAATCTTTTGATACTATTTAGAAATAACTAGATTATTATGGCTAGATGACTTGATCATACTAGTAGATATTTTAATAATTATCGAGAATTTTGGAGAATGAAAAGTGTATGTAACAATCGTGCCAACCAATTTGCATTTTCTGATTTTATTGATCTCAAAATTATTGAAAAATCTCTCAAAATCATAATAATAAATGAAAAATCTACAGAAATCAACAAGAATGATTGAGAATGTCTCCACTTATTAAAGGAATGTATTTTTGAAAAAAATAATATGAGTGTAAACAGAATTAAGAGCACTACAAAAGTTAGGCGTGAAACTTATCATCAATAATTGTTAAAATGTCGATAAAAGTGTCAATAATTTTTCTAATATATAAAAAAATTAAAATTTAGTTTGCTATAATTTTTTATTTTTCTAACCACGTGATCTATCATTTGATAATTCAATGTTACATTTTTCCTTTAAACAAAATAGTTACAAATTTTTGCAATTTGGGCAATTTTGATGTTATTATTTTAAATATTTCGCCAATACGTCTTAAAATTTTTAGTAATGATATTTCAAATGTCTGAAAATTATCAGTAATTTTGCTAAAATGATTTTAAATGTTGCAAAAATTCCTGAAAACTACTATTAATTTTAATAAAATATATTTTGAAATGGTGATTACTAATAATTTTAAGGTAACAATTTGAAGACATTGTTTTAAAATTTCTATTCAAGGTACTAAAATGTCTTAAATTCGGCAGCATATTGATTAAATATCTGTAAATTGACAGATATAATTGTTATTATGTCGAATATTACCAGTAATAATTTTGTCAGTAAATTTAAACAAAATCAAATTTTGTAAGCAAACTTGTGATATTTTGTTGTTTGTTACACTCTTGAATCTTATATGTTTTGTTAAACAAAATATGTAGTTACTAAATCTGCAATTTAGGTGATTTTAATATTAACTTTTTATATTTTTCGATAAAATGTATGTTAGATCCGATTGTAAAAATAATAAGTAATAATAGTTCAAATGTTTCAAAATTTCCAGTAATATTTGTCAAAACAACTGATATGTGTCACAAACTGTCTGAAAATGTTAGTAATTTCACTAAAATAGAAAAAATCTAATTTATGTAGCAAAGATTTCATTTTGTATTCACTGCTACATTGCACAAAAAAGTCTAACCAGATGATTTACAATTTGCATAATACGTATTTCTTATTGAAAAATTTTGAAATGATAATTTCTAATAATTTTAGGCTAACAATTTTAAGAAAATGTGTCATAATTGCCATTCAAGGTACTAAAATGTCTTAAAATAGGCAGTATACTGATAAATATCTGTAAATTGCCAGAAATAATTGTTAAAATGTCGAAAATTACCAGTAATAATTTTGTCAGTACATTTAAACAAAATCAAATTTGGTTAGCAAACTTGTGATATTTTGTTGTTTGTTGCACTCTTGAATCTTACATGTTTTGTGAAACAAAATATGTCATCAACAAATAATTTATTCATATTATTTACATAATAATATTATATCAGGCATTACAAAATTCTACACGACGTCTTCTTGTTATCCACCATCACCGATTATGAAATAATCATAACAGAGTAATCGATGTGCCTAAAAATAATTTAGTTAATTGCGTACTTTAATTATATTAATTACTAATTTAAACATAGCCCGAACACATTTTTATATCTGTAATTAATCATGTAATTGCAATACTAAATAATGCACGCTGATAGAATATTGTTGTAAAATATGTTGTGATCTCCATTGATCATAAAAATAAAAGTCTAGCAGCAAAACTGAAAGTACCATTCTAAATCAAAACAAATGAACGTGAAGTGTGACGGCACGGCGTTAAGTAGATCGAGCCAGTGAGAATGCATTCTCTTGCCAGCAATTGTTGTACAATTGAATTGAATTCGTAGTTTTGGCTGCGAATAGTTTAAAACGTCAATTTGTTCACGTGGGCCTATTATAATGTAACGCATTGCATGCGCTTTGTGTAATAATTTTTGCGCTATTAAATCAAACACATGTTCAATAGCTATTTATGGTATAAAGTGGCGGCGAATATATATATATATATATATATATATATATATATATATATATATATATATATATATGTTTGAACATGTACCGGGTCTTTGATATATATATATATATATATCAGGGGCGGATGGGCAACATACAAACGGCCAGGGAACGAACTTTTGCCGGCCCATTTTGCATTCATATAAAATTGCAATAATACCTTATAATTAAAATAATAATCATATTTCAAAATTTGACAAATATGTAAAAATTAAAAATACTTTACAATACATAATTTAATATTGAATATATTTTTTTTTTAAATAACACCCCTGAGGATGGCTTATAAAATCCGAAACTAGTCGGGTTAAGATCAGTTAACCCGAATAACGTCAAATAACATTGTTAACATCAAATAAAAAGACTACATAACTACGACAGAGTACTCCACATAAAGAAAAAAATAATATAAAATTTAATACCATAAGTTTTTCATAATACTTATTTATTTATTAATACAGAGGTTCCTAAATTGTGCGCTCAGTACTGCTTTCAATCATATTAAATAAAATATGAAAAAGATTAGGTAATTAAAATATGTCATGCTTTGACTAAGAAAATTTAATTGTAATTTACAAAATCTTCATTATAAATTACAAAGTTTAATTAGATCCTGCAATTTTTTTTAATTATTGGAGTTTTATTCAGGAAGCGTATCCCTCACAAAGTTGTTAAAATGTTCATAGTTATTTGCAGAAAATTTATTGAACATAAAAGAAAAAAAATAATAAAAAAATTGAAATGTAATTTTCAACATTATTACTTTTACAAATTTTACATTACAAATTGTAATTAAAATTGTAAAATATTAATCAAAACACAAAATTGCCATTTGAATTATACAATTTATATTGAAAATTATGTTAATAATAATAATAATGTAAGTGTAAATAATAGTAATGTAGTGTGTAATGTAACACATAAAAAATAAAAATAAAAACTTAAAAACTTACTTAATGAAAATCAACATGAAACTTAATTTGATTTGATTTTTTAAATGATAGTAAAAAATATGTATTATAAATTCCAAAACTCAAAGGAAATAACAAACTTATCATGATAAATGATAGAATGTAGTAGAAATTATAAAATTTATTAGTTGTAAATTGTAATGAATTGGAAATTAAAAAAAAATTCATAAGAATTTTTTAATATAATTTCTAGACTTTTCATTAATTGTAAATATCAATGGAACCTGCGAGTTTTTATTAATTTTATTAATATTCTGACAGAAATTTGCAAAAATTTTAATGCATAATACAAAAGTAAGTACAAAATTACAAAGAGAAATTATGAAGTTTTCGTTGCAAATGACAAATTTTGATATTTTATTACAAATTGCAAGTTCATCAAACCATAAAATTCTCATTGAAATATCTCGCTTGTAAATTGCAATGAATTGGAAATTACAAAATTTTCATTAGAAATTTTTAATATAATTACCAGACTTTTCATAAATTGTCACGATCAATGGAACTTGCGAGTTTTTTATTGAAAATTATACCGTCTTTCCCCAGAAATCATATTCCTTGCAAATGTATTAACCATTTCATAGAAATTTACAAAAAATATATTGGAAAGTGTAAAATGTTTATTACATTTTTTTAAATTCAACAACAACATGAAATTTTGACATTGTAACTACACATCACAATTTTTTTTTTCGAAAACCCCATAAATAGTAATAGCATTATGATGAATGTTACGAAATTTTGATGATGGATATCAGTATTTCAATAGAATTTATGGAGAATTAATTGTAAATTACAAAAGTTTTAGAATTTGTAAATGTTGAATTTAAAGTGGAACATTGTAGTAAAAATTGCAAAGTTTTTATAATGAATACAATATTTCAATGGAATTAGAAAACAATCATAAAGTAATAAATAAGTTTTATTAGAATTATGTAATTTTCGTTGTGAATTTCATCATTCATCATTCTAAATTACAAAATTGCTATAACTTCAAGAAAATTTGATTATTAATTGATAAATTTCACTGTAAAATGTAAAATATTCAACATTCGTATTATAAAGTTTTTATTATGATTACAATATTTCAATGGAATTAGAAAACAATCATAAAGTAATAAATAAGTTTTATTGGAATTATGTAATTTTCGTTGTGACTTTCATCATTCATTATTCTAAATTACAAAATTGCAATAACTTCAAGAAAATTTGATTGTTAATTGATAAATTTCACTGTAAAATGTAAAATATTCAACATTCGTATTATAAATTACAACATTTAAGCAGCGATTATGAAAATTTATTGTAAAGTGCCAAAATTTCACTATAAAATGCAAAATGTCTTTGGTATTTTCAAGTTGTTCGAGTTAAAATGTTTATAGTTAATCGTAGAAAATTCTATGAAAATAAACTTAGGTGGAAATTACGAACTTTTCATTAGAGATTACAAAATGTTCATTAGAAATTATGAAATTCTTATTATAAATACCAAAATTTGACTATATTTACATTTTCCTTACAAATTAGATTTTTTTTATTAAAATGTGCAAGAAGCTAATCAAACCACAACATAGTCATATTAAATCAAAATTATTAATAAACTTGTCGTCGGATTTTCCAGAAAAAAATTCTGGGGCCTGTCGGCCCAACATTCGGGATGCCTACCGGCCCACCGGGAAATTTCCCATTTTCCCGTATGGCCCATCCGCCCCTAATCATGACTTAAGTAAGACTTATTCTTTAAATCACTCGCGAATTTTTCATCATCTAGAGCAAGTTGCATAACTCTAGAAAATTTGGCTTGTTATCAGAAGTTTTGTCCTCACGATGATATCTGAATGCAATAGCCTATTTGCTTAGAAATTATATAATATCATTAATTTTCATAATGTATTCCCTGTTGGCTTGAATTTTAGAGTCATGCTGACTTACCAACATCTCTTGAACATTTGCATGCTGACGAGATGTCCGGTACATAATGTGCTTTCAAACAGCATTACGATGATTATGAGATTTTTCATGCTGCAATAAGTCTTCTGCAATCTTTTTTCATTTACAATATCCCGATTTAGAAAATTGCTCATTTTGGCTTTGTAATGTATTACCTAAGTGCCGACAATAATAACAGTAAATTTTATCATTTTTAATACTGTATTCTAACCATTTGTAGTCTTGATAGAATTTGGCTTGAAAAGATCGACGTTGTGTTTTAAAGTCTGTTTTGGTGAACTCGATTACTGGCTGTGATGGACCTGAGTCGAGTGTTCCTAAATCTAATTCTTCACTTTTCCCAGCTGCTGAAGTAGTCGGCAAAATTGATATTGTGGAAGTATTTTGTCGCTTATGGTATTCTGTCTCTTCAATATTCCATTACGCTGACGTACTCGGCAACGGTTCCAAAGTTGGGGTAATTGGTGATGAAGAGCTTTCTTTTGCCTCTATGTTAACTTCTGAATCCTTCACTATCGACAAATCGCCAGTGTTCTGTGGCTTTTTCCTTTCAAACTTGAAAAATATTCTGATGTCGTGGTTCTTCATGGTATTTTGCCTAGCAGAATTGAAACAAAGTTCTATTTAGTCTAAAACACCTCTTAATAGCTTTTTCGTACACAATAAAGAACTATTACAACCGAAGGTGGTCTGCAGGATGCAGGAAAAAAGGACTGATTCTATTGAAATTTCTAAATAAACTGAAATGAAATGAAAATAACTACCTACTTATCAAATTAAATTACTATTACAAATAATTCAAACTTATTACATTATTATAATATAAAAGAAAATTATCAAATTCAAATTGTTAAAACGGTACTTTTGTTTGAAACTTATAATGTAATAAAGTAGAGTAACTTTAAAAATGACTTCGAAATAATAACACCAGAATTTATTGAAACTTCATTACTTGGAATGTCTTAATGCATCCACTGTTACAGAAGATACTTGGCCAAGATCGGCTTATCAAATGAAAACAAAAAACAACAAACATTGTTACATCAGGCACTACCCATCTTCTGTGTTTCGTCAGTTTTGTATTGATTCGCATACGACTCTCTTTCACACTCCTTTTCAGCTACTCTTATACATTCTGGATATTTTCAACAAAATGTTAATGTTAAAGGCATGGAAATATTGTAATAGATATGTACTTCATACTTACTATTTTGTCTTAAGATTGACTGCTTTTGAACGTAGGTCTTTCACAAAACTTAAAAAAAAATCATCAGCAATCAGCAAGACAACTCTTAACAATCTAGAAGTTTTCTATATTAATGACTATATTATTGACTGTATTATAATTGTAGTTTTAATAAAACAAAAACAAAAAAGTGAAACTTAACCAAGTGCTTTATTTATACTAATTTAAAGATGTTTCACAAAGTATTAACCACCGATTCATACAATCTAACTATATAGTATCAAAGTATTGGAGCTTGTGAAAGTTTTTAAATTACACAAGGAGAATAACCTTTTTCACAATACAAAATTGTATTGTAAAAAAGGTTATTCTTCTTGTTTTATTTAACTATATAGTACATTGAATAATACAAAATTGTATTGTGAAAAAGGTTATTCTTCTTGTTTTATTTAACTATATAGTACCTTGAATAATTTTCTGTGGTAAAACTAATGTAAACACTATTATTAATATACTTAATAACGTCAAAAATAATTACATACAGTGTGAGCGTTAAGTGGGGAACTAATTCGATAAAATTCAAATTGCTAATTTGTTGAAAAAAATTCCTCGCACAGCCAACCTTGGTTTTTGATGGCGCATCTTTTCTGATAATTGTCTTGTTGGACCGGCTTTTGTTTCGTACTATGACGTCAAGGATTTTTTTTAATGACATCCATATTCCTACCGCAAAATTTTTCCTTAGAATAATCCTTACAGAATCTAAATGAAAACTTCAAGTAATAACATAAACTTCCATAAATAACATAAACTAATCCTAATTTTTAAAGTGACCTAAGTCCACTTTTTATTGACGATGTCAAGAAGTGCGGCGCAAAATGTTGAAAGCAGTGATGAAGGTAATTTAAATTACGTTTTGATATTAAATTGAAATTTAAAAAATAATATTTAATTTAAAGAAATTATTAAACCCATGGGAAAGGATAAAATAACAAGATTTCTTGATTCTGAAAGTGAAGAGGAATTAAACTCATACAATAGATTTAAAAAAAGAAGGAGAATTTTTGAAGTTCATTCTTCAACTGAGGAAGAGGAAGTAATTGAGAATGAGAATTTACAAAACAGCACCTTCAAAGAAGGATTAAGAGAACACAGAAGTGGTACTTATATTCAGAAAATTCGTAAAATTAAACGGAATTCAAGGAAAAGATACGATACACAATCGGGAAAAAAATATTCCTGCCAAAGTTTTTCAAAATGAAGATTGCCAATGCCGAAAAGACTGCTTGAAAAATTTAAATGAAACAGAAAGAAAACGTATTTTCGAAATGTTTTGGAACTTAGGAGACTTTAATAAGCAAAATATATTGCTATACGAAGCGACGAAGCGTGTTGTAAAAAGAAGATGTCAGAGAAACGGAAAAGGTTGATGTAGAAATGAGAGTTTTACGTATTGGTTAAATTTTAAAACAGGCAAAGTTGCTGTTTGTAAAAAAATCTTTTTAGATACTTTTCAAATAAGCGAAGGACGATTGAAACGTGTATTAAAATCTAAAAACGTTGGCAACGATTTACGTGGGCGTTTGCCTGGATCGTCGAGAAAAATATGTGATCAAGCAAATATGATTGTTCAAAACCATATTAACAGTTTCCCGAAATTTGAATCCCATTATACGAGGGACCATAATCCCGACAGAAAATATCTTCATCCTGAACTTACTATAAAAAAAAGTTTAATTTTTATGAGCTTCACTGTGAAGAAAATAATTTAAAAGCAGTTAATGAATGGACTTATAGAAAAATATTCAAAAAGGATTTTAATCTACATTTCCACCAACCATGCAAAGACACATGTCAAAGATGTGATCTATTAAACATTAAAGTCAAAGCATCAGAAATCCATGAAGAACAGAAAAACCTTATGGAAGAACATGATATTCATTTGAAGCTAGCAGAATCGGCTAGAAATGCGTTAAAACAAGATCAAGAGCGAGTATCAAGTAATCCATCTCATTATTTTGGCTTTTCATTCGATTTGCAGAAAGCGTTACCATTCCCAAAGTTAACTACTTCAGTAGCTTATTATAAATGTAACATGTATATTTTAAATTTAGGCATACACAATTTCCACAACGATAATGTATACATGTACGTTTGGGATGAAACAAAAGCTTCTAGAGGTTCCCAAGAAGTGGATTCATGCCTCTTGAGACACCTAAAAACCCTGAAAGGTGAAAAACACATCATTGCATATAGTGACATGTGTGGAGGACAAAACTGAAACATCAAAATATCTTTAATGTGGTTAAAAATTCTATCGATGGGAAATGATGTGGAAATCATAGACCACAAATTTTTAATATATGGGCATTCATTTTTACCCGGTGACAGAGATTTTGGCGTTATAGAAATGTCGTTAAAAAGAAATCAGTTATTGTATGTGCCACAAGATTATTATAATATAATTAAAAAATGTAGAAAAGGTAATACTTTCATACTAAATGAAATGAAACAAGAGGATTTTATATCAACAAGACTCTTGGAAGAAGCAGTTTACAAAAGATCCAAAAATACCAACGGAGAAAAAATAAACTGGCTTCAAATATGCTGGATGCGATTTTTAAGAAATGAACCATATAAAATTTTATACAAAACAACCGTGGATGAGAACGCAGAATTTAAAATTCTTGATTTATTGCCACGTCGGGGTAGACCTAAAAAAAATGGGAATATTGTATTGCCATCGTTATATAAAAGTATAAGAAGCATCACATCACTAAAATACCGACACATGATGGACTTATTGCGGTATATACCTCCAGAACACCATAACTACTTCAAATCACTCCCGCATACTGAGAATGTTAACGAATAACTTGTTACTAAATTTATTTCTATTATCTAAAAATATAATTTAAATGTTTTTTTTTCTATTTTTTAAGCTATATGTAACGGACTTAAGCTCTTTCACTTTTTGTAACAAAACAAATTTTTATTTTGAAAGTGACCTAAGTCCTTTTAAGGTAAGTAAGGTCATATTATACACTTAATAATAGCGACTTTTTAATAGGATGTACAAAATTAAATCCCTTAAATGCGATTCAACATTGCAAGTCAACCATATATCTTACGTATATTTTTAATTTTGTAAGAACGCAAAACCTTAAGTATTTCAAATTAAAGATAAATGGACTTAAGTCACTTTCAAAATGAGCGGCTCATATGCTCTCTATAATATTTAGAATTTTATTACATGCAGTTAATCTGCATAAAAATATATGGTTGTGTAAGGACTTTCACTATTATTGAAAACTTCGCGAATATCTACTCTTTATTTTTACACTGATTTTATAGACGTTCTTTAAAGCATCATCGCCACCAGTATTCAGTTCAAGGTATTCATGATGATCGAGTAGAGCCGGATAAAAGTATAGAATCTTTAAATAAAGCCAATAACAACTTGATATCTTAGAAATTATTGGCACTGTAAGTTATGATCACTGAAACTGGTCTCGCAATTAGAAGCAATAAGCAGAGCAATTTCGAACTTCATGAAAATAGAGGCAAGTACTGACAGTAAATGCATCGTACTTGCATAGGCTGCCCCAAAAATCCATAAGTTGCACATGAAAAATATATATATATATATATATATATATATATATATATATATACAGGGTCCGTCATTTCACCTCCCGTCTTCAATAGCTCAGTTACTAATTGAGTTAGGATTTTGATATTTTGCAGACTTCAGTTGCTTTCTAGGGTGTATTTCAGGAAAATATTTTTGTTTATACAAGGTGTCCCAAAAAAGTGTGACGTCATCATGATATATATTTTTACATTGCAAGGTATATTTTTTGTCACTTATTTGGGTGCCTTTTATAGATGCCTACATACCCATAAAATGTGATTGAAATCGGTTTAGTGACATTAGCACAAAAAAATTAAAACTGAAAAAAAACAGTTTTGCATCATTGGTTAAGAAAATTAATAAGGGATAAAAGTAGTGCCTCGTTAATAAAACCATACAAGGTACTCATTAAATAAGGTCTGACAGTTGCGTTAACCAAGTTTTATTGATATGCATTATACAGAGTGTCCAAAATTTAGTGTCAAACTTTTCAAAATTTAAAGCAGTTTATTTTTTTTATTTTAAATTGGAACCTCAGTATATTTTTATGTAATTCCATGCGGAATTAAAAGACAAACATTTTTCCTAATTACAACCGTATCTCAATTCCTAACACATTCGAAGATATTTGCAGAAAACTCGTTTTATCAACAATTGCAATGGCCATTTTAATTAATCAAAATCGAAGGTGGGTTGGAAAAACAATTTATTGACATTAAAGTTTAACAAAGTGACAAGAGCCATTGTTGACTGTAGTAATATAAAATTTTAAAACTTTTTTAGCTAAGGTCTTTATATCCAAGATAGAAAAATTACATTTTGTCATGGAAAATGTGATATTCATAATATGACAAATATTATGACCTATATTGACAAATGTGGATATGACTTTCATATTCGCATTTCAAAATATTACATTCAACCTGTTAGGAAGAGTGGCAATGTCATTTCATACTCGTCTTCGTTTGTGCCTTCAAGAGGGCGGAAGACATATAGAACATAAGTTCTAGCAATTAATTAATTTTAGAAATGCACAGCTATGTTATGTATTTATGAAATTTTATTACTAAAACTATTTTTTATACAAAACTTAATACTTTTACGATGTGTAATAGGTTTAGACGAAGATCTGTGAAACCTTTCATACTTTCGAGATATTAATTGTAACTACAAAACATGTTATGTCAATAAATTGATTTTCAAAGTCACCTTCAAATTTTATTCATTAAAATGGCTATTGGAATAGTTGATAAATCGAGTTTTCTGCACATAACTTTCAATGTGTTAGGAATTGCGATAGAGTTGTAATTAGGAAAAATGTTTGTCTTTAAATTCCACATGGAATGACATAAAAATATACAGGGGCTCCAATTTAAAATAAGGAAAATAAAGTGCTTTAAAGTTTGAAAAGTTTGACACTAAGTTTTGGGCACTCTGTATAATGCATATCAATAAAACTTGGTTAACGCAAATATCGGACCTTATTTAATGAGTACCTTGTATGGTTTTATTAACAAGGCATATTTTTATCTCTTATTAATTTTCTTAACCAATGGTGCAAAACTGATTTTTTTCATTTTTTATTTTTTTGTGCTAAAATCACTGAACCGATTATAATAAAATTTCATAGGTATGTAGGCATCCATAAAGGGCACCCTAATAAACAACAAAAAATATACCGTGCAATTTAAAAATATACATCATCATGACGTCACACTTTTTTGGAACACCCTGTATAATAAAAAATATTTTCCTACAATACGCCACAGAATGCAAGTAAAGTCTGCAAAATATCAAAATCCTAACTCAATTAGTAACTGAGATACAGAAGACGGGAGGTGAAATGACGGACCCTGTATATATATATATATAAATAAATATTCAGAAATAATTGCAAATCCTATTTATTTCAAATTATTTCCTGTACGCTGATATAAATGCATGACATTATAGCTTCACTGTCGTTACCTTGCTCCTTAGAGTTATTACCTGGTCTATCCTTATTCAATGTAGTAACTTATCTGTCCTAGTTCAATGCTTGTTTTCCTTTACTTTCTACAAGATTAATTAAATTCTTGAGTTGACATTTTTTCCGTCAGCAGGCTGAAGGTATTTTAAACTGCAATATTCAAATTTTCAATTTAAATTACCAGTATTTTTATGCGTCCATTATGTGGTAAGCCGACAATATAACCAAATATCAAGGAATCGGGCTTGTATTTTAAAACTATATATATATATATATATATATATATATATATATATATATATATATATATATATATATATATTATCAATAGACCCTTTACCTTTCGGTGTGGGTTATTCATGTTACATTTCTTACATTACAGTTATATTACATTGTTTTGTTATGTATTGCATATTCTTTCCACTTTCTTTTGTTCTTTGCCATTTCTCTTGCGTGTTTCACTGTCTTCTCTCTGCTGTTTATTATTTCTTCTATTTTGTTCTCCCATTCTTGTCTTGGTCTACCTCTTCCTCGTTTCTTCCCTGTTTTTGCTTCCCAGATTTGTTTTGTTTGATTCGTATTTTTCATCCTAATTAGATGTCCCTACCAGTTGAGCTTTTCTATAAACTTTTCTATTAATTCTATTTCCAATTCCTCTCTGATGTCTTTATTTCGTATCCTGTCTTTTTTCGTTACTTGTTTTACTCTACTCAAATCTTCCATTTCTATTGCCTGTAATCTACTTTTATCTCTCTTTGTTAGCTTCCACGTCTTGCTCCCATATGTCAAAATCGTTCTGTACTAGTTTTGTATATATTCATTTTTGCCTTTCTGCTTATCTCTTTCTTGTTAGTAAGTATATTATTCAGGGCATAGTACGTTTTTGTTGTGTTGTTTATTCTGTTGCTTAATTCTCCTTCCATTTTCCCGTCTTCTGTAAGTTATACTCCAAGGTATTTGAATTGCTCCACATGTTCAATCTGGTCCTGTCCTATCTGTATATTTATGTGTTCTTCCCGTTTTCCTATTATCAGTACTTTTGTTTTGCTGTAGTTCATCTTCATGTTATATTTCTCTAGGTGTTTATTCCATACGTTCATGTTATGTTGCTGGTGCCTCTCACTTTCTGCTATCACTACCACATCATCGTCGTATGCTTCTTCTGATATTTTAACCATTTGCATGTTTTTGTATCCTACGTTTGCTTTTATTATTTCTGTTTTCATGCTCTTCATTATTTCATCCATATATAAGTTGAATAGTGTTGGGCTGAGAGCTCCTCCTTGTCTTGGTCCATTATTTGTTTTAAAAGTTCTTGAAATTTGCCCCTTGTATATTATTGCATTACTATTGTTGTTATATATATATTCTGTATTACTTTGACTATCTTGTTTTCTATTCCTCTCTCTTTTATTATTAACCATAGTTTCTTTCTTGGGGTCATTTCAGACGCTTTTTCGAGGTCTATAAATCCCAGATATGTATTGTTATTATTTGCGATTCTTTTTTCTGTGATTTGTTTTATTGTGAAGATGTTGTCTTGTGTGGATCTCGCTTCCCTGAATCCACATTGCGGTTCTTCTAGGGTCTGTTCTATTCTTGCTATTATTCTCTTGTTTATTGTCTTTTCTAATATTTTCATCCCTATACTTATTAGTGTTATGCCTCTATAGTTTGCGCATTTCGTCTTGTCACCTTTCTTGTATATCGGTACTATTAACGCTGTTTGCCAGTCTTTTGGTATCGTATTTGTCTTCCATATTTGGTTCAGTAGCTTCAGTAGTTTATCTTTTCCTATGGGTCCCATGTGTTTAATCATTTCTGCTGTAACCTGATCTTGTCCTGGTGCTTTTCCTGTTTTCAGTTCTTTTATTATTTCTAGAAGCTCCTGTTCGTTGATACTCTCCGTTACTGTATCTGTGATGTTCCTTTCGCTGTTTCTTGTCTTCTGTTCGTTGCCGCTATTTATAGTTAGTAATTCTTCTAAATACTCTTTGCATCTTTCTATTATTTCTTCATTTTCCTTCAACATTTTGCCTTGTTTGTCTTGTATGTATCTCGTTTCTTGTCTTTTTTCTTTCGTGCATCCTTTTATTATTTTATAAAATAGCTTTTGATTTTCCTTTGCGTTTTTCGCCATTGTCTCCCTGAACTTTTCCCATTCCCTGGTCTTTGCTATTCTAACCTCGTCTTTTACTATTTACCTTTTTTCCCTGTTACTTTCGTAGTTATTACTGTTTCTGAAATTTAGGTATCTTTGCCATGCTTTTTTCTTTTCTTTTATTTTACCTCGTATGTAGAACAACGCTGTTTGTTGTTTCTTGTTTGAACTTTTCTTCAAACCGCATGTCTCTTGCGATGGCCTCAAGCATATTTCTTTTGATGTTATTCCACATTTCCTCTACTGCTTCGCTGTCGTTGGCCACTTCTAACTTGGCTTCTAATTTCTCTTTGTATTGTATTGCTGTTTCTTCATCTCTTAGTTTGTATGCTCGTATCTTCTTGTAGTTTACTGCTATAGTTGGTCGCTATATTTTTCGGTCACTGTCTTGATAGTTTTCCTTGAGTGGGGTCACCACTAGGTAGTGGTCACTTCCTATTTCATAGCTTCTCTTTACTCTTGTGTCTATTATTTTGCTCTTTCTTCTTTGTTCTGTTAATACGTAATCGATTATAGATTTTTCGTTCCTGCTTATCACTTCCCTGGTGCATTTGTGTATCTGCCTGTGGTTGTAATAGTATGTTCGCTATTATTAGATTGTTCATTCTACAACAATCTAGCATTTTCTTTCCATTTTCGTTTATTGTGTCTTCCCCGTATCTTCCTCTCATCGTATCGTTATCTTTTACTTCCTTGCCAATTCTGCAGTTGAAGTCTCCTGCTACATATATTTCTCCAATGGCATTTTCGGTTGTTTCGTTGAGCTGATCCCAGAATTCTTCTTTGTTGCTTGCCGTGTCATCTTCATTTGGTCCATATACTATAATTATTGTTCTGGTTCTGTTGTTTTCTTTTAGTGTTACGGTTAATATCCTTGGTGATATTGTTTGCCATGATTCTATTTGGTGTTCCTCTAAATATAAATAAAGATTTAATAATTACGATAATATAATATTTATATTTGATAATGTAATATGTAATATTTGCAAAATTTGGAAGAAAGTAAATTAAATAAATAACGTCCAATTTGAGTCGTAAAACTGCATTTTATTTACCTCTCGCTTACATTAAAGATAATTATATGAATAACGTCCAGTTTGAATAATAAAACTGTATTTTAGGGGGTGCTTTTTCAATGTTAAGGGATGAAGCACCCGCCGAGGGAGGGGAAACTCGACGGATATTTGATTCTAGAGTACTAAAGATTTCAATACTATACAAAAATAATAATCAAATAATTTTCTTTTTTTAATGTTAATTTTTGCAATAAATCTGAAAACACTTAATATTTCCGAAACAGTTGAAGATAGGTATAGGACATTGTACATGAAATATGTCTAGAATTTTTTGAAGAATCCAAAAATTGAATAATATACTAGGTGTTGCATTTAAAATAAGAAAGTTGGTATTGCCCACGGTCACATGACACACCCTGTATAAAAAGTTTTTGTTGAAAAAAATGCGCAACTAAAAATAACAATCGACGTGTCCGAGCGTTTTTTCGAACACGCCCCCATTTATTTATTATCGAATTTATTCCATTTGGCTGATACACAGTGTATAATAATTTCCGCCAAAACGGATTTTTGGGGCTAATATGACTGGACTAAAAAGAAAGTAGAATCTTAGTGTTATTCATAAAAACTTAACCCGCAGTTTAATGAAGGTTTAGTCTTAGTAACCAATGCAACCCTTTGTAATACACCTCTAAACCACGGTTTCAATTTTTATGAATAACGCTATAAGTGTATAATTTTTGACTCGTTTTACATTGCAAATTTACGAATTGCACGGGAAATTTTACAATAATTACACATTGCGTTCGCCACAATTTATATTGTACTCCGCGACCGATACTAAAACTCCTTTCACATGAAACATTGAGAAGGACACGAACTGATGCCAAGAGTTATAATCTACAATCGCATATTATTTTTATGGTAATAAGTAATAAAACCACCACTACTTCACTACCATACTATTCTCTGCACATGATAATAGGTAAATTAAAATATTTCGTCCAAGTTTAGCAACATTATTAGTATAAGTCTGCTATAGTTTCGTTCTTTTGGCCTTTGTCAACAACAGCAGACTTTTACCGGCCAAGAACTACTTCCACTTTCCTCCACGTTTCACATTCCGCTACATATTTATATTCCAGTGTGCAAAGTATAATATTTTACAAATTATAGAAAACATAAAATATCTTCCTCCTTTCTAATTACAACTACGATAACACTGCCAAAATGCTATGTTATAGACAATGCTCCACGTTTGGGGGTTTAAAATGTGCTGTTATACTCTAGTCTAGTAACTGCGTAGATTTATTATTGGGTTGATAATTAAGAACCATAAAATTGTTACTTACTTTTGTTGTTATGAATTTTATTATTTTGTTTTTCTCTTTTCTCAGGGTCAAAAAGTGGGATCAAAATAAATTAGATGGCAAGCAAAGAATATTAATTTTAATTAATATTTATTATAATATTAAATATTTAGATAATTGATAACAAAACAAACACTACACTAATTCAATATGAAACAAAATGAACGCTTACCAATAGAAAGCAAGTCCTATCACTAATTAACAAACTAACACTATCAATATTTAATAACAATAATTCCCTAAATTCCTAATTCGCACAATTAACTCCCTAATTGAGTAGTAATTTTAATAAATTCTACCTGGCTTCATATTCATATTCCTGATGAATAGCGGCAACTCGCAGTGGTGATCGGCAATCCTGCTTGCAGATGTCGAATCAGTAAATTCGATTAAGTCGGCACCAATTCCCTCGATTCAAAGTCCTGCTGTCCTCGGTTGATCCTCTTCTATAGTTGACGTTCTCGCTGAATCGTCTTTGGGGTTGAAGTTCTCGTTGAATCCTCTTGGACTCCTTTCAGCTGTTCCGTGTTGATAATGATTCCCTAGTTCACGTCGAGTGTTTACAGATGCTCGAACGTAAATAATTACTGTCCCGAAAATGATTATATCCGCGTAAACAAAACGTAAATCAAACTGTTTTTGAATAACGCGTGAATGTAAATAACAATTGTTCGGCGATATTTGTTTCTGTACAACTGTTTTCTTTTTCTCTGCTGACCGACATGGATGCTCCGGGATCGAAAGCGAATCTGATTGTTTATCGGCGTTCAGCCTTTTTAAAACCTCGGTTAAACAAGTGATTTTCGCTTGTTAAAATCCGCCTACGTTGATCCAAATAAGCGTGTAAATTGTCGAGTTGCTACCCGAATCCAGTTTGTAACCACGGCAACGAATCAACAAATTATAATTATGATTATAATTATCCATATACCGGTGAAACCATAATTCCAATTGTGATTTGAATGTGATATTCGAGATCCTTGTATTTTTCTGCTTCTATACGAATGTCGAACGTCTCTCTACGACGAGTTTGAAATTTCCATTGAATTTTATTCATATTACTGACTCATTACAAATATTTTACGTTAATTGTGCCCTGAATTAATTATAATTCTAGCTATACAAATCCTATTTGACTACCTAAGTAATCCTATTAATATCTAAATACCCTAAATCTAATATATTCAGTATATTTTCTATAAACAAAGTCCTATCTAACGTATACTATAAAATAACAAATTAAATCTAATAAATTACATGATCATATACAGGGTCCGTCATTTCACCTCCCGTCTTCCATAGCTCAGTTACTAATTGAGTTAGGATTTTGATATTTTGCTTTTACTTCAGTTGCTTTCTAGGGTGTATTTCAGGAAAATATTTTTGATTATACAAGGTGTCCCAAAAAAGTGTGACGTCATCATGATGTTTATTTTTAGATTGCATGGTATATTTGTTGTCACTTATTTGGGTGCCTTTTATAGATGCCTACATACCCATAAAATTTTATTGAAATCGGGTTAGTGACATTAGCACAAAAAAATAAAAACTGAAAAAAACAGTTTTGCACCATTGGCTAAGAAAATTAATAAGGGATAAAAATAGTGCATCGTTAATAAAACCATACAAGGTACTCATTAAATAAGGTCTGACAGTTGCGTGAACCAAGTTTTTTTGATATGCATTATACAGAGTGTCCAAAATTTAGTGTCAAACTTTTCAAAATTTAAAGCACTTTATTTTTCTGATTTTAAATTGGAACACCAGTATATTTTTATGTAATTCCATGCGGAATTAAAAGACACACATTTTTCCTAATTACAGCCCTATCTCAATTCCTAACACATTCGAAGATATTTGCAGAAAACTCGTTTTATCAACAATTCCAATGGCCATTTTAATCAATCAAAATCGAAGGTGGGTTTGAAAAACAATTTATTGACATTAAAGTTTATAAAGTGACAAGAGCTAATGGTGTAGTAATATAAAAGTTTAAAACTATTTTAGCTAAGGTCTTTATACCCAAGATACCAAAATTACCTTTTGTCATGGAAAATATGATTTTCATAATATGACAAATATTATGACCTATATTGACAAATGTGGATATGACTTTCATATTCGCATTTCAAAATATTACATTCAACCTGCTACGAAGAGTGGCAATGTCATTTCATACTCGTCTTCGTTTGTGCCTTCAAGAGGGCGGAAGACATATAGAACATAAGTTCTAGCATTTAATTAATTTTAGAAATGCACCGTTATGTTATGTTTTTATGAAATTTTATTACTAAAACTATTTTTTATACAAAACTTAATACTTTTACGATGTGTAATAGGCTTAGACGAAGATCTGTGAAACCTTTAATAGTTTCGAGATATTAATTGTAACTACAAAACATGTTATGTCAATAAATTGTTTTTCAAAGTCACCTTCGAGTTTTATTCATTAAAATGGCTATTGGAATAGTTGATAAATCGAGTTTTCTGCACATAACTTTCAATGTGTTTGGAATTGCGATAGAGTTGTAATAAGGAAAAATGTTTGTCTTTTAATTCCACATAGAATGACATAAAAATATACAGTGGCTTCAATTTAAAATAAAAAAAATAAAGTGCCTAAAAGTTTGAAAAGTTTGACACTAAATTTTGGACACTCTGTATAATGCATATCAATAAAACTTGGTTAACGCAACTAGCAGACCTTATTTAATGAGTACCTTGTATGGTTTTATTAATAAGGCATACATTTATCTCTTATTAATTTTCTTAACAATGGTGCAAAACTTTGTTAATTTTTTTCAGTTTTTATTTTTTTTGTACTAAAATCACTGAACCGATTTTAATAAAATTTCATGGGTATGTAGGCATCCATAAAGGGCACCCAAATAAACAACAAAAAATATACCATGCAATTTAAAAATACACATCATGATGACGTCACACTTTTTTGGGACACCCTGTATAATCAAAAATATTTTCCTAAAATATGCCACAGAATGCAAGTAAAGTTTGCAAAATATCAAAATCCTAATACAATTAGTAACTGAGCTACAGAAGATGGGAGGTGAAATGACGGCCTGTATAGGGTGTCTCTAAATTATGTGGACATTATTTAACCACAGATTATTGGGATCAAAAAATGACGATTTAACAAAACTTATCTATATACAAATGCGTTTGGTTTAGCCAGTATTCAGCTTCAAAGCTAACTTAAGAAAAACAAAATTTGTTTATAAAAAGAGAACGTTTACATTGATTTGGATGTTGTTTGGTATGACACTTAATACGGGTATAACTCATATTTTGACATAATATTGTTATTATCAGTAGACAGGTTGTGTATAAAACAAGTGAGGCCCAACATTAATACATTCATATTTTTTAATGACAAAAGCAACTAATAATTTAAAAAAATCAGACGCAGGCATTCAATATTAAGTTTTTATGTATCTTTATAGTTTTTGATATCTGTTACAGTTTCGACACAAAAAAATAAAATATGAGTGACTGCGCTACACTCGTTTGGAAACAAACGCAAAATATTGTGTAAGCCAACTATCACTGCCATTTAATAAAAAATAAAGTTTTGTATTATAACTCAAATACTCTGGTATTTTTTCAAAAAACAAAAGCATGTCATGCATAAGCTCTTATAATGACAACTCTTTCTTCATTTAACCGAATCTCTATGTCTTAGGACTTCCAAAATCACAATGCTTAAAATAAAAAAAATTAATAAAAATAAACTCACCCTATATATATATATACACTCTGATAAAGATCAATAGCATGGGGATCTCGGAAATCGTAAAAGTTACAACGGCGGTTAAATTTGAAAAAAGCTGCGAAATTTCGTGGTCAGTAATATTCTGTTGACAAAGCCAGAATATTTCGGTTACTTCCGGAGATATTTGACAAATACGGAAATATTGCGATATCGTTTTTTATGTTTTGCTGAAGTTATTAGAAAAGGTATAAAAAAAAAACAAAAGTCAGTTTGTCATTGTCACTTTTTTAGCCCTACAAGACAGCATTTATACAGACAAAATTTATCACCTAATTTTATGATTTTAAGATAATTAAATGAACAGAACAATTCTCAAAATGCCACCGTAAACAAATAATAAGTGTGGTCCTAAATAGCTATAATGTTTCAATGTTTAACAATTATTCTAGGTAAATTATTTTTAGTTACTATTTTTGTACCTATTTTGGATTAAAATTAAATAATATTTTTTTCTTCGTCGTCATCATTTCAACGCTTACAACAAGAAACTGTTCGAAACGTATTAACAACCCTTAATACAGGGTGTACATTTTTTACAGGCCATATAAAAAGTCAAGTTGATGCTTGTTTCTTCGAAACGAAACGTTGTACTAAAAATTTGTAAACGCTGTCCTGTAGAGATAAAAAGTGGCAATGAGAAAGTGCCTTTGGTTTTCTTATACCTTTTCAAATAACTTCAGAAAAAAATAAAACGAAATCGTGAGATTTAGAATTTTTGTCGAATATCTCCGGAAGTAAGACTAGGTGAGCCACCCTATATATATATATATATATATATATATATATATATATATATATATATATATATATATATATATATATATATATATATATATATATATTCTGAGTTAATTCTAAGTTGTAATACCCGAAAATGTCAGTTAAAAATCATTGCGACAAACAACTTTTCTTGGCGTTTTTTATTTTTCGAAAAATCGTCATTACTCCCTTGTTTTAAAGAATATTTAAAAAAATTGAAATAACTTGAACCATATGCTTTCGGTTCTCTAACAAATTTGTATTTTCAATTATTTTCTATTTTATCAAATAACAAAATGGCGACCGATAAAAAAAATCAAAACAAGATATTTTGAAAACCACTTGATTGATTTTTGAAAATAAAATATTTATAAAATCGTTAAACTATCTTATAACATTTGTCTGAAACATATTTTTCGATCTGTCCAAAAAAAGTTTGTACTCAAATTTAATTACAAGATAACTTTAGCAGACTGCAACAATCATTTAAAACAAAGTGGGCTTGCTGCCATTAAAGAAGAAAATTAAACAAGAAAAACTAGAAACAAACAAAGAAACAAGAAAAAAAACAATAAACAATGAAACAACAAGGGATTACTTAAGTGGAATAAATAAAAATTATAATATTTTTTTTTGTTCTTTAATGGTGTACTTACTGGCAGGGGCGGATGGGCCATACGGGAAAATGGGAAATTTCCCGGTGGGCCGGTAGGCATCCCGAATGTTGGACCGACACGCCCCACAATTTTTTTCTGGAAAATCCGACGACAAGTTTATTAATAATCTTGATTTAATATGACAATGTTGTGGTTTGATTAGCTTTTTGCACATTTTAATAAAATTTTCTAATTCGTAAATAAAATGTAAATATAGTCAAATTTTTGTATTTATAATAAGAATTTCATAATTTCTAATGAATATTTTGTAATCTCTAATTTCGTAATTTCCACCTAAGTTTATTTTCATAAAATTTTCTACGAATAACTATAAACATTTTAACTTGAACAACTTGAAAATACCAATGACATTTTGCATTTTATAGTGAAATTTTGGCACTTTACAATAAATTTTCATAATCGCTGCTTAAATGTTGTAATTTATAATACGAATGTTAAATATTTTACAATTTCCAGTGAAATTTATCAATTAACAATCAAATTTTCTTGAACTTATAGCATTTTTGTAATTTAGAATGATGAATGATGAAAGTCACAACGAAAATTACATAATTCCAATAAAACTTATTTATTTCTTTATGATTGTTTTCTAATTCCATTGAAATATTGGATTCATAATAAAAAAATTATAATACGAATGTTGAATATTTTACATTTTACAGTGAAATTTATCAATTAACAATCAAATGTTCTTGAAGTTATAGCAATTTTGTAATTTAGAATGACGAATGATGAAATTCATAACGAAAATTACATAATTCTAATAAAACTTATTTATTACTCTACGATTGTTTTCTAATTCCATTGAAATATTGTATTCGTTATAAAAACTTTGCAATTTTTAATACAATGTTCCACTTTAAATTCAACATTTACAAATTCTAAAACTTTTGTAATTTACAATTAATTCTCCATAAATTCTATTGAAATACTGAAATCCATCATCAAAATTTCGTAACATTCATCATAATGCTATTACTATTTATGGGGTTTTGCAAGAAATTTTTGTGATGTGTAGTTGAAATGTCAAAATTTCATGTTTTTGTTGAATTTAAAAAAAATGTAATCAACATTTTACACCTTCCAATATATTTTTTGTAAATTTCTATGAAATGGTTAATACATTTGCAAGGAATATGATTTCTGGGGAAAGACGGTATAATTTCCAATAAAAAACTCGCAAGTTCCATTGATCGTGACAATTTATGAAGTATGAAGTATAAAGTCTGGTAATTATATTAAAAATTTCTGATGAAAATTTTGTAATTTCCAATTCATTGCAATTTACAAGCGAGATATTTCAATGAGAATTTTATGGTTTGATGAACTTGCAATTTGTAATAAAATATCAAAATTTGTCATTTGCAACGAAAACTTCATAATTTCTCTTTGTAATTTTGTACTTACTTTTGTATTTTGCATTAAAATTTTTGCAAATTTCTGTCAGAATATTAATAAAATTAATAAAAACTCGCAGGTTCCATTGATATTTACAATTTATGAAAAGTCTAGGAATTATATTAAAAAATTCTTATGAAAATTTTGTAATTTCCAATTCATTACAATTTACAACTAATAAATTTTATAATTTCTACTAAATTCTATCATTTATCATGATAACTTTGTTATTTCCTTTGAGTTTTGGAATTTATAATATATATATTTTACTATCATTTAAAAAATCAAATCAAATTAAGTTTCATGTTGATTTTCATTAAGTAAGTTTTTATATTTATTTTTATGTGTATATAATGCAGGTTCTCCCGCTAAAAACATTATTATTGTTATTAACATTATTTTCAATATAAATTGTATAATTCAAATGGCAATTTTGTGTTTTGATTAATATTTTACAATTTTAATTGCAATTTGTAATGTAAAATTTGTAAAAGTAATAATGTTGAAAATTACATTTCAATTTTTTTCTTATTTTTTTTTCTTTTATGTTCAATAAAATTTCTGCAAATAACTATGAACATTTTAACAACTTTGTGAGGGATATGCTTCCTGAATAAAACTCCAATAATTAAAAAAAATTGCAGGATCTAATTAAACTTTGTAATTTATAATGAAGATTTTGTAAATTATAATTAAATTTTCTTAGTCAAAGCATAACAAATTTTAATTACCTAATATTTTTCATATTTTATTTAATATGATTGAAAGCAGTACTGAGCGCACACTTTAGGAACCTCTGTATTAATAAATAAATAAGTATTATGAAAAACTTATGGTATTAAATTTTATATTATTTTTTTCTTTATGGGGAGTACTCTGTCGTAGTTATGTAATATTTTTATTTGATGTTAACAATGTTTTTTGACGTTATTCGGGTTAACTGATCTTAACCCGACTAGTTTCGGAATTTATAAGCCATCCTAAGAGGTGTTATTTAAAAAAAAAAAAATATATTCAATATTAAATTATTTATTGTAAAGTATTTTTGATTTTTACATATTTGTCAAATATTGAAGTATGATTATTATTTTGATTATATGGTATTATTGCAATTTTATATGGATGCAAAATGGGCCGGCAAAAGTTCGTTCCCTGGCCGCTTGTATGTTGCCCATCCGCCCCTGCTTACTGGTAAGTACCCCAATAGAGAACAGTAAAAATATATGAATAACTGTTATCCAAAATGGATGAAGCTATAACAAAAATTATAATGTTTTAGATTTGATTTCAGCCATCTCAACTTTATTTTTATAAAATAATGACATTCTCAGTATTTCTTGTGGTCGTGTGGTTTTGTGGTTTTGTGGTCTTTAATTATTAATTACTTAAAGTAGGTTTATCTAGCTATCAGTAGTCGTAACAGCAATTCCCAAAAGGATCCAAATATTTACTTAAGCCTACTAATCGCAGAAAGTATTGTAATTTTACGAGGTGCTTTATTAGCACTTAATTATTGTCAACCTTGTGAGTCTTAATATGTATTTAACTGCGCAATATGGTATCTGAAATAACTTAATTGTCTCGAGTAGTCGTCAAATTAGGACAGTGTACTCATACCCGTTGCTTGACATCGCATTATTGCACCGTCCATTATAATAGCAACCTAACACGTCTCAATGTCAACTTGTTCGCCAAAGTTCATGGCAGGATAAAATAAATTTCTTTGCATCTTTGTAAAGAGTAAATTATAATTTAAATCACGATTTAAATATGCTGTTTAAATTTATACATTTTCTATAATATGAAAGAGTTAATCAATAATAATAATAATAATAATCTTTATTTGGTGTTACCCGTAGGTTTGCCCAAGTCATTATTAAAACTAAAACAACTTATTCTATGTATAATCTATACAGGGTGTATCAGCCAAATGGAATAAATTCAATATTAAATAAATGGGGGCGTGTTCGAAAAAACGCTCGGACACGTCGATTGTTATTTTTAGTTGCGCATTTTTTTCAACAAAAACTTTTTATACAGGGTGTGTCATGTGACCGTGGCCAATACCAACTTTCTTATTTTAAATGCAACACCTGGTATATTATTCAATTTTTGGATTCTTCAGAAAATTCTAGAAATATTTCATGTACAATGTCCTATACCTATCTTCAACTGTTTACCTGTGTACCTCAACCGAATATTTCCAAATCGGTGGATAGGGAGGCGAGGATCGATGGAATGGCCAGCACGATCCCCTGATCTGACGTCATTAGACTTCTTCTTATGGGGATATGTCAAAAGTATTCTATACAAAACTAAACCCCTCGACTTAGCTGACTTAAGAAGACGAATAATGCTTGCGATTAGATCGGTCACGCCTGAGATGTTGAGTAACGTTAGAAGAAATTTCTATTCAAGATTAGGATGTTGCCAAGACGTTCACGGCGAGCATTTTGAACATCTCCTCCATTGAAATTTATTGTTTTTTTTTTGTTTTTTTACATTATCAAGAAATAAACAGTATTACTTATTAGTGTTTTAGTGTGTTGTAACGACTTTCTGTAATCAAATAATTTTCTTCTTTTAATGTTAATTTTTGCAATAAATCTGAAAACACTTAATATTTCCGAAACAGTTGAAGATAGGTATAGGACATTGTACATGAAATATGTCTAGAATTTTCTGAAGAATCCAAAAATTGAATAATATACCAGGTGTTGCATTTAAAATAAGAAAGTTGGTATTGGCCACGGTCACATGACACACCCTGTATAAAAAGTTTTTGTTGAAAAAAATGCGCAACTAAAAATAACAATCGACGTGTCCGAGCGTTTTTTCGAACACGCCCCCATTTATTTAATATTGAATTTATTCCATTTGGCTGATACACAGTGTATATCTCTTTTTTTACTTTTTCTCCTTTGTTGTTTAACCCTTTTATTACGATATTATTTCTCTTCTTTTCTTTTTCTGCACTTTCCACTCGTTCCTCTAGGTCTTCTATTTTTGTCATCATCGATTGGTTTTCGTTTTCCCACTTTGTAATTTAAAAAGTGTAATTTGCATCAAAAAAAAAAAAAAAACAAAAATAGCAGAGATGTCTGCAAGATGTAGAAGATTTGACCAACTATTCTGAAAAGAACTGTTTTTTTTTCTTTTAAAAAGAAAACAATTATAAAATAGTTCTGAAGTTGTAATTTCAGTTGAAAGTTGAAATCTTACCTAAAAATATTAGATCTTTCAGAAATATTCCTGCGACATATTCTAGAAATCCTAGAAATATTCCTTAAGTTGTACGACATTTAGTCATAACATCAAAGAATAAAAACATAGTTTTTTTATTACAAAATTAAAAACTTTGTACAAAAATTTTGTTGTAAAACAATCAAATTAAAGAAAATGTCAATACGTTTTCAGGTACAGTATTGAAAATTTGCTGAGCAATGAAAATATCATAAGATGTAAAATAACAATAAATGTCAAACATTTGAACGTTATACATCCGGCGGAAGTGAAAACTGTGAATATTTTATTGATGTTGTGGAAAATTAATCAATGCATTCAAATATATGGTAATCTTTTATCAATTTCAATTAAATACGGCGTGTTTAGGCGCAAAGACCCCTTATCGATAGCCGATAGCGATAGGATCGATAACCAATTAATATTTTTTTATACCAGGTGTTTAATCTGTTAGGTATAGGTAGGAATTTAACATGTAAAACCACAATTATTCAATTTTCTGCGATTATTTTAGAGAAAAAGTACAAGAGTAAATAAATGTGCAGAAACCAGAAATCTACCTGATTTACAAAACTGATTCTAGTCGCTGATATGATAAGCCATTTTTAACAGGCATTGATTAATTATACTTCAAAACTGACACTGAAATTACAAGTTTCTATCATTCACGGTCATTGCAATGGATATTTTTACATGTATTTATCACCATTTAATTTTCAAATTTTCTCTTCTCTCATAATAATTTTTGTATGTTATTTACCAGTCGATGGGTCAATTAAAAACGTTTTAGTTTAAAATCTAATGAAGAAGAATTGTATAATAGTATATTATATAACGAGAGTTATGAGTTTAGAAACAAATTACGTACGAAGAAAATTTTTCTTGGCGGTTTCCTCATTTAGGAAATGTACATGAAATGTGAATACAAAAATTAATTTTCAGTCAAAAATTCCCAAACTATATAAAAGTTTCAAAAAAATTAGGGATAATAGAACACAGAGTTTTTGTGGAACTAAAACATTAATAGGTGCTGTAACGTTATAATTTTGGCACACGACAATGTTTGCAAGGTTGCCTCTCTCTTCTTCGGCAGCACATTGATAGTGGATGTAAATGTAATTAGATAGGTTTCTAAACATTTGTTTACTCTTGTACTTTTTTCTCTAAAATAATTAAGGAAACTGGGAAAGGCATAAATGTGAGTTTATATGTTAAATTCCTTATGTGTACCAATTAATGATTAATTCGAATTTATGTTTGCTAACTTGAAAACCGACGCATGGAAGGGGGGATTAATTATCACCCGAGTCGCTGACGTAGGCAACCTTGCAAACATTGTCGTGTGCCAAAATTATAACGTTACAGCTCCTATTAATGTTTTAGTTCCACAAACTCTGTGTTCTATTACCCCTAATTTTTTTGAAACTTTTATATAGTTTGGGAATTTTTGACTGAAAATTAATTTTTGTATTCACATTTCATGTACTGCTACCTACACGTACATAAAATTTCAATGATTTCTTTATATACTATATTTACGAATTTCCACGATTTTTCTTTGTTATAACTTCTTTTTTTTTAATACACCAAAATTTCCATGATTTCTTTATCTGCTTTTCCAATTTTTATGATTTTATAATACTCCTTCAGATATTTTTTAACATCGTAGAATTTACATGTCTTGTTTTTACATAAGAATCTTGCTATCTTTATATAGATTCGGATTTCCATAATTTTTCCGATTAGATTTCTGGAAATGTTTTAAATACGGTAAAATTTCCATGATTTCTTTATATACTATTCGAATTTCCATGATTTTTCTGTATTTTTTTTGAAACTTTTATGTAGCTTGGGAATTTTTGACTGAAAATTAATTTTTGAATTCACATTTCATGTACTGCTACCTACAAGTACATAAAATTTCCATGATTTCTTTATATACTTTATTTACCGTAGAATTTCCACGATTTTTTTGTTATAACTTCTTATTTTTTTTAATACACCAGAATTTTCATGATTTCTTTATCTGCTATTCCAATTTTGATGATTTTATAATACTCCTTCAGATATTTTTTAACATCATAGAATTTACATGTCTTGTTTTTACATAAGAATCTTGCTATCTTTATATAGATTCGGATATCCATATTATTTCCGATTAGATTTCTGGAAATGTTTTTAATACGGTAAAATTTCCATGATTTCTTTATATACTATTCGAATTTCCATGAATTTTCTGCAATTTTTTTGAAACTTTTATATGGTTTGGGAATTTTTGACTGAAAATTAATTTTTGTATTCACATTTCATGTACTGCTACCTACACGTACATAAAATTTCCATGATTTCTTTATATACTATATTTACCGTAGAATTTCCACGATTTTTTTCTTATAACTTCTTATTTTTTTTAATACACCTAAATTTCCATGATTTCTTTATCTGCTATTCCAATTTTATGATTTTATAATACTCCTTCAGATATTTTTTAACATCGTAG
The DNA here is from genome assembly GCA_951805005.1 of Othius punctulatus. NCBI lineage: Eukaryota > Metazoa > Arthropoda > Insecta > Coleoptera > Staphylinidae > Othius > Othius punctulatus. Next base: position 73,300,688 of record OX638143.1, on the reverse strand, counting down.
AATTTACATTTCTTGTTTTTACATAAGAATCTTGCTATCTTTATATAGATTCGGATTTCCATAATTTTTCCGATTAGATATCTGGAAATGTTTTAAATACGGTAAAATTCCCATGATTTCTTTATATACTATTCGAATTTTCATGATTTTTCTGGATTTTTTTTGAAACTTTTATATAATTTGGGAATTTTTGACTGAAAATTAATTTTGTATTCACATTTCATGTACTGCTACCTACAAGTACATAGAATTTCCATGATTTCTTTATATACTATATTTACGTTTTCCACGTTTTTTTATATATCTTCTTATTTTTTTTAATACACCAAAATTTCCATTATTTCTTTATATGCTATTTCAATTTTTATGATTTTATAATACTCATTCAGATATTTTTTAACATCGTAGAATTTACATGTCTTGTTTTTACATAAGAATCTTGCTATCTTTATATAGATTCGGATTTCCATAATTTTTCCGATTAGATTTCTGGAAATGTTTTTAATACGGTAAAATTTCCACGATTTCTTTATATACTAATCGAATTTCCATGATTTTTCTGGAATTTTTATGAAACTTTTATATAGTTTGGGAATTTGTGACTGAAAATTAATTTTTGTATTCATATTTCATGTACTGCTACCTATACGTACATAAAATCTCCATGATTTCTTTATATGCTATATTTATCGTAGAATTTCCACGTTTTTTTTTTTTGTTATAACTTCCTAAGTTTTTTTAATACACCAGAATTTCCATGATTTCTTTATCTGCTATTCCAATTTTTATGATTTTATAATACTCCTTCAGATACTTTTTAACATCGTAGAATTTACATGTCTTTGTTTTTACATAACAGTCTTGCTATCTTTATATAGATTCGGATTTCCATAATTTTTTCAATTAGATTTCTGGAAATGTTTTAAATACGGTAAAATTTCCATGATTTCTTATATACTATTCGAATTTCCATGATTTTTCTGGAATTATTTTGAAACTTTTATATAGTTTGGGAATTTGTGACTGAAATTAAATTTTTGTATTCACATTTCATGTACTGCTACCTTCAAGTACATAAAATTTTCATGATTTCTTTATATACTATATTTATCGTAGAATTTCCACCTTTTTTTATATAACTCCTTAATTTTTTTTAATACAGCAAAATTTCCATGATTTCTTTATCTGCTATTCCAATTTTTATGATTTTATAATACTCCTTCAGATATTTTTCAACATCGTAGAATTTACATGTCTTGTTTTTACATAAGAATCTTGCTATCTTTATCTAGATTCGGATTTCCATAATTTTTCCGATTAGATTTCTGGAAATGTTTTTAATGCGGTAAAATTTCCATGATTTCTTTATATACTATTCGAATTTCCATGATTTTTCTGGAATTGTTTTGAAAGCGTTTATATAGTTTGGGAATTTTTGACTGAAAATTATTTTTTGTATTCACATTTCATGCACTGCTACCTACAAGTACATAAAATTTCCATGATTTCTTTATATACTATATTTATCGTAGAATTTCCACGTTTTTTTATATAACTTCTCAATTTTTTTTAATACACCAAAATTTCCATTATTTATTTATATGCTATTCCAATTTTTATGATTTTATAATACTCCTTCAGGTATTTTTTAACATCGTAGAATTTACATGTCTTGTTTTTGCAAAAGAATCTTGCTATCTTTATATAGATTCGGATTTCCATAATTTTTCCGATTAGATTTCTGGAAATGTCTTAAATACGGTAAAATTTCCATTATTTCTTTATATACTATTTGAATTTCCATAATTTTTCTGGAATTTTTTTGGAACTTTTATATAGTTTGGGAATTTTTGACTGAAAATTAATTTTTGTATTCACATTTCATGTACTGCTATATACACGTACATAAAATTTCCATGATTTCTTTATATACTATATTTATGGTAGAATTTCCACGTTTTTTTATATAACTTCTTAATTTTTTTAATACACCAAAATTTCCATGATTTCTTTATCTGCTATTCCAATTTTATGATTTTATAATACTCCTTCAGATATTTTTTAACATCGTAGAATTTACATGTCTTGTTTTTACATAAGATTCTTGCTATCTTTATATAGATTCGGATTTCCATAATTTTTCCGATTAGATTTCTGGAAATGTTTTAAATACGGTAAAATTTCCATGATTTCTTTATATACTATTCGAATTTCCATGATTTTCCCGGAATTTTTTTGAAACTTTTATATAGTTTGGGAATTTTTGACGGAAAATTAATTTTTGTATTCATATTTCATGTACTGCTACCTACACGTACATAAAATTTCCATGATTTCTTTATATACTATATTTATCGTAGAATTTCCACGTTTTTTTATATAACTTCTCAATTTTTTTTAATACACCAAAATTTCCATTATTTATTTATATGCTATTCCACTTTTTATGATTTTACAATACTCCTTCAGATATTTTTTAACATCGTAGAATTTACATGTCTTGTTTTTGCAAAAGAATCTTGCTATCTTTATATAGATTCGGATTTCCATAATTTTTCCGATTAGATTTCTGGAAATGTTTTAAATACGGTAAAATTTCCATGGTTTCTTTATATACTATTCGAATTTCCATGATTTTCCTGGAATTTTTTTGAAACTTTTATATAGTTTGGGAATTTTTGACTGAAAATTAATTTTTGTATTCATATTTCATGTACTGCTACCTACACGTACATAAAATTTCCTTGATTTCTTTATATACTATATTTATCGTAGAATTTCCACGTTTTTTTATATAACTTCTCAATTTTTTTTAATACACCAAAATTTCCATTATTTATTTATATGCTATTCCACTTTTTATGATTTTACAATACTCCTTCAGATATTTTTTAACATCGTAGAATTTACATGTCTTGTTTTTGCAAAAGAATCTTGCTATCTTTATATAGATTCGGATTTCCATAATTTTTCCGATTAGATTTCTGGAAATGTTTTAAATACGGTAAAATTTCCATGGTTTCTTTATATACTATTCGAATTTCCATGATTTTTCTGGAATTTTTATGATACTTTTATATAGTTTGGGGATTTTTGATTGAAAATTTTTGTATTCACATTTCATGTACTGCTACCTACAAGTATATAATTTTAAAAATGATAATAGTAAAAAAAAATTGTAAATAATGGGAAAATGAAAGCGATATATAAATGTTAATGCATACTTTTTGCATTCTTTATGACTTGTTTTAAATGATTTCAGAATTTTCTTGAAAAGTTTGTGTGCTTTTAAAATTATTATAATAACAAAATAGTTTGCATTGCATGTAATTGAAGTTTTCATTAAATTATGTATATGCCATGGCATATTTTAAACCAGACAGAAAGTTATTAACTAAAGATACTCATAATTTAAGTGTTGACGTCGAAAACAATCTTGAAAATTCGACAGTATTAAACAAATAAAAAAAAATTGAGCGGTTTTAATTTTCTTCCAAATTACTGATAATGGCATACGAAATTAACGTCATGTTATCAACGTTAATTTCGTATGCTATTATCAAAATTTTAAATATATATATATATATATATATATATAAAATTCGTTTTTTAAAAATTCAATTAAGTTTTAAGTCCAGAAATGGATCCAGGGGCATATACCTTGTATATTTCTGGACTTCTCTGGATGAAGGTAACTTCTTGAATTTAAAAATAATGGACAGATTTCATTTCAATAAAAAAACAACATTTTCTGTGAACATCAGATATACAGGGTGTCCCATGACATACTTGCCATAAGTTAAGGGTGTAATGCTGAGGTCATTTTAACTCAAAGCTGTCTTACGAACTAATATCAAAAATTGCTTTGCATTTTTAATTTTAAGCAATTTTAGTTGTTGACGGTTGATTGAATATTAACTATGAACTTTTTTTTTTAATGTAACTCGATTTTTTTCATTTCGCTGTTTTTGTAGGTCTCTTAATTCTCTCTCTAGTTACTTTTTTTTGCAACACTAATCGTTTCCTCTAAAAAGTGGATTTTTAAATAGCATTTTTATAAATTTATTTTGCTATTAATTTAATTATAGTTCATAAGATTAATAATTATTAATCTTCAATATTTCTATTGAATTTTTTAAAAATTGTTTAAATTATTGCCAGGAAGTAATGGGACAGCGAACATTTAATTTAACATTAACATTTGATCGAATAGGTTTTATTATGTTTATTTTTCTTTCAAAAATATAAAAAATGTAAAGTTTGTTATTTTTTTTTAAATTTTTAAAACAAATATCAACACGTGATTTTTTTCTGGACATTCAAATGAATAAAAATTTGCTTTAAAAACTCGACTTTTTAAAGGAAATGATAAGTAGTTTTGCAAAAAAAAGAGACTGTAAAGAGAATTAAGAGCTCTACAAAAGTTGCGAAATGAAACTAATTTTATTAAATTGAAAAAAAAAAAAATGTCAATAACGTCATAAATCATGACGATATTATAAATCAATTTCTAAGTGCGCCAGAAAATACAGAGTAGATTTTTAAAAATCGTAAAAAGTATATGAATATTAGCCGTCGAAAACCTGAGTGGTGTAAGTCAATTTTTTTAAAAATTCAATTAAGTTTTAAGTCCAGAAATGGATTCAGGGGCAAATCCCTGGAATATTTCTGGACTTCTCTGGATAAAGGTAACTTCTTGAATTTAAAAATAATGGACAGTTTCCATTCTAATGGAAAAAAAAACACTTTCTCTGAACATGAGATATACAGGGTGTCCCATGACATACTTGCCATAGGTTAAGGGTGTAATGCTGAGGCCATTTTAAAATTAAAAAAAAATTCTTTGCATTTTTAATTTTAAGTAATTTTTGGTGTTGACGGTTGACTGAATATATTATGACATTTTTTTGACATTTAAACTATGAACATTTTTTTTTAATGTAATGTAACAAATTTCGAAATAAATCAAAAACCATTTGCTCTAGATATGGGCTTGCATAATACTTTTTTGTAGCTAATTGTCTTGCCAATCGCCCAATGACATAAAATATTGGTCGTTACATTTCAGAAAATTAAAACATAATGTTTCTAAGTGGGGACTAAATTATTGACATTTTTAAAATGCCTATTGTCAAAATTGATAGATATCATTTTTTTTAATTGTAGAAGGCTCTATTAGTTACAATTCAAGATGCAACCCGTGTTTATATTTTGTTTCTACTAGATGTTATACGCATATTTCAAAACGTCTTTTTGTGGTTAAAATTTGACAAATATATTTAGAACTCATAAAACTATAAAAGTCAAGTGGATATAAGTTCATATGAGGATGTCTGCAATTGAACACGGAATCAAAAAATGTAATAATATACAGGGTGTTCTATTTAAAATAACAAACTTGGTAGCCATTCCCGGTAGAACCTGAAGTGATAGAAAGTCGAAAATATCTTCTTTGAGGAGTTCATATTCAACCATGCAATACTGATTTTTTTCAAATTTTTCCTCCATCAGGAACCCCGTAAACTTTTAATGGCTTTATCCATGGCCCACCCTGTATAGTGTTATAACATGAAATGTAATTATGTTATCTGATTGAGTGATCAAAATACTATTACAAGTTGGCAACCAAAAAAAGAAAGCTGTTCCAGGGAAGTTTGATAATACTCTATACCTTTTCAAGTTCCAATTGAGACCAATCAAGTTCAAATTGAGACCAATCAATTTCAAATTGAGGCCAATCAAGTTCAAATTGATACCAATCAATTTCAAATTGAGACCAATCAATTTCAAATTGAGGCCAATCAAGTTTAAATTGATACAAATCAATTTCAAATTGAGACCAATCAATTTCAAATTGAGGCCAATCAAGTTCAAATTGAGGCCAATCAAGTTAAAATTGAGACTAAACAAAATCAAGTTGACACTAAACAATATCAAGTTGTCATAATAAATTTGATTTGTTTACTCTCAACTTGATATTGTTTGGTGTCAATTTGATTTTGTTTAGTCTCAATTTGAAATTGATTGGTCTCAATTTGACATTGATTGGTATCAATTTGAACTTGATTGGTCTCAATTTGAACTTGATTGGTCTCAATTTGAAATTGATTGGTCTCAATTTGAACTTGATAAGGTATAGACGACTGGGTTACCATTAGAAACCCAAGTGCAAGTAAAATTCAATCCATCAGCATTTGTATCCTGTAAGTGAGTTAACAATAAAATCATTTCAATTTAATGTCACGCTTTCTGCGTTGCAACATGTAATATTTAATTCTGTGAAGTAACATTTTAACCATTAGATAGATGCATGTTATTACAGTACACTTCCTCCATTGTCTGATGTCTATTTATCTTTAACAAAAGATTTATTGCACCCAGGGACGGATGGGCCATACGGGAAAATGGGAAATTTCCCGGTGGGCCGGTAGGCATCCCGAATGTTGGGCCGGCAGGCCCCAGAATTTTTTTCTGGAAAATCCGACGACAAGTTTATTAATAATTTTGATTTAATATGACTATGTTGTGGTTTGATTAGCTTTTTGCACATTTTAATAAAATTTTCTAATTTGTAAGGAAAATGTAAATATAGTCAAATTTTGGTATTTATAATAAGAATTTCATAATTTCTAATGAACATTTTGTAATCTCTAATGAAAAGTTCGTAATTTCCACCTAAGTTTATTTTCATAAAATTTTCTACGAATAACTATAAACATTTTAACTTGAACAACTTGAAAATACCAATGACATTTTGCATTTTACAGTGAAATTTTGGCACTTTACAATAAATTTTCATAATCGCTGCTTACATGTTGTAATTTATAATACGAATGTTGAATATTTTACATTTTACAGTGAAATTTATCAATTAACAATCAAATTTTCTTGAAGTTATTGCAATTTTGCAATTTAGAATGATGAATGATGAAAGTCACAACGAATATTACATAATTCCAATAAAAGTTATTTATTACTTTATGATTGTTTTCTAATTCCATTGAAATATTGTATTCATAATAAAAACTTTATAATACGAATGTTGAATATTTTACATTTTACAGTGAAATTTATCGATTAACAATCAAAATTTCTTGAAGTTATAGCAATTTTGTAATTTAGAATTATGAATGATGAAATTCACAACGAAAATTACATAATTCTAATAAAACTTATTTATTACTTTATGATTGTTTTCTAATTCCATTGAAATATTGTATTCATTATAAAAACTTTATAATTTTTACTACAATGTTCCACTTTAAATTCAACATTTACAAATTCTAAAACTTTTGTAATTTACAATTAATTCTCCATAAATTCTATTGAAATACTGAAATCCATCATCAAAATTTCGTAACATCAATCATAATGCTATTACTATTTATGGGGTTTTCGAAGAAATTTTTGTGATGTGTAGTTAAAATGTCAAAATTTCATGTTTTTGTTGAATTAAAAAAAATGTAATCAACATTGTACACCTTCCAATATATTTATTGTAAATTTCTTTGAAATGGTTAATGCATTTGCAAGGAATATGATTTCTGGGGAAAGACGGTATAATTTCCAATAAAAAACTCGCAAGTTTCATTGATCGTGACAATTTATGAAGTAAATTTATGAAGTCTGGTAATTATATTAAAAATTTCTAATGAAAATTTTGTAATTTCCAATTCATTGCAATTTACAAGCGAGATATTTCAATGAGAATTGTATGGTTTGATGAACTTGCAATTTGTAATAGAATATCAAAATTTGTCATTTGCAACGAAAACTTCATAATTTCTCTTTGTAATTTTGTACTTACTTTTGTATTATGCATTAAAAATTTTGCAAATTTCTGTCAGAATATTAATAAAATTAATAAAAACTCGCAGGTTCCATTGATATTTACAATTTATGAAAAGTCTAGAAATTATATTAAAATATTCTTATGAAAATTTTGTAATTTCCAATTCATTACAATTTACAACTAATAAATTATATAATTTCTACTAAATTCTATCATTTATCATGATAACTTTGTTATTTCCTTTGAGTTTTGGAATTTATAATATAAATTTTTTACTATCATTTAAAAAATTAAATCATATTAAGTTGATTTTCATTAAGTAAGTTTTTATATTTATTTTTTATGTGTGTATTATGCAGGTTCTCCCGCTAATAAACATTATTATTATTATTAACATAATTTTCAATATAAATTGTATAATTCAAATGGCAATTTTGTGTTTTGATTAATATTTTACAATTTTAATTACAATTTGTAATGTAAAATTTGTAAAAGTAATAATGTTGAAAATTACATTTCAATTTTTTTCTTTTTTCTTTTCTTTTATGTTCAATAAATTTTCTGTAAATAACTATGAACATTTTAACAACTTTGTGAGGGATATGCTTCCTGAATAAAACTCCAATAATTAAAAAAAATGCAGGATCTAATTAAACTTTGTAAATTATAATGAAGATTTTGTAAATTATAATTAAATTTTCTTAGTCAAAGCATGACAAATTTTAATTACCTAATCTTTTTCATATTTTATTTAATATGATTGAAAGCAGTACTGAGCGCACACTTTAGGAACCTCTGTATTAATAAATAAATAAGTATTATGAAAAACTTATGGTATTAAATTTTATATTATTTTTTTCTTTGTGGGGAGTACTCTGTCGTAGTTATGTAATATTTTTATTTTATGTTAACAATGTTATTTGACGTTATTCGGGTTAACTGATCTTAACCCGACTAGTTTAGGATTTTATAAGCCATCCTCAGAGGTGTTATTTAAAAAAAAATAATATATTCAATATTAAATTATTTATTGTAAAGTATTTTTGATTTTTACATATTTGTCAAATTTTGAAGTATGATTATTATTTTGATTATATGGTATTATTGCAATTTTATATGAATGCAAAATGGGCCGGCAAAAGTTCGTTCCCTGGCCGCTTGTATGTTGCCCATCCGCCCTTGATTGCACCACCAATAATAGGTAAGGTATATTGTCACCAAGTACCTTCGAATTTTTGTTTTTTAAGCTTTAATATTAATTTCAATATTTTCTAAAAATGATACTTACTGTGAACACATTTCGATATGAACGAGTTATTTAATATATTTTTTAGGCGTGATTTCGATGAATTCATATTACTCAACGATTTCTGCGTAATCAATCTATATAAATATATATATATATATATATATATATATATATCGATTTTGCAGCCAGTTATTTGGCAACTCAGAAATGCGATGTTAATTTTTATGGCTGTGATAATTATGTCATAAACTACAAACTCTAGTAAAACGAATAAAAATTAGATAAGGTATCATTTCAGTGTAGGTTTACGTTACAGAACAGTTTTGATAAGAATGGACCACAATGACGGAATTAATTTAATAGTATCTAAATATTCAAAAGCATCTTCATTTATACTGAATATCCGGTGACTGAGAAGTTGGCTCTTTTGCCTCTAGTTCCAAGGGTCGCAAGTTCGAACCCCACAGATTAAAATTAATAAAAGTAAAAATATATTAAAAAAAAAAAACAAAATTGGTGCGAGTTTCACAAAAAGTTTAACGTTGTACTACGACATTGTTTCACCAGACAGAGGCTTCATCGGGCAGATGAAAACTGCAAAACTGCAAAAAATAAAATTAAAATCAATGCGCCGTTCTGTTGGAGGGGCAAGAAACGGGGGATCCTGTGTACTGTTTAAACTGTTCGGGCACGTTAAAGACACTGAAGTGGATGAAACCCAAAATCCAGAAAAGCTTATAAGTGGGATAGATTGCTCATTGGCGACGGTAATTAGCCATAGCAGCTGAAATTGGCTGTCGTTATATAAACAAATTAAAATAATATTATCCATTATTATCGATAATTCAAGCTTGAAACACATTCTGTCGTAACAGATTAGAATTTGATTGATTTGTTTCTTATTAAGACTTGATTTAATAGAAGAACGATAAAAACAAATAAATCTGCTGTAACTATATATACAGGGTGTTAATACTAAGTTGTAACACCCGAAAATGGCAGTTAGAAGTCATTGAAACAAACAACTTTTCTTAGTTGAAATTTTTGAATTGGAGCTCAAGTTCATAGTTATTGGCGTTCTTTTGTCTTTCGAAAAATCGTCATTACTCCCTTATTTTAAGGAATATTTAAAAAAATACAAAAACGTTCAACATGCGCTTTCGGTTCTCTAAAACATTTCTATTTACAATTATTTTCTATTTTATCAAATAACAAAATGGCGACCGATCAAAAATTTCTAAGCACGATATTTTGAAAACCAATCGATCGATTTTTGAAAATAAAACATTTACAAAATCCTTGAACTCTCTTATAACATTTGTTTGTTTAGCTAATTATGCATTTTTATACACAAATTATGCAAAATACGCACACAAATGATAAACGTGACAGAAACTTTTCAAGATGAAGCAGAAATTTCTGAAGAACAAGAACAAAAAGTATTTAAATTCGAACGTACAAACTAGAAAACACATGCCTCAATTTGTTTAATGGCCTAACTTAAGGTTAGCCTACTTTGTTTTAAATGATTGTTGCAGTTTGTTGAAATTTATCTTGTAATTCAATTTGAATAATAACATTTTTGAACAGATCGAAAAAAATGTTTCAGACAAATGTTCGTTTAGAACATTTTTTTTTTAGAAATTTTAGAAAATTAAAGTTTCCTTAAAAAAAAATGAGTCAAAAATGACAATTTTAAAACTATTTCCTTTGTTATTATTATTTCTCTGTTTCTTTATTGTATTGCTGAAAAAAACATGAAACTCTTGATCTTTAAAATTAACAGATTGTTTTTGATATGTTTTTATAATATCCATAAAAACAATAACGATAAAAATGATTTACTGTGTCAAAACTTTTAGATGTTCCCTTATCACCTTCTTGGAAAATTCCTGGAAACGTCAGGAATGATAAATATTACGTTTCGTAGATAATTTAATATCATTTTCATAAAAAATCTCGGAAAATCTATTAGATACCCTTTAAAAAAATTGATTGTCAAAATTAGTAAATTTCACTACTTTAGTTCTTTTTACTAAATATTACTTTGTTACTTACTTTGTTATTATTATTTCTCTATTTTTTATATTGTATTCCTGAAAAAAACATAAAACTCTTGATCTTTAAAAATGAACATATTGTTTTTGATAATTTTTTATAATATCCATAAAAAAAAACGATAAAAATGATTTACTGTGTCAAAACTTTTAGATGTTCCCTTATTACCTTCTTGGAAAATTCCTGAAAACGTCAGGAATGATAAATATTACGTTTCGTAGATAATTTAATATCACTTTCATAAAAAATATAGGAAAATCCATTAGTTAATCTATAAAAAAATTTATTGTCAAAATTAAAAAATTTCACTACTTTAGTTCTTTTTACTAAATATTACTTTGTTACTTACTTTGTTATTATTATTTCTCTATTTTTTTTATTGTATTCCTGAAAAAAACATAAAACTCTTGATCTTTAAAAATGAACATATTGTTTTTGATAATTTTTTATAATATCCATAAAAAAAAACGATAAAAATGATTTACTGTGTCAAAACTTTTAGATGTTCCCTTATTACCTTCTTGGAAAATTCCTGAAAACGTCAGGAATGATAAATATTACGTTTCGTAGATAATTTAATATCACTTTCATAAAAAATATAGGAAAATCCATTAGTTAATCTATAAAAAAATTTATTGTCAAAATTAAAAAATTTCACTACTTTAGTTCTTTTTACTAAATATTACTTTGTTACTTACTTTGTTATTATTATTTCTCTATTTTTTTTATTGTATTCCTGAAAAAAACATAAAACTCTTGATCTTTAACAATGAACAGATTGTTTTTGATAATTTTTTAGGATATTCATAAAAAAAATAACGTTAAAAATGATTTACTGTGTCAAAACTTTTAGATGTTCCCTTATTACCTTCTTGGAAAATTCCTGGAAACGTCAGGAATGATAAATATTACGTGTAGATAATTTAATATCATTTTCATAAAAAATATAGGAAAATCCATTAATTACCCTATAAAAAAATTGATTGTCAAAATTAGTAAATTTCACTACTTTAGTTCTTTTTACTAAATATTACTTTGTTACTTACTTTGTTATTATTATTTCTCTGTTTCTTTACTGTTTTTGATAATTCTTTATAATATCCATAAAAAAAAATTACGATAAAAATGATTTACTGTGTCAAAACTTTTAGATGTTACCTTATTACCTTCTTGGAAAATTCCTGGAAACATCAGGAATGATAAATATTACGTTTCGTAGATAATTTAAATCATTTTCATAAAAAATCTAGGAAAATCTATTACATACCCTATAAAAAAATTGATTGTTAAAATTAGTAAATTTCACTACTTTAGTTCTTTTTACTAAATATTACTTTGTTACTTACTTTGTTATTATTATTTATCTTTTTTTTATTGTATTCCTGAAAAAAACATAAAACTCTTGATCTTTAAAAATTAACATATTGTTTTTGATAATTTTTTATAATATCCATTAAAAAAAATAACGATAAAAATGATTTACTGTGTCAAAACTTTTAGATGTTCCCTTCATTACCTTCTTGGAAAATTCCTGAAAACGTCAGGAATGATAAATATTACGTGTAGATAATTCAATATCATTTTTATAAAAAATCTAGGAAAATCCATTAGTTAATCTATAAAAAAATTTATTGTCAAAATTAAAAAAATTCACTACTTTAGTTCTTTTTACTAAATATTACTTTGTTACTTACTTTGTTATTATTATTTCTCTATTTTTTTTATTGTATTCCTGAAAAAAACATAAAACTCTTGATCTTTAAAAATGAACATATTGTTTTTGATAATTTTTTATAATATCCATAAAAACTAACGATAAAAATGATTTACTGTGTCAAAACTTTTAGATGTTCCCTTATTACCTTCTTGGAAAATTCCTGAAAACGTCAGGAATGATAAATATTACGTTTCGTAGATAATTTAATATCACTTTCATAAAAAATATAGGAAAATCTATTACATACGCTATAAAAAAATTGATTGTCAAAATTAGTAAATTTCACTACTTTAGTTCTTTTTACTAAATATTACTTTGTTACTTACTTTGTTATTATTATTTATCTTTTTTTTATTGTATTCCTGAAAAAAACATAAAACTCTTGATCTTTAAAAAATAACATATTGTTTTTGATATTTTTTTATAATATCCATTAAAAAAATAACGATAAAAATGATTTACTGTGTCAAAACTTTTAGATGTTCCCTTATTACCTTCTTGGAAAATTCCTGGAAACGTCAGGAATGATAAATATTACGTGTAGATAATTCAATATAATTTTTATAAAAAATCTAGGAAAATCCATTAGTTACCCTATAAAAAAATTGATTGCCAAAGTTAGTAAATTTCACTACTTTAGTTCTTTTTACTAAATATTACTTTGCTACTTACTTTGTTATTATTATTTTTCTATTTTTTTATTGTATTCCTGAAAAAAACATAAAACTCTTGATCTTTAAAAATGAACATATTGTTTTTGATAATTTTTTAGGATATCCATAAAAAAATAACGATAAAAATGATTTACTGTGTCATAACTTTTAGATGTTCCCTTATTACCTTCTTGTAAAATTCCTGAAAACGTCAGGAATGATAAATATTACGTTTCGTAGATAATTTAATATCATTTTCATAAAAAATCTAGGAAAATCCATTAATTACCCTATAAAAAAATTGATTGTCGATATTAGTATATTACACTACTTTAGTTCTTTTTACTAAATATTACTTTGTTACCTACTTTGTTATTATTATTTCTCTATTTTTTTTATTGTATTCCTGAAAAAAACATAAAACTCTTGATCTTTAAAAATTAACATATTGTTTTTGATAATTTTTTATAATATCCATAAAAAAAATAACGATAAAAATGATTTACTGTGTCAAAACTTTTAGATGTTCCCTTATTACCTTCTTGGAAAATTCATGGAAACGCCAGGAATGATAAATATTACGTTTCGTAGATAATTTAATATCATTTTCATAAAAAATCTAGGAAAAACCATTAATTACCCTATAAAAAAATTGATTGTCAAAATTAGTAAATTTCACTACTTTAGTTCTTTTTACTAAATATTACTTTGTTACTTACTTTGTTATTATTATTTCTCTATTTTTTTTATTGTATTCCTGAAAAAACATAAAACTCTTGATCTTTAAAAATGAACATATTGTTTTTGATAATTTTTTAGGATATCCATAAAAAAATAACAATAAAATGATATACTGTGTCAAAACTTTTAGATGTTCCCTTCATTAGCTTGGAAAATTCCTGAAAACGTCAGGAATGATAAATATTACGTGTAGATAATTCAATATCATTTTAATAAAAAATCTAGGAAAATCCATTAGTTACCCTATAAAAAAATTGATTGTCAAAATGAGTAAATTTCACTACTTTAGTTCTTTGTACTAAATATTACTTTGTTACTTACTTTGTTATTATTATTTCTCCATTGCATCTACCTCGATGCATTTCCAGTAGATTGACTTTAAATTATTGATCGAATCACAGCTTTTATTGGTTTTCAAGTAGGCAAGTATTTGTATTTGCAGTACAAATTTTATTTGATTTATTTTGTATTCTGGGCTATGATACATAAATTCGGTTATTCTCTTATTTCTGTGTGATTTTCTTCTTGGCATTCTTGAAGCAACATCATTAAAATTGACTTTTAAGTACCACTCTACTTGTACAACTATGACAGTTGCAGACACTTGAGAGTACATGGTCAAATGATCACTAAATATTTAAACTAGCATAGGAGGCCATAGCTTTCTACGTATAAAACTTGACCATAAACTACAGGATTCATGCATATATCTTAATGTGTGCGTTTCTCTAATTGCAAACAGTCCATCTTAGGTTATAAGTATGAAATACTTATCAGTTACTTACTATATTATACTTACTTATTATATTTTAACGCTTAAAATACTGCAAATGCTAATTAATTTTTGTTTGTACATACATAATTTTGTACTCATTTTTTTTTCTTCAATTTGTTCTAGGTGCGGATTCAGGCAGAGCAGTATCGGTTTCTAGCGATTTTGGTAAGAATTTTGTTCAAATTAATTAGTAGTAGTAATAGTAATAGTAATAGTAGTAATAGCACACAGTCTCTATTTGGCTGTCGAATATCGGCCTAACTGGTCTTTCCGCCGTACTTAATCAGTATTAATCGGCACTCTTTAATAAGACCTATAATAAGAGGTAATAACAATACCATGTTAACTATGTAATAACAATACCTAGTAATAACAATACCGCGCGTTTTTTTTTGTATCTATGAACATAGGCTATGTTCGGATTTAAAACTACAGGATCAATTACATTGCTAAAATGCAATGGTTATGCAACCAAAATTACAAGCGCTTGCAACTCGATCATTTTAAACGTCAAAACAATTAATTTATAAGTCTAAGGTTTTATCCATATTAACTGGTAATTTATTGTGTTTTATGTTTTAAGGTATTATTAGTATGTACTTACTGGTAAAGATAATTTTTATTTAATTTTATTATTTATTTATTTTTATTTTATTATATTATTAATTTATTTTTATTTTATTATATTATTTATTTATTTTTATTTTTGCCCTACTAGTTTCGGTTTCTTCAGTAAACCTTCATCAGATGCTTGATAAATGTAATTTTGCTTTGTATATCTCTTGGTTTTATTTTATTGTAAATATTTAAAATTATATTTTGATAGATGAAAAAAAAAACTTAGAAACTTAGAAAAAAAAATAGAAATCTATCAAAATTTAAATATAATTTCAAATATTCTTATCAAGCCTCTGTTGATGGTTTACTGAAGAAACCGAAACGGTAAAGCAAAAATAAAAATAAATATACAGGGACCGTCATTTCACCTCCCGTCTTCTGTAGCTCAGTTACTAATTGAGTTAGGATTTTGATATTTTGCAGACTTTACTTGCATTCTGTGGCGTATTTTAGGAACATATTTTTGATTATACAGGGTGTTCCAAAAAAGTGTGACGTCATGATGATGTGTATTTTTAAATTGCATGGTATATTTTTGTTGTTTATTTGGGTGCCCGTTATGGATGCCTACATACCTATGAAATTTTATAAAAATCGGTTCAGTGATTTTAGTACAAAAAAATAAAAACGGAAAAAAATCAGTTTTGCACCATTGGTTAAGAAAATTAATAAGAGATAAAAGTATGCCTTGTTAATAAAACCATACAAGGTACTCATTAAATAAGGTCTAATAGTTGCGTTAACCAAGTTTTTTTGATATGCATTATACAGTGTCCAAAATTTAGTGTCAAACTTTTCAAACTTTAAAGCACTTTATTTTCCTTATTTTAAATTGGAGCCCCTGTATACTTTTATGTCATTCCATGTGGAATTAAACGACAAACATTTTTCCTAATTACAACTCTATCGCAATTCCTAACACATTGAAAGTTATGTGTAGAAAACTCGATTTATCAACTATTCCAATGGCCATTTTAATGAATAAAATTTGAAGGTGACTTTGAAAAACAATTTATTGACATTACATGTTTTGTAGTTACAATTAATATCTCGAAAGTATTAAAGGTTTCACAGATCTTCGTCTAAACCTATTACACATCGTAAAAGTATTAAGTTTTGTATAAAAAATACTTTTAGTAATAAAATTTCATAAAAACATAACATAACTGTGCATTTCTAAAATTAATTAATTGCTAGAACTTATGTTCTACATGTCTTCCGCCTTCTTGAAGGCACAAACGAAGACGAGTATGAAATGACATTGCCACTCTTCGTAACAGGTTGAATGTAATATTTTGAAATGCGAATATGAAAGTCATATCCACATTTGTCAATATAGGTCATAATATTTGTCATATTATGAATATCATATTTTCCATGACAAAAAGTAATTTTGCTATCTTGGGTATAAAGACCTTAGCTAAAAAAGTTTAAAACTTTTATATAACTACAGTCAACAATGGCTCTTGTCACTTTGTTAAACTTTAAGGTCAATAAATTGTTTTTCCAACCCACCTTCGATTTTGATTAATTAAAATGGCCATTGGAATTGTTGTTAAAACGAGTTTTCTGCAAATATCTTTGAATGTATTAGGAATTGAGATAGGGTTGTTATTAGGAAAAATGTTTGTCTTTTAATTCCGCATGGAATTACATAAAAATATACTGGGGTTCCAATTTAAAATAAGAAAAATAAAGTGCTTTAAATTTTGAAAAGTTTGACACTAAATTTTGGACACTCTGTATAATGCATATCAATAAAACTTGGTTAACGCAACTGTTAGACCTTATTTAATAAGTACCTTGTATGGTTTTATTAATGAGGCACTATTTTTATACCTTATTAATTTTCTTAACCAATGGTGCAAAACTGTTTATTTTCAGTTTTTATTTTTTTGTGCTAAAATCACAAAACCGATTTTAATAAAATTTTATAGGTATGTAGGCATCCATAAAGGGCACCCAAATAAGCAACAAAAATTATACCATGCAATTTAAAAATATACATAATCATGACGTCATACTTTTTTGGGACACCCTGTATAATCAAAAATATTTTCCTGAAATACGCCCTGGAATGCAACTAAAGCCTGCAACATATCAAAATCCTAACTCAATTAGTAACTAAGCTACAGAAGACGGGAGGTGAAATGACGGACCCTGTATATACAATAACATAGGCGCCTACTTTTCAGAATCTCGAGGGGGGCAAAAAGTAAAGTCAGTTATTTGGTCATTTACAAAATAAGTTGATTTATTTGGCAAATAAAGTGGTATTTCTTAAAACTAATAATGAAAAATAAAAATTCTTAATACTAAAAATAAATCAAAATATAAATAATATAATATAAAATATAATAAAATTTATCATTCCCGAGAAAACGTGTTTTGTCTCACAGTGCCTGCGAAATAAACTCGTTGGCAATGTCGTCAATATTTATTGAGTGCGATAGATCTCGGTGAATATTTAAAAGTGAAATGTGATTTAACCTCTCCTGTCCCATTGTCAATCTCAAATAAGATTTTAAACGTCGAAGACTAGAGAATGATCTTTCAGTTGTACATGTTGCAGGTATAGTTAAAAATATCTTAACAAATTTATGAATTTCCGGCAACATTTCCATGATATGTTGACGACTTTTTAGAAATGTACAGACATCAGTAATTGAATTTAATTTCACTGCTTCAGTCGAAGCCAAATCTAGAGGCATGTCCCTGTAAAGCTTTAATCACTCTACATTAAAATCTTCTTCATAAAATGTGCAAATCTCATTATCAACCTTTTCCAAAATAAACTGTTCCATGTTTATCAAATGTTGTATAGACGCAGTTTCGAAGCAATCATCTGGACTTACAATAACCTTATCATCAACTTCATAGGAAATTTGTTTATAAAAATCAAACGCATTTAAAAATGAATGCCCTAAGGAACCATCATTTAATGGCTTAGGTGAAACTCGTTGTCTTTGTAACTTGATCTCCATTTATTTTAATGATTTGACACAATATTTTGATAACCATTTTTAAATAAAATAAAGTTTTTTGTTGCAGTAGATTTTTTAAATATCCATTGGCCTTTGCACCAGTTTCCATCTTATCACTATCAGAGACATTTTGTCGAAAGTCGATTAATGTTTGGTAATTATCAACAATGCTTTTTAATGAAGATACCCGCATGCACCATCTAGTTGGACAAAATGGACGCAAAGAACTTGACTCCCATTCTGTATTTAATTTTAATCGCTTAAATATTTCGATTCATTTTGGCGATTTATTAACAAAATGTGTGAGGTCTTTCATAATGCATAAGAAATTTCGTATTTCCAAAATTTCTTGCATACCATCTTGCACTACCAAATTTAATGCATGCGCAATGCAGTGGACAAAAACAGCTCTATTTTCGGACTGGCGAATTCTAGCTTGCAATACACTTTTAATGCCACTTATTCCTTGCACCATCATAACACTGTCCTCTGCAGTTTGCAATTCGTAATTCTAGCCTTATCAATACATCATTTATAACTGAATACAACGTTTCTGAATTCGTGAAAGGTGTCTCATAAAATCCAATGAAATATTCATAGATTTCTAAATTGCTATCTACAATTCTCAAGCATATTGACAGTTGTTCTTTTGATATAATATCTGTTGTCTCGTCACTTAGAATAGCAAAATAATATAAATATTGCTTCCTTTATAAAATTAACTATCATGGAAATAACTTCATTTCCACCTTCTTCTCCAACCAAGTAAACGATAAATTATAGAAACAGACCTGAATATTTTACGTGCTTGTATAAAATACCTGTAATATATTACAGGCCTGTAGAAAAGCAGACAGACTGAAACTAATTCAAATTTTATTACAAACACCTTAAAACTATAATGGATCGGGCTTATAATTATACACATCTATTCATTTTCGAAATTCATTTGTACATTTTCAGCAACCATTTTCTGGTTGTTACTTTCAATTTCCATATTCACGTTTTTGTTAGAAACAGAGAAAGCTGAAGTCGTGCCTGCAGTCAATGGTGCTTCGTTTTCTTTATTAGAACCCTTCTGATTACCAGATTGAACCATTTTTGCAATTTTTCTTTTGTTACACATAGATTCAGCAATATAATTTACATTACCATAACTAAGTTTAGCTACAAATTACCCAACGCCTCCGCATAATATATGTCAAGCAATTTATTTAAAAATAGTCAAATGAAGGTGAAAATAAAAGTTTGTACGTGACACGCTTTGCAATTAATCTTTACAAGGCTCACTGGATTATGGTACTTCCAGCTCGCCCGTAAAGATTACTTTACAAAGTTTGTCACGTAAATAACTATTACCAGCCATTATAGATAATATTTCATTTAAAAAATCGTGAGAGCACCATTTATAATTGTTACGATTCAACCAACTATTCAATTCCGGAACATCTTCAGAACGAACTTTTAGTAAAACTTTGAAATTGGAAGTTTCATCGATATGGCCTCTAATTACTAACCCCTGAACTGCCAAAAATTGCAAAATAAAAACTCGTGAATGAATCATTTCTTTCCGTTTCGCCAGCGATATTTTTTCGTGAATATTTTTTACTGTTGAAAATGAATTGTACCTTTCCACAGCGAATTTGTGTAAAGAAGAATTTTCATGTATTTGAAATATTTCCGAAGCCTTTTTCCAATTAGAAAATCCGCCATTCACAAACGCATTTAATGATGCTTTATCATGCCTATTCGCGGAATTACGTAGAATGTCCACTTCATCACAGGATTACAAATTTTCCAAAATACCTATCTCTTCCTGGATTATATTCGATCCACTTATATTTATTTTCCCAATTAGAGATAAACTTTATTTTTCCATGACTGCTAGATGGACACTTGGCTGTAGTGTGTAGATCATTTGATGTCATTGGGGATTTTTCTCTAGCTAGTACATTTTCAGAACCGTCTGAAATTTTCCTCTTTCTGCCACTGTGCGCCGTTCACGTTAAAATTCACCCACAAAAAGTGTGCACTACAAAAATTACCAAAGGGGGTGGTGCCCCCCTATAATATAATAGAAATATTAATACATAAAACCAGATTGAAGTGGTTACAATTAGAAATTGGTACACATTATAGAAGACTTGATGACTTCAACTTAAAATGTTATAATTTACATTTAATAATATCAAAAGAAGTTTCTTCATTAGAATAGGATATATTTTCCGAAAAAAAAAAATGTTATCGCGAAGAAAGTTATTAATAAATATAATATACTAGAGAAGAATTTCAATAAAATAATATTAAAAAATAATTTAAATTTTATAGATAATGAACCTGAAGAAAACATTTTAATAAACAAATCGAGTATTATTTTCACACCTGCTGCAGTCAAATTACTAAATAAAGGATTAAAATACGCAATAGAGGACGAGGAATTACCATTTGAAGAAGTTATGAATGATTTAGAAAATGCATCGAGAAAAATAGACCCTGAAGAATCAAATCAATTTAAAAGCGAAGCTATGAAGATTTTAAAGAAAATAATGAATGGACAATACCATACACCTAAAAGTGAAAAGAAGATATTAATTGAACTTAGGAAAAAAATAATGCGTATATTTAAACGCGGATAAAGGAAACGCATTAGTAATATTAGACAAAGACGTATACAGGGTCCGTCATTTCACCTCCCGTCTTCTGTAGCTCAGTTACTAATTGAGTTAGCATTTTGATATTTGGCAGACTTTACCTGCATTCTGTGGCGTATTTTAGGAAAATATTTTTGATTATACAGGGTGTCCCAAAAAAAGCGTGACGTCATGATGATGTGTTTTCGTGAGTTTTCGTAGTCAGGGTAATGCAATTTTCGCGCCGCATTTCCGGAACGAAAATAGTACTTTCTCTCCGGTTTCTGAAAATACCTTTTTTTAATATATATATATATATATATATATATATATATATATATATATATATACAAGGTGTATCAGCCAAATGGAATAAATTCAATAATAAATAAATGGGGGCGTGTTCGAAAAAACGCTCGGACACGTCGATTGTTATTTTTAGTTGCGCATATTTTTTTCAACAAAATCTTTTTATACAGGGTGTGTCATGTGACCGTGGCCAATACCAACTTTCTTATTTTAAATGCAACACCTGGTATATTATTCAATTTTTGGATTCTTCAGAAAATTCTAGACATATTTCATGTACAATGTCCTATACCTATCTTCAACTGTTTCGGAAATATTAAGTGTTTTCAGATTTATTGCAAAAATTAACATTTTAACTATTAATTAACTTCCTCAACCGAATATTTCCAAATCGGTGGATAGGGAGGCGAGGATCGATGGAATGGCCAGCACGATCCCCTGATCTGACGTCATTAGACTTCTTCTTATGGGGATATTTCAAAAGTATTGTATACAAAACTAAACCCCTCGACTTAGCTGACTTAAGAAGACGAATAATGCTTGCGATTAGATCGGTCACGCCTGAGATGTTGAGTAACGTTAGAAGAAATTTCTATTTAAGATTAGGATGTTGCCAAGACCTCCATTGAAATTTATTGTTTTTTTTTTGTTTTTTTACATTATCAAGAAATAAACAGTATTACTTATTAGTTTTTGAGTGTGTTGTATCGAATTTCTGTAATAAAATAATTTTCTTTTTTTAATGTTAATTTTTGCAATAAATCTGAAAGCACTTAATATTTCCGAAACAGTTGAAGATAGGTATAGGACATTGTACATGAAATATGTCTAGAATTTTCTGAAGAATCCAAAAATTGAATAATATACCAGGTGTTGCATTTAAAATAAGAAAGTTGGTATTGGCCACGGTCACATGACACACCCTGTATAAAAAGTTTTTGTTGAAAAAAATGCGCAACTAAAAATAACAATCGACGTGTCCGAGCGTTTTTTCGAACACGCCCCCATTTATTTATTATTGAATTTATTCCATTTGGCTGATACACCCTGTATATATATATATATATATATATATATATATATATATATATATATATATATATATATATATATATATATATATATTTGCTGTTGTATGTACTTTTCTCTTTTCTCCAATTATCCTTTTTGTCATTCTCCTTATTACTTCGAATCTCTGTTTACAATTTTCGAATTTATGTTCCAAAAATTATATTCTTGCTTTCCTTCGTTTTTCGATCAGCTATGTACAGGGTGGCCCAATTTGGATGTTTCTATAGGGGATCTCGGTAACTAGAAGAGATAGAGAAAATCTGATGGCGTATCCTCGATCTCTTTTTTTAAGACCACCTTAATGGTGAAAACAAAAAATGGCTATCGTCTTTCGTTTTGAAGATATGGCAAAAAAACTCATTATTTTCCATTTTCGATTTTTATCATTATTTCATTTATTTCTCATTTTATTAAAATAAGAGTTACACGTTCTTCAGGCACTTTTTTACGGTGAATTGAATAAGTTTTACAGAATTTTAATATATTCGTTAATAAACAAGATACAATACAAAGTTGTGTTTTTTTAAGTACAAGTCGTAGTTGGCTTTGGCCTTAATAAATAGGTTATTTTTTTCTCTTTTCAATGATATATCACATGTGAATGTTATAATTGCATTTTTGTTGAAATTTATTAAAATTGTGTCAACACGTCATGTATTCTCTTATTGGGCGTAGTAGACTGGTAGTAGGCTTGTATTGTTTAGAGTAAAATTATTTATTGAAAATGCACAAATTTGCCATCTGTGAATTACAAAATACCATGTGAATACAATATTATACATGTTGGAAAGGTTTATTAAATAAATAACAATTATCTTTTTGCCTAGTGAATATTACAGGCATCTAAAAGGCAGACAACCCAATAAATAGATTTTTCCAAGATTAAAAAAAAAACCTTCAATGAAGCATTGAAAAGCATAGACGCAATATTTAAATTACAATAAATGTTCCAATTGATATCCATTATTCAAAATGCATATGTTGCATCTTTTAATAACACTTCTGTAAGCAATCTGAATGTGAACATTTGAAATTGAATTTATACAATCTATAAAATGTGGTCGTAAATTATTAATATTATCATTTCTCATTTTATATAATTTATCGTTCGATATCTTGTCCGTTCAAATGGTGTCTTTTTCGAATGATGTATGGTCTAAATTTTATGTTTTTTTCAAAATTCTAAGTGCTCGATTCTTCGAAATTCCGGATTCATCCTCAATATGCCGACTGGAAATTGCTGGATTCACTATTACGTCTAAAATTACATTAGTAGCAGTTTCTTCGGCGTCTACTTTATTGTAAGACATTGATTTTGGCTACTTGAAAGATCCGTGGTTGATAAGATTTTCTTTTAGTCTTTGAAATATTGATTTATCCGGTTGTTTTATTTCCGGATAGCGATTAAAATATGTTTTTATGTCAATTAGTGATTTGTTATTGCTTTGAATAAAGCATCTAGCATATCAAATATTTCATAATTTTCGTTCGACATTGTTAAACACTTCGAAATATAAAGATCACGTCGAATGTGTTACCTTGACAATCAAACAATTTAAACAAAACAAGCCTACTACGTCCAATAAGAGAACATATGACGTTTTGAAAGAATTTTAATAGATTTCAACAAAAATGCAATTGTAACATCCACATGTGATACATCATCGAAAAGAGAAAAAAAACCTATTTATTAAGACCAAAGCCAACTACGACTTGTATTTAAAAAAACACAACTTTGTATTGTAGCTTGGTAATTAACGAAGATATCAAAATTCTGTAAAACTCATTCAATTCACCATAGAAAAGTGCCTGAAGAACATGCAACTCGTATCTTAATAAAATGACAAATAAATGAAATATTGATAAAAATCGAAAATGGAAAATAGTGAGTTTTTGGGCATAACTTGAAAACAAAAGACGATAGCCAATTTTTGTTTCGCCATTGAGTTGGTCTTGTAAAAAGAGATCGAGGATGCGCCATCCGATTTTCTCTATATCTTCTAGTTACCGAGATTCCCTATAGAAACATCCAAATTGGGCCACCCTGTACATTATTATATTGTAAAAGAAGATTTTGCTGCAATGCTTCAAATGGCCATCAGCCTTTTTTTTAATTTGTACAGATATTACTTTACAAATTAAATTGGACGATCATATTTCCAATCAATGTTATATTTTACAAAAAAAAAAACAAAAAACCTAACAACGCGTTGATATAATATCTCTAAGTTGAACAGAAAACTGCACTGTGGCGGATTTTAACTCCCGTTGCTAAATTTAATGTCCGTTGCTATAAAACGTTGCTATAAAAGTACGGCATTGTACATAAACGGCTGTTTAGATCGTTTATTATGACGACGTCAAATAAAGTCTCCCAGTACAAATTAAAAAAAAATAATAATAATGACAATTTCTATGCCTTAATTTGTTTATTTGACGGCGACTTATGTCTGCTTCTACGGCCAATTACCGTGGCCAAGAAGCGAGAAAAAGCGTTCAGGTATATAATTTGCCATATAAATGATAAAATGATACCGACTTACATGACCAATTATTTACCTGAAGAGTTTCCTTGGCAAGATTTGAGATATGAATTAAATTGCATGGTATATGTTGTTTATTTGGGTGCCCTTTATGGATGCCTACATACCCATAAAATTTTATTAAAATCGGTTCAGTGATTTTAGCACAAAAAATAAAAACTGAAAAAAATCAGTTTTGCACCATTGGTTATGAAAATTAATAAGAGATAAAAGTATGCCTTGTTAATAAAACCATACAGGGTACTCATTAAATAAGGTCTGATATTTGCGTTAACCAAGTTTTTTTGATATGCATTATACAGAGTGTCCAAAATTTAGTGTCAAACTTTTCAAACTTTAAAGCACTTTATTTTTCTTATTTTAAATTGGAGCCCCTGCATATTTTTTTGTCTTTCCATGTGGAATTAAACGACAAACATTTTTCCTAATTACAACTCTATCGCAATTCCTAACACATTGAAAGTTATGTGCAGAAAACTCGATTTATCAACTATTCGAATAGCCATTTTAATGAATAAAACTCGAAGGTGACTTTGAAAAACAATTTATTGACATAACATGTTTTGTAGTTACAATTAATATCTCGAAAGTATTAAAGGTTTCACAGATCTTCGTCTACACCTATTACACATCGTAAAAGTATTAAGTTTTGTATAAAAAATAGTTTTAGTAATAAAATTTCATAAAAACATAACATAACTGTGCATTTCTAAAATTAATTGATTGCTAGAACTTAAGTTCTATATGTCTTCCGCCCTCTTGAAGGCACAAACGAAGACGAGTATGACATGACATTGTCACTCTTCGTAACAGGTTCAATGTAATATTTTGAAATGCGAATATGAAAGTCATATCCACATTTGTCAATATAGGTCATAATATTTGTCATATTATGAAAAACATATTTACCATGACAAAAAGTAATTTTTGTATCTTGGATATAAAGACCTTAGCTAAAAAAGTTTTAAACTTTTATATTACTACAGTCAACAATGGCTCTTGTCACTTTGTTAAACTTTAATGTCAATAAATTGTTTTTCCAATCCACCTTCGATTTTGATTAATTAAAATGGCCATTGGAATTGTTGATAAAACGAGTTTTCTGCAAATATCTTTGAATGTGTTAGGAATTGAAATAGGGTTGTTATTAGGAAAAATGTGTGTCTTTTAATTATGCATGGAATTACATAAAACTATACTGGGGTTCCAATTTAAAATAAGAAAAATAAAGTGCTTTAAAGTTTGAAAAGTTTGACACTAAATTTTAAACACTCTGTATAATGCATATCAATAAAACTTGGTTAACGCAACTGTCAGACCTTATTTAATGAGTATATTGTATGGTTTTATTAACGAGGCACTATTTTTAGCCCTTATTAATTTTCTTAACCAATGGTGCAAAACTGTTTTTTTTCAGTTTTTATTTTTTTGTGCTAATGTCACTAAACCGATTTCAATCAAATTTTATGAGTATGTAGGCATCTATAAGAGGCACCCAAATAAGTAACAAAAAATATACCATGCAATCTAAAAATATACATCATGATGAAGTCACACTTTTTTGGGACACCCTGTATAATCAAAAATATTTTCCTGAAATACACCCAAGAAAGCAACTAAAGTCTGCAAAATATCAAAATCCTAACTTAATTAGTAACTGAGCTAATGAAGACGGGAGGTGAAATGACGGACCCTGCATATATAAAAATCTTATCTAATATCGAATATATTAAACTCAAAAAGTAAGTACTTTCAACTTTCCGCCAACTCACGTATTTACATTTTTAACATTCAACATTTAACGTGTACTTGAATTTAACCTCATGGTCTATAATCATAATTTTAACCTCATAAACTCGTCGAATAAATTGTTTTCTAGCAATTCGTTGGCCTCCAATTTTATTAGTAAATTGCTATCGCGGATGTTGCTAATAGTTTAAACGCTTATATTTCCGTATTCCTTTTAACGCAACAATAATGGAACTTATTAATGCAAAATATGCCTTTTGTTACATTAATCAGGTTATTAGATTAAATGCAGTTCCAATGTAATTATATCCTGTGACATTTTGTAACATTTACATGGTATGTAAATTATGACATATTAACGTGAATGATGCATAAGTGTTGCGATAACAATGCACTTGTATGGAATTATGTACAGGGTGTGTCAAAAGTCACGAAGGAGTTTCAATGTTTTATAACTCCTGTATTTTTCTTGACGGGATTAAATACGTATACAGGGTGCTAATACTAAGTTGTAACACCCGAAAATGGCAGTTATAACTCATTGAAACAAACAACTTTTCTTAGTTAAATTTTTCGAATTGGAGCCCAAGTTCATAGTTATTGGCGTTCTTTTGTTTTTCGAAAAATCGTCATTACTCCCTTATTTTAAGAAATATTTTAAAAATACAAAAACGTTTAGCATGCGCTATCGGTTCTCTAAAACATTTATATATACAATTATTTTCTATTTTATCAAATACCAAAATGGCGACCGAAGAAAATTTTGATAAGATATTTTGAAAATCACTCGATTGATTTTTGAAAATAAAACATTTATGAAATCGTTAAACTATATTATAATATTTGTCTGAAACATTTTTTTCGCTCTGTCCAAAAAAGTTATTATTCAAATTGAATTACATGATAAATTTTAACAAACTGCAACAATCATTTAAAACAAAGTAGGTTAACCTTAAGTTAGGCCATTAAACAAGTTGAGGCACGTGTTTTCTAGTTTGTACGTTCAAATTTAAATACTTTTTGATCTTGTTCTTCAGAAATTTTTGCTTCATCTTGAAAAGTTTCTGTCACGTTTATCATTTGTGTGCGTATTTTGCATAATTTCTGTATAAAATTGCATAATTATCAAAACAGACAAATGTTATAAGATAGTTCAAGGATTTTATAAATGTTTTATTTTCATAAATCAATCGATTGGTTTTCAAATTATCTTGCTTAGAAATTTTTGATCGGTCGCGCTTTTGTTATTTGATAAAATAGGAAATAATTGTAAATACAAATATTTTAGAGAACCGAAAGCGCATGTTGAACGTTTTTGAATTTTTTAAATATTCCTTAAAATAAGGGAGTAATGACGATTTTTCGAAAAACAAAAGGTCTCCAATTACTATGAACTTGGGATCCAATTCAAAAAATTTTACCAAGAAAAGTTGTTTGTTTCACTGAGTTCTAACTGCCATTTTCGGGTGCTACAACTTAGTATTAACACCCTGTATATTTCGTAGTACATTTGCAATGTAGGTAGCTTAGGAAATATTAACGTAACTCAAACTAACTAACTACCTAACTAACTAACTAAGTAAATAACTAACTAACTAAGTAACTAACTTGCAAGGAGGTAGGTTAGATGGAACTCATTGTTTTTGGTTTGCTTAAATTTTCATTGGCGACTATGTTTAGAAGTCTTTATGACATTTTCAAACTTTAAAAGGTTAATGTTAGTATTTTCTTTCGCATTATACCGGGTGTTTCAAGTTTTACCGCCCAAAATACCCACTTCTAATGGAAATAAAATGTCTATATTTAAAGGATATTAATGAAGCATTAATATTAATATTAAAGTAATTTTAAACTATGCATTAATGAAGAACAACATTTGCCATTAAATCTTTTATTAGAACCACCAGGCAGTTTTTGACACGTAATTGACTGCATATTTATTTTATTTTCACGAGGGTATACTTTTGCCCAATTCTACGTTTATTTTATTATTTATTTTTATCACCTGTCTAGTTTCGGTTATAAAAAATCATCTTCAGAGGCATAGAAATAAATAATAAAACAAATAAACAAATACCAGTAAGTAGCTACTTATTAAAACAACCTAAAAAAATAACATTTCATATTTAAACTTGATTCAAAACTAATAATATTTTTAAAAAACAAGATATTGCCCACATCTGTCAAACTAATTGTCAAATTTGACAGTTATGTCTCTCGATTTGACAAAATCAATAAATCAAAATCGTGTACTAACTAATAATATTAAAAAACAAATAACAAATAATATTTAAAAAACAAGATATTGTCCACATCTGTCAAATTAATTGTCAAATCTGACAGTTATGTCTCTAGAATAGACAATATGAATAAATCAAAATCATGTACTAACTAATAATATTATAAGACAAGATATTGTCCACATCTGTCAAATTAATTATCAAATCTGACAGTTATGTCTCTAGAATAGACAAAATAAATAAATCAAAATCGTGTTCTAACTAAAATATTAAAAAAACAAATAAGAAATAATAATTAAAAAACAAGATATTATCTGTATAATAGTAATAATATGATAATAATCTGTATGATGGCACGTAAATAAATTATTCAATTCTATTCTATTGTACACATCTGTCAAACTAACTCTCAAATATGACAGTTATGTCTCTAGATTTGACAATATGAATAAATCAAAATCGTGTACTAACTAATAATATTAAGAAACAAATAACAAATAATGATTAAAAAACAAGATATTATCTGTATAATAGTAATAATATGATCATAATTTGTATAATAGCACGTAAATAAATTATTCAATTCTATTCTATTGTACACATCTGTCAAACTAACTGTCAAATATGACAGTTGTCTCTAAATTTGACAAAATGAATAAATCAAATTCGTGTACTAACTAATAATATTAAATAATAAATAACAAATAATAATTAAAAAACGAGATAGTGTCCACATCTGTCAAATTAATTGTCAAATCTATCAGTTATGTCTCTAGAATAGACAAAATAAATAAATCAAAATCGTGTACTAACTAATAATATTATAAAACAAGATATTTGTCCCTCGTTATAAGAGTTATTGTTAAAAAAAAAACTGTAAAACACGCCTGTCAAGCAAATTGTCAAATCTGACAGTTATGTCTCTAGATGTGACAATGTGAATGAATCAAAATCGTGTACTTACTAATAATATTATAAAACAAGATATTGTCTACATCTGCCAAATTAATTGTCAAATCTGACAGTTATATCTCTAGATTTGACAAAATGAATAAATCAAAATCGTGTACTAACTAAAATATTAAAAAAACAAATAAGAAATAATAATTAAAAAACAAGATATTATCTGTATAATAGTAATAATATGATAATAATCTGTATGATGGCACGTAAATAAATTATTCAATTCTATTCTATTGTCCACATGTGTCAAACTAATTGTTAAATATGACAGTTATGTCTCTAGATTTGATACAATGAATAAATCAAAATCGTGTACTAACTAATAATATTAAAAAATAAATAACAAATAATTATTAAAAAACAAGATATTGTCCACATCTGTCAAATTAATTGTCAAATCTGACAGTTATGTCTCTAGATTTGACAATATGAATAAATCAAAATCGTGAAATAACTAATAATTTTAAAAAACAAGATATTTGTTCCTCATTATAGAGTTATTGATAAAAAAAAAACTGTAAAACCCGTCTGTCAAACTAATTGTCAAATCTGACAGTTATGTCTCCAGATTTGACAATATGAATAAATCAAAATCGTGTACTAACTAAAATATTAAAATACAAATAACAAATAATTTAAAAAAAACAAGATATTATCTGTATAATAGTTATAATATGATAATAATCTGTATAATCGCACGTAAATAAATTATTCAATTATATTCTATTGTCCACATCTGTCAAACTAATTGTCACATCTGACAGTTATGTCTCTAGATTTCACAAAATGAATAAATCAAAATCATGTACTAACTAATAATATTAAAAGATAAATAACAAATAATAATTGAAAAACAATATATTGTCCACATCTGTCAAATTAATTGTCAAATCTGACAGTTATGTCTCTAGAATAGACAAAATAAATAAATCAAAATCGTTTACTAACTAATAATATTAAAAAACAAGTAATTTGTCCCTCGTTCTAGAGCTATTGATAAAAAAAAAACTGTAAAACGCGCCTGTCAAACAAATTGTCAAATCTGACAGTTATGTCTCTAGATGTGACAATGTGAATAAATCAAAATCGTGTACTTACTAATAATATTATAAAACAAGATATTGTCTACATCTGCCAAATTAATTGTCAAATCTGACAGTTATGTCTCTAGATTTGACAAAATGAATAAATCAAAATCGTGTACTAAGATATTAAAAAACAAATAACAAATAATAATTAAAAAACAAGATATTATCTGTATAATAGTAATAATATGATCATAATTTGTATAATAGCACGTAAATAAATTATTCAATTCTATTCTATTGTACACATCTGTCAAACTAACTGTCAAATATGACAGTTGTCTCTAAATTTGACAAAATGAATAAATCAAATTCGTGTACTAACTAATAATATTAAATAATAAATAACAAATAATAATTAAAAAACGAGATAGTGTCCACATCTGTCAAATTAATTGTCAAATCTATCAGTTATGTCTCTAGAATAGACAAAATAAATAAATCAAAATCGTTTACTAACTAATAATATTAAAAAACAAGTAATTTGTCCCTCGTTCTAGAGTTATTGTTAAAAAAAAAACTGTAAAACACGCCTGTCAAGCAAATTGTCAAATCTGACAGTTATGTCTCTAGATGTGACAATGTGAATGAATCAAAATCGTGTACTTACTAATAATATTATAAAACAAGATATTGTCTACATCTGCCAAATTAATTGTCAAATCTGACAGTTATGTCTCTAGATTTGACAAAATGAATAAATCAAAATCGTGTACTTACTAATAATATTATAAAACAAGATATTGTCTACATCTGCCAAATTAATTGTCAAATCTGACAGTTATGTCTCTAGATTTGACAAAATAAATAAATCAAAATCGTGTACTAACTAATAATATTATAAAACAAGATATTTGTCCCTCGTTATAAGAGTTATTGTTAAAAAAAAAACTGTAAAACACGCCTGTCAAGCAAATTGTCAAATCTGACAGTTATGTCTCTAGATGTGACAATGTGAATAAATCAAAATCGTGTACTTACTAATAATATTATAAAACAAGATATTGTCTACATCTGCCAAATTAATTGTCAAATCTGACAGTTATGTCTCTAGATTTGACAAAATGAATAAATCAAAATCGTGTACTAAGATATTAAAAAACAAATAACAAATAATAATTAAAAAACAAGATATTATCTGTATAATAGTAATAATATGATCATAATTTGTATAATAGCACGTAAATAAATTATTCAATTCTATTCTATTGTACACATCTGTCAAATTAATTGTCAAATCTGACAGTTATGTCTCTAGAATAGACAAAATAAATAAATCAAAATCGTTTACTAACTAATAATATTAAAAAACAAGTAATTTGTCCCTCGTTCTAGAGCTATTGATAAAAAAAAAACTGTAAAACGCGCCTGTCAAACAAATTGTCAAATCTGACAGTTATGTCTCTAGATGTGACAATGTGAATAAATCAAAATCGTGTACTTACTAATAATATTATAAAACAAGATATTGTCTACATCTGCCAAATTAATTGTCAAATCTGACAGTTATGTCTCTAGATTTGACAAAATGAATAAATCAAAATCGTGTACTAAGATATTAAAAAACAAATAACAAATAATAATTAAAAAACAAGATATTATCTGTATAATAGTAATAATATGATCATAATTTGTATAATAGCACGTAAATAAATTATTCAATTCTATTCTATTGTACACATCTGTCAAACTAACTGTCAAATATGACAGTTGTCTCTAAATTTGACAAAATGAATAAATCAAATTCGTGTACTAACTAATAATATTAAATAATAAATAACAAATAATAATTAAAAAACGAGATAGTGTCCACATCTGTCAAATTAATTGTCAAATCTATCAGTTATGTCTCTAGAATAGACAAAATAAATAAATCAAAATCGTGTACTAACTAATAATATTATAAAACAAGATATTTGTCCCTCGTTACAAGAGTTATTGTTAAAAAAAAAAACTGTAAAACACGCCTGTCAAGCAAATTGTCAAATCTGACAGTTATGTCTCTAGATGTGACAATGTGAATGAATCAAAATCGTGTACTTACTAATAATATTATAAAACAAGATATTGTCTACATCTGCCAAATTAATTGTCAAATCTGACAGTTATATCTCTAGATTTGACAAAATGAATAAATCAAAATCGTGTACTAACTAAAATATTAAAAAAACAAATAAGAAATAATAATTAAAAAACAAGATATTATCTGTATAATAGTAATAATATGATAATAATCTGTATGATGGCACGTAAATAAATTATTCAATTCTATTCTATTGTCCACATCTGTCAAACTAATTGTCAAATATGACAGTTATGTCTCTAGATTTGACAAAATGAATAAATCAAAATCGTGTACTAACTAATACTATAAAAAAAAAAAAAACAAATAATAATTAAAAAACGAAATAGTGTCCACATCTGTCAAACTAATTGTCAAATCTGACAGTTATGTCTCTAGAATAGACAAAATAAATAAATCAAAATCGTGTACTAACTAATAATATTATAAAACAAGATATTGTCTACATCTGTCAAATTAATTGTCAAATCTGACAGTTATATCTCTAGATTTGACAAAATGAATATATCAAAATCGTGTTCTAACTAATAATATTAAAAAACAAATAACAAATAATAATTGAGAAACAAGATATTATGTGTATAATATAATAGTAATGTGTATAATAGCACGTAAATAAATTAATCTATTCTATTCTATTGTCCACATATGTCAAACTAATTGTCAAATCTGACTGTTATGTCTCTAGATTTGACAAAATGAATAAATCAAAATCATGTACTAACTAAATAAAAAATAAATAACAAATAATAATTAAAAAAACAATATATTATCCACATCTGTCAAATTAATTGTCAAATCTGATAGTTATATCTCTAGAATAGACAAAATAAATAAATCAAAATCGTTTACTAACTAATAATATTAAAAAACAAGTAATTTGTCCCTCGTTCTAGAGCTATTGATAAAAAAAAACTGTAAAACGCGCCTGTCAAACAAATTGTCAAATCTGACAGTTATGTCTCTAGATGTGACAATGTGAATAAATCAAAATCGTGTACTTACTAATAATATTATAAAACAAGATATTGTCTACATCTGCCAAATTAATTGTCAAATCTGACAGTTATATCTCCAGATTTGACAAGATGAATAAATCAAAATCGTGTACTAACTAAAATATTGAAAAACAAATAACCAATAATGATTGAAAAACAAGATATTATCTGTATAATAGTAATAATATGATAATAAACTGTATTATAGTACGTAAATAAATTATTCAATTATATTCTATTGTCCACATCTGTCAAACTAATTGTCAAATATGACAGTTATGTCTCTCGATTTGTCAAAATGAGTAAATCAAAATCATGTACCAACTAATAATATTAAAAAATGAATAACAAATAATAATTAAAGAACAAGATATTGTCCACATCAGTCAAATTAATTGTCAAACCTGACAGTTATGTCTCTAGAATAGACAAAATAAATAAATCAAAATCGTGTACTAACTAATAATATTATAAAACAAGATATTTGTCCCTCGTTATAGATTTATTGATTAAAAAAACTGTAAAACACGCCTGTCAAATTGTCAAATCTGACAGTTATGTGTCTAGATTTGACAATATGAATAAATCAAAATCGTGTACTAACTAATAATATTATAAAACAAGATATTGTCTACATCTGTCAAATTTATTGTCAAATCTGACAGTTATATCTCTAGATTTGACAAAATGATTAAGTGAAAATCGTGTACTAACTATAATATTGAAAAACAAATAACCAATAATAATTAAAAAACAAGATATTATCTGTATTATAGTAATAATATGATAATAATCTGTATAATAGCACGTAAATAAAGTATTCTATTCTATTGTCCACATCTGTCAAACTAATTGTCAAATATGACAGTTATGTCTCTAGATTTGACAATATGAATAAATCAAAATCGTGTACTAACTAATAATATTATATAACAAGATATTGTCTACATCTGTCAAACTAATTGTCAAATCTGACAGTTATGTCTCTAGATTTGACAATATTAATAAATCAAAATGGTGTACTAACTAATAATATTAAAAATTAAATAACAAATAATAATAAAAAACAAGATATTGTCCACATCTGTCAAATTAATTGTTAAATCTGACAGTTATGTCTCTAGAATAGACAAAATAAATACATCAAAATCGTGTACTAACTAATAATATAATAAAACAAGATATTTATCCCTCGTTATAGATTTATTAATAAAAAAACTATAAAACACGCCTGTCAAACAAATTGTCAAATTTGACAGTTATGTCTCTAGATTAGACAATATGAATAAATCAAAATTGTGCACTAACTAATAATATAATAAAACAAGATATTGTCTACATCTGTCAAATTTATTGACTAATCTGACAGTTATATCTCTAGATTTGACAAAATGAATAAATCAAATTCGTGTACTAACTAAAATATTGAAAAACAAATAACAAATAATAATTAGAAACCAAGATATTATCTGTATAATAGTAATAATATGATAATAATCTGTATAACAGATTACGTGCGTAAATAAATTATTCAATTCTATTCTATTCTCCACATTTGTCAAACTAATTGTCAAATATGACAGTTATGTCTCTAGATTTGTCAAAATTAATAAATCAAAATCGTGTACTAACTAATAATATTAAAAAATAAATAACAAATAATAATTAAAGAACAAGATATTGTCCACATCTGTCAAATTAATTGTCAATTCTGACAGTTATGTCTCTGGAATAGACAAAATAAATAAATCAAATCCGTGTACTAACTAATAATATTATAAAACAAGATATTTGTCCCTCGTTATAGATTTATTGATTAAAAAAACTGTAAAACACGCCTGTCAAATTGTCAAATCTGACAGTTATGTGTCTAGATTTGACAATATGAATAAATCAAAATCGTGTACTAACTAATAATATTATAAAACAAGATATTGTCTACATCTGTCAAACTAATTGTCAAATCTGACAGTTATGTCTCTAGATTTGACAATATTAATAAATCAAAATGGTGTACTAACTAATAATATTAAAAATTAAATAACAAATAATAATAAAAAACAAGATATTGTCCACATCTGTCAAATTAATTGTTAAATCTGACAGTTATGTCTCTAGAATAGACAAAATAAATACATCAAAATCGTGTACTAACTAATAATATAATAAAACAAGATATTTATCCCTCGTTATAGATTTATTAATAAAAAAACTATAAAACACGCCTGTCAAACAAATTGTCAAATTTGACAGTTATGTCTCTAGATTTGACAATATGAATAAATCAAAATTGTGCACTAACTAATAATATAATAAAACAAGATATTGTCTACATCTGTCAAATTTATTGACTAATCTGACAGTTATATCTCTAGATTTGACAAAATGACTAAATCAAATTCGTGTACTAACTAAAATATTGAAAAACAAATAACAAATAATAATTAGAAACCAAGATATTATCTGTATAATAGTAATAATATGATAATAATCTGTATAACAGATTACGTGCGTAAATAAATTATTCAATTCTATTCTATTCTCCACATTTGTCAAACTAATTGTCAAATATGACAGTTATGTCTCTAGATTTGTCAAAATTAATAAATCAAAATCGTGTACTAACTAATAATATTAAAAAATAAATAACAAATAATAATTAAAGAACAAGATATTGTCCACATCTGTCAAATTAATTGTCAATTCTGACAGTTATGTCTCTGGAATAGACAAAATAAATAAATCAAATCCGTGTACTAACTAATAATATTATAAAACAAGATATTTGTCCCTCGTTATAGATTTATTGATTAAAAAAACTGTAAAACACGCCTGTCAAATTGTCAAATCTGACAGTTATGTGTCTAGATTTGACAATATGAATAAATCAAAATCGTGTACTAACTAATAATATTATAAAACAAGATATTGTCTACATCTGTCAAATTTATTGTCAAATCTGACAGTTATATCTCTAGATTTGACAAAATGATTAAGTGAAAATCGTGTACTAACTATAATATTGAAAAACAAATAACCAATAATAATTAAAAAACAAGATATTATCTGTATTATAGTAATAATATGATAATAATCTGTATAATAGCACGTAAATAAAGTATTCTATTCTATTGTCCACATCTGTCAAACTAATTGTCAAATATGACAGTTATGTCTCTAGATTTGACAATATGAATAAATCAAAATCGTGTACTAACTAATAATATTATATAACAAGATATTGTCTACATCTGTCAAACTTATTGTCAAATATGACAGTTATGTCTCTAGATTTGACAAAATGAATAAATAAAAATCGTGTACTAACTAATAATATTAAAAAATGAATAACAAATAATAATTTAAAAACAAGATATTGTCCACATCTGTCAAATTAATTGTCAAATCTGACAGTTATGTATCTGGAATAGACAACATAAATAAATCAAAATCGTGTACCAACTAATAAAATTATAAAACAAGATATTTGTCCCTCGTTATGGAGTTATTGATAAAAAAAACTCTAAAACACGTGTGTCAAACTAATTGTCAAATCTGACCGTTATGTCTCTAGATTCTCAATATGAATAAATCAAAATCGTGTACTAACTAATAATATTATAAGACAAGATATTGTCAACATCTGTCAAATTTATTGTCAAATCTGACAGTTATATCTCTAGATTTGGCAAAATGAATAAATCAAAATCGTGTACTAACTAAAATATTAAAAAACAAATAAGAAATAATAATTAAAAAACAAGATATTATCTGTATAATAGTAATAATATAATAATAATCTGTATAATAGCGCGTAAATAAATTATTCAATTCTATTCTATTGTCCACATCTGTCAAACTAATTGTCACATCTGACTGTTATGTCTCTAGGTTTGACAAAATGAATAAATCAAAATCGTGTACTAACTAATAATATTAAAAAATAAATAACAAATAATGATTAAAAAACAAGATATTGTCCACATCTGTCAAATTAATTGTCAAATCTGACAATGAA
This sequence comes from Othius punctulatus, assembly GCA_951805005.1. Taxonomy (NCBI): domain Eukaryota; kingdom Metazoa; phylum Arthropoda; class Insecta; order Coleoptera; family Staphylinidae; genus Othius; species Othius punctulatus. Next base: position 73,262,412 of record OX638143.1, on the reverse strand, counting down.
GTCTCTATAATAGACAAAATAAATAAATCAAAATCGTGTACTAACTAATAATATTACAAAACAAGATATTTGTCCCTCGTTATAGAGTTATTGATAAAAAAACTGTAAAACACGCCTGTCTAACAAATTGTCAAATCTGACAGTTATGTCTCTAGATTTGACAAAATGAATAAATCAAAATCGTGTTTTGAATTGTGGTCGAAATAGTTATGTTTACATTTTTAACAATAACTCTATAACGAGGGACAAAATCGAAAATTTTCCACTAATAATTTTCAATTTGTTTTAGCCCCTTGAATGCAATCCCAAAAGCACGGGCATCAATTTTGAGACACCCTATATATATATATATATATATGCTATGTTATACAGGGTCCTGCAACAGTGCGTCGTTCTATCCTAGCGCGTTTTCCGTGAGAGATAGAAAAAAATGTTTCGTACAAAAAGTTATTGACTTAAAAATCTTTATGATGTAAAATTATTTTCAAATAGACAGGGTGTCCCAATATTGCTGTATAACAAAAATAAACATTTTTTTAAATGGAACACCCTATATTTATTCAAGTTATCTGATGACATGTTTCAACCTCTACATTGTTGTCCATGTAATTTTGGATTATGTTACAGTGTTGCCAATTTACCATTTTTTCTCCAAATATCATGCATAAGCAAGCTATTCTTAAAAAAATCGTAGCGACCTGCTTTTTTGAAGGTATAAGTTTTAGCAATATTCTCACGGTGGTTAATAAGCAACATTTTGGTAATAAGCAATTTGAATTTAGTAATACAGGGTGTTCAGAAAAAAAAGCCAAACTTTACAAATTTCAAAGGGGTATACACCTTTTTTTTTTTAATAGAATGCCCCCTATTTTATATTATTATTCGATAGGTCTTTTTCTTCTCTTCAATTTGATGGGGCATATCTTATGTCTGGTATTATATTTAATGGTATATTATAGCATTATTTACTGCTATCTAGCGTTAAATATCTCTTTCTGGGGTAACTCTATTTACTACCATCGAATTTTTAATTAATAACGTTCGAGTTTTGAATCAAAAATCGTAACAATTACCCATTATTAGTTATGAAGAAAATTACTATATTTTAGTTCAACACTTGTGCATTAATGATGTTGAAATTCTGTATGTTGGCACATTACATTTCAATTCTTCTTGTAGATGACAAATAACCAATTATAATACTTCTATTATATCAATTACATCATTAGGAAAGAACAATAGACTTATAAAAATATACTTGTTGACATAAATTGCCTGTATTAACAATGAGAATGTTTCAAGGCAAATCTACGCCGTTTTTTTTTCATTGGCTTGTAATTTTATCTCTTAATGTGACCACATTATAATCGCGCGGCGAAACTGAAGCAAATTGTTCTGCAGCACTATCTTTATCGTGCGAATTTTTAAGGTAGACAATGTTAATTTACAATGGCATTCGAGGCAACAAAACTGTACTTTATGCTAAATTCGAATTGATGTCTATCTTTATACTTCGCAAGATAATAGTACTAAAAATGTATATTATGGTGGAACCTCAGGAGTAAAAGTAGACAAATGTTGACGATAACGGAGTTTTGATGGAATAATGAACTCCTAGAACTGAATATCTTTATATTTCGCAAGATAATACTACTAATAATGTATATTATGGTGTAATCTCAGGAGGAAAAGTAGACAAATGTAAACGATAACGGGTTTTTGATGGACTAATGAACTCCTAAAACTGAACAAGCATAAACTATAAGGTCCGTATCTATAGTCTGTACTTAAGCATGAGTTCAACTCAAGTCGTGTATTTGGTTGCGTATTCTCTATGAACATTTATGTACCAAACGCAACCAAATGTACACAAATATACGACTTGAGTCGAACTCATGCTCAAGTACGGACTATAGATACGGGCCCAATTGTATTATAATCTTTCTTCTTTTACCCTTTCGGGTGTCGAAGTGGCGTTATCTTTCCGGCATGTATTGTCTTTTATCGTTTGGATAATTGATAACAAAACAAACACTACACTAATTCAATATTAAACAAAATTAACGCTTGACAATAGAAAGCAAGTCCTGTCACTAATTAACAAACTAACACTATCAATATTTAATAACAATAATTTCCTAAATTCCTAATTCGCATAATTAACTCCCTAATTGAGTAGTAATTTTAGTAAATTCTACCTGGCATTCATATTCATATTCCTGGTGAATAGCGGCAACTCGCAGTGGTGATCGGCAATCCTGGTTGCAGATATCGAAACAGTAAATTCGATTAAGTCGGCACCAATTCCCTCGATTCTAAGTCCTGCTGTATTCGGTTGATCCCAGGGGCGGATGGGCAACATACAAGCGGCCAGGGAACGAACTTTTACCGGCCCATTTTGCATTCATATAAAATTGCAATAATACCATATAATCTAAATAATAATCATACTTCAAAATTTGACAAATATGTAAAAATCAAAAATACTTTACAATAAATAATTTAATATTGAATATATATTTTTTTAAATAACACCTCTGAGGATGGCTTATAAAATCCGAAACTAGTCGGGTTAAGATCAGTTAACCCGAATAACGTCAAATAACATTGTTAACATCAAATAAAAAGATTACATAACTACGACAGAGTACTCCCCATAAAGAAAAAAATAATATAAAATTTAATACCATAAGTTTTTCATAATACTTATTTATTTATTAATACAGAGGTTCCTAAAGTGTGCACTCAGTACCGCTTTCAATTATATTAAATAAAATATGAAAAAGACTAGGTAATTAAAATTTGTCATGCTTTGACTAAGAAAATTTAATTATAATTTACAAAATCTTCATTATAAATTACAAAGTTTAATTAGATCCTGCATTTTTTTTAATTATTGGAGTTTTATTCAGGAAGCATATCCCTCCAAAGTTGTTAAAATGGTCATAGTTATTTGCAGAAAATTTATTGAACATAAAAGAAAAAAAAATAAGAAAAAAATTGAAATGTAATTTTCAACATTATTACTTTTACAAATTTTACATTACAAATTGTAATTAAAATTGTAAAGTATTAATCAAAACACAAAATTACCATTTGAATTATACAATTTATATTGAAAATTGTGTTAATAATAATAATAATAATGTTTATTAGCGGGAGAACCTGCATAATATACACATAAAAAATAAATATAAAAACTTACTTAATGAAAATCAACATGAAACTTAATTTGATTTGATTTTTTAAATGATAGTAAAAAATATATATTATACATTCCAAAACTCAAAGGAAATAACAAAGTTATCATGATAAATGATAGAATTTAGTAGAAATTATAAAAATTATTAGTTGTAAATGTAATGAATTGGAAATAATAATATAATTTCTAGACTTTTCATAAATTGTAAATATCAATGGAACCTGCGAGTTTTTATTAATTTTATTAATATTCTGACAGAAATTTGCAAAAAATTTAATGCAAAATTCAAAAGTAAGTACAAAATTACAATGAGAAATTATGAAGTTTTCGTTGCAAATGACAAATTTTGATATTTTATTACAAATTGCAAGTTCATCAAACCATAAAATTCCCATTGAAATATCTCGCTTGTAAATTGCAATGAATTGGAAATTACAAAATTTTCATTAGAAATTTTTAATATAATTACCAGACTTCATAAATTTACTTCATAAATTGTCACGATCAATGGAACTTGCGGGTTTTTTATTGGAAATTATACCGTCTTTCCCCAGAAATCATATTCCTTGCAAATGTATTAACCATTTCATAGAAATTTACAAAAAATATATTGGAAGGTGTAAAATGTTGATTAAATTTTTTTTAAATTCAACCAAAACATGAAATTTTTACATTTTAACTACACATCACAAACATTTCTTCGAAAACCCCATAAATAGTAATAGCATTATGATGAATGTTACGAAATTTTGATGATGGATTTCAGTATTTCAATAGAATTTATGGAGAATTAATTGTAAATTACAAAAGTTTTAGAATTTGTAAATGTTGAATTTAAAGTGGAACATTGTAGTAAAAATTGCAAAGTTTTTATAATGAATACAATATTTCAATGGAATTAGAAAACAATCATAAAGTAATAAATAAGTTTTGTTAGAATTATGTAATTTTCGTTGTGAATTTCATCATTCATCATTCTAAATTACAAAATTGCAATAACTTCAAGAAAATTTGATTGTTAATTGATAAATTTCACTGTAAAATGTAAAATATTCAACATTCGTATTATAAAGTTTTTATTATGAATACAATATTTCAATGGAATTAGAAAACAATCATAAAGTAATAAATAAGTTTTATTGGAATTATGTAATTTTCATTGTGACTTTCATCATTGATCATTCTAAATTACAAAATTGCAATAACTTCAAGAACATTTTATTGTTAATTGGTAAATTTCACTGTAAAATGTAAAATATTCAACATACGTATTATAAATTACAACATTTAAGCAGCGATTATGAAAATTTATTGTAAAGTGCCAAAATTTCACTATAAATGCAAAATGTCATTGGTATTTTCAAGTTGTTCAAGTTAAAATGTTTATAGTTATTCGTAGAAAATTTTATGAAAATAAACTTGGGTCGAAATTATGAACTTTTCATTAGAGATTACAAAATGTTCATTAGAAATTATGAAATTCTTATTATAAATACAAAAATTTGACTATATTTACATTTTCCTTACAAATTAGAAAATGTTATTAAAATGTGCAAAAAGCTAATCAAACCACAACATAGTCATATTAAATCAAGATTATTAATAAACTTGTCGTCGGATTTTCCAGAAAAAAATTCTGGGGCCTGCCGGCCCAACATTTGGGATGCCTACCGGCCCACCGGGAAATTTCCCATTTTCCCGTATGGCCCATCCGCCCCTGGTTGATCCTCTTCTATAGTTGACGTTCTCGCTGAATCGTCTTTGGGGTTGAAGTTCTCGTTGAATCCTCTTGGACTCCTTTCAGCTGTTCCGTGTTGATAGTGATTCCCTAGTTCACGTCGAGTGTTTACAGATGCTCGATCGCAAATAATTACTATCCCGAAATTGATTATATCCGCATAAACAAAACGTAAATCAAACTGTTTTTGAATAACGCGTGAATGTAAATAATTATTGTTCGGCGATATTTGTTTCTGTACAACTGTTTTCTTTTTCTCTGCTGACCGACGTGGATGCTCCGGGATCTAAAGCGAATCTGATTGTTTATCGACGTTTAGACTTTTTAATATCTCGGTTAAACAAGTGATTTTCGCTTGGTAAAATCCGCCTACGTTGATCCAAATAAGCGTGTAAATTGTCGAGTTGCTACTCGAATGCAGTTTGTAACTACGGCAACGACTCAACAAATTATATATATATATATATATATATATATATATATATATATATAAACTAAAGGTTGATTAATAACTAATCATTTATCTGCCCAGGATAGATTCCCCAAACCAGTCGTTCGCAGCCGACGTTAAACTGTAGGTGCCATACGTCACTGTAACTACGACACAGACACTCATACACAGCCATATGCGGGGAAAACGCCTACGCTCGAAAAATCGAGTATGGCACTCCAAGAAGAAGAATCATTTATGTTTTTTTTTTATTGTTTTCTTTCTTCTCAATGGATGAAACTATAACAAAAATGATCAATTATGATTCAAATTTATTATACCTCTTTATGCTACCATTTATTTATATATTTTTTATCATTGATGCATCATATTGCTTGTTTAAAACATCGTGTAGCGTGCATAAAACAGGCTTTCAAAAACGCGCGTTTCCTGTAAAGGTTTCCATGGATACAAATGGAATGTATTGCCCACATTGTTGACGCCTTATAGCATGTAGACATTTTCTGCATGTAAGCAAGAATCATTCTTTCATCTACAGTTTTCACCTCCTGTTCGTCCATCCATTTTACCAATTTATCGTATTCCTTCTTATATGCCAATTCCGATTTTTGGGGAATTAAACGCCTCTCTGCTTCGGAGCTTAATTGATCAATGTTTCGTTGCATTTTCAACCAAAATCAAAACTGACGCCAAATTGAAAGATTGTTACATACGATATTCAACACTTTGACAACCAAGGCTAGAACGATTGCATAGTATCAGCCGCCATGTTAGCTAGTTATTTATTCAGTATCTTAGCAACGATACTAAAACTGTACGGCAAAATCGACGGCACATCAGATAGAAATTATAATTACAAATGTTTAGGCCAATTTACGGCATCAATGATAAAAAATAGCGTAAAGTATGCGTGGATATCTGGCCTTTCAAGCACTCACTCTATTCAAAAAACCTCCCCGCCTCCCCGCTGCGCGGGGAGCGACGGGTCGGTTTTTTGAAAAGCGTTCGTGCTTGAAAGGCCTTGCTATCCACTTATACTTTAATATACTATATATATACACAAGGTTAGTTAAATGTGCGGAACAGTATTTTTAACGCACATTTGCATACATTTTATAATAATCGTACAGAAGAATCTCCATTATAGCGTTCACTCCTAATTATTATCGTGACTTTTTATGGTACCAAATTAACAAGCAACACCATGTTTTTGCTTATATGTTAATCAAATTTTGTTAGAATAAACGACACTACAAGTAGACGAGGACAAGACGGGGACAAAATAACGCAAAACTCGGATGAAACATTTCACGGTTTTGATGCGGATGCCGATTTTGTCCGATTAATGAAGATATTGAAGAGATTGATGAATAATGAAAAGTAAAATAGGATAAAAGACTAATGCATGTTTCCCGGCTTAGATAACATCCCTAAATAATATTTAATTTACCATTATATTGTCATTGCTTGCTATGTTGCCATTTTTTTTTTCATTTAAAATCAACTGAGTAGGTGATATCAATTGAATACTGGGCAGCTTTTTTAAGTACCCTGTATAGGGTGTCCTAAATAGAGTGGGATTGCATTGGTATCTTTCTTATTCTTAATGCCAGAGATATGGTTAAATGGGCAATAGTGTGCAGTGTTATTTGCTGGTTCAGATTATTATGATGATTTTTTTTTAAATTCAGAACAGTTTAGAAGTTTTTCAAACAAAAACCAAAAATTGCGATTGTCTAAAAACTCCGATATATTCATAATTATTAAAGATGCGGAAAAAAGTTTAAAATGAAAGTTACTTGGTTCAATCGCGCAAACTTGAGAATCAAGTCAGAACAAGAATCAAGATGGCGGTTTTCGGGATAGTAATACAAACTTTATTATTTTAAATGGCCGCCATATTTGATTTTTATACGACTAAATAGAATTTCTTTTCCTCTTTTCAACGATGTATAACAACCTATGTCAAAATAAAATGTATGGGAAATATTAATTATTCCAATTTATTTTTTAATTATTTTAAAACAAATGTTAAAAATTAAAAAAGGAATACAACTAAGTAGTCAAATAACAAAATAAATTATAAAAAATGCTCAAAATTCTGATAGTTATTAAATTAAAATTTAAAAATTAAATTCCAAGATTTTAACCTCAAAAATAAGTTTGAAAAATAAGAAAAATGGTCTCTTGCAATTAGGATAAATACGGAATTTTTTTCTCGGATTGCACCTGAAAAGTACCTCTATGACTGATATATTTTGCAATATTTTTTTTAACAATTAGTCAAAAATGTCATTAGTTAAGTGCCTACTTAAATTAAGCGCACTTTAATATTGTTTAATGGGATGATATACTTTTTATCTCATAACACAATTGACATGACAATTTACTACAAAAAGTATTATACAACCATATTTCCAAAATCTGTATTTTTTGAAATATTTCGAAAATTCTAATTTCTCCGTCATGTCGTTTCATCTGTGCTATTTACATATGCAACATAGCTTGCGAAATATATTTATTTTCCGTCACTGCAATAACCAATGTTAACCAATGTAATTATAAAATGAAACCACAGCCTTCTTACTTAAAAATAAAAATGGAACAGAGTGTGTATGAATTATTTTAATAAACTTTTTAAAGTATTTTCTATTCTTTCAATATACTGTTGCTGTTTTTTACTGTATTGATAGATAGATAGATAGATAGATAGATAGATAGATAGATAGATAGATAGATAGATAGATAGATAGATAGATAGATATATATATAGATAGATAGATAGATAGATAGATAGATAGATAGATAGATAGATAGATAGATAGATAGATAGATAGATAGATAGATAGATAGATAGATAGATAGATAGATAGATAGATAGATAGATAGATAGATAGATAGATAGATAGATAGATAGATAGATAGATAGATAGATAGATAGATAGATAGATAGATAGATAGATAGATAGATAGATAGATAGATAGATAGATAGATAGATAGATAGATAGATAGATAGATAGATAGATAGATAGATAGATAGATAGATAGATAGATAGATAGATAGATAGATAGATAGATCGATAGATCGATAGATCGATAGATCGATAGATCGATAGATCGATAGATCGATAGATCGATAGATCGATAGATCGATAGATCGATAGATCGATAGATCGATAGATCGATAGATCGATAGATCGATAGATCGATAGATCGATAGATCGATAGATCGATAGATCGATAGATCGATAGATCGATAGATCGATAGATCGATAGATCGATAGATCGATAGATCGATAGATCGATAGATCGATAGATCGATAGATCGATAGATCGATAGATCGATAGATCGATAGATCGATAGATCGATAGATCGATAGATCGATAGATCGATAGATCGATAGATCGATAGATCGATAGATCGATAGATCGATAGATAGATAGATCGATAGATAGATAGATAGATAGATAGATCGATAGATAGATAGATAGATAGATCGATAGATCGATAGATCGATAGATCGATAGATCGATAGATCGATAGATAGATAGATCGATAGATAGATAGATAGATAGATAGATAGATAGATAGATAGATAGATAGATAGATAGATAGATAGATAGATAGATAGATAGATAGATAGATAGATAGATAGATAGATAGATAGATAGATAGATAGATAGATAGATAGATAGATAGATAGATAGATAGATAGATAGATAGATCGATAGATCGATAGATCGATAGATCGATAGATCGATAGATCGATAGATCGATAGATCGATAGATAGATTCTTTATTTCATTACATGGATGTGATGTGTCATGATAATATCAAATACTAAATATCAAATACAAAAAATATAAAATACAAATACAAAACATAAAATACAAAATGCAAAATTAAAAATAAAGAACAAAATATACGATATGCGGAATCTTTCATTAGCAGAAGTAAAAAGCAGAAGCAAGAGGAAAAAAAAGTACATCAGTGTTGTACATTATTAAATTCCTCCACACTGCAAAGACACCGTTTTAGGAGCCAATGTTTGAGTTTTTTTTAAATAAATTTAATAATTTCTGATTGTTATTGTTTCTATTGTTAAAATCTACACATACTGTATTATATATTATTTTACTGCAAGGAATACGTACCTTAACTATGTACATCCTATTGCGGGACACCCTGTATATACTTATTTGAAAAGGAACACGGGCAATCGCTGATTAATATATAATTACGGTCTTCTGGGAAGCCACAACTATTTTGCAATATATTAATTAGTGTTGAGAAAGTGCAGAACAAGGCAGTAGTATTAATTTCCCATCAATCATTTGTCTGGTCCTTACCATTGTGAAATCGTATGTGGTTATATATTTTGATTTAATCTACACGATCGTTACAAAAAAAATAATGATTTCACAGGCCTTGAAAATAAAATGACTTTCAAATTCAAATGATAAATTCTTGTGTCTTTATAATTTGGGCATACCGTGCCAATACTGATCAATTATTTCGCGTTTTCACTGAGCGTCAGTTTTATAATTATTTATCAACATTCATTTTGACTATAAATATGTCGACTATGTGTCGACTTCGTGTCGACTATGATTCGACTGTGTTGACTATGTGTCGACTACTTAGGATATAAATACGTCAAGTACTAAGCATAATTTTCACAATTATTTGTCAACATTCATTTCAACTATGAATATGTCGACTATGTGTTGCCTATGTGAGGACTTTGTGTCGCCTATGTGTCGACTGTGTTGACTATGCGTCGACTATGTGACAACTATTACGGAGAATACGGTGTACAGGGTGGTCACTTTTGCGACGTCCATCATTGAGATCTATTATACGGAAATAAACGGGGTGAGTTTTTTTGGATGATTAGTATGGGGATCTCGGAAACTAGCGGAGATAGAGGAACGATCAAATGGGGAAAGAATTGCAGTTTTACGTGATAAATTTCATGAGCTTTTTGTTTTTGGGAAAAATTGCATATCTAACTAGATAAATTAAATTTAAAGATAAATCTGAATATCTGCATTTTATTCGGGCGTGTATGTTCAGAAAGCAATAAAACTGTTAGTATATTCGTAATATGTTATCATTCTTCATTGTACTACTGCATATAATCATAACTATTGATAACAATTATTACTAATCTAAATGTATAATAGTAGATATATTATGCAAAGAGCATTAAATTATGTCTATTAAGACACGAGTAAGAGAACTGCCACAATGTTTTATGGAAATTTCTATATAGGTATACGTTCCTAATTTTCTGAAACTGGCTGAAAATCCTGAAAACAATTATTAAAGGGCAATGAAACTAAATAAACCTAGAATCTATGGAGTATAATTATATCAAAATATAGAAATTTTCATAAAGATTCAAACACAAATTTTCATAAAGACTTTAGAAATAGCCATGAACTTTAAGGAAAAATTTTCAAATGTCTAATCAAAACAAATAAAAATACGAATAACGCCAAATTTCTTTAAAAAATTAGATTGCCATAAAGTTTAATGAAAATTTCTAGAATTTGCAATCAAAACATCATCAGAGTGAAAGTTCGTAATTTCAATCAATGTATCAAGATGGTGTATCAAAAGGTTCAGAAGGTTCAGAAATATTAAACATTAGTAGTTGTAGTAGTTAACTTCAAAATTAAAGCAGTACAATATCGAACACCGTGAAAAACCCAGAAAATTTGAGTGAAATGACAGAAAACTTAATAATATTATCAAAATATACAAATAACTGTACTAAATTTACTGTGTTTTGAATTAAATCGGATAAATTAAATGAAGTTACACCACATTTTAGAGAGATTTTAGAAACTTTAAAAGAGTTTTATGGATTTTGATAATTTTTAAAATATATCCAGATTATTTACAAAAAAATTAAAAGTGTTAGAATGTTTAGAAACAGCGAACATTATGCAAGCTTTTTACAAAATTAAAATTACAAAATCTCCATAAAAGCATCAATAGTTTCAGAATATTCCTCAAATGTTCATAAAATTACACGAAACTTACAACAAATCTTAAAAAAATATACAAGGAAACTAAAGCCAATAAAAATGAAACACCAATTATGTTTAAATTAAGCGATATTAAATAAAATATTATTTTTAGAAAAAAATAAAGAATAATCCCATAAATGTTGATAAATTTAATTTTTATTTTAATAAAAGGTATTCAATGTATTGAAGAAGTTATATATTTTATTTGGTTAGTACGAAATTGTAGATTTTAGAAATTTTAAAAGAGTTTTATGGCTTTTGATAATTTTTAAAATATATCCATAGTATTAACAAAAAAATTAAAAGTGTCAGAATGTCCAGAAACAGCGAATTTTGTGCACGCTTTTTTTAAAATTAAAATTACAAAATCTCCATAAAAGTATCAATAGTTTCAGAATATTCCTCAAATGTTCATAAAATTACACGAAACTTAAAAAACTAATCTTAAAAAAATATACAAGGAAACTAAAAGAAAAAAAAAATGAAACACCAACCAAGTTTTAAGCAATATTCAATAAAACATTATTTTTAGAAGAAAAAAAAATAATCCCATAAATGTTGATAAATTTAATTTGCATTTTAATAAAAGGTATTAAATATATTGAAGCAGTTATATATTTTATTTGGTTTAGTAAGCTATTGTAGATTTTAGAAATTTTAAAAGAGTTTTATGGATTTTGATATTTTTTTAAATATATCCATAGTATTAACAAAACAATTAAAAGTGTCAGAATGTTCAGAAACAGGGAATTTTGTGCAAGCTTTTTTTAAAATTAAAATTACAAAATCTCCATAAAAGCATCAATAGTTTCAGAATATTCCTCAAATGTTCATAAAATTACACGAAACTTACAACAAATTTAAAAAAAATATATACAAGGAAACTAAAACCAATAAAAATGAAACACCAACCATGTTTAGATTAAGCAATATTAAATAAAACATTATTTTTAGAAAAACAAAAGAATAATCCCACAAATGTTGATAAATTTAATTTTTATTTTAATAAAAGGTATTCAATATATTGAAGCAGTTAAGAATAATCCCATAAATGTTGATAAATTTAATTTTTATTTTAATAAAAGGTATTTAATATATTGAAGCAGTTATACATTTTATTTTGTTTAGTAAGAAATTGTAGATTTTAGAAATTTTAAAATAGTTTTATGGATTTAGACAATTTTTAAAATATATCCAGTGTATTTACAAATAAAATAAAAGAGTCAGAATGTTCAGTAACAGCTAATTTATTCAAGCTTTTTACAAAATTAAAATTACAAAATCTCCATAAAAGCATCAATAGTTTCAGAATATTCCTCAAATGTTCATAACATTACACGAAACTTACGACAAATCTTAAAAAAATATACAAGGAAACTAAAACCAATAAAAATGCAACACCAACCATGTTTTGATTAAGCAATATTAAATAAAATTTTATTTTTCGAAAAAAAAAAGATTAATCCCATAAATGTTGTTAAATTTAATTTTTATTTTAGTAAAAGGTATTCAATGTATTGAAGCAGTTATATATTTTATTTTGTTTAGTACGAAATTGTAGATTTTAGAAATTTTAAAATAGTTTTATGGATTTTGACAATTTTTAAAATATATCCAGAGTATTTACAAAAAAATTAAAAGTGTCAGAATGTTCAGTAACAGCGAATTTATGCAAGCTTTTTACAAAATTAAAATTACAAAATCTCCATAAAAGCATCAATAGTTTCAGAATATTCCTCAAATGTTCATAAAATTACACGAAACTTACAACAAATCTTAAAAAAATATACAAGGAAACTAAAACCAATAAAAATGCAACACCAACCATGTTTAGATTAAGCAATATTAAATAAAATTTTATTTTTCGAAAAAAACAAAGATTAATCCCATAAATGTTGTTAAATTTAATTTTAATTTTAGTAAAAGGTATTCAATGTATTGAAGCAGTTATATATTTTATTTTGTTTAGTACGAAATTGTAAATTTTAGAAATTTTAAAAGAGTTTTATGGATTTTGATAATTTTTAAAATATATCCATAGTATTAACAAAAAAAATAAAAGTATCAGAATGTTCAGAAGCAGCGAAAATTGCAAGCTTTTTACAAAATTAAAATTACAAAATCTCCATAAAAGCATCAATAGTTTCAGAATATTCCTCAAATTTTCCTAAAATTACACGAAACTTAAACAACTAATCTTAAAAAAATATACAAGGAAACTAAAACCAATAAAAATGAAACACCAACCATGTTTTAAGCAATATTAAATAAAACATTATTTTTAGAAAAACAAAAGAATAATACCATCAATGTTGATAAATTTAATTATTATTTTAATAAAAGGTAATCAATTTATTGAAGCAGTTATATATTTTATTTTGTTTAGTAAGCAATTGTAGATTTTAGAAATTTTAAAGGAGTTTTACGGATTTTGATAATTTTTAAAATATATCCATAGTATTAACAAAAAAAATTAAAAGTGTTAGAATGTTCAGAAGCAGCGAACATTACGCAAGCTTTTTACAAAATTAAAATTACAAAATCTCCATAAAGCATCAATAGTTTCAGAATATTTCTCAAATGTTCATAAAATTACACGAAACTTAAACAACTAATCTTAAAAAAATATACAAGGAAACTAAAACCAATAAAAATGAAACAGCAACCATGTTTTAAGCAATATTCAATCAAACATTATTTTTAGAAAAAAAAAAAAATAATAATCCCATAAATGTTGATAAATTTAATTATTATTTTAATAAAAGGTAATCAATTTATTGAAGCAGTTATATATTTTATTTTCTTTAGTAAGCAATTGTAGATTTTAGAAATTTTAAAAGAGTTTTATGGATTTTGATAATTTTTAAAATATATCCATAGTATTAACCAAAAAAATTAAAAGTGTCAGAATTTTCAGATGCAGCGAACATTATGCAAGCTTTTTACAAAATTAAAATTACAAAATCTCCATAAAAGCATCAATAGTTTCAGAATATTCCTCAAATTTTCCTAAAATTACACGAAACTTAAACAACTAATCTTAAAAAAATATACAAGGAAACTAAAACCAATAAAAATGAAACACCAACCATGTTTTAAGCAATATGAAATAAAACATTATTTTTAGAAAAAAAAAAAGAATAATCCCATAAATGTTGATAAATTCAATTTTTATTTTAATAAAAGGTAGGTAATATATTGAAGCAGTTATATATTTTATTTGGTTTAGTAAGCTATTGTAGATTTTAGAAATTTTAAAAGAGTTTTATGGATTTTGATAATTTTTAAAATATATCCATAGTATTAACAAAAAAATTAAAAGTGTCAAAATGTTCAGAAGCAGCGAACATTATGCAAGCTTTTCACAAAATTAAAATTACAAAATCTCCATAAAAGCATCAATAGTTTCACAATATTCCTCAAATGTTCATAACATTACACGAAACTTACAACAAATCTTACAAAAATATACAAGGAAACTAAAACCAATAAAAATGAAACACCAACCATGTTTAGATTAAGCAATATTAAATAAAACATTATTTTTAGAAAAACAAAAGAATAATACCATCAATGTTGATAAATTTAATTTTTATTTTAATAAAAGGTATTCAATATATTGAAGCAGTTAAGAATAATCCCATAAATGTTGATAAATTTAATTTTTATTTTAATAAAAGGTATTTAATATATTGAAGCAGTTATACATTTTATTTTGTTTAGTACGAAATTGTAGATTTCAGAAATTTTAAAAAAGTTTTATGGATTTTGACAATTTTTAAAATATATCCAGAGTATTTACAAAAAAATTAAAAGTGTCAGAATGTTCAGTAATAGCGAATTTATGCAAGGTCTTTACAAAATTAAAATTACAAAATCTCCATTAAAGCATCAATAGTTTCAGAATATTCCTCAAATGTTCATAAAATCACACGAAACTTACAACAAATCTTAAAAAATATATACAAGGAAACTAAAACCAATAAAAATGAAACACCAACCATGTTTAGATTAAGCAATATTAAATAAAATATTATTTTTCGAAAAAAAAAAAGAATAATCCCATAAATGTTGATAAATTTAATTATTATTTTAATAAAAGGTAATCAATTTATTGAAGCAGTTATATATTTTATTTTGTTTAGTAAGCAATTGTAGATTTTAGAAATTTTAAAGGAGTTTTATGGATTTTGATAATTTTTTAAATATATCCATAGTATTAACAAAAAAATTAAAAGTGTCAAAATGTTCAGAAGCAGCGAACATTATGCAAGCTTTTTACAAAATTAAAATTACAAAATCTCCATAAAAGCATCAATAGTTTCAGAATATTCCTCAAATGTTCATAAAATTACACGAAACTTACAACAAATTTAAAAAAAATATATACAAGGAAACTAAAACCAATAAAAATGAAACACCAACCATGTTTAGATTAAGCAATATTAAATAAAACATTATTTTTAGAAAAACAAAAGAATAATACCATCAATGTTGATAAATTTAATTTTTATTTTAATAAAAGGTATTCAATATATTGAAGCAGTTAAGAATAATCCCATAAATGTTGATAAATTTAATTTTTATTTTAATAAAAGGTATTTAATATATTGAAGCAGTTATACATTTTATTTTGTTTAGTAAGAAATTGTAGATTTTAGAAATTTTAAAATTGTTTTATGGATTTTGACAATTTTTAAAATGTATCCAGAGTATTTACAAAAAAATTGAAAGTGTCAGAATGTTCAGTAACAGCGAATTTATGCAAGCTTTTTACAAAATTAAAATTACAAAATCTCCATAAAAGCATCAATAGTTTCAGAATATTCCCCAAATGATCATAAAATTACACGAAACTTACAACAAATCTTTAAAATATATACAAGGAAACTATAACCAATAAAAATGAAACACCAACCATGTTTAGATTTAGCAATATTAAATAAAATATTATTGTTCGAAAAAAAAAAATGAATAATCCCTTAAATGTTGATAAATTTAATTTGCATTTTAATAAAAGGTATTAAATATATTGAAGCAGTTATATATTTTATTTTGTTTAGTAAGCAATTGTAGAAAAAAATGAGAAAAAAATGGTAACCAATTGTAGAAAAATTGGAAAAAAACACATAGATCTAATTTCCGATGTAAAATTTTGAATATGCAAGTTACAAAAACCATTCTAAATGGGGCTAAATTGGAATACGCAAGTTATGAAACATTGCAAATAAGTGACGAATATTTAAATTCTGATAAACCATCACCAAGTTTAGAAAATTATAAAAATAAATATAACACAGTTATGAAATTGTCTTGCATGCTAAAGTTTTGCAAAATCATCGTCAGATATTTGAAATCTTTGATATCCAAGTTAAGAAATATTCTATATTAACAACGAATTGTAAAATTTGCAAAATAACACTGGTCGACCAATTTTGACAAATGTCCCTTCAATTTAAATGCACTTTTCTGAAAGTATTTTCAATGCATATGTACAGTCATGCTCACATAAATCTAGTACAAGAAATTAGGTTATAATAGCAATTTTATATGGCAATGTCAAATTGTTTGTACTACATTTATGTGAGCATGACTACCAAATGCAAAAAAAAATGTCGGTTTTTTTTAAATTTTTTACTTAGTTTTTCCTCTATTTACTTATAAAAACACGTTCCCGTTTAAAGTTAGGTTAGAAAACTGATACCGGTAACTGTCAAAGTAAAATTTGAATCCTGTATTGCCCCAAAAAATCATCGGAATCGGTTTTGCATCCCGAAAAAAAAAAAAGTTACACATTTTGCAAAAATCAAAGAAAAAATACATATTATTTTTATTCATATTATGAATTCATATTATAATTATGCGTTATTCATATTATCTATTATTATTCGACCGAATCCGTAGATTTAATGCACATAGCTATTGCTCTACTTTTGATGTTGAGTTATTTTCCGTAGATGTAGATGGACAGAAACTATATACGATGTTACTATAACACTATTTATAATAGGTATTATTCTGTACTTACTGGTATAGTTATTTTTTATTTTATTTTATTATTTATTTATTTTTATTTTACCCGACTAGTTTCAGTTTGTTTAGCAAACCATCATCAGAGCCGTCAAATGTGTAATTTTGCTGTGTATTTATCTTGATTTTATTTCATCTTAAATATTTACAATTTTATTTGAGTTTTGAAAGATGGCTGTTTTTTTAAGCAGATAGAAACTTCATACTCTTGAGAATGTTCTACAAAATCGACACATTTGTATTTAAATAATTGGAAACTGTGAAACATGCAGCAAGTGTTTTTGGGCATAGATCTAGAATCTGTAAAGTCTACTTCTGACATTTAGATTTAGCATGATTTAATTATGTAGAGGTCAGAGGACATACGAGATAAAATAAAAGAAAAGTAAAAAGCATCGCAAAGATACCTAATTGTCAAAAACAGTAATAACTACGAAAGGTACAAGGAAAAAAGGAAAATAGTAAAAGACGAGGTTAGAATAGCAAAGACCAGTGAATGGGAAAAGTTCGGGGAGACAATTGAGAAAAACGCAAAGGAAAATCAAAAGCTATTTTATAAAACAATAAAAGGATGCAGGAAAGAAAAAAGACAAGAAACGAGATACATACAAGACAAACAAGGCAAAATGTTGAAGGAAAACGAAGAAATAATAGAAAGATGGAAAGAGTATTTTGAAGAATTACCAACTATAAATAGCGGCAACGAATAGAGGACAAGAAACGGCGAAAAGAACATCACAGAAACAGTAACGGAGAGTATCAACGAACAAGAGCTTCTAGAAATAATAAGGGAACTGAAAATAAGAAAAGCACCAGGACAAGATCAGGTTACAGCAGAAATGATTAAACACATGGGACCCATAGGAAAAGATAAACTACTGAAGCTACTGAACCAAATATGGAAGACAAATACGATACCAAAAGACTGGCAAACAGCGTTAATAGTACCGATATACAAGAAAGGTGACAAGACGAAATGCGCAAACTATAGAGGCATAACACTAATAAGTATAGGGATGAATATATTAGAAAAGACAATTAACAAGAGAATAATAGCAAGAATAGAACAGACCTTAGAAGAACCGCAATATGGTTTCAGGAAAGGGAGATCCATGCAAGACATCTTCACATTAAAACAAATCACAGAAAAAAGAATCGCAAATAATGAAAATACAATATGGGATTCATAGACCTCGAAAAAGCGTTTGACATGACTCCAAGAAAGAAACTATGGTTAATACTAAAAGAGAGAGGAATAGAAAACAGGATAGTGAAAGTAATACAAGAAACAGTAATGCAATAATATACAAGGGGCAAATTTCAAAAACTTTTAAAACAAATAATGGACTAAGACAAGGAGGAGCTCTCAGCCCAACACTATTCAACCTATATATGGATGAAATAATGAAGAGCATGAAAACAGAAATAATAACTACGTTTGCTTTTACAAAAATACAAAAACATGCAAATGGTTAAAATATCAGAAGGAGCATACGCCGATGATGTGGTAGTGATAGCAGAAAGTGAGAGGAACCTGCAACATAACATGAACGTATGGAATAAACACCTAGAGAAATATAACATGAAGATGAACTACAGCAAAACAAAAGTACTGATAATAGGAAAACGGAAAGAACACATAAATATACAGATAGGACAGGACCAGATTGAACAAGTGGAGCAATTCAAATACCTTAGAGTAGAACTTACAGAAGACTATAAATGGAAGGAGAATTAAGCAACAGAATAAACGACACAATAAAAACGTACTATGCCCTGAATAATATACTTACTAACAAGAAAGAGATAAGCAGAAAGACAAAAATGAATATGTACAAAACTATATACAGAACGATTTTGACACATGGGAGCGATACGTGGAAGCTAACAAAGAGAGATAAAAGTAGATTACAGGCAATAGAAATGAAATATCTGAGAAGAGTAAAACAAGTAACGAAAAAAGACAGGATACGAAATAAAGACATCAGAGAGGAATTGGAAATAGAATCAATAGAAAAGTTTATAGAAAAGAAGCAGCTTAACTGGTGGTGACATCTAATTAGGATGAAAAATACGAATGAAACAAAACAAAACTGGGAAGCAAAAACAGGCAAGAAACGAGGAAGAGGTAGACCAAGACAAGAATGGGACAACAAAATAGGAGAAAAAATAAACAGCAGAGGGAAGACAGTGAAACAAGCAAGAGAAATGGCAAAGAACAGTAGAGAGTGGAAAGAATTTGCAAATACGTAACAAACAATGTAATATAACTGTAATATAAGATATGTAACATGTATAGCCCACACCGAAAGGTAAAGGGCCTATTGATAATAAGTATAGGAGATAGTAATAGGAGAAACAAAAGTTTCTCTTTATAACCATTATATTTCAATTTTTTTCTGGCGTAAAATCTTCATACAACTTCGCAAACGAAAACAAAAATTAAATGACAACCTATCTAAAATTATATAGTAGTTTTGTTTCTCTTTACAATCACCATTTTTCAACTTAATTACCTTCTATGTTATTTTATTTAGATCCTGCTTCGAGTAATAATTGTTTTCTTGTTTACAGGATTCAACTCATTGAAACGTCGTGTTGGGGAATAAAGGATTCTGATACACGTAAGTTACGCAGTGATAATTTTCTGCATGTTTGATCAATATTCTAATTTACACAACGCTAACTGTCGAGTGATGTAATGAACCGAAAAGATGTATTAAATGTATACCGTCGATTCATCGTTAATCTTGAATAACAACTCTTAGTAAGTCGCATTTATATTATGAATTATTCAATAGTTATAAATTACTGATTACTTATACAAAACGTCATGAATGTGGATTCTACTCTCAGATCAGAAGTGAACGGATGCATCTTTTGCTTCTTTATTATCATATATATATACTCACTTTGTTTCATATTTTTGAAAAACATATTTAACTTAAAGCTGTCTAAGCAGTGCCTTATGTAAGCATTTCATATATTTATGACTACATATAGTTATAATAATCTTATGAGCCGTTCATTTTGAAAGTGACTTAAGTCCATTTATATTTAATTTGAAATACTTAAGGTTTTGCGTTTTTACAAAATTAAAAATATACGTAAGATATATGCTTGACTTGCAATGTTAAATCGCATTTAAGGGATTGAATTTTATACATCCTATTAAAAAGTCGCTATTATTAGGTGTATAATATGACCTTGCTTACCTTAAAAGGACTTAGGTCACTTTCAAAATAAAAATTTGTTTTGTTACAAAAAGTGAAAGAGCTTAAGCCCGTTACATATAGCTTAAAAAATAGAAAAAAAACATTTAAATTATATTTTTAGATAATAGAAATAAATTTAGTAACAAGTTATTCGTTAACATTCTCAGTATGCGGGAGTGATTTGAAGTAGTTATGGTATTCCGGAGGTATATACCGCAATAAGTCCATCATGTGTCGGTATTTTAGTGATGTGATGCTTCTTATACTTTGATATAACAATTGCAATACAATATTCCCAAAATTTTTAGGTCTACCCCGACGTGGCAATAAATCAAGAATTTTAAATTCTGCGTTCTCATCCATGGTTTGTTTTGTATAAAATTTTATATGGTTCATTTTTCTTCCAGCATATTTGAAGCCAGTTTATTTTTTCTCCGTTGGTATTTTTGGATCTTTTGTAAACTGCTTCTTCCAAGAGTCTTGTTGATATAAAATCCTCTTGTTTCATTTCATTTAGTATGAAAGTATTACCTTTTCTACATTTTTAAATTATATTATAAGAATCTTGTGGCACATACAATAAATGTTTTCTTTTTAACGACATTTCTATAACGCCAAAATCTCTGTCATTAGGTAAAAATGAATGCCCTGATATTAAAAATTTGTGGTCTATGATTTCCATATCATTTCCCATCGATAGAATTTTTAACCACATTAAAGATATTTTGATGTCTCTGTTTTGTCCTCCACACATGTCACTATATGCAATGATGTGTTTTTCACCTTTCATGGTTTTTAGGTGTCTCAAGAGGCATGAAGCCACTTCTTGGGAACCTCTAGAAGCTTTTGTTTCATCCCAAACGTACATGTATACATTATCGTTGGGGAAATTGTGTATGCCTAAATTTAAAATATACATGTTACATTTATAATAAGCTACTGAAGTAGTTAACTTTGGGAATGGTAACGCTTTCTGCAAATCGAATGAAAAGCCAAAATAATGAGATGGATTACTTGATACTCGCTCTTGATCTTGTTTTAACGCATTTCCAGCCGATTCTGCTAGCTTCAAATGTATATCATGTTCTTCCATAAGTTTTTTCTGTTCTTCATGGTTTTCTGATGCTTTGACTTTAATGTTTAATAGATCACATCTTTGACATGTGTCTGTCTTTGCGTGGTTGGTGGAAATGTAGATTAAAATCCTTTTTGAATATTTTTCTATAAGTCCATTCATTAACTGCTTTTAAATTATTTTCTTCACAGTGAAGCTCATAAAAATAAACATTTTTTTAATAGTCAGTTCAGGATGAAGATATTTTCTGTCGGGATTATGGTCCCTAGTATAATGGGATTTAAATTTCGGGAAACTGTTAATATGGTTTTGAACAATCATATTTGCTTCATCACATATTTTTCTCGACGATCCAGGCAAACGCCCACGTAAATCGTTGCCAACGTTTTTAGATTTTAATACACGTTTCAATCGTCCTTCGCATATTTGAAAAGTATCTAAAAATATTTTTTTACAAACAGCAACTTTGCCTGTTTTAGAATTTAACCAATACGTAAACCTCTCATTTCTACATGAACCTTTTCCGTTTCTCTGGCGTCTTCTTTTTACAACACTGCGTCCGGTCGCTTTGTATAGCAATATATTTTGCTTATTAAAGTCTCCTAAGTTCCAAAACATTTCGAAAATACGTTTTCTTTCTGTTTCATGTAAATTTTTCAAGCAGTCTTTTCGGCATTGGCAATCTTCATTTTGAAAAACTTTGGCAGGAATAATTTTTTCCGATTGTGTGTCGTATCTTTTCCCTGAATTCCGTTTAATTTTACGAATTTTCTGAATATAAGTACCACTTCTGTGTTCTCTGAATCCTTCTTTGCAGGTGCTGTTTTGTAAATTCTCATTCTCAATTACTTCCTCTTCCGCTGTTGAAGAATGAACTTCTAAAATTCTCCTTCTTTTTTTAAATCTGTTGTATGAGTTTAATTCCTCTTCACTTTCAGAATCAATAAATCTTGTTATTTTATCCTTTCCCATGGGTTTAATAATTTCTTTAAATTAAATATTATTTTTTAAATTTCAATTTAATATCAAAACGTAATTTAAATTACCTTCATCACTGCTTTCAACATTTTGGGCCGCACTTTTTGACATCGTCAATAAAAAGTGGACTTAGGTCACTTTAAAAATTAGAATTTTCAGTATTTATATTATTTTGAAAATGTACGTGATATAAAATTTTCAAATGTACTAAGTATATTTCAATACCGATTTATTTTTTTGACAGTTCAGCATAAATTATAAATGTCACAAGTGCCAATTTTATAAAAGATGAAAATGGACTTAAGCCACTTTCAAAATAAACGGCTCATATATGTCTTATAACTACACATATATTTTTTAACTACACATAGTTATAATACTCTATGTCTGTATATATGTCTTATAATAATAATATGTCCGTCCGTATGGCATATAGTATATACTGGACCAGATAGGATTGTAGAGTGCTCGGTCTTACGGAGCGCGTCATTCCCAGAGTGATTGGCTGTACTCAGTAATAGTATGTACACTGCACGTATTTTTTAAATATTTGTTTCAATGGGGCAAAACAATGGTAACTTAAAATTTGACTACTTGCAAGACCATGCTTTTAAATCTGCATATCATAAGAGTTCTTTGTGAATTGAATGCAGTTTTCCTTTTTTAAATGCGCCTAGACTAAATTCCCAAATCTTCGGTTAAATTACGTGAAATTGTTATGGAGTAAATAAAACGATTAAAACAGCTCCTCCTGAAAAGTAAGAAAACTGTATCAAGTATGGGTGTTAATATAGCATGTGCTATATGCTAATATACTAATGAATATATTAGTATATTCATACTGTAACGGTTCGAACCCAGGTGTTGTACAAATTCTCATAATTTGTAATATTTATTATTCATTGCATTTATTTAACTGCAATTCATCCTTAAATGCAATTGGATGCATTTGATTTCTTTAACTGCATATTACATGAATTCTTATAATTCAAGTAATTGATTTGGCTCGTGATTTACAAATTCTCGTAATTTGTAATATTGATTTGGCTCGTGATTTAGTGGTAGTACTCTACGTTATGTTTGATTGTTAAATCAAAATCGTGATAACTCAGTTTGGTTCGTTTTATGGGTAATGTGTCTGTTAGTAATTTTTGTTAGCAAGTAAAACACAGATACATGGATTTCATATGATTTATTCATTTTAAAAGGTTATGCAAGCGACAGGTAAATAAAAGACAATTTTGTTACTCTAATTGGACGTTATTTATTTAGTTATATTTATTTAAATTTTGGAATAGATTTGTTTAATAATTATTGAAAACTTATTATATTCTTTGAATTTGATTGATTTATTTTATTTTGAAAACAGAGTAACTTATTTACACTACGGTTGGAATTACAAAGTGTTACTTAGCGACTTCATGCACCACAATCTTCAAATTGTGCCGAGAAGGATATCTGATACATGTCATCACTGCATAGAAATTCATTAGCACGGTGCCTACCAATGTATTTCAACGCCACCTTGTGGATATGAACGAATCACATAACTTCACATTAAAGTACTTTAAGCGATTCCAGTGCTTCAAGCACCCAATGTGTCCTCATTCGGAGATATTACTAGTATTCGCGTTTACAAACACTATCAGCAATGTGATCGTAAAAACTTTAATAGGTATTGTTATTCAAAATTGATTATAGTTTAGTATGATAAAGTTCTATTCTACTTCTACTTTTCTATCTACTTAAGCACATACAAACATTCGTTTCAGTCATTCATAATTCTGAGATTTTTTGAATATCGGAGCGCTGAGCAAGTTTAATTATACGATTTAATTACAAATATCATTGAATTATTTATATCGAAATTATTAAGTTATGTTCCCCTGATGCAACTTTTTATTTAACTACCGATTGATTAATGAGGCCACACTGTTTATCAAATGTTTGCGACGACGGAAAGGAAGGCATGTTACAATATTCTCCTGTCAGTACGAAAATATTGTCAGGACAAGGTATAAAATGCAGTTAGGTTCAACTCCGCATTTAGTGGCGTGAGGCTCCCTACATTTCATACCCTTATTAAACTTCGTTCATTACCAGCGACAAGGCGCGGTAATATCACCAGATAGGTTACATTATTAGTATGGAATTGACTTTGGAATTGTTAGTGTGAATTACATTTGATAAACTTGTGTTATATATTCACCTGACGAATTAATGTTTAAAGTATATGCATCTAACTGGCCCCGTTTGAGTTCCGCACTTCTATTTATACTGGTATACTGGTCCCCCACTTTTTACTCTTCTTCCCCCGTCCTATGATAATTTTGCTTACCGCTGCAAATTGACGCCTTTCCATACGTGTCACCGAATTACGCAATCGCCGTTTCGAGTTCCCGTCGTATTCCCACGACTTATTTCTCTGTGTCATCATTTTGATCGTGGGCTTATTTACATTTGCCCAAAACTACGAAGTCAGCAAAATGAATGTACTCGCTTGGGAAACGCGTCGTCGGCCGCGGCCTGCCATGATATTTACGCAGTTTTGTTCCGACTCGTAAAATTATGGATTTTAATATTATTAGGTTCTTACAATACTAATATAGTATGAAAATAGTAATACTTCCGATTTTCAAATGTGAGTATCGCTAAATTCTGAACAAATAATCTTAATCAAGACTTATTAGTGATGACTTCACAAATATCGACATATATTTCGCAGAACATCGAAAGTAACAAATTCCTCATATGGCATTTATATTAGTTTTTAGAGGTATGATAATAAACTGCTACACTTATTTTTCAGAAGTAATGCAAGTTTAGGGGTAAACCTATATTTTCATGAGTGCGAAAATGTGCATTAGGGGATTATGAAGAAAAACTGATACTGGACTGATGAGACCCGATAGGTCGAAACCGGTGTCTAGTTGTCGATTAATTCCCAAATGCACATTTTCCAGCACTACAATACTAAAATTGTAATAAATAAGTGTGCATAAAACTTCTGAATTAAAATAATTAATTTGTTCTCCTCAATGAAAATACTTTCAACATTCTATACGGGTCCGTCATTTCACCTCCCGTCTGCAATAGCTCAGTTATTAATTGAGTTAGGATTTTGATATTTTGCAGACTTCAGTTGCTTTCTAGAGTGTATTTCAGGAAAATATTTTTGACTATACAAGGTATCCCAAAAAAGTGTGACGTCATCATGATGTATATTTTTAGATTGCATGGTATATTTTTTGTCACTTATTTGGGTGCCTTTTATAGATGCCTACATACCCATAAAATTTTATTGAAATCGGGTTAGTGACATTAGCACAAAAAAATAAAAACTGAAAAAAATCAGTTTTGCACCATTGGTTAAGAAAATTAATAAGGGATAAAAATAGTGCCTCGTTAATAAAACCATACAAGGTACTCATTAAATAAGGTCTGACAGTTGCGTTAGCCAAGTTTTATTGATATGCATTATACAGAGTGTCCAAAATTTAGTGTCAAACTTTTCAAAATTTAAAGCACTTTGTTTTTCTTATTTTAAATTGGAACCCCAGTATATTTTTATGTAATTCCATGCGGAATTAAAAGACAAACATTTTGCCTAATTACAACTCTATCTCAATTCCTAACACATTCAAAGATATTTGCAGAAAACTCGTTTTATCAACAATTCCAATGGCCATTTTAATTAATCAAAATCGAAGGTGGGTTGGAAAAACAATTTATTGACATTAAAGTTTAACAAAGTGACAAGAGCCAAGGTCGACTGTAGTAATATAAAAGTTTAAAACTTTTTTAGCTAAGGTCTTTATACCCAAGATAGCAAAATTACTTTTTGTCATTAAAAATATTATTTTCATAATATGACAAATATTTTGACCTATATTGACAAATGTGGATATGACTTTCATATTCGCATTTCAAAATATTACATTCAACCTATTACGAAGAGTGGCAATGTCATTTCATACTCGTCTTCGTTTGTGCCTTCAAGAGGGCGGAAGACATTTCGAACATAAGTTCCTGCAATCAATTAATTTTAGAAATGCACAGTTATGTTATGTTTTAATGAAATTTTATTACTAAAACTATTTTTTATACAAAACTTAATACTTTTACGATGTGTAATAGGTTTAGACGAAGATCTGTGAAACCTTTAATACTTTCGAGATATTAATTGCAACTACAAAACATGTTATTCCAATAAATTGTTATTCAAAGTCACCTTCAAATTTTATTCATTAAAATGGCTTTTGGAATAGTTGATAAATCGAGTTTTCTGCACATAACTTTTAATGTGTTAGGAATTGCGATAGAGTTGTAATTAGGAAAAATGTTTGTCTTTTAATTCCACATGGAATGGCGTAAAATTATACAGGGGCTCCAATTTAAAATAAGGAAAATAAAGTGCTTTAAAGTCTGAAAAGTTTGACACTAAATTTTGGACACTCTGTATAATGCATATCAAAAAAACTTGGTTAACGCAACTATCAGACCTTATTTAATGAGTACCTTGTATGGTTTTATTAACACGGCATACTTTTATCTCTTATTAATTTTCTTAACCAATGGTGCAAAACTGATTTTTTCATTTTTTATTTTTTTGTGCTAAAATCACTGAACCGATTTTAATAAAATTTCATAGGTATGTAGGCATCCATAAAGGGCACCCAAATAAACAACAAAAAATATACCATGCAATTTAAAAATACTCATAATCATGACGTCACACTTTTTTGGGACACCCTGTATAATCAAAAATATTTTCCTAAAATACGCCACAGAATGCAAGTAAGGTCTGCAAAATATTAAAATCCTAACTCAATTAGTAACTGAGCTACAGAAGACGGGAGGTGAAATGACGGACCCTGTATATTCCTGTTTTTCTGAAAGTAGCTTCAAAGTATATTTTTAATAATAATAATAATAATAATAATAATATGTCTATTAATGTTAATACTTACATACAAGTTTACATACGTTATAAATACGAGGCAAACATAATACAGTTTAAAATTGGTAAAATTGCTTTAGATTTAATTAACAATTAATCAAATCAATCTAATTGTTAAGATACAGAATGATAATGGTATCATTCAATGGCATCAATAATGATAATGGAACAGCCTGTATATTATTACGTTTTTGGCTTCTGCGATCAAATTCGAACAACTTCTGTAGACTTATCAATAATGATAATGGAACAGCCTGTATATTATTACGTTTTTGGCTTCTGCGATCAAATTCGAACAACTTCTGTAGACTTATCAATAATGATAATGGAACAGCCTGTATATTATTACGTTTTTGGCTTCTGCGATCAAATTCGAACAACTTCTGTAGACTTATCAATAATGATAATGGAACAGCCTGTATATTATTACGTTTTTGGCTTCTGCGATCAAATTCGAACAACTTCTGTAGACTTATCAATAATGATAATGGAACAGCCTGTATATTATTACGTTTTTGGCTTCTGCGATCAAATTCGAACAACTTCTGTAGACTTATCAATAATGATAATGGAACAGCCTGTATATTATTACGTTTTTGGCTTCTGCGATCAAATTCGAACAACTTCTGTAGACTTATCAATAATGATAATGGAACAGCCTGTATATTATTACGTTTTTGGCTTCTGCGATCAAATTCGAACAACTTCTGTAGACTTATCAATAATGATAATGGAACAGCCTGTATATTATTACGTTTTTGGCTTCTGCGATCAAATTCGAACAACTTCTGTAGACTTATCAATAATGATAATGGAACATCCTGTATATTATTACGTTTTTGGCTTCTGCGATCAAATTCGAACAACTTCTGTAGACTTATCAATAATGATAATGGAACAGCCTGTATATTATTACGTTTTTGGCTTCTGCGATCAAATTCGAACAACTTCTGTAGACTTATCAATAATGATAATGGAACAGCCTGTATATTATTACGTTTTTGGCTTCTGCGATCAAATTCGAACAACTTCTGTAGACTTATCAATAATGATAAGGGAACAGCCTGCATATTATTACGTTTTTGGCTTCTCCGATCAAATTCGAACAACTTCTGTAGACTTATCAATAATGATAATGGAACAGCCTGTATATTATTACGTTTTTGGCTTCTGCGATCAAATTCGAACAACTTCTGTAGACTTATCAATAATGATAATGGAACAGCCTGTATAGTATTACGTTTTTGGCTTCTGCGATCAAATTCGAACAACTTCTGTAGACTTATCAATAATGATAATGGAACAGCCTGTATATTATTACGTTTTTGGCTTCTGCGATCAAATTCGAACAACTTCTGTAGACTTATCAATAATGATAATGGAACAGCCTGTATATTATTACGTTTTTGGCTTCTCCGATCAAATTCGAACAACTTCTGTAGACTTATCAATAATGATAATGGAACAGCCTGTATATTATTACGTTTTTGGCTTCTCCGATCAAATTCGAACAACTTCTGTAGACTTATCAATATTGATAATGGAACAGCCTGTATATTATTACGTTTTTGGCTTCTCCGATCAAATTCGAACAACTTCTGTAGACTTATCATTAGAAATTTTTAGATAAACAACCAAAATTTTATACTCAAAATTACTCAAATTCGTTTAGGATTAAGATCAACACGGAAATTTAATCTCGTTTTATACCAAAAAGTTACTAAATATTAAAATTTTCAACTCGTATAGTTAGAATAATTATTTTAAAATCTGTATTTCTTCTGGCACTTCATAAGCTTTGCGTGAGGCATCTTGCATGTTTGTTTTAAAAATTACACATAGTTTCAAATGGATAATGAACACTACACGGAAGAGTACTTCAAATAAGCTTCTAATTCACAATTTCTCTTTTCACTAGTTAGAAAAATAATACGTTGTGGTGTGCAAATTAGATAATTATTTGTAGTACTCGAAGCACAACGCGTTTTAAATGGGCATTTAATGATTCATTTATGATTTTCCAAGTCTCAAATTATAACTTTCGCTTAACACTTTGTTTAAATACGAAAAGTCAAGGTTTACTACGATTCAACAACTGAAAAATGACTGAAAAAATTCTAACTAGAATATTTATATACAGGGTGTCTCTAAATTACGTGAATTAAGCCATGTTCACGTAATTTAGAGACACCCTGTATATAAATATTCCAGTTAGAATTTTTTCAGTCATTTTTCCACAGATTACTGGGATCAAAAAAAGAAGATTTAACAAAACTTATCTATATACAAGTGCATTAGGTTTAGCCAGTATTCAGTATACGCATAATTAATACTGATACATTAATTATGTGTTTTATTGGTCAATGTTGGAGGCATCTACTTCGTGATACATGATGAAATTAAATATAACACTTTTCTATGTTTATATCACACTGTTTATCAAAACAGTCTATAAATTATAGTTACTAATTTTAATAAACAGTGTGATATAAACAATTAAAACGTTATAATTTACATTTATAAATATCAAAAGAAGTCTCTCAATTAGAATAGGATATTTTTTCCAAAAAAATGAATAATGTTATCGCGAAGAAAGTTATATATATATAAATATAATATACTAGAGAAGATATTTAATTAAAAAAAATTGAAAACGAATGTAAATTTTATAGATAATGAACCTGAACAAAAATTTTAATAGACAAATCTAGTATTATTTTCATTATAATTATATTATTTATTTTCACACCTGCTTAATTCAAATTACTAACTAAAGGATTAAAATACGCAATAGAGGACGAGGAATTACCAATAGAAGAAGTTATGAATGGTTTAGAAAATGCATCGAGAAAACTAGGTCCTGAAGAATCAAATCAATTTAAAAGCGAAGCTATGAAGATATTGAAGAAAACAATGAATAGACAATACCATCCACATAAAACTGAAAAAAAAAGATATTAATTGAACTTAGGAAAAAATAATGCATATATTTGAAACCGGATAAAGGAAACGTATTGGTAATATTAAACAAAGATGATATGAATAGTTATACAACACCGATTCCAACCCACCCGCCGCGAAGATTTCGATTAATTTAATTCGCGGTTTGATTCGCGTCAATCGGCGTAATTAGAGCAACCGTGGGGTAATTATCACGGATAATTGTCGCGATTATCCCACTAAAACGCGAATCCGCCTCTTTAATGATGTAATTACCCGCAAATTCCGCCGATTAACGCGAATCAAACCGCGAATTAAAAGAATCGAAATCTTCGCGGGGGGTGGGTTGGAATCGGTGTTGTATAACTACTTATATGTCTTCGGTTTTTAATTTATTAACATCTGGTCCTTACTTAAAAATTCAAAAAAACTTTGATAGATTGTAAAAATTTAATAGAGCAAAAAACTTAATTATAATTTACGAAACTCAAATCCTAATATTTCAAAATTATACTGTTTACCAAAAATTCATAAACAAGGCAACAGTTTCAGACCAATAGTTTCTAATACTAATTCTTCAACATACAAAATTGCGAAATGGCTTGTTAAAGAATTTAATAAATTTAAATTTGAAAATGATATGTCTATTCTAAATTCCGTTGATTTAATTTCTAACTTGAAAGATATTGAACTATACCTGAATACCTGAATATATACCTGAACTATATTCAGGTGACAAATTTATTTCGTTTGTTGTAACAGCTTTATTGCCAAACTTTCCTATAAATGAAACATTTAAATTTTTAGAATCTTTTTTAAAATCTAATTCAGTAAATAAAGAAAAAAATTAGCAATACTTTAAATTAACAAAATTATACATGGAACAAAATATGTGTAACTTTAAAAGTATATAATATAAACAGACATTTGGCACACATATGTGTAACCCTCCATTTGTAGCAAATTTATTTTTAAATTATTTTGAAAATAGTACAATAACAAAATATCCAAAATTTTCCAAAGTTTGGCTTAGATATGTGGATAATGTTTTTGCTATTGTAGATTATAATTTTTGTATTGAGAGTTTTCTTTCTATTCCAAATTCCGAATTTGAGTCAATAAAGTTCACATATGAAGAAGAAATTTGCAAACGCCTTCCATTTTTAGAAATTAGAATAACAATAATTGAATATAAATTAGATTTTGATAGTTACAGAAAAGACTGTCGTACAGACAACTATATAAATTCTAGCTCTATGACTTTCGATAAATATAAACAATTGGAGTTCTATTTTGTAATACATAGATATATACATCAGTACAAAATTTCACTAAAGAATTAAATTATTTTCGGCATGTAGCAAAAATTAACGGTTATTTGAAAAAATATTAAAATATTAAAATATATTGAAATAACACTTTTATTTGGAAAATTTACAATAAATCTAAGAAGGCTTATAATTTATCTAACCTGACTACACTAAAATTAATAAAACGAAATAATAATACTAACGGTTTTTTTTTTGTAAAATAACCTTTAATAAACATTGGGCAAATTATTTTTCAAATCTTTTTAATAAATTTAAATTAACCCCTTCCTTCTGTAATAATAACAAGTTAAAAGCAAAATTACTAAATGTATTAAGCAAGAAACCTCCTTTTCAAAAATCAATTCAAAAATCAAAAAAGTGAAATTTTATTTTTTGTTGAATAACATAAATGTGGCTAAAAAACGCAATTATGACAAAAATAGACAAATATGTCAAATATTGACAAATATGCAAAATTTTGACAAATATGGCAAATTTTGACAAATATGGCAAGTATTGACAAATTTGTCAATAGTAGGCAAACGTAGGCACAAAAAGACGTACAAAATGAAGTTTATAAAACTGTTGAAATAGACAAAATATGCAAAAGAAAATTTAGTTTGGTGCCTATAAAATGACTAATAGGCATATAACCTGCAATTCACTATTTAGTCATAATGAATAAGAATTAAGAAGCATTCTATTTTCGAAGATTGTACTTGCAATAAAAATATTTATGGTAAATGAGACATATTTTCTTTTCCACACCGTTGGTGGAAAATACTTTTCTTTAGAATGGTCATATTTTTAGTTGAAAAACATATATGTGGCTAAAAAAGGCAATGATGACAAAAATAGGCAAATATGGCAAATATTGACAAATTTGTCAAAAGTAGGCAAACGTACGCACAAAAATTCGTAAGTATAAAGTTTTATAAAACTGTTGAAATTGGCAAAATTGGGAAAAGAAAATTTTGGAAAAACGACGAAACTTAGTTTTCAACTATCCGTTTGTTGATGCCTATAAAATGACTAATAGGCACATAGACTACAATCCATTATTTAGTCATAATGAATAAGAATTAAGAAGCATTCTATTTTCGAAGATTGTACTTGTAATAAAACTATTTATGGTAAATGAGACATATTTTCTTTAGGCAATGATGACAGAAATAGGCAAATATGGCAAATATTGACGAATATGGTAAATATTGACAAATTTGTCAAAAGTAGGCAAACGTACGCACAAAAATACGTAAATATAAAGTTTTTTAAAGCTGTTGAAATTGGCAAAATTGGGAAAAGAAAATTTTGGAAAAACGACGAAACTTAGTTCTCAACTATCCGTTTGTTGATGCCTATAAAATGAATAAAAGGCATATAGACTACAATCCATTATTTAGTCATAATGAATAAGAATTAAGAAGCATTCTATTTTCGAAGATTGTACTTGCAATAAACATATTTATGGTAAATGAGACATATTTTCTTTTCCACACCGTTGGTGGAAAATACTTTTCTTTAGAATGGTCATATTTTTAGTTGAAAAACATATATGTGGCTAAAAAAGGCGATGATGACAAAAATAGGCAAATATGGCAAATATTGACGAATATAGTAAATATTGACAAATTTATCAAAAGTAGGCAAACGAACGCACAAAAATACGTAAATATAAAGTTTTTTAAAGCTGTTGAAATTGGCAAAATTGGGAAAAGAAAATTTTGGAAAAACGACGAAACTTAGTTCTCAACTATCCGTTTGTTGATGCCTATAAAATGACTAATAGGCACATAGACTACAATCCATTATTTAGTCATAATGAATAAGAATTAAGAAGCATTCTATTTTCGAAGATTGTACTTGCAATAAAAATATTTATGGTAAATGAGACATATTTTCTTCAGGCAATGATGACAAAAATAGGCAAATATGGCAAATATTGACGAATATGGTAAATATTGACAAATTTGTCAAAAGTAGGCAAACGTACGCACAAAAATACGTAAATATAAAGTTTTTTAAAGCTGTTGAAATTGGCAAAATTGAGAAAAGAAAATTTTGGAAAAACGACGAAACTTAGTTCTCAACTATCAGTATGTTGATGCCTATAAAATGAGTGCTAGGCATATTGCCTACAATCCACTTTTTAGTCATAATGAATAAGAATGAAGAAGTATTCTACTTTAGAAGATTGTACTTGCAATGAAAATATTTAAGCCAAATGAAACATATTTTTAGGCAATGATGACAAAAATTGGCAAATATGGCAAATATTGACGAATATGGTAAATATTGACAAATTTTCTCAAAAGTAGGCAAACGTACGCACAAAAATACGTAAGTATAAAGTTTTATAAAACTGTTGAAATTGGCAAAATTGGGAAAAGAAAATTTTGGAAAAACGACGAAACTTAGTTCTCAACTATCAGTATGTTGATGCCTATAAAATGAGTGCTAGGCATATTGCCTACAATCCACTTTTTAGTCATAATGAATAAGAATGAAGAAGTATTCTACTTTAGAAGATTGTACTTGCAATGAAAATATTTAAGCCAAATGAAACATATTTTTAGGCAATGATGACAAAAATTGGCAAATATGGCAAATATTGACGAATATGGTAAATATTGACAAATTTTCTCAAAAGTAGGCAAACGTACGCACAAAAATACGTAAGTATAAAGTTTTATAAAACTGTTGAAATTGGCAAAATTGGGAAAAGAAAATTTTGGAAAAACGACGAAACTTAGTTCTCAACTATCAGTATGTTGATGCCTATAAAATGAGTGCTAGGCATATTGCCTACAATCCACTTTTTAGTCATAATGAATAAGAATGAAGAAGTATTCTACTTTAGAAGATTGTACTTGCAATGAAAATATTTAAGCCAAATGAAACATATTTTTAGGCAATGATGACAAAAATTGGCAAATATGGCAAATATTGACGAATATGGTAAATATTGACAAATTTTCTCAAAAGTAGGCAAACGTACGCACAAAAATACGTAAGTATAAAGTTTTATAAAACTGTTGAAATTGGCAAAATTGGGAAAAGAAAATTTTGGAAAAACGACGAAACTTAGTTCTCAACTATCAGTATGTTGATGCCTATAAAATGAGTGCTAGGCATATTGCCTACAATCCACTTTTTAGTCATAATGAATAAGAATGAAGAAGTATTCTACTTTAGAAGATTGTACTTGCAATGAAAATATTTAAGCCAAATGAAACATATTTTTAGGCAATGATGACAAAAATTGGCAAATATGGCAAATATTGACGAATATGGTAAATATTGACAAATTTTCTCAAAAGTAGGCAAACGTACGCACAAAAATACGTAAGTATAAAGTTTTATAAAACTGTTGAAATTGGCAAAATTGGGAAAAGAAAATTTTGGAAAAACGACGAAACTTAGTTCTCAACTATCAGTATGTTGATGCCTATAAAATGAGTGCTATCCATATTGCCTACAATCTACTTTTTAGTCATAATGAATAAGAATTAAGAAGCATTCTACTTTAGAAGATTGTACTTGCGATGAAAATATTTAAGCCAAATGAAACATATTTTTAGGCAATGATGACAAAAATAGGCAAATATGGCAAAAATTGACGAATATGGTAAATATTGACAAATTTGTCAAAAGTAGGCAAACGTACGCACAAAAATACGTAAATATAAAGTTTTTTAAAGCTGTTGAAATTGGCAAAATTGGGAAAAGAAAATATTGGAAAAACGACGAAACTTAGTTCTCAACTATCAGTATGTTGATGCCTATAAAATGAGTATATAGCCTACATAGCCATACAATACATAGCCTACATAGCCATACAATACATAGCCTATAAT
Organism: Othius punctulatus; assembly: GCA_951805005.1. Taxonomy (NCBI): domain Eukaryota; kingdom Metazoa; phylum Arthropoda; class Insecta; order Coleoptera; family Staphylinidae; genus Othius; species Othius punctulatus. The sequence goes on along the minus strand of OX638143.1, from coordinate 73,226,616 downwards.
CCACTCTTTGGTCATAATGAATAAGAATACAGAAGGATTCTACTTTAGAAGATTCTACTTGCCATAAAAATATTTATGTTATTTCAAGATTATTGTTTTCGGTGACTTTTCCTTTAGTTTTCATTCACTCTAGTCATTAGTCATTAGAAGTTTATGAAATATTCAATTTTGATCCCTTTTCAACAAATACGAAATACTTTTAAATTACCCAATATGTAAATATTTTCTATACAGTTTTTTTTTCTTTTCAAAACGCCATAAAAAGCGGAATTCATTTTGCCGCCTGTTTTTGTTTTAAACACGTTTCTAAAGAAGTAAAGACGCGAAGAAGATTTGCATGCGATTTTCCATGATTCACACATTCATATTTGTTTTCTGAAAATCTATTTAATTGTAGAATTTTAAATACTGTAGACTTTCAACATTTTTGTCTGTTATACCTGGATTTTTTAATGCTCCCGAATTTCCTTGATTTCTTTTCATGCTATTCCAATTTCTTTGATTTTCTGATATACCATCAAGATTATTCTGAATACCATAGAATTTACATTACTTCTTTATACGCTGATTTTTTCGATTTAAAATTTATTTAATACTGTAGAATTTCCACGATTTTTTTGTTATGCCTTCTTCATGTTTTTGATACATCAGAATTTCCATGATTTCTTTATTTGCTATTATAATTTTTATGATTGGTTAATATACCTTCAGATTTTTTTTAACACTAGAATTTGCCTTCTTTATACATTGCCTTCTTTATACATTGTCTTCTACATTGCCTTCTTTATACATAAGAATCATGCTATCTTTATACATTCAGATTTCCATAATTTTTCAGATTAGATTTCAGGAAATGTGTTTACTACTTTAGAATTTCCATGATTTCATTATATACTATTCGAATTTCCACGATTTTTCTGGAATTTTTATGAAACTTTTATATAATTTGAGAATTTTTGACTGAAAATTATTTATGTATTCACATTTCATGTACTGCTACCTACAAGTACATAATTTGAAACGTGATAACTGTTAAAAAAATGTTGTAAATAATGGGAAAAGGAAAGATAAAGAAATTTCAAAATTTAAAAACTTTAACAACACAGGACAGAGCTTCTCCTTTAATAGAACAATTATTATTTTTCCATGATCATGCATTAATAATTTTATTTTTCAATGCATTGTTTTTGTATTTTTCATGACTTGTTTTAAATGATTTCAGAATTTTCATGAAAATCGTGTACGCTTTTAAAATTATTATAAAAGCAAAATAGTTTGCATTGCACGTAATTGAAATTTTCATTAAATAATTAATCTTGAAACAACTATTAATAATAAATCAATCAAAAACAATTATTATTTGTTTAATATACATAATTAAATTCTTGTGTATTTGTACTGGGAAAATTTAAACTACACTCAGACTTAAAAGATACTAATAATTTTAGTTTGTAAGTTTTCAGAATTTCCATGACTTGATTTATGATTTAATTTATTTTTTTTTAAATTTATTTATTTCATTTCGTATTTTATTTCGTATGGCATTATTAATCATTTGAAAAATAATTAATACCACTCAATTTTCTAGTTTGTTTTATTACTGTCGAAATTTCAATAAATTTTTCAATGCTTCATTGATGTAGACTTTCACTTTTTCATCATTTTTTCTACGCTATAAAACCTTCTTTCATATTTTTGTTGTTTTAGCGAAACTGTTATAAAGTTAGAGATTGGCGAAAGTTGATTTTTCTGTATAAATTGTCAAATGACTTCCTCGTGCAAGTATACAATTTGTAACTAAATATACAAAATTGTCTAAAAAAAATATTCTGAATATGAGAAGATATGAGAATCATAATCAAAATAATAGAAAGTTTACTACAAGTAATTGATATTTTGACAGAAATCCTTGAAAATTTGACAGTAATTATGATATATTCAGCTATTTTTATACAGTTTGATAGGACTCCTCAAATTTTCTAAAAATTTGAATAGTTCAACAAATCCAGAAGCAACATAGAATTATATATTATTATTTGCTACAGGGTCGCACTGCTAATGAAAATTTGACATTAATCATTGAAATCTTGATAATTATAATTGAAATTTTGACAAAAATTGTTGACAATTTGGTAATCATTAAAATCTTGTTAAACATTGAAAGTTTGACAGAAATCTTTGATAAATTGTTAGTGAAATCATTGGGGAATGATATAATAGCTTGTTTTCTTAAATAATTCAGAATTTGACAGTAATTATTAAAATATTGATCAAAATAATAGAAATTTTACCAAACAAAATTGATATTTTGGCAGAAATCCTTGAAAATTTTACTGTAATTATGAAATATTCTGCTGTTTTTATACAGTTTGATAGAACTCCTAAAATTTTCTAAAAATTTGAAGAGTTCAACAAACCCAGAAGCAACATAAAATTATATAGTATTATTTGCTACAGGGTCGCACTGCAAATGAAAATTTGACAATAATCATTGAAATCTTGATAATCATAATTAAAATTTTGACAAAAATAGTTGACAATTTGGTAATCATTAAAATCCTGTTAAACATTGAAAGTTTGACAGAAATCTTTGATATAACTTATTAGTGAAATCGTTGGGGAATGATATAACAGCTTGTATTCTTAAATAACTCATAATTTGACAGTAAGTATTAAAATATTGATCAAAATAATAGAAAGTTTACAAAAAATAATTGATATTTTGACAGAAATCCTTGAAAATTTTACAGGAATTATGAAATATTCTGCTATTTTTATACAGTTTTGATAGGACTCCTCAAGTTTTCTAAAAATTTGAATAGTTCAACAAATCCAGAAGCAACATAGAATTATATATTATTATTTGCTACAGGGTCGCACTGCAAATGAAAATTTGACAATAATCATTGAAATTTTGATAATCATAATTGAAATTTTGACAAAAATAGTTGACAATTTGGTAATCATTAAAATCTTGTTAAACATTGAAAGTTTGACAGAAATCTTTGATAAATTGTTGGTGAAATCATTGGGGAATGATATAATAGCTTGTTTTCCTAAATAATTCAGAGTTTGACAGTAATTATTAAAATATTGATCAAAATGATAGAAAGTTTACTAAAAATAATTGATATTTTGACAGAAATCCTTGAAAATTTTACAGTAATTATGAATTATTCTGCTATTTTTACACAGTTTGATAGGACGCCTCAAATTTTCTAAAAATATGAAGAGTTCAACAAATCCAGAAGCAACATAGAATTATATATTATTATTTGCTACAGGGTCGCACTGCAAATGAAAATTTGACATTAATCATTGAAATCTTGATAATTATAATTGAAATTTTGACAAAAATTGTTGACAATTTGGTAATCATTAAAATCTTGTTAAACATTGAAAGTTTGACAGAAATCTTTGATAAATTGTTAGTAAAATCATTGGGGAATGATATAATAGCTTGTATTCTTAAATAATTCAGAATTTGGCAGTAATTATTAAAATATTGATCAAAACAATAGAAAGTGTACTAAAAATAATTGATATTTTGACAGAAATCCTTGAAATGTTGACAGTAATTATGAAATATTCTGCTATTTTTGTACAATTTGATAGGACTCTTCAAATTTTCTAAAAATTTGAAGAGTTCAACAAACCCAGAAGCAACATAAAATTATATAGTATTATTTGCTACAGGATCGCACTGCAAATGAAAATTTGCCAATAATCATTGAAATCTTGATAATCCTAATTGAAATTTTGACAAAAGCAGTTGACAATTTGGTAATCATTAAAATCTTGTTAAACAATGAAAGTTTGACAGAAATCTTTAATAAATTGTTAGTGAAATCGTTGGGGAATGATATAATACCTTGTTTTCTTAGATAATTCAGAATTTGGCAGTAATTATTAAAATATTGATCAAAATAATAGAAAGTTTACTAAAAATAATTGATATTTTGACAGAAATCCTTGAAAATTTGACAGTAATTATGAAATATTCTACTATTTTTTTACAGTTTGATGGGAATCCTCAAATTTTCTAAAAATTTGAAGAGTTCAACAAACCTAGAAGCAACATAAAATTAATAGTATTATTTGCTACAGGGTCGCACTGTAAATGAAAATTTGACAATAAGCATTGACATCTTGATAATCGTAATTGAACTTTGACAAAAATAGTTGATATCTGGTAATAATTAAAGTCTTGTTAAACATTGAAAGTTTGATAGAAATATTTGATAAATTGTTAGTGAAATCATTGGGGAATGATATAATAGCTTGTTGTCTTAAATAATTCAGAATTTTACAGTAATTATTAAAATATTGATCAAAATAATAGAAAGTCTACTAAAAATAATTGAAATTTTGACAGAAATCCTTGAAAATTTTACAGTAAATATGAAATATTCTGCGATATTTATATTGTTTGATATACTCCTCAAATTTTCTAAAAATTTGAAGAGTTCAACAAATCCAGAAGCAACATAAAATTATATAGTATTATATGCTACAGGGTTACACTGCAAATGAAAATTTGACAATAATCATTGAAATCTTGATAATCATAATTGAAATTTTGACAAAAACAGTTGACAATTTGGTAATCATTAAAATCTTGTTAAACATTGAAAGTTTGATAGAAATCTTTGATAAATTGTTAGTGAAATCGTAGGGGAATTATAGAATAGCTTGTTTTCTTAAATAATTCAGAATTTTACAGTAATTATTAAAATATTGATCAAAATAATAGAAAGTTTACTAAAAATAATTGATATTTTGACAGAAATCCTTGAAAATTTTAGTGTAATTATGAAATATTCTGCTATTTTTATACAGGTTGATAGGACTCCTTAAATTTTCTAAAAATTTAAAGAGTTCAACAAACCCAGAAGCTACATAAAATTATATAGTATTATTTGCTACAGTGTCGCACTGCAAATAAAAATTTGACAATAATCATTGAAATTTTGATAATTATAATTGAAATTTTGGCAAAAATAGTTGACAATTTGGTAATCATTAAAATCTTGTTAAACATTGAAAGTTTGACAGAAATCTTTGATATGTTGTTAGTGAAATCGTTGGGGAATGATATAATAGCTTGAATTCTTAAATGATTCAGAATTTGACAGTAAGTATTAAAATATTGATCAAAATGATAGAAAGTTTACTAAAAATAATTGATATTTTGCCAGAAATCCTTGAAAATTATAGTGTAATTTTGAAATATTTTGAAAATTTGACAGTAATCATTGAAATCCTGATAATCATAATTGCAATTTTGACAAAAATAGTTGACAACTTGGTAATCATTAAAATCTTGTTAAACATTGAAGGTTTGACAGAAATCTTTGATAAATTGTTAGTGAAATCGTTGGGGAATGATATAAAAGCTTGTTTTCTTAAATTATTCAGAATTTTACAGTAATTATTAAAATATTGATCAAAATAATAGAAAGTTTACTAAAAATAATTGATATTTTGACAGAAATCCTTGAAAATGTTACAGTAATTATGAAATATTCTGCTATTTTTATACAGTTTGATAGGACTCTTAAAATTTTCTAAAAATTTAAAGAGTTCAACAAACCCAGAAGCAACATAAAATTATATAGTATTATTTGCTACAGGGTCGCACTGCAAATGAAAATTTGACAATAATCATTGAAATCATGATAATCATAATTGAAATTTTGACAAAAATAGTTGACAATTTGGTAATCATTAAATTCTTATTAAACAATGAAAGTTTGGCAGAAATATTTGATAAATTGTTAGTGAAATCGTTGGCGGTTGATATAATAGCTTGTTTTTTTAAATAATTCAGAATTTGACAGTAATTATTAAAATGTTGATCAAAATAATAGAAAGTTTACTAAAAATAATTAATATTTTGACAGAATTCCATGAAAATTTTACAGTAATTTTGAAATATTCTGCGATATTTATACTGTTTGTTAGGACTCTGCACGATGAAAATACTGTCTATTTGAACAATTATCTCAATATTTAATAATGAAGCTGTGTAAACCACACCCTTGTCTCTGATTTAAAATTTTACATACTTGAAATACATGAATTACACTTTACATACATGAAATATTTTAATACTATTTATGGGTGATACGCATGTATTATGAAAAAGTCCTCAGTTATTTTAGCTATGACGACATCTTATGTTGTGCTAAGATCCATATCTAATAGGTTGTGAGGCGGAACATATGGAAGGTTTGTCCATTAGATACGGTTAATGAGTTAATAAGATTGCTTTGTTACATACAATATATGAATAACACTATAAAGTCGCACTGTAATTGCTGCACTTATACTGAAACCTGCAATATAATATTATGTTGATCATATTTCATAGCGTAACTAAGTACTTTCGTAAAAGGTTGTGTAATCGATTGTTTCCATTGTACCAACGTTGACCGGGCATACGGGTATTGATCTGTTTACCAAACTTACACGAAGCAAAATTTACACAGCTATCAATAACTTACGCTTTCATAAGGAGTTTCCTTGCTTTTTTTTCTAAATCTAGTCAATTTCATAAAATTCCCACAGGGTTCATCAACCCTATAGGAATTTTTGCATTACCGAATTTCCAAGTTGAGTTTAATTAAGTGTGGTTTGGAATTTTAAGCACTCTCAGGTTTAATATTGGAAATAAATGTGAAGAGATTTATTTATTCACTGTGTACTTGGACATGTTTCGGCCTTGTGGCCGTCATGAGCATGGTAACAAATCTATTTATTGAAGGAGAATTTGTGTTAGTACTTGGGCTATATATGTATGTTAAAATTTTGTAAGGCTAAGTATACATTATGTATTATGATTTAAGAATAAATAGTGTTGTAAAGTACTTACAGTCGTTATTATAAGACTTATTGGTTTACATATTGAATGATCTAACAATATTGAACACCAAATTTGCATACAAGGAAATACACAAATACACAAGAGAGGAAAGAAACAGAAACGAGAAGTACATAATAGACTACTTTTTAACAAACAAAGCACAAGTGAAGGAAGTAATGGATATTAAAGTCAAAAGAGGTAGCGAAATTGACAGTGACCACTATCTTCTAACAGCACGAATAAAAATAATAAGAAGGGAACCGAAACAAACACAGAAAACAGTTGACAAGGAAATAAGAATAGAGAAATTTAGAATATACAAGCTATGTGACAAACAAGTAAGGGAATACTACCAGGAATCAATACAAGAACTAATAAGAAGCACTCAAAAAAGCGAAAAAACAAAAGTAGAAGATTTAAGGGTCAATTTCAAACATATAGTAAGAGAGGCACAAAGCACGCCTGTGGAAAAACTAAAAGTACACCAAACAAAAAACAAACAAGCTGGTGGAACAGAAGTGAAGGAAGAAGTTAGGAAAAAGAAACAAAAATGGAAAAAAATACCTAAGCACAAAAAACGAAGAAGACTACGAAATATACAAGCAGCAAAGAAAGAGAGTAAACGCAATAATAAGGAAGGAAAAATACAGAAAAAGGGAGGATTTCGGAACCAAATTAGAGGAACATTTTAAAGGAAATCAAAAACTATTCTACAGAACACTGAAAAGCTGCAGAAAGGAAAAAGAAACAAACCTAAAGTTACTCAGAAATAAACATGGTGTACTAATGAAAGAGGATATAGAAATCATGAACAGATGGAAAGAGCACTTCCAAGTGCGTCTGTCTGGAAAAGAGACAACCAATGAAGGAAATGAAAACAAAGAGGAACAAGAAAATAGTAACGAAACAGAAGAAGAAGACGGATCTATAACAGACGATGAGTTAGATAACGCACTAAAGAAGTTAACGAACGGAAAAGCCCCAGGTCACGACAAAATCAAATCTGAACAGCAGAAATACATAGGAAAGGATGGGAAACAAACAACTACTACAGTTAACAAATAGAATATGGGAAACAGGAAAAATACCAGCTGACTGGCAAAAAGCAGTGATCTTCCCAATACATAAGAAAGGAGACGGAAGAAATTGCAACAACTTGAGGGGAATATCTCTGCTGTGAACAGCGGCAAAACTGTATGAATCAATACTAGAGAACAAACTAAGAAAGGAAATTGAAAAAACAATGGAAAAGTCACAAAGTGGATTCATGAAAGGACATTCAACACAAGACCATATCTTCACAATTAAAAAGTTGACATAAAAAATATAAAGACAAAACAACCAACTATACATGATATTCGTGGGCTTAGAAAAGGCATTTGATAGAGTCCCAAGAGCCAAAGTGTGGGAAATACTTGAAGAAAGGAAGATAAAAGTGCATTTAATAAAAACAATCAAGAGTATGTATGAAACCACAGAAAACTACGTAAAGACAAATAATACATCTCAGATTTTCGCAACCACACAAGGCCTTCGACAAGGGGGCGCTTTAAGCCCTCTGCTCTTTATTATAATCCTAGACAACATAATGAAAAAAATTAAGGATAACACCAAGAAGGTAGAAATAGGATACTATAAAATGAAAAGAATAGTGATAGCAGTATGTGCTTTTGCTGATGACTTAGTCATGCTAGCCAAAAGCGAAGAAGACCTGCAACACAATATAAGCATAAGTGAGGAGGAACTGAAAAAACACAACATGGTAATTAATATAAACAAAACAAAAGTAATGGTAGTAGCAAAAGAGGAAACAAAAGCAAAAATACTAATAAATTTGAAAAGGATAGAACAAGTTGAAACCTTCAAATATTTAGGTACAATAATACGTAATAAAGGAACCATGGAAAACGAAATAAATAACAGAATCATGGCCGCAAATAAAACCTACTATGCAATGAAGAAGTACATTATAAACAATAGAAGAATCTCCAAAAACACGAAAATGACACTATTCAAGACAATTTATAGACCAACACTCTTATATGGAAGCGAAACCTGGACAACAAATGAAAAGACAATTAACAAAATGCTAGCAACTGAAATGAGATACTTAATAAAAGTTGAAGGTGTCACGAGATTAGACAGAGTAAGAAACGAACAGATCAGGGAAAACCTACAAATACAAAGTGTGCAAAAATTAATACAGAAACGACACTTAGGATGGTTCGGGCACCTGATAAAAATGCCAGAAGACAGACAAACAGAAATAGTATGGACATCAATAGACTGTACACGGAAAGATTCAACATTTTTTTTATTAATCATTGCTAATCATTTTCTTTCACGAGTGCAAGCTCAGAAGCAGCCTAACCATGATCAGCATCATCACTCATATCCCTGAAATATTGTTATGCGCTCCATTGAAACATGAACATAAACTTTTACTATTATCTTTTGTCATTAATCTGTGGGTAGTGTATTTCTGGCGATAAGCCATGTCTTATCAGATGTGTTATAATTAAACGTAAACTTGTGCATTCAGCGTGATTTGTCCTCTACCATCCCTCAAATTGTTAATTTATTTATGCCGCTTTGTGTTATACGTTTAATTATAGATGTTTATATTAAATGTGGATCCGGTCCTCACAATCTCTTTATACATATACATTTGTGTTATTTCCAGCAACTATTGTTTGTGCCACATATCTACCTCAAGATGTTGGTTTTACATTATACAGGATGTTAATACTAAGGTGTAATATCCGAAAATGACAGTTGGAACTCATTGAAACAAACAACTTTTCTTAGTTCAAATTTTTTAATTGGAGCTGTAGCGGTTCGAACCCAGGTGTTGTACAAATTCTCATAATTTGTAATGTTTATTATTTATTGCATTTATTTAACTGCATTTCCTTCTTAAATGCAATTGCATGCATTTAATTTCTTTAACTGCATATTACATGAATTCTTATAATTCAAGTAATTGATTTGGCTCGTGATTTACAAAATCTTGTAATTTGTAATATTGATTTGGCTCGTGATTTAGTGGTAGTACTCTACGTTATGTTTGATTTTTAAATCAAAATCGTGATAACTCAGTTTGGTTCGTTTTATGGGTAATGTGTCTGTTAGTAATTTTTGTTAGCAAGTAAAACACAGATACATGGATTTCATATGATTTATTCATTTTAAAAGGTTATGCAAGCGACAGGTAAATAAAAGACAGTTTTGTTACTCTAATTGGACGTTAATTATTTAATTATATTTATTTAAATTTTGGAATAGATTTGTTTAATAATTATTGAAAATTTATTATATTCTTTGAATTTGAATGATTAATTTTGTTTTGAAAACTGAGTAACTTATTAACACTGCGGTTGGAATTACAAAAAGGGTCACTTAGCGACTTCATGCACCACAATCTTCAAATTGTGCCAAGAAGGATATCTGATACATGTCATCACTGCATAGAAATTCATTAGCACGGTGCCTACCAATGTATTTCAACGCCACCTTGTGGATAGGAGCGAATCACATAACTTCACATTAAAGTACTTCAAGCGATTCCAGTGCTTCAAGCACCCAATGTGTCCTCATTCGGAGATATTGCTAGTACTCGCGTCTACCAACATTATCAGCCATGTGATCGTAAAAACTTTAATAGGTATTGTTATTCAAAATTGATTATAGATTAGTATGATAAAGCTCTATTCTACTTCTACTTTTCTATCTACTTACGCACATACAAACATTCGTTTCATTCATTCATAATTCTGAGATTTCTTGAATGTCGGAGGGCTGAGCAAGTTTAATTATACGATTTAATTACAAATATTATTAAATTATTTATATCGAAATTATTAAGTTATGTTCCCATGACGCAACTTTTTATTTAACTACCGATTGATTAATGAGGCCACACTGTTTATCAAATGTTAATGACGAGGAAAGGAAGGCATATTACAATATCCTCCTGTCAGTACGAAAATATTGTCAGGACAAGGTATAAAATGCAGTTAGGTTCAACTCCGCATTTAGTGGCGTGAGGCTCCCTACATTTCATACCCTTATTAAACTTCGTTCATTACCAGCGGCAAGGCGCGGTAATATCACTAGATAGGTTATATTATTATGTATGGAATTGACTTTGGAATTGTTAGTGTGAATTACATTTGATAAACTTGTGTTATATATTCACCTGAGGAATTTATGTTTAAAGTATATGAGTCGTCGTCGGACAGCGTGACGTTCTGTCTCGATCGGTACATCTAACTGGTCTCGTTTGAGTTCCGCACTTCTATTTATACTGGTCCCCCACTTTTTACTCTTCTTCCCCCGTCCTATGCTAAATCTGCGTGCCGCTGCAAAGTGACGCAATCCCATACGTGTCACCGAATTACGCAATCGCCGTTTCGAGTTCCCGTCGTATTCCCACGACCTATTTCTGTGTCAGCATTTTGATCGTGTGCTTATTTACATTTGCCCAAAACTAAGAAGTCGGCAAAATGAATGTACTCGCTTGGGCCAACGCGTCGTCGGCCGCGGCCTGCTATGATATTTACGCAGTTTTGCTCCGACTCGTAAAATTATGGACTTTAATATTATTAGGTTCTTACAGTGCTTTGAATTTTGAAAGTTTAATAGTTTTGATGGTGGACAGTTAAGAAACAATGATGTAGTACGTCAACATGTTTTAACTTGATTTGCAATCAAATCAGTCAATCAATGTTCAATGAAATGTTAGACACTTTAGATGATTGGTGTTTTTTCCTAGAAAATTTCTCAAATTTTAATTCTTTTGAGTTGTATTGAAGAGTTGAAAGTTTTGGCGGAGTTTTGATTTTGATAAATTTGCAAGGGTTCGGAATATCCATATTTTGTATAAATTAATTTAACATAAACACCATTTACTTCCGGCGTCTACACCGTGCGAACTATAGCTTTTATGGCAAACCGTGTGATACAATTTCTGTTCAAAATTTTGTTTCCATCAACTTTACCCGATAAGAAAATATTCAGGCGGCGCACCGTAAACGAGATAATTGCAAAGAATTACACAAGTTCGCCGTTTGGGGGGTGTTTTTTTTTTATATTAAGGGCCCACCACTCTGCGTAGCCGTAGCCCCTTAACCCAGCGCACTCGGAGGTGATGTGGGGTTGTAACCCGTAAAGATAAACCCGCAAGAAACGGCCTAAATATAGCTGGTGGTACCAGCACCTCGCGTGAAATAGAAGTGGCTTACCTAAAGGTCTAAATCGGCCGATAAGTGTGGTAATCTGAAGCCGTTTTGATCCAGTACTTGACTGATGAGTGGTAAGGCCAAAAAAACCACAAGGGCCACTGACTCACATATCACGCGTCAATGGCGGTCACAATCCCGGTATGTGACAGGCTCTGTCATAGATAAAACGATTAATAAGATTTTAGTTCACCAACGCAACAACCGATACCAGGGGGGTGGGGGAGAAATTGAATTAATTTTCCCGTTAGGGTGCTCCTGTAGGCATAATTAATTAAATTATATTAATATATACAGGGTCCGTCATTTCACCTCCCGTCTTCTGTAGCTCAGTTACTAATTGAGCTAGGATTTTGATATTTTGCATACTTTACTTGCATTCTGTGGCGTATTTTAGGAAAATATTTTTGATTATACAGGGTGTCCCAAAAAAGTGTGACGTCATGATGAAGTGTAGTTTTAAATTCCATGGTATATTTTTTGTTGTCTATTTGGGTGCCCTTTATGGATGCCTACATACCCATGAAATATTATCAAAATCGGTTCAGTGATTTTAGCACAAAAATATAAAAACTGAAAAAAATCAGTTTTGCACCATTGGTTAAGAAAATTAATAAGAAATAAAGGTATGCTTTGTTAATAAAACCATACAAGGTACTCATTAAATAAGGTCTGATAGTTGCATTAACCAAGTTTTATTGATATCCATTATACAGAGTGTCCAAAATGTAGTGTCAAACTTTTCAAACTTTAAAGTACTTTATTTTTCTTATTTTAAATTGAAGCCCTGTATATTTTTATGTCATCCCATGTGGAATTAAAAGACAAACATTTTCCTAATTTCAACTCTATCGCAATTCCTAACACATTGAAAGTTATGTGCAGAAAACTCGATTTATCAACTATTCCAATAGCCATTTTAATGAATAAAACTCGAAGGTGACATTGAAAAACAATTTATTGACATAAAATGTTTTGTAGTTACAATTAATATCTCGAAAGTATGAAAGGTTTCACAGATCTTCGTCTAAACCTATTACACATCGTAAAAGTATTAAGTTTTGTATAAAAAATAATTTTAGTAATAAAATCTCATAAAAACATAACTTAACTGTGCATTTCTAAAATTAATTGATTGCTAGAACTTATGTTCTATATGTCTTCCGCCCTCTTGAAGGCAGAAACGAAGACGAGTATGAAATGACATTGCCACTCTTCGTAACAGGTTGAATGTAATATTTTGAAATGCGAATATGAAAGTCATATCCACATTTGTCAATATAGGTCATAATATTTGGCATATTATGAAAATCATATTTTCTAAGACAAAAAGTAATTTTGGTATCTTGAGTATAAAGACCTTAGCTAAAAAAGTTTTTTAACTTTTATATTACTACAGTCAACAATGGCTCTGGTCACTTTAATGTCAATAAATTGTTTTTCCAACCCACCTTCGATTTTGATTAATTAAAATGGCCATTGGAATTGTTGATAAAACCAGTTTTCTGCAAATATCTTTGAATGTATTAGGAATTGAGATAGGCTTGTGATTAGCAAAAATGTTTGTCTTTTAATTCCGCATGGAATTACATAAAAATATACTGGGGTTCCAATTTAAAATAAGAAAAATAAAGTTCTTTAAAGTTTAAAAAGTTTGACACTCTGTATAATGCATATCAATAAAACTTGGTTAACGCAACTGTCAGACCTTATTTAATGAGGACCTTGTATGGTTTTATTAACGAGGCACTATTTTTATCCCTTATTAATTTTCTTAACCTATGGTGCAAATCTGATTATTTTCAGTTTATTTTGTTGTGTTAATGTTACTAAACCGATTTCAAAATTTTTTTATGGGTATGTAGGCATCTATAAGAGGCTCCCAAATAAGTAACAAAAAATATACCATGCAATCTAAAAATATACATCATGATGACGTCACACGTTTTTGGGACACCCTGTATAATCAAAAATATTTTCCTGAAATACACTCTTGAAAGCAACTGAAGTCTGCAAAATATCAAAATCCTAACTCAATTAGTAACTGAGCTATTGAAGACGGAAGGTGAAATGACGGACCCTGTATAAACAGATATGCTTTTGATATATGCTTTTGATAGTGGACGACTAAAAAGATTCAAAATTTTTTTATTAATCATTGCTAATCATTTTCTTTCACGAGTTCAAGCTCAGAAGCACCCTAACCATTATCCGCACCATCACTCATATCCCTGAAATATTGTTATGCGCTCCATTGAAACATGAACATAAACTTTTACTATTATCTTTTGTCATTAATCTGTGGGTAGTGTATTTCTGGCCATAAGCCATGTCTTATCTGATGTGTTATAATTAAACGTAAACTTGTGCGTTCAGCGTGATTTGTCCTATACAATCCCTCAAATTGTTAATTTATTTATGCCGCTTTGTGTTATACGTTTAATTATAGATATTTATATTAAATGTGGATCCGATCCTCACAATCTCTTTATATACATTTGTGTTATTTCCGACAACTAATGTTTGTGCCACATATCTGCCTCAAGAGGATGTTAATACTAAGTTGTAATATCCGAAAATAGCAGTTAGAACTCATTGAAACAAACAACTTTTCTTAGCTTTTTGAATTGGAGCCCAAGTTCATGGTTATTGGCGTTTTGTTTTGTTTTTCGAAAAATCGTCATTACTCTCTTATTTAAAGGAATATTTAAAAAATACAAAAACTTTCAGCATTTGCTTTCGGTCCTCTGAAACATTTGTATTTACAATTATTTTCTATTTTATCAAATAACAAAATGGCGACCGATCAAAAATTAGATATTTTGAAAACCACTTAACCGATTTTTGAAAATTTTTGAAAATAAAACATTTATAAAATCCTTAAACTATCTTATAACATTTGTCTGATACATTATTTTCGATCTGTTCAAAAAAAGTTTTTATTCAATTTGAATTACAAGATCAATTTTAACAAACTGCAAACATTTGACAAAATATAAAAGTGTAGGGTGTATAATTTACAAATTATTTTTCGTTTACATTTTGCTTAAACTATTTCATTTTTTTTGTACACAAATTTTGACCATTCTTTTTTGATTCGTGCAATTCATTTGGCTTGTTTCCATATGATTCCTCTTGCTTTCAGTATTTTTCCTATATCACTATTTCATGTTGCTTTGAGTCTTCTCCTTTTCTGCTTACTTTGTGTCTTTGCCTCCCATATTTGTTTTACCGTCCTTTTGCTTTCCTTCCGTTGCAGATGGCCCCACCAGCTAAGTTGGCTTCTTTCGATAAATTCAAGTATTGGTCTAGTTCCTAGTTCTTTTCTGATTTGCGAACTTCTTATCTTGTGTTTGATTGTCACTCCTTTAACTCTCCTAAGGAATCTCATTTCCGCTGCTTGGATCTTACTTTTTTGTCTTTGGTTCAACACCCATGTTTCGCAACCAATGGTCAATCTTGGTCTGTATATGGTTTTGTATAAGTTCATTTTTGTTTTCTTTGATATTTCCTTCTTGTTTATGAATGATCCCATTGCGTAATATGTTTTCATTGCTTTTTCTACTCTTTTGTTTATTTCCAATTCTTGATTACCATTAATATGTATATCTACTCCAAGGTATTTGTATTTTTTTACTCGTTCTATCTCTTCGTTTTTCAATGTTATGTCGATCTTGTGGTGTTCATCTCCAATTACCATTACTTTTGTTTTGGTTTTATTTATTGTCATTCCATATTCTTTTAGTGCTTCATTCCAAGTTTTGAGATTTGTGCTCAGTTCTTCTTCCTTTCCTGCAATCAGTATTAGGTCATCCGCGAAAGCTCCTTCAGAGATTGATATTCTTTGAAGTTTACTATATCCCACATGCAACTTTTTAGGTTTTTGTGTGCACTTTCTGATGACTTCATCAATGTATATTATGAATAGTAGGGAATTTAGTCCACCTACCTGTATTAATCCTTTGTTTGTTTGGAATGGTTCTGATATTCCGCCCTGGCTTATGACACGGTTGTTATTTCCTTCATAAATGTTTGTAATTATTCTTATTATTTATTGGTTGATGCTTTTCTGTTCTATTACCTTCCATAGTTTTCGTCTGAGAATTTTGTCAAAACTTTTTCAATATAAATAAATCCTACAAATATTGTTTTCCCTTCTTGTTGGTATTTCTCTTCTATTAATTGTTTCATTGTAAATATGTGGTCTCGAATGCTTCTGCTTTTTCTAAATCCGCTTTGCGGTTCTGCCAATGTATTTTCTATTTTTGCTCTGATCCTTTTATCTATTATTTGTTCGTATACTTTCATAACCACACTGGTCAGTGATATTCCTCGATAGTTATTGCATTCATGTCTGTATCCTTTTTTATGTATTAGTACTATGAGTGTGGTTCTTCAGTCTTTGGGAATTTGTTCCTCTTCCCATGCTTTGCTGATTATCTGGTGTAATTTCTCCGTAGCTATTTGTCCCATGTATTTTAGCATTTCCGTCGTGACTCTGTCGTATCCTGGATTTTTCCCATTTTTCAGGTTTCTTATAGCTTCTTTTATCTCTGTTATGGTAATTGCCGGTTCTTTGTCCTCTGTTTCCCGTGAATTTTCACTTCTGTCTACTGTTTGTTCTTTTTGTTCCGCCCATAGAAGTTATTGATAGTGCTCCTTCCATCTGTCCATCACTTCTTTTTCTTGCGTTAGCAGTTCCCCGTCTTTATTTTTGATTCCTCTTGTGTGTTGAGTTCTTTCTCGTCTGAGTGTATTTAGTGCCATATAAAATCCTTTTTAGCTTTCTTTGCTGTCTCTTTACATTTTATTGCCAAATTCAAACCATTGTTGTCTTTTTGCTGCTATTACTAATTCCTTGACTAGCTTTCTTTCTATTTTCTATTTGTCGTAATTTTCTGTTGTTTTATTTCCTATGTAAATTTTCCCTTTCTTCATTTTTATTCTTATTTCATTTTTTATTTCTTCTAACCACCAGCTAGTTTGTTTCTTTTTATTACTTGTCCTACTGCTTCCACAAACCATTTTTGCGGTTTCAAATAATGTTGTTTTGAAGTGTTTCCATAATACGTCTGTGTCATCTTGCCTTATCGTATTGTTCTCGAGCTGTATTGTTAACTCTTCCTCGTACTTTTTGGCTACTTGTTTGCTAATCTGTAGGCTTGAATTTGTTCTAATTCTATTGTTTTTGTTAATGTTGTATTCCGTTCAGCCGCTTCTGCCCTTTCCCTGATTTTCGTAGTTACAGCAAATTTATTATTAAATTATTTTAAAAATAATATAAAAAGAAAATATCCAAAATTTCCCAAAGTTTGGCTTAGATATATGGATGATGTTTTTGATATTGTAGATTCTAATCTTTCTATAAATATAAACAATCTGCATTATCGTGACTCTGTTGATGTCCAACTACTCAAATACTAAATTATTATTAGTTTCAGCAATATTTGTGGCTTCCAAGCACATGAAAAGACTACAATGAAGAATTACTTAAGGGCCTACGAGTTTAAATGTACATTATTTACATAACCTTACTTTTGAAATCGAGGGCATTCTGAAATTGTGTGTACATCAAAATAACCAGATATGCATGAAAATTATGTCTTGACAGGCAACATCCCTGAGTGGGGCAGATTACTCCACGGCACAAACAAGCTGTAAACTGAATATCATGCAGGAATTATTGAAATAAACGACCAGCGACAAATCTAATAATTGCGCCGCTATAAATCTTACAATGTTACAAAATGTCTTACTATTGCAAATTGAGGACCAACAGACAATAAAACAATCACATATAGTTATTAAAGTAACCAAAATAAATTACTTAATAAACAGAAACATAATAAGAAGTAAAGATTTAGAAAACATAATTAATAAATAAAATATTTAATCAAAGCAGACGTTCAAAATGTATACCATTTGCTTGTAAACACATTTGCACTCGTCTTATTTTATTGTTGAAAATGTTGATTAGCATTTGAGTTGTTATGGTTTGGCAAACATTTACGATTTCTGCCATTAACTCTTCCAACGTATGCAGTCTTCTTTGGAATACTCTACCTTTTAAATATCCAAAAATTGAGTATTCCACTGAAGTTAGATCTGGAGAGTGGCGGCCATAGTCCTTGACTAATTAGTCTATTTTAAAACAATTCTTGCAGATAGGTTAACATTGCTCTGGCTGCATAAGCTGTTGCACCATCTTGTTGGAAGTATCCGTTCTGCAAATCATCATCATATAATTGGTCTATGAAAGACTGGACAATTTGTTACCGATATCTCTCACCGTCTATTGTGTCATGAAAGAATATAGGCCTAATTATTCTACGGCGAGAGACACCAACCAAATTCCAACCTTCTGAAGATGTAGTGGTGCTTCCACCAAAAGATGATGGTTTTCAGCAGCTGTAGTTTTGTGAATTAACATATCCTGATAGGTGGAACCAAGCCTCATCATTGAAAAATGTTAAATCGAGCAATCGATCGTCATTTAAATTATCCACAAACCATCGACAATAACCCAATTGGCTTTGAGGATCCACTGGCAACAATTCTTGCACCACTGAAAACCCTATAAGGGTGTAAATTCAACCTCTTTCTTACAATTCTATGGCAGGTGCTCGAGGGATATTGTTGTCCAGCTTGCATAGCCAATTTACGAATTGAAATTTGAGGGCTTCGAGTCGTTCACGAACATTTGCAACAACCTCTCCTGATACCGAGGGTCTGCCTCAGGATTTCTCTTTGTGAACACTACCAGTTTCCCTAAAGCGGTGCACTATTCGTGAAATATGTATTGACAAAACCGAGTATATAAATTGGTGGTCAGGGAACTTTTCTTGAAATTCCCGAACGCACTCTAGAATTGAATAAATCCATTCTCCATTTTCAAATCGTACATTGCGAAAGTAATGATCAACAATAAAAGTGTTCTTCTGGTCAGTGTACATTTTAACAAACTACTGTTATTATGTTGTCTGACAGTTGATAGGTATGGTTGACAGTGACATATCTTAAATAGTATATATATATATACATATATATATACATATATATATATATATATATATATATATATATATATATATATATATCGGTCTCCCTTCTACCAATTATGGTGTAGGTTTTTTTTATTTTGCTCTGTATATATATATATATATATATATATATATATATATATATCGTTCTCCCTTCTACCAATTATGGTGTAGGTTTTTTTTATTTTGCTCTGTCTTGTTATTCCTCGTTTGGTCCCATGATGTATGTCTTCCATTCTTCTCTGTTCTTCGCCATTTTTTTCGCCTCCGCTATTGTTTTCCCTTTCTTTTCAATAATTTCTTTCATTTCACTATCCCATGTTTTTATTGGTCTACCTCTACTTTTCTTCTTTTGTGTTTTCGCCTGCCACACCTGTTTCACTTGTCTTTCCTCCTTCATCCTCTGTAGGTGTCCCCACCATTCTAATTTCCTTCTCTGTATAAATTCTTCTACCGTTTCTATTTCCAGCTGGTCTCTGATTTCTGTGTTCCTTATCCGGTCTCTTCTTGTCACTCCGATTATTCTCCTAAGGTACTTCATTTCCATTGCCTGGACTTTGCTCTTTTCTCTTTTTGTTAGAACCCAAGACTCACACCCGAATGTCAGCATCGGTCTGTATATTGACTTAAATATGGACAGTTTTGTTTTTCTTGTTAGTTCCCTTTTATTTATGAATGTTCTTAGTTGAAAATATAGTTTCGAAGTTTTTTTTATTCTGCTATCAATTTCCTTCTCATTTCGACCTTCACGTTATGTATTTCTACCCCTATGTATTTGTATTGTTCTACTTGTTTTATTTTTGTATTATCTATTTTAATATCAATCTGTTCTTGCTTTTCCAATATCATCACTTTTGTCTTGTTTTTGTTCATATGCATTCCATTTGTTTTTAGTGTTACGTTCCATATATTTAGATTATTTTGTAGGTCTTCTCTATTTTTTCCTATTATTATTATGTCATCCGCGAATGCTCCTTCTGCTATTTCTACTCTTTTCAATTTGTTATGTCCGATCGTTACTGTTTTTACCTTTTCTCTGCATGTTCTAATTATTTCGTCTATATATAAAATGAAAAGTGTTGGACTCAGACCTCCACCTTGTCTTAATCCGTTGTTTGTTGTGAACTCGCTGGATTGTTGATTTCTTTCCACTATTATATTCCGGTTGTTCTGGTATATGCTTCTTATTGCCCTTATCATCTTATTATTCACATTTCTTTTCTTTAAAATGGACCATACTTTTTCACGAGGCACCCTGTCGAACGCTTTCACCATATCTATGAATTCTATGTACTTCTGTTTGTTTTCATAGTTTGCCTTTTCCTGTATTTGTTTTATCATAAATATGTGGTCCTGTATACTTCTGCCTTCCCTGAATCCACTCTGCGATTCCATTAATGTTCTTTCTGTGCTTTGTTTTAATTTTTTATTTATTAGTTGTTCATATATTATTATATTTGTAGTTATTATATTAATTCCCCTGTAATTGTTGCAGTCTTTTCTGTCGCCGTTCTTGAATATGGGTACTATCATTGCTGTCTGCCACTCCTTTGGCACATACTCTTCTTGCCATGCTTTGTTGTAGATTTTTAGTAGCATTGATTTCCCTTGTGTACCTAGTTTCTTGATCATTTCTGTTGTGATCCTATTCACTCCTGCTGCTTTTCCGTTATTTTGTTTTCTTATTACTTCTGACAAATCTTCCATACTTATCTCTGGTTCTTCTTCATTTTCTGTATCTTGTTCTTGTTCGTTCGTATTTGTCACTTTTTTTTCCTCTTCCGTGTTGAGTAACTCCTGAAAGTATTGTTTCCATCTCTCCATCCGTTCTATGTCATCTGTTATTATTTCTCCTTTTTTGTTCATTATATGTCTCGTCTTGTTTGTCCCTTTTGTCTTGTTCCTTTTGATTATGTTGTAGAACAGTTTTATGTTGTCTTTACTACATTTCTCCATTTTGTCTCCAAATTCTCTCCAACTTTGTTTTTTTGCTTCTATTACTAATTGTTTAACCATTTTTCTGCTGTGCTTGTATTTTTCATAGCTTTCTGCAGTTTTCTTTCCTAGATATCTTTCCATGCTATCTTCTTGTTTTTATCTCCTCTTTTATCTCATTCGTCCACCATCCCGTTTGTCTGTTCGTGTTTGTCATTTGGTAGCTTCCACATGCTGTCTGTGCAGCTGTTAGTATTATATTCTTGAATGCCTCCCACATTCCATCTAAGTCATCTTTCCTGTATATATTTTGTTTGAGTACTATTTCATTCTCCACCAGATCCTTGTATTCGTTGCTTCGTTTGTTCTTGTAATCTGTGAGCCTTGTTCTTTTTAACTTCGATTTTCTTCATTTTGTTATCATCACTTTTTATTAGTGGTTCTTTTATTGTTGCTACCACTAGGTAGTGGTCACTTCCAATTTCTGGCCCTCTCCTTACTTTAGTGTCTACTACCTCTTTTCTGTGTTCTCTTTTTACGAGAATGTAGTCTATAATTGACTTTTCGTTTCTAGCTCTCTCTTCTCTTGTATATTGGTGTATTCTTTTATGATTGAAAAAGTGTTTGTTATTATTAGTTCATTCATTTGGTAATATTCCTGCATTTTTTCCCATTCTCGTTTCTTTTGTTCTCCCCGTTATTACCCATGGCATTACTGTACATCTGATCTATTTTCCCTACTCTACTATTAAAATCGCCTGCTACATATAGTTTACCAGTTACCTCCTCTGTCTTTGTCGTTAGTTATTCCCAATATATGGCCTTTTTTTCTACTTTGTCATCTTCACTTGGTCCATAAACTATTATAATTGTTTTTATTTCATATTTTGTTTTCCCTTTCAGTGTTATTAGCATCATCCTTTCATTTATTGTTTCTTATTTTATTAGTTCTTTTTCTCTTTTTTTGTGCACTATGCCTATCTCAAATAGTACGGTTTTCAAATTTGAAAGTCGGCACAATTGAATTGGAGTGATTACATGACAATCATTTAGGTATACCTTGTATATAAGTTATTTATGTGGGGTACTTAGCGTATTAATATATTATTATTTGTTTTTGTAAGACCTCTGCTTTACTTTAACGAACATGCACGGTTTTTAGAAATACATGATTACTACATTTATACAATGTACGCTGCATATTGCAGGAGGCTGAATAATAAATAATATTGCATTACAATTTCAATATATAAAAATTTATCGTTGATATGATAAGCAGTTAACAGCGTAATACTTTCTACGTTGTACACATTTTTATGTAATTCGAATAAAATGAAAGTGACCCGTATTTGGGGCTTTTCATTACCATATAAATGAAGACCATTTCGGCAGCATTTGCACGATTGCACGACAATTAATGATGATCACATTTCACACAATGGCACACGGCTGCAAGATATTTAAAATTCATTAGGCACCAAGTGGTGGTCGCCTCGTCCCGAAAAGTAATAAGGCCAATTCGATGGAAGTTTCGACGGTTTCTTCGTATACGATGACCATGGAAATAGTTCTAGAGGGACGATTGGGTAATTGATGACGCACGATGATGTATCTTCCCTGTGTTTTACGGCGATGATGCGACGAAGAGGTAATTATTTGCGTTCGGTTGAATTTTGGTTTTGTGTTTTTCGGCCTTGCAGATATTCCTTGACATCGATGAATGGTTCGTTGTCATAATATTTGTTCAAGAATGTGGAGAATTCCAAGAAAACGTGACTTAGTAATTTATTGATATTTCATTGGATTATTATGTATATCGTGAGTAGTGGGTTGACACATTTCGCTTTTTTTCTCATTTCTCTTTCAAGGACCGAGCCAATATCCAGAGCGAGCCCCATAATGGTTACATTAATTACTTCTAATTAGCATGTTTGCACGAAGAAACTTCGTACTAGTAAACATCCGGATGCAGTAAAAGATATGATAGAAATCTTACGAAATCTGTTCTTTTTGTTTAAATTTTCATGTCGTGAGGCTTAGTGGGGAACTAACTGTACCTACTACAGCTGGTATAATTAACAAATCTTCAACCGACTGAGCCACAATTATTTACAGATATGCACGAATTGTACTTTTTTGAAAACCTTGAGTGTTTTTGGTGATGTTCGCGTGTTTTTTTTTTTATATAATAAATAAGGAATTCGTATAAATCTTCATCTTTTATAATTAATTAATGCAATGAGTATTATTTAAGCGTTATTCATGATTACAAATAGTATTGACCAAATACAAAACAAAGATTTCGCTGAGCCAATATTTGATATTGTAATTATTTCCTCAATTATTGCTTCTTTGCTTAATATTCTGATTATAATTGATAATTGCATGACCAAAAATTACCGTTAGAATACCAAACTGAGCCTCTAAAATAAGGATGTATATGATTTACGTATGCAACCATCTAATAATGCGTGTAATGGTTTATTTTACAGCTTAATTAAGTATTCGCCTGCATAATTTAATACTCATTAGATGTATAATATTTTAATGTATTCGTCTTGTAATAATTAGTTTCGATTGACTCATAATTACTTAATACGTAATTCATTAGTTACGAAGTACGGATGCTGCGCAAATGACTCACAAGACATTATATTACGAAAATATTCATCTTCAATTCAGCTCAATGAGTCGGAAAAATCGAATGTTTGCAAACAAAATTAGATTTTTATAAATTCTAGTTAATTTACTGACAATACTCAATTTACAATTATTTCTGAAAATATTCAAACACTTTCGCAAAATTGCTACTGATTTTAGGACATTTTGGTACGTTGAATTGCAATGTTAAAACATTTTCTTAAAATTGTTAGCTTAAAATTATTAGAAATCATCGTTTCAAAATATGTCAATAAGAAATATGCATTATGTAAATTGTAAATGGTTAGACTTATTTTGTGCAATGTAACAGTAAATAAAATATTAAATATTTGCTAAATAAATAAAAAAATATTTTTTAGTGAAATTACTGACATTTTTCAGACAGTTTTTGACATATATCAGTTGTTTTGACAAATTTTACTGGCATTTTAAAAACATTTTAACTATTATTACTTATTATTTTTACAATAGGATCTATGATACATTTTATGTAAATATATAAAAAAGTTAATGCAAAAATCACCAAAATTGCAGAATTCGTAACTACATATTTTGTTTAACGAAACATGCAACATTCAAGAGTTTTACAAACAACAAAATATCAAATGTTTGCTAACCAAATTTGATTTTATTTTAATTTACAGACATTTTGAAAATTATACTGGTAATTTTCGATATTTTAACAATTATTTCTGGGAATTTACAGATATTTTAGCAATATTACTGCCGATTTTGAGACATTTTAGTACCTTGAATTGCAATTATGACACATTTTCTTAAAATTGTTAGCTTAAAATTATTTGAAATCATCATTTCAAAATATTTCAGTAAGAAATATGTAGTATGTAAATTTTAGATCATCTGGTTAGACTTTTTTGTGCAATTTAGCAGTAAATAGAAATTAAATATTTGCTAAATAAATAAATAGATCTTTTTTAGTGAAATTACTGACATTTTTCAGACAGTTTTTGACATATATCAGTTGTTTTGACAAATTTTACTGGCAATTTAAAAACATTTTTACTATTATTACTTATTATTTTTACAATCGGATCTAAGATACATTTTATGTAAATATATAAAAAAGTTAATGCAAAAATCACCAAAATTGCAGAATTCGTAACTACATATTTTGTTTAACGAAACATGCAACATTCAAGAGTGTTACAAACAACAAAATATCAATTGTTTTCTAACCAAATTTGATTTTGTTTTAGTTTACTGACATTATGAAAATTATTACTGGTAATTTTCGACATTCTAACAATTATTTCTGGCAATTTACAGTTATTTTAGCAATATTACTGCCGATTTTGAGACATTTTAGTACCTTGAATTGCAATTTTGAAACATTTTCTTAAAATTGTTAGGTTAAAATTATTTGAAATCATCATTTCAAAATATTTCAGTAAGGAATATGTAGTATGTAAACTTTAGATCATCTGGTTAGACTTTTTTGTGCAATGTATCAGTAAATAAAAAATTAAATCTGCTAAATAAGTTATATTTTACTATTTTAGCGAAATTGCTACAGTTTTCATACAGTTTTTGACATCTATCAGTTGTTTTGACAAATATTACTGGCAATTTAAAAACAATTTAACTATTATTACTTATTATTTTTACAATCGGATCTAAGATACATTTTATGTAAAAATATAAAGAAGTTAATGTGAAAATCACCAAAATTGCAGAATTCGTAACTACATATTTTGTTTAACGAAACATGCAACATTCAAAAGTGTTACAAATAACAAAATATCAAATGTTTGCTAACCAAATTTGATTTTGTTTTAGTTCACTGACATTTTGAAATTTTTTACGGGTAATTTTCGACATTTTAACAATTATTGCTGGCAATTTACATATATTTTAGCAGTATTACTGCCTATTTTGAGACAATTCAGTACCTTGAATTGCAATTATAAAACATTTTCTTTAAATTGTTAGCTTAAAATTATTTGAAATTATCATTTCAAAATATTTCAATAGGAAATACGTGTTATGTAAATTGTAAATCATCTGGTTAGCCTTTTTATAAAATATAAAATAAAAAATGAAATCTTTGCTAAATAAATTAGATTTTTTCTATTTTAGTGAAATTACTGACATTTTTCAGACAGTTTTGACAAATATCAGTTGTTTTGACAAATATTACTGGCAATTTTGAAACATTTTAACTATTATTACTTATTATTTTTACAATCGGATCTAAGATACATTTTATGGAAAAGTATAAATAAGTTAAAGTTAAAATCACCCAAATTGCAGAATTCATAACTACATATTTTGTTTACCAAAAGATGTAACAATTATTTCTGGCAATTTTCAGTTATTTTAGCAATATTACTGCCAATTTTAAGACATTTTAGTACCTTAAATTGCAATTTTGAAACATATTCGCAAGAGTGTAACATACAACAAAATATCAAATGTTTGCTAACCAAATTTGGTTTTGTTTTAGTTTACTGACATTATGAAAATTATTACTGTTAATTTTCGACATTTTAACAATTATTTCTGGGAATATACAGTTATTTTAGCAATATTACAGCCGATTTTGAGACATTTTAGTACCTTGAATTGCAATTTTGAAACATTTTCTTAAAATTGTTAGGTTAAAATTATTTGAAATCATCATTTCAAAATATTTCAGTAAGGAATATGTAGTATGTAAACTTTAGATCATCTGGTTAGACTTTTTTGTGCAATTCAGCAGTAAATAAAAATTAAATATTTGCTAAATAAATAAAAAGATCTTTTTTAGTGAAATTACTGACATTTTTCAGACAGTTTTTGACATATATCAGTTGTGTTGACAAATATTACTGGCAATTTTGAAACATTGTAACTATTATAACTTATTATTTTTACAATCCTATCTAAGATACATTTTATGTAAATATATAAAAAAGTTAATGCAAAAATCACCAAAATTGCAGAATTCGTAGCTACATATTTTGTTTAACGAAACATGCAACATTCAAGAGTGTTACAAACAATCAAATATCAAATGTTTGCTAACCAAATTTGATTTTTTTTTTAATTTACAGACATTTTGAAAATTATATTGGTAATTTTCGACATTTTAACAATTATTTCTGGCAATTTACAGATATTTTAGCAACATGACTGCCGATTTTAAGATATTTTAGTAAATTCAATTGCAATTTTTAAACATTTTCTTAAAATTGTTAGCTTAAAATTATTAGATTTCATCATTTCAAAATATTTCAGTAAGAAATACCTATGTATTATGTAAATTTTAGATCATCTGGTTAGACTTTTTTGTGCAATGTATCAGTAAATAAAAAAAAAATCTTTGCTAAATAATTTATATTTTTCTATTTTAGTGAAATTATTACAGTTTTCATACAGTTTTTGACATATATCAGTTGTTTTGACAAATATTACTGGTAATTTTGAAACATTTTAACTATTATTACTTAGTATTTTTAATAAGGATCTAAGATACATTTTATGGAAATATATAAAAAAGGTAGATTGTCTCCAGTAATTCTCCATCGAAAGTGGATTGTCTCCAGTACATACATTTTATGGAAAAATATTAAAAAAAGTTAATGTTAAAATAACCAAAATTGTAGAATTCGTCAAAACATGTAACAGTCAAGAGTGTAACATACAAAAAAATATCAAATTTTTGCTTACCAAATTTGATTTTGTTTTAGTTTACTGACATTTTGAAAATTATTACTGGTAATTTTCAACATTTTAACAATTATTTCTGGCAGTTTACAGATATTTTAGCAATATTACTGCCTATTTGTGAAAAAGTTGTGAAAAAGTTTGAAAGTACAGCAAGTTTAGCGACAGATGATTCAACAGGTATTTTAATACTCCAATTTCAACATATATTATTTCAAAAGGCGGAAAGACCCTATATGGGGTCGATAGCCCAATAAAAATCGATTATATATATATATATATATATATATATATATATATATATATATATATATATATATATATATATATTATTTCAAAGACATTAACATTACAGGCAAACTGAATAGAAGAAACTATGATGAATTGGAAGAAAGAGTTTTGGGTTTTAAGTTTTTCTTTGTAATAGCGTTTAATTACTTTTTCATAAGCGTATTTTCTACTAAATTAATAAATTATACAAGGTGTTTCATAAACAAAAATTAAATTAATTTGGAACACCCTGTATAAGGCGTCTCTAATGCTGTCTTATTTAATTTCAGTAATTGGCATATTTCATTATTTCATTTTCACATCACTGTGAGACTAAATTACCAGTATACAAATTCGTTACTTGTTAATTAGCCGCAGATCAAGTATCAATTATCGTATATTTCTTACAGTTATATGTCTACAGAGTTAATTGTTTAATTGCATTACCAGCTGGGTGGTTAAAATTTATTTAACATATTTGTAAAATAACGGGAAACATTTAACAGAAAATATATTGCAAATGAGGATATACCTTACTCTTTACCTTACTCTCGAATAGGATAGAATATATCCCTTAGATGTAATTTGAGCTAATGTAATACCGCAAACAATAATAGCAAAATAATTATCTATGTGGAAAGTTAAGAACGATGTCTTCTGAACGAAACTCGATGAATCATCGGAATTTCTGAATACGGACAAAATTGAAAAGGCATCGGGGTCCAATAAAGGAAATACTTTAATCGATTTATATGATTAAATGGTAGGTGAATAAGCTGAATTCTGAATTATTTTAGGCGAACGTTATATTAAAAACCATCAATATTTCATCTGTATTTTTGTTTCTGTAACTTAATTATATATAAAAAAAAAATTGGTGTGATCACCGCGTCATAGCAATACAAACATAATAGTTAAAATTTAATTTAAAAAGTTTTGTGGACTTTGCACAAGTTCTGCGAATTTTTCTTCTACAAAAAATACGAAGTTTTAGATTATCTTAACTTTACCATAACTGTAATGAAAATATTTTTCGAATATGTCATATTTTCGAAATCATTGATACGGAATAAAAATGCGTCGATAAAGTTAGCCCATGTAATGAAAATGAAATTTTCATTAATTGGAAAATTAAGTGCTATTTAGGTGCTAATTAAGTGCAGAATTTCCGAATTTTGTTCTCGTTTGGTACAAATATGCAAATATAGGGGGACGGGGTTACAGCTTAACATTAAGGTGACACCCTGAAAAAAACAAGAAAGAACATGGAATACATATATCAGATATATGATTAAATTTTGAGGTTATACATCTCTTGGCAGACGTCGTTAGCTTTAAGTGAAATAAAATTTTCTTTATTCCACTAGTGAATTAAAAACTTTCAATTCCCTCAAAATCAACAACATAGAACATCCCTATGATAGAATAATAATAATAATAAAGAATATTTATTAGCAAAAAACGCTACATAATATACAAATTTTCAACAAAACAACAAAAGAAAACACACAAATAGCAACTACAATTTTCATATTAACATATATTTTATTCTATTTACTGCATCTACTATTTTCTATTTACAGTCAATCAATTTAAACACATATTCCCTCACCTGAGATTTACGTGTGTGACTTCGTGGACATCAACTTTTCCACTGCTTCTGAGGCTTCATTTGGAACCTCTTCTTATACAAATAATAATACGTGTGACTTCGTGGACATCAACTTTTCCACTGCTTCTGAGACTTCATTTGGAACCTCTTCTGATACAAAAACACTATAATCAGCCTTTTTCAATTTTGATTTGACAATAAATGTGTAAGATTTCGGAATATCCATGTTTTGTATGAATTAATTTAACATAAAACCACGAAAAATGACTGATATTAATTGAGATTTTTAGTAGTAATTTTAAAACAATTTCATTCTCAGGTATAAACATTGAAAAACACGTAAAAGCCAAGTATTGTGTTAGAATAGGAAGGAGTGATGGTGATCATTTGGGGATTTAATAAGTAATCTGATTAAATATGAATTCAATTTGAAGAGATTACAAAGGAAATTACGAGAACTTTTATAATCATTAATATCAAACGGGGTCAATGCTCGGTGACGTAATTATATAAATAATCACAGAAGAGGCCCGAGCCGGCTGATGACTAATCATAACACTTTGGTGTTTTTATATCAGTAACCTTAATGTAGGGCACTGTGAGATCACCGGAATGAGAATTAACGTTGAGGGGAATCACACAAAATCGTAGAGTGGGCGAAATTTTAATATAAATAGCATCGTTTTGCATGCGAAAAGTTTAGTTGGTTCCAGATTCGCGAGGCGACAGGCCGTTATTATCGTCATCAATAGTATAGGCGAATGTCATTATGAAGAGTATTATCCGATTTATTTAATAGTTACTGTGTTCGGGATGGTATTGATTATTTCGAAATTAAGTAGCAAAAATCGGTAAATTCTTACCAAAGTACCAATAACAAATACCTCGTGACGTATAATAATAATCTTTCCGGTTTCATATACGTGGGTATTCGAGAGCTTTATTATTTTCTGGCATATGCTTTGAGCGGTGTCGTGGATGTTAATGAGGTAATCTTTCCGGTTTCATATACGTGGGTCTTCGAGAGCTTTATTAATTTTTGGCATACGTTTTGAGTAGTGTCGTGGAGCTTAATGAGGTAATCTTTCCGGTTTTATATACGTGGGTCTTCGAGAGCTTTATTATTTTCTGACATACGCTTTGAGCGGTGTCGTGGACGTTAATAGGGTAATCCTTCCGGTTTCATATACGTGGGTCTTCGAGAGCTCTTTTTAATTTCTGGCATACGCTTTGAGCGGTGTCGTGGAGGTTAATAGGGTGATCTTTCCGATTTCATATACGTGGGTCTTCGAGAGCTTTATTAACTTCTGACATACGCTTTGGGCGGTGTCGTGCAGGTTAATAGGGTAATCTTTCCGGTTTCATATACGTGGGTCTTCGAGAGCTTTATTAATTTCTGGCATACGCTTTGGGCGGTGTCGTGGAGGTTAGTAGAGTAATCTTTCCGGTTTCATATACGTGGGTCTTCGAGAGCTTTATTAATTTCTGGCATACGCTTTGAGCGGTGTCGTGGAGGTTAATAGGGTAATCCTTCCGGTTTCATATACGTGGGTCTTCGAGAGCTTTATTAATTTCCGGCAACTCTAATGTTGTTGGTACAACCGGGCTATACTATAGCGAGACTACTATCTGTCGAGGTACATGAACAAAGTTATTGTTGGTATTATGGGTTTAGAAAAATAAAACACCAGAGTTTTAATACGTCTATTTTTAATCAATTCGAGCAACTGGCGCAAAGGTTTCATCATATTCAAATAAATATTGTTGACTAAAGCCTCTTGCTACCAGTCTTGCTTTGTACTTTACAAGGTGTCCGTTTTCATTTACTTTTATTGAAAATATCCATTAACTGTCTACAATATTTGTATTTTCACGTTTATTAATTAGTAACCAGGGGTTGTTTTCGTTTAGTGAATTTATCTCTTCTTTTATAGCTATCTCCCACTGATCTCTATCATCCTTAATTTCTCTGTATGTTTTCAGAATATTATTATTACTAATTTTAGTTGATATCATAATAGTATTAATATCGTGATCAAGGTCTTCATGATCCTTGGAAGAGTTTTAATTCGTTCACTTCTTCTGATATTTAATTCTCTGTTTCAGTTTCAGAGTTGCTTTGTTCACCTTTTGTCAATTTTTCTGAGTTTGAATCAGTTTCATTAGCTTTAATTATTTGATCATTACTTTTTGCCATTTTTTCTGAGTTTGAGTCAGTTTCATTAGCTTTAATTATTTTATCATTACTTTTTGCCAATTTTTCCGAGTATAAGTCAGTTTCATCAGCTTTGATTATTGTGTCATGACTTTTTGGTACCCCTTTTTCTGAGTTTAAATCATTTTGAGGTTTCGCGACGTTATCTCCTTTTGTTGGTGTGGAGTTTTTAAAATTTATTTCATCAAAAATTACATCATGAGCCACAATTATTTTGTTCATTTGACTATCCCAAATTTTATATCCATTTGTTTTATAGCCTACCAGAATTCCTTTATATGACTTCTCATCAAATTTATGTTTTCTGGTTTTATTATGAACATAGGCTATTGCACCAAATACCCTCAAATATTGTAACTTGGGCTTTTTATTATGCCACAATTCATATGGTGTTATATTATTATTAATTGCTGAAGTAGGTAGTAGATTTATTAGGTATATAGCTGTTAATATTGCTTCACCCCAAAATACTTTATTTAAATCTGCACTTATTATCATCGTACGACCTTTTTCGGTTATTGTACGATTCATCCTTTCAGCTACACCATTTTGTTGAGGTGGATAAGGAATAGTCAAATGCTAAGTTATGCCATGTGTAACACAAAAAACTTTATATTCATTAGATAAATATTCTCCACAGTTATCACAGAACAAATTAACAATTTTCAGCTTAAAGTGTGCTTCACTTTTTACTGTATAATCTTTAAAGACGTTTATAACATCAGATTTGTATGTTAATAAGTAAATCACGGTACAATGAGTTTATTCATCTATAAAAGTAACAAAATAATTTTTAATATTTATTGTAGGTGTAACAGGTCCACAAACATCAGAATGAACGATAAATAACGGCCTTTTTACATGTTCTTTAGATTTAGCTTTTTCAAATGGAAATTTTGTTTGTTTGCCAAAAATACAGGCTTCACATAAAGTGTTATCAGGTTTTATGTCAAGTATTTGATCAATATCTTCCATCATTTTGCATGATTTTAATTTAAAAAATTATTATTACTTGTATGTCAAGTCGTGCACGCCAAATTTGATAGTTATTTTTATTATTAATCAAATTACAGACTTTGACATTAGATATTTTAAAATGTATACCTATTAGGCCTCTTAAAGGCTTACCTGACATAATTACATAATTTCCCTTTTTAATTTCGACGCCTTCTGGGTAGAAAATCTGTTAGTCCTTTTTCCTGCATCCGGCGTACATACAATAGATTGTATGGCCCTTCCGGTATGTATAACACATTTTCAAGTACTCCTTGAATTCCCATATTGGAAGTAACTTCTAGGGTTCCTTTCTTCTTGGTATATATTGTGGTATTCACTTTCGCTATTTTATCTAAGGAATCGCTAAGGAATCGTATGAATCCTGGGATGTGGAAAACCATCTGTCATCATTGATTATGTGGTCTGTTGCGCCAGAGCCAAAAATGAATGTCAATTCATTAGGGTTTCCATTCTTTATTCCATGATGACCAAACATAAACGCAAATCCTTGTGAGTTGTTTGGTTGTGAACTTGTAGTTTGTTGTGAATTAATAATTGTTTGTATTTTATTGCCTTTGTTCTCCTGTTTTTTAAATAAAAACAATCTTGCGTGAAGTGATTGTTTCTTCCACAGTGATCACATCTTCTATTTGAGAACTTTGTTTATTGTTGTTAAACCTTTTGTTTTTCTTCGCAGTTAGATATTTCTTCCAGTTTGGTTGTGAGTTTTGTTTTAAATGTCCCTTCGTTGCGTTCATATGAAACATTTAGAGCCTTTAAACTTGTTGAAGAATTGTCTTGCAATAATTTTGTTTCATGATCCAATAATTTTGCTTTTACAAAAGCTACATTTAAGTTATCCTCACTTAGTGTTTCTAAAGCAGTTGTACCACCATCATATGCAGTCGGAAGTGTAATTAACAGGTTTGATTCTTTTTCCATTTCATCAAAGTTTGCACCGGCAGCAATTAAATCATTTATGGTATCATCGAATCGAGTAAAATGTTTTAATGATGTGGTGTCGCCTGTGAATTTTAGGCTCAAAAGTTGGTTCCGCAGAGCTAGCTGAGTGGCTATACTTCGGCGTTCATAAATCCCATCTAGTTTTGCAAAAAATTGTTTTGCTGTATTTGAATCCTTGGCAAAATTAAAAAACGAATCCCCCAAATATTCAATAATAATTCCTTTTGCTGTTTGGTTCTGTTTCTGCCACTCTTCATCAGGTTCATCTGGAGTTTCTTCTTCCACTACTTTAATTAATCACTTCCAGTTCGGATAGTAATGATTTTACTCGATATTTCCACACACTATATTTGCACCTTGAAACTGTATAATGTTCATTTTAGAATTTTTATTTTCAATTTTTTTTTATTAGTCTTTGATCACGGCGTATTATTTTATTATTATTACTGTCACCTTTCACTACCGTTAATTTAATTAACTGTCGTTAACCTGGGCCCATAACCTGTTGGGATTATGGGTTTAGAAAAATAAAACGCCAGAGTTTTAATACGTCTATTTCCAATCAATTTTGGAGTGTGACTACTTATAATATTGAACACTCTCCGCTTCATGCGTACCTCATAAAAAATGTTTACTCAGCCAGTGTTTACATACACTGGCCTATATAAGGCGGAGAATGTTAACCTTTTAAATTGCTAATGTGACATATATTTTTGTACGCATAACATAATTTCAACAGTTATAACCCTTTTCTGAGCCGCTCTGTAGAGTTATAATCTTATAATCGTTTAATGGCAATAAATTTAGGACTATTATTCTCTCTTTTTGTTTGGTGTCATCCCCATCAGCTCATCGACCAACTCATACTTATGATATGTTGTAATTAATCATATAGAACTTGAGCTTGTCACACCGGAAATTCGCCTGTTAACGCGTCGTTAATGGTCCCCACGGCAAATCATGCGTGTGTGCAAATAATAAAGGGTCGAACCCAGGCCTTCGTGCACGCATCATAATGTATCTTGATGTATAGCTGAAATAGCGACCAGATATTGAAATAATTTTCAGTACCCCTGTTTTTATGGTAGAATACCGACTTTTTCTGAAAATATTTAGTATAACCATTGACTCTTATATTATTAAGTATTTTAATCAATGGTATAACTAACTATAATGATATGAAAAATCAAATGTCCTCGTTTTCAGTGAGAGCGTGCACTGCACATTTAAAACGGATTAAATTATAAATCCACTTGCACTGAAAACGAGAGGATAAGTTAAACTCACTACACTACATCATTATGCCCAGTCGAGTATACAGGGTGTGCTAAATTGAGTGGGATTGCATGGGTATCTTTCTTATTCTTAAAGCTAGAGATCTGGTTAAATGGGCAATATTGGGCAGTTTTATATGCTGGTTAAGATTACGATGAAAAATTTTCAAAAGTCGGAGCAAAAAACTAAAAATCGCGATTTTCTAAAAACTCCGATATATTCATAATTATTAAAGACGCAGAAAAAAAGTTTAAAATGAAAGTTACTTGGTTCGATTACACAAACTTGAGAATCAAGTAAAAGAAAAGTCAAGATGGCGGTTTCTGGGATGTTGATACTGTAAGAACCTAATAATATTAAAGTCCATAATTTTACGAGTCTGAACAAAACTGCGTAAATATCATATCAGGCCGCGGCCGACGACGCGTTGGCCCAAGCGAGGTCATTCATTTTGTTGACTTCTTAATTTTAGGCAAATGTAAATAAGCACACGATCAAAATGATGACACAGAAATAGGTCGTGGGAATACGACGGGAACTCGAAACGGCGATTGCGTAATTCGGTGACACGTATGGGATTGCGTCACTTTGCAGCGGAACGCAGATTTAGTATAGGACAGGAGAAGAAGAGTAAAAAGTGGGGAACAGTATAAATAGGAGTGCTGAAATTAAATAAAACCAGTTAGATGTACCGATCGAGACAGAACGTCACGCTGTCCGACGACGACTCATATACTTGGAACATTAACTCCTCAGGTGAATATATAACACAAGTTTATCAAATGTAATTCACACTAACAACTCTAAATTCAAATCCATACTAATAGTGTAACCTATCTAGTGATATTACCGCGCCTTGCCGCTGGTAATGAACGAAGTTTAATAAAGGTATGAAATGTAGGGAGCCTCACACCACTAAATGCGGAGTTGAACCTAACTGCATTTTATACCTTGTCCTGACAATATTTTCGTACTGACAGGAGAATATTGTAACATGCCTTCCTTTCCGTCGTCGCAAAACATTTGATCAAACATCTTTTCACACTAACAATTCTAAAATAATTTATCCATAATAATGTAACCTATCTAGTGATATTACCGCGCCTTGCCGCTGGTAATGAACGAAGTTTAGTAAAGGTATGAAATGTAGGGAGCCTCACGCCACTAAATACGGAGTTGAACCTAACTGCATTTTATACCTTGTCCTGACAATATTTTCGTACTGACAGGAGAACATTGTAACATGCCTTCTTTTCCTCGTCGCAAACATTTGATAAACAGTGTGGCCTCATTAATCAATCGGTAGTTAAATAAAAAGTTGCGTCGGGGGAACATAACTTAATAATTTCGATATAAATAATTCAATGATATTTGTAATTAAATCGTATAATTAAACTTGCTCGGCCCTCCGATATTCAAGAAATCTCAGAATTATGAATGAATGAAACGAATGTTTGTATGTGTTTGAGTAGATAGAAAAGTAGAAGTAGAATAGAGCTTTATCATACTAATCTATAATCAATTTTGAATAACAATACCTATTAAAGTTTTTACGATCACATGGCTGATATTGTTGGTAGACGCGAATACTAGCAATATCTCCAAATGAGGACACACTGGGTGCTTGAAGTACTGGAATCACTTGAAGTACTTTAATGTGAAGTTATGTGATTCGTTCCTATCCACAAGGTGGTGTTGAAATACATTGGTAGGCACCGTGCTAATGAATTTCTATGCAGTATCAGATATCCTTCTCGGCACAATTTGAAGATTGTGGTGCATGAAGTCGCTAAGTAACACTTTGTAATTCCAACCGTAGTGTTAATAAGTTACTCAGTTTTCAAAATAAAATAAATCATTAAAATTCAAAGAATATAATAAATTTTCAATAATTATTAAACAAATCTATTCCAAAATTTAAATAAATATAATTAAATAAATAACATCCAATCAGAGTAACAAAACTGTCTTTTATTTACCTGTCGCTTGCATAACCTTTTAAAATGAATAAATCATATAAAATCCATGTATCTGTGTTTTACTTACTAACAAAAATTACTAACAGACACATTACCCATAAAACGAACCAAACTGAGTTATCACGATTTTGATTTAAAAATCAAACATAACGTAGAGTACTACCACTAAATCACGAGCCAAATCATATTACAAATTACGAGAATTTGTAAATCACGAGCCAAATCAATTACTTGAATTATAAGAATTCATGTAATATGCAGTTAAAGAAATTAAATATATCCAATTGCATTTAAGGATGAATTGCAGTTAAATAAATGCAATGAATAATAAATATTACAAATTATGAGAATTTGTACAACACCTGGGTTCGAACCGTTACACCTTTTATGTTAATTTTTTTCGGCGTTTTTTTGTTCCTCATTTATTTTATTGTGCTGCAGAACATCTCCTGGTTTTCTGTGAACGTTTCCTTCATTTCAAATTGCCGGTAGCCCCTAGGCGGCAGAAGTATATAAATCCGCCACTGACCGTAACGCAAATAATGTGAAACAACTCTGTGAAAATGTTCTCTTATCACCGGAAGTGCATTCGCGGGTACACGTTGCAGCAAATCACAATATGCGTATAAGTATTAATTATTCCAATTTTAGGTTGTACAAGTTTAGGCTTAGGATAATTATGCATCAAAATATCCCAAAATATGCATGCAAATATGTATATTATGCATGAAATGTGATTTATTTGTCCACACACATGGCAAATGTGATTCAATATAGAGTTGAGAGTTGAATAATAGTAGAAAATAATTATAAAATGGTACAAATTTTTGTATTAATATATGAATAACATGCAAACGATTAGGTTTCAACCCTTATAACCCAGTTCATTTTAATTCTGTTGTAACACAGAATTCAATAGCCAGAGAATCTAATGTTTTGTTTTCTTTAAAATCTGAAATTCTTTCTTAAAAATTCTTAAAAATTCTTAAAAATAATATAGAGTCCGTGGTTGTACAGGTTTTGTTACTAATGTTTTGTTTTCTTTAAAATCTGAAATTCTTTCTTAAAAATTCTTAAAAATTCTTAAAAATAATATAGAGTCCGTGGTTGTACAGGTTTTGTTACTAATGTTTTGTTTTCTTTAAAATCTGAAATTCTTTCTTAAAAATTCTTAATAATTCTTAAAAATAATATAGAGTCCGTGGTTGTACAGGTTTTGTTACTAATGTTTTGTTTTCTTTAAAATTTTCTTAAAAATTCTTAAAAATGCTTAAAAATAATATAGAGTCCGTGGTTGTACAGGTTTTGTTACTAATGTTTTGTTTTCTTTAAAATCTGAAATTCTTTCTTAAAAATTCTTAAAAATTCTTAAAAATAATATAGAGTCCGTGGTTGTACAGGTTTTGTTACTAATGTTTTGTTTTCTTTAAAATCTGAAATTCTTTCTTAAAAATTCTTAAAAATTCTTAAAAATAATATAGAGTCCGTGGTTGTACAGGTTTTGTTACTAATGTTTTGTTTTCTTTAAAATCTGAAATTCTTTCTTAAAAATTCTTAAAAATTCTTAAAAATAATATAGAGTCCGTGGTTGTACAGGTTTTGTTACTAATGTTTTGTTTTCTTTAAAATCTGAAATTCTTTCTTAAAAATTCTTAAAAATTCTTAAAAATAATATAGAGTCCGTGGTTGTACAGGTTTTGTTACTAATGTTTTGTTTTCTTTAAAATCTGAAATTCTTTCTTAAAAATTCTTAAAAATTCTTAAAAATAATATAGAGTCCGTGGTTGTACAGGTTTTGTTACTAATGTTTTGTTTTCTTTAAAATCTGAAATTCTTTCTTAAAAATTCTTAATAATTCTTAAAAATAATATAGAGTCCGTGGTTGTACAGGTTTTGTTACTAATGTTTTGTTTTCTTTAAAATTTTCTTAAAAATTCTTAAAAATTCTTAAAAATAATATAGAGTCCGTGGTTGTACAGGTTTTGTTACTAATGTTTTGTTTTCTTTAAAATCTGAAATTCTTTCTTAAAAATTCTTAAAAATTCTTAAAAATAATATAGAGTCCGTGGTTGTACAGGTTTTGTTACTAATGTTTTGTTTTCTTTAAAATCTGAAATTCTTTCTTAAAAATTCTTAATAATTCTTAAAAATAATATAGAGTCCGTGGTTGTATAGGTTTTGTTACTAATGTTTTGTTTTCTTTAAAATCTAAAATTCTTTCTTAAAAATTCTTAAAAATTCTTAAAAATAATATAGAGTCCGTGGTTGTACAGGTTTTGTTACTAATGTTTTGTTTTCTTTAAAATCTGAAATTCTTTCTTAAAAATTCTTAAAAATTCTTAAAAATAATATAGAGTCCGTGGTTGTACAGGTTTTGTTACTAATGTTTTGTTTTCTTTAAAATCTGAAATTCTTTCTTAAAAATTCTTAATAATTCTTAAAAATAATATAGAGTCCGTGGTTGTACAGGTTTTGTTACTAATGTTTTGTTTTCTTTAAAATTTTCTTAAAAATTCTTAAAAATTCTTAAAAATAATATAGAGTCCGTGGTTGTACAGGTTTTGTTACTAATGTTTTGTTTTCTTTAAAATCTGAAATTCTTTCTTAAAAATTCTTAAAAATTCTTAAAAATAATATAGAGTCCGTGGTTGTACAGGTTTTGTTACTAATGTTTTGTTTTCTTTAAAATCTGAAATTCTTTCTTAAAAATTCTTAAAAATAATATAGAGTCCGTGGTTGTACAGGTTTTGTTACTAATGTTTTGTTTTCTTTAAAATCTGAAATTCTTTCTTAAAAATTCTTAATAATTCTTAAAAATAATATAGAGTCCGTGGTTGTACAGGTTTTGTTACTAATGTTTTGTTTTCTTTAAAATTTTCTTAAAAATTCTTAAAAATTCTTAAAAATAATATAGAGTCCGTGGTTGTACAGGTTTTGTTACTAATGTTTTGTTTTCTTTAAAATCTGAAATTCTTTCTTAAAAATTCCTAAAAATTCTTAAAAATTCTTAAAAATAATATAGAGTCCGTGGTTGTACAGGTTTTGTTACTAATGTTTTGTTTTCTTTAAAATCTGAAATTCTTTCTTAAAAATTCTTAATAATTCTTAAAAATAATATAGAGTCCGTGGTTGTATAGGTTTTGTTACTAATGTTTTGTTTTCTTTAAAATCTAAAATTCTTTCTTAAAAATTCTTAAAAATTCTTAAAAATAATATAGAGTCCGTGGTTGTACAGGTTTTGTTACTAATGTTTTGTTTTCTTTAAAATCTGAAATTCTTTCTTAAAAATTCTTAAAAATTCTTAAAAATAATATAGAGTCCGTGGTTGTACAGGTTTTGTTACTAATGTTTTGTTTTCTTTAAAATCTGAAATTCTTTCTTAAAAATTCTTAAAAATTCTTAAAAATTCTTAAAAATAATATAGAGTCCGTGGTTGTACAGGTTTTGTTACTAATGTTTTGTTTTCTTTAAAATCTGAAATTCTTTCTTAAAAATTCTTAATAATTCTTAAAAATAATATAGAGTCCGTG
Source organism: Othius punctulatus (assembly GCA_951805005.1). NCBI lineage: Eukaryota > Metazoa > Arthropoda > Insecta > Coleoptera > Staphylinidae > Othius > Othius punctulatus. The sequence goes on along the minus strand of OX638143.1, from coordinate 73,186,369 downwards.
GTTGTACAGGTTTTGTTACTAATGTTTTGTTTTCTTTAAAATCTGAAATTCTTTCTTAAAAATTCTTAAAAATTCTTAAAAATAATATAGAGTCCGAGGTTGTACAGGTTTTGTTACTAATGTTTTGTTTTCTTTAAAATCTGAAATTCTTTCTTAAAAATTCTTAATAATTCTTAAAAATAATATAGAGTCCGTGGTTGTACAGTTTGTTACTAATGTTTTGTTTTCTTTAAAATCTGAAATTCTTTCTTAAAAATTCTTAAAAATTCTTAAAAATTCTTAAAAATAATATAGAGTCCCTGGTTGTACAGGTTTTGTTACTAATGTTTTGTTTTCTTTAAAATCTGAAATTCTTTCTTAAAAATTCTTAATAATTCTTAAAAATAATATAGAGTCCGAGGTTGTACAGGTTTTGTTACTAATGTTTTGTTTTCTTTAAAATCTGAAATTCTTTCTTAAAAATTCTTAAAAATTCTTAAAAATAATATAGAGTCCGTGGTTGTACAGGTTTTGTTACTAATGTTTTGTTTTCTTTAAAATCTGAAATTCTTTCTTAAAAATTCTTAAAAATTCTTAAAAATAATATAGAGTCCGAGGTTGTACAGGTTTTGTTACTAATGTTTTGTTTTCTTTAAAATCTGAAATTCTTTCTTAAAAATTCTTAATAATTCTTAAAAATAATATAGAGTCCGTGGTTGTACAGTTTGTTACTAATGTTTTGTTTTCTTTAAAATCTGAAATTCTTTCTTAAAAATTCTTAAAAATTCTTAAAAATTCTTAAAAATAATATAGAGTCCGTGGTTGTACAGGTTTTGTTACTAATGTTTTGTTTTCTTTAAAATCTGAAATTCTTTCTTAAAAATTCTTAATAATTCTTAAAAATAATATAGAGTCCGTGGTTGTACAGGTTTTGTTACTAATGTTTTGTTTTCTTTAAAATCTGAAATTCTTTCTTAAAAATTCTTAAAAATTCTTAAAAATAATATAGAGTCCGTGGTTGTACAGGTTTTGTTACTAATGTTTTGTTTTGTTTAAAATCTGAAATTCTTTCTTAAAAATTCTTAAAAATTCTTAAAAATAATATAGAGTCCGAGGTTGTACAGGTTTTGTTACTAATGTTTTGTTTTCTTTAAAATCTGAAATTCTTTCTTAAAAATTCTTAAAAATTCTTAAAAATAATATAGAGTCCGTGGTTGTACAGGTTTTGTTACTAATGTTTTGTTTTGTTTAAAATCTGAAATTCTTTCTTAAAAATTCTTAAAAATTCTTAAAAATAATATAGAGTCCGTGGTTGTACAGGTTTTGTTACTAATGTTTTGTTTTCTTTAAAATCTGAAATTCTTTCTTAAAAATTCTTAAAAATTCTTAAAAATAATATAGAGTCCGAGGTTGTACAGGTTTTGTTACTAATGTTTTGTTTTCTTTAAAATCTGAAATTCTTTCTTAAAAATTCTTAAAAATTCTTAAAAATAATATAGAGTCCGTGGTTGTATAGGTTTTGTTACTAATGTTTTGTTTTCTTTAAAATCTGAAATTCTTTCTTAAAAATTCTTAAAAATTCTTAAAAATAATATAGAGTCCGTGGTTGTACAGGTTTTGTTACTAATGTTTTGTTTTCTTTAAAATCTGAAATTCTTTCTTAAAAATTCTTAAAAATTCTTAAAAATAATATAGAGTCCGTGGTTGTACAGGTTTTGTTACTAATGTTTTGTTTTCTTTAAAATCTGAAATTCTTTCTTAAAAATTCTTAAAAATTCTTAAAAATAATATAGAGTCCGAGGTTGTACAGGTTTTGTTACTAATGTTTTGTTTTCTTTAAAATCTGAAATTCTTTCTTAAAAATTCTTAAAAATTCTTAAAAATAATATAGAGTCCGTGGTTGTACAGGTTTTGTTACTAATGTTTTGTTTTGTTTAAAATCTGAAATTCTTTCTTAAAAATTCTTAAAAATTCTTAAAAATAATATAGAGTCCGTGGTTGTACAGGTTTTGTTACTAATGTTTTGTTTTCTTTAAAATCTGAAATTCTTTCTTAAAAATTCTTAAAAATTCTTAAAAATTCTTTAAAATAATATAGAGTCCGTGGTTGTACAGGTTTTGTTACTAATGTTTTGTTTTCTTTAAAATCTGAAATTCTTTCTTAAAAATTCTTAAAAATTCTTAAAAATAATATAGAGTCCGTGGTTGTACAGGTTTTGTTACTAATGTTTTGTTTTCTTTAAAATCTGAAATTCTTTCTTAAAAATTCTTAAAAATTCTTAAAAATAATATAGAGTCCGTGGTTGTACAGGTTTGAGTTGCTTTCAAATCCGTTAAAAACTAGACAAATTTCCTGATCCACATTGCAAATGTAAAATACAGGAAGTCTGTAGGAAACATTATATAAATCTACCGAATATTCGATTATAAAGAAAACTAAATAGTTGCTAATACAAATAAAAGTAAAATTTAAATAAAAAAAAAAATGTAAAGTGGTTTTACAATAGTATTGCAATGCTACCGGCAAGTAGCGAGTCGTTATAGCGAGTTAACCATTAAGTTGGTGGTTAACTACTGCAAATTGTGGTTAGTTGGTTACTTGTCGTTATTTCCAATTCCAATTGGAATTTTCGCTACTATTGTGGCGTCGCATCAAAAATGTGGTCAGTGAAGGAATTGCTAATAATAATCCTGATGCAATAATATTCAGTAGTAGATTACCTCACGTTAACTCTATATGGGCAAACTTTTAGGATATCTTAATATTATAACCATTATAATCTTATGTTATTAAAAGTATCGAAAAAATTAATTTAAAAAAAAACCTGAGATTTTTTTATTGTAACACACTTACTTATATGTTCAATATTTAATTTTCAATTCGATATTTCGAATCGATATTTGATTTTTTTATTGTAACGCACTTACATATTTCAATATTCAATTTTCAATTTGATATTTCATATTCTATATTCGATATTTCAGTATTCAATCTTTTATTTTCAGATAATGACGGACCCTGTATGCAGGGTGTATCAGCCAAATGGAATAAATTCAATAATAAATAAATGGGGCCGTGTTCGAAAAAACGCTCGGACACGTCGATTGTTATTTTTAGTTGCGCATTTTTTTCAGCAAAAACTTTTTATACAGGGTGTGTCATGTGACCGTGGCCAATACCAACTTTCTTATTTTAAATGCAACACCTGGTATATTATTCAATTTTTGGATTCTTCAGAAAATTCTAGACATATTTCATGTACAATGTCCTATACCTATCTTCAACTGTTTCGGAAATATTAAGTGTTTTCAGATTTATTGCAAAAATTAACATTAAAAAAAGAAAATTATTTGATTACAGAAATTCGTTACAACACACTCAAAAACTAATAAGTAATGCTGTTTATTTCTTGATAATGTAAAAAACAAAAAAAAAACAATAAATTTCAATGGAGGAGATGTTCAAAATGCTCGCCGTGAACGTCTTGGCAACATCCTAATCTTAAATAGAAATTTCTTCTAACGTTACTCAACATCTCAGGCGTGACCGATCTAATCGCAAGCATTATTCGTCTTCTTAAGTCAGCTAAGTCGAGGGGTTTAGTTTTGTATACAATACTTTTGACATATCCCCATAAGAAGAAGTCTAATGACGTCAGATCAGGGGATCGTGCTGGCCATTCCATCGATCCTCGCCTCCCTATCCACCGATATTTAATATTTAATATTTCCGAAACAGTTGAAGATAGGTATAGGACATTGTACCTGAAATATGTCTAGAATTTTCTGAAGAATCCAAAAATTGAATAATATACCAGGTGTTGCATTTAAAATAAGAAAGTTGGTATTGGCCACGGTCACATGACACACCCTGTATAAAAAGTTTTTGTTGAAAAAAATGCGCAACTAAAAATAACAATCGACGTGTCCGAGCGTTTTTTCGAGCACGCCCCCATTTATTTATTATCGAATTTATTCCATTTGGCTGATACACCCTGTATATTGTAAGTATAAGCTTGAAAAAAAAAACGGGCTAAATGTGCAATCAGAAGCAATTATTAAGAAATATGACAACACGAAATTAGTATCACGACAATTCGTAAACCTATGATACTTAGGTTAAGCAAGCCATTAAATACTTTACGACCTTCATTTACGATATATGCGACATATATCGTTTAATTTTCAACTGTTACAGTAGAAAACATTAGCAATAAAAAAATCGTGTGTGTGTATGCATGTGTGCGTGTGTTTGTGTCGAGTAGTTGCAATTTCTTAATTGCTGCAAATGATTACATTGCATGATACGTCGTCACTTTCGTCTTCCCGAATGTGCAATCCCAAGAACTGTGCTAAATATCGGGCGCATATTGTGATTTGCTGCAACGTGTACCCACAAATGCACTTCCGGTGATAAGAGAACATTTTCAGAGAGTTGTTTCACATTATTTGCGTTACGGTCAGTGGCGGATTTATATACTTCTGCCGCCTAGGGGCTACCGGCAATTTGAAATGAAGGAAACGTTCACAGAAAACCAGGAGATGTTCTACAGCACAATAAAATAAATGAGGAACAAAAAAACGCCGAAAAAAATTAACATAAAAGGTGTAACGGTTCGAACCCAGGTGTTGTACAAATTCTCATAATTTGTAATATTTATTATTCATTGCATTTATTTAACTGCAATTCACCCTTAAATGCAATTGGATGCATTTAATTTCTTTAACTGCATATTACATGAATTCTTATAATTCAAGTAATTGATTTGACTCGTGATTTACAAATTCTCGTAATTTGTTATATTGATTTGGCTCGTGATTTAGTAGTGTTTGATTTTTAAATCAAAATCGTGATAACTCAGTTTGGTTCGTTTTATGGGTAATGTGTCTGTTAGTAATTTTTGTTAGCAAGTAAAACACAGATACATGGATTTCATATGATTTATTCATTTTAAAAGGTTATGCAAGCGACAGGTAAATAAAAGACAATTTTGTTACTCTAATTGGACGTTATTTATTTAGTTATATTTATTTAAATTTTGGAATAGATTTGTTTAATAATTATTGAAAATTTATTATATTCTTTGAATTTGAATGATTTATTTTATTTTGAAAACTGAGTAACTTATTAACACTGCGGTTGGAATTACAAAGTGTTACTTAGCGACTTCATGCACCACAATCTTCAAATTGTGCCGAGAAGGATATCTGATACATGTCATCACTGCATAGAAATTCATTAGCACGGTGCCTACCAATGTATTTCAACGCCACCTTGTGGATAGGAACGAATCACATAACTTCACATTAAAGTACTTCAAGCGATTCCAGTGCTTCAAGCACCCAATGTGTCCTCATTCGGAGATATTGCTAGTATTCGCGTTTACCAACACTATCAGCCATGTGATCGTAAAAACTTTAATAGGTATTGTTATTCAAAATTGATTATAGATTAGTATGATAGAGCTCTATTCTACTTCTACTTTTCTATCTACTTAAGCACATACAAACATTCCTTTCATTCATTCATAATTCTGAGATTTCTTGAATATCGGAGGGCTGAGCAAGTTTAATTATAAGATTTAATTACAAATATCATTGAATTGTTTATACGAAATTATTAAGTTATGTTTCCCTGACGCAACTTTTTATTTAACTACCGATTGATTAATGAGGCCACACTGTTTATCAAATGTTTGCGTCGAGGAAAGGAAGGCATATTAAAATATTCTCCTGTCAGTACGAAAATATTGTCAGGACAAGGTATAAAATGCAGTTAGGTTCAACTCCGCAGTGGCGTGAGGCTCCCTACATTTCATACCCTTATTAAACTTCGTTCATTACCAGCGGCAAGGCGCGGTAATATCACTAGATAGGTTACATTATTAGTATGGAATTGACTTTGGAATTGTTAGTGTGAATTACATTTGATAAACTTGTGTTATATATTCACCTGAGGAATTAATGTTTAAAGTATATGAGTCGTCGTCGGACAGCGTGACGTTCTGTCTCGATCGGTACATCTAACTCCCCGTTTAAGTTCCGCACTTCTATTTATACTGGTATACTAGTCCCCCACTTTTTACTCTTCTTCCCCCGTCCTATGATAAATCTGCTTACCGTTGCAAATTGACGCAATCCCATACGCGTCACCGAATTACGCAATCGCCGTTTCGAGTTCCCGTCGTATTCCCACGACCTATTTCTCTGTGTCATCATTTTGATCGTGTGCTTATTTACATTTGCTCAAAACTACGAAGTCAGCAAAATGAATGTACTCGCTTGGGAAACGCGTCGTCGGCCGCGGCCTGCTATGATATTTACGCAGTTTTGTTCCGACTCGTAAAATTATGGATTTTAATATTATTAGGTTCTTACAAAGATAAAAATTGAATTACAATAACAGAACAAAAGAAGATTATGGAAAGGTGGAAAGAATACTTTAGTGAAATGACAGGAACAAAGCACAAAGGGAAAGAAGAAAAAACAGACAACAGAACCAATGGGGAAATCAGAAGGATATCAATGGAGGAAATGGAGATAGCAATCAAAAAAGCAAAACTAGGAAAGGCTCCAGGCACAGACGATATCACAGCGGAAATGATGAAATACATGGGAGATAAAGCCAAAGAGGAATTCCTGGATATTCTTAATGAAATAATAAAGGAAAAAATAATATCGCACGAATGGAACAAGGAAATCGTACTACCCATCCACAAAAAGGGAGAAACAAAAATATGCGACAACCATAGAGGAATTACACTCACAAGCATACCAGGGAAAATATTTACAAGGATATTAGAGACAAGACTGAAAGAAAAACTGGACCCACGATTGGGAGAAGAACAACACAGGTTTAGGAGAAATAGAAGTACACAGGACCTGATATTCCTAATAAGACAACTAACAGACAAGACGATCAGAAAAGGAAAATAACTACACATATGCTTTATAGACCTGAAAAAAGCATTTGCCAGAGTAATAAGAGAGGACGTATGGAATATGTTAGAAAAAAGAGAAGCAGAAAGACATATGATAAACATAACAAAAGAGCTGTACAATAACAACAAAAACAAGGTGATAATACGAACAAACGAATCAGAGGAGTTCAAGACCGAATTTGTACTAAAACGAGGTTGCATTCTAAGCCCTTTACTCTTCGCATCACGCATAGATGAAGCAATAAGGACAAGGAAAGAAAGAGCAGCAAACACGATTATAGGATATAGGAAACTGGAAATGATAAAAATACAAGTACTTATGTTCGCAAACGACATGATACTAATAGCAGATTCAGAAGAAAAACTCCAACGTAACCTTAATAGATACGAAAAAGATCTGAAAAATATAAATATGGAAATAAACATCAGCAAAACTAAAACAATGGTAATAGCGTCAAAAGAAAACAAACACAAAATAGAGCTGGAAGATAAACAACTATAACAGGTGAATCGATACAACTACCTACGAACAATAATAGAAGAAAAGGGAAAGATTGACCAAGAAGTGGAAGAAGGAATAGGAAAAGCAGGAAGGATCTACAACACAATAAAAAACACGTTTCTGGAGAAAAAAGAAATTACCAAAGAAATAAAAACTGAGGTATACAAAAAAATAGTAAGGCCCTCTCAACATATGGAAGTGAATCGTGGACAATTACGGAAAGAAACAAAAGCAAGATCAACGCAATGGAAATGAGATTCCTAAGGAAGATAGAGGGAATTACAAAAAAAGAATGAGTGAGGAAGAAGGAAGCGGCTCAAAATAAAGCCAATAACAACAATAATAGAAGAAAGACAGCTAGGTTGGCTAGGACATATACACAGACCAGAAGAGAATAGAATAACAAAAATAATACATGAAGTAAAAATACAAGGCAACAGCAAAGTAGGAAGACCGAGGAAGGGATGGACATATACATAGGCTAGAAGAGAATAGAATAACAAAAAGAATACATGAAGTAAAAATACAAGGCAAAAATGAAGTAGGAAGACCGAGGAAGGGATGGAATGAACAAACGCACCAAGCAGCGGAAAGAAGAGGAACATAATGGAATGAAATTAAAAAAATGGCACAAGACACTGGAAAAGAAGAGTGATGGAATTAATTAGCGAAGACATGTGATTGTAAAATGTATTATAAATGTAAATGAGCAGTCCGATATCCAAAAGGGTAAAATGACGAAGGATAAATAAAATAAAATATGTTTGTATATGAAACTATTGATGCATATTATTTTGCTGTTATGGCCGATGATAGTAGAACAGAAGATAAATTAAGAATGATAGTAAATCATATTTATGCCATTAATGCAGTTAAATTAACATATCCGACAATTTTAGAATATTTGAAAGAATATCAGATGCAACAGCACAATGGCTAAACGCTTTGCTCATTAAATAATGTACAATTTTGTGTTTGTTCTTATATTTGTACAAATTCTTGAAGTCGTTTCAGGAGTTCATCAATTGCTTCAGAGTGAAATGTTTAGATTCATCTAAAGGTAATTTTGGTATTAAAACTTAAATTGCAACCTTTGAAACTCTGGGGTAAAATGAACAACACTTTGATAAATTATATAAAAATAAATAAATTTTATAGGTTAAGTAATAATTGTACATCTTTAATCTTATTACTTAAATTATAGAATTAGAAAGTCACGAATTATTATACACTGTGTATCAGCCAAATGGAATAAATTCGATAATAAATAAATGGAGGCGTGTTCGAAAAAACGCTCGGACACGTCGATTGTTATTTTTAGTTGCGCATTTTTTTCAACAAAAACTTTTTATACAGGGTGTGTCATGTGACCGTGGCCAATACCAACTTTCTTATTTTAAATGCAACACCTGGTATATTATTCAATTTTTTGATTCTTCAGAAAATTCTAGGCATATTTCATGTACAATGTCCTATACCTATCTTCAACTGTTTCGGAAATATTAAGTGTTTTCAGATTTATTGCAAAAATTAACATTAAAAAAAGAAAATTATTTGATTACAGAAATTCGTTACAACACACTCAAAAACTAATAAGTAATACTGTTTATTTCTTGATAATGTAAAAAAACAAAAAAAAAACAATAAATTTCAATGGAGGAGATGTTCGAAATGCTCGCCTTGAACGTCTTGGCAACATCCTAATCTTAAATATAAATTTCTTCTAACGTTACTCAACATCTCAGGCGTGACCGATCTAATCGCAAGCATTATTCGTCTTCTTAAGTCAGCTAAGTCGACTTAATATTTCCGAAACAGTTGAAGATAGGTATAGGACATTGTACATGAAATATGTCTGGAATTTTCTGAAGAATCCAAAAATTGAATAATATACCAGGTGTTGCTTTAAAATAAGAAAGTTGGTATTGGCCACGGTCACATGACACACCCTGTATAAAAAGTTTTTGTTGAAAAAAATGCGCAACTAAAAATAACAATCGACGTGTCCGAGCGTTTTTTCGAACACGCCCCCATTTATTTATTATTGAATTTATTCCATTTGGCTGATACACCCTGTATATAATAAATTGTTACGTTTTTATTTTTTTACTTTACCTATTTTATGGGTGTTGAGTATTTACGTATTTACTTGTTTTGTAACTCCTTATTATTTCTCTTATCTCAGGGTCAATGGTAGGTTCAGTCAGAACTAAATAGAGTCTTGTTCAAATGCTTTAATGAATTAATAATAACCAAAACCTTAAAAACGTCTAATATAAAGTGAACTAGTCAAACAAATCCAAAACAATAGAAAACAAAATTATATTAAACTAAAAACTAATAAACTATGACCGACATTAACAAAATAAATCCTATATACACAAGCTAACTTATGTGAGAATATGATTCTTGTAATTTACGCAAACTCTATACTTGCTGTTATCTTCTTGCTTTTGGTCCCTTGATTAAGTCGTCCTCTTGTCCCTGCGTTCGTCTTCTGATTCTTAGTTGATTCGCACAAAAGTCAACAGCTACTTTTGTGTGCGAAGTTTAGCGGCTTGAAGTCCTGATTTTCGAATATCTCCGTCACGGCTCCTATCTTGTTGAAGTCCTCTCCTTGTTGACTGCCTTTTTCCAGTCCTATGTCCAATCGTTGAACACGCGTTAATTTTATGTAATCTATTAGTATTAGGGCAACATCACGACCCTCGACCCACTACCGTCTCCCCTGCTCGCCGTTCACCCTCTACCCTCGACTCGCCAATCTGTTTCTTGTTGATTATTTCCGATCTTCAATTCTTCAATCTCACATGCGTCTATGCACGAAGTCACCTGTCACCCGTGGTAACCGATCAACAACCTCCATCCGCGGATCAATAAACCTTGCGATTTTCTGTGTCCATAAAATGTCTTACACATTTCTCTGTAGATTTGTGCATACTTGTTCACATTCACATTTACAATATTTACAATAATTTTAGTTAGCTTGTGCCCTTAAGATTATAATTCTATCTAATACCTATCTAATAATAATAATAAATCTATTCTAATTAATCTACTCTACTTATTAATTATTATTTTTCCAAAAATTTGCCGCCCCTAGATTTTGCCACCCTGAGCTATAGCCCACATAGCCCCCCGGAAATCCGCCACTGGTTATAGTAAGTCTTATTGTAACAATTCATGCCAGTAACCGGATATTAGGCGATTTATGTTGGTACATCTTAAAATAGTAAATAAGAAGATTTTTTTTATATAGGTACGTCAGCCATTCTATTAACGGATGAGAAAATATTCTTCGCCAAGGTTGAATCGAAGGTTGTCCTGAGCAAATGATGTTAGTCACCGCGCTTCGGATAACTCCGATTTGCAGGAAATAATTTGCGTTTCCCGTTTAATTACGTTACGCCGAGGAGCCAAACGCTTCGCTTCTTTTTATCTTGTTAGATTTGTAATAGAATATAGAGACGGTAGCGATGTAATGCAATTCTCACAAGGCTTCTCGCAGCCGATTTTCAAAACATCCCATAAATATCTTTATGTGTGGGATGTGGGGAAAGAAAATTCAGCAAAATATCGAATATTCGATATTACAATTTTCCTTATTTATGTGGAAATTCAAACGTGACGTCGGTCGTCGCGTTCACTGCATCGTTTCGTAGCAGTGGATCGAATATGGGTTCGACACGCAAAGCGTAATTACCAAAGCGCGGATTTATAAGCATAAAAAATTACAAAATAAGCCCATAAAAATGCATAAAAATCTTAGAAAATAAACATATAAAATAGCATAAAGATTAGAGTAAGCACAAAAACGCAGAAAAAGCATGAAAAGGCATATTTTATTTTTTATGAACATACAGAAAAACAAAACAAAACATAATTTGATTAACAAGAACGCACTATAGGTAAATAAAAGTAATATTTTAATAACATAGGTTTTAGTGATTAATATTAATAACAATAACAATTAATAACAAATAATGATTACTGCTCATTATTAAATGAACTAATAATTAAATGTTTTTCTAAATTTTCAACGGAAAATCCCATTCTCCTATCACTGACCACATTTTTTAAGTGTGAAAATCTTCTCTCCACATCCGCACTTGTAATCGGTGCATATTTAAATTTGGGAACAATTGTAATATTTATCAGCAAATCTTCCACGAAATCTCCTTTTAAAACTGTTGATATTTTTTGTAACTCACCAAACCCTTCATTTTTTGACAAAACTGCATCACATTTTTTTTTAATAATCTCTCCTATAGATCCCCTTACGTTTGAGACGTCGTTCCTAAAATCTTCAACTATTTGAACCGCATCTACCAAACTTGTGTCCTTTGCTTGGAGTTTATCAATCGCTTTATTTACAAAACTGTAGTTGGTTGTTAGGAATGCTAAATTTTGTACAACTCTCCTATCTTTAAGAGCTTTGTGGCATTCTTTAATTGCCTCTGACACATTTTCGGGAAACTCTAACACAAGCTCCTTAAATGAATCGAAATGGTCGGCATAATAGCAGCCAACATCTAGCCACGTACCCCTTCTAGTTATAACCGGTGCCGGAGGAAGAGGTACATTTGGCATTCTTTCCCTAAACATTTCAACCCTCAGTGGAGCTTTTAGGAAAATTTTCTTCCCGGTTTTGATCAAATCATTGACCAGGGGAAATTGCAGTCTAATCGTTTCAGCAACTCGATTAAAACCATATGCCAAACAGGTGCAATGCATTAATTGCCCATAAAATACTTTTAAATTAGAATATGCCTTCAACATATATGCCGCGGCATCAGAAAGCATCAATAATAATTTATCATTTGATACGGGGTTTGGCATAAAAAAGTGTTAATCCATCGTGAACGTATTTGGCAACGGTATTGCCATTTGTTTTTCTAACTGCTTGGAACTAATTAAAACTGCATTGGTTGAGACTTCGTTTAATATTCCAATCAATAAATGGGCGATGTACCGACCACATGAATCAGTAGTTTCATCTACACAGAACCATATGTAATTGTTGCCAATTGTCTTTTTTATTTCCTCAATAGTGTGTTTATATACTTGCTCGACATAGTTTTTGCTAATGGTTGATTCGGCAGGAATATGTCTATCGGCGTATTTTTGTAAAAAAGATTTAAACCTACTATTATCTAGTTTTTTTAACGGAATGTTAGACGGATTGTAACGGAATGTATTGCATAAATCAATGTAAAATTCCTTTTCATTCTGTATAGCAGAACTCGCAAAAGACTCGGAAATAGTTTGTTGTGTACTCAGGGTACTGCTTGCAGATTAGTGTTGTTTTTTAAAAATTTCCAGGTGATCTGTTGTTTTGATATGTTGTGTTATGTTATTTTTTTTTCTCGCAGTTAATCTACAACATAATACATGCTTGTACCTAGGCCAATAGCAACACAAAATAAAACTTACCGGTTTGATACAAGCTCTGCAAATTAATTTGCCGTTCTCATATTTTAATTCAGAATGTCCACGTATCCATTCATCGACGGAAGGTTTTACTTTCGGCAGTTTATACATGAAAACTTATAAACACGTAATACACACAAGGCACAAGCCCAACGCACTGAAGATTGAGATAAATTGGACTGAATTGATTGCACACTTGCCCCAGATGCGTTCTGTGCACGTAAAAATAGGGTAATCCCCGAAATAATCAAGCTTTGTTTACCAAATATCATGTACGCATGCTCACTTTGTTGATGATTTTGTGATAACCAAGCACTCTAGACGTAACGGAGTAATATTAATACTGAATTCTCATTACAATAATGTGCAACAAAATATATTCCTAGCCAATATAAATAATATGCTATAAAATTGAGAAACAAGCAAATAAGCACAAAAAATAAGGAAAAATGCACAAAAAATTCATTTCAGCAATTATAAGCTTAAAAACTGAAAATATGCAGAAAGCACAAAAAAAATTGTCACGTTCCTTCATTTGCTGAAATTCGTATAGATACGAGTTTATTTTGGTCTGCTATTAAAACTGATGTATAGCATAATACCTAGAAATCCGCGCCTTGTAATTAGCAGTAACTGAAACTAAAACTGAAAGATATTTTCTAAGCATTTGTTTACGTGTTTGTTTTACGTGTTGTGGTAATCCATTCCGGACAAATTCAAATTGGTGTTCAGAGTTGTACACATCAATAGGCGCAATTGCAGGCGCTGGCAAAAACTAATATTATTATAATTACAGCACCGTTTGGGCATTACACAGCATAATGTCTCACATTGGCGGGCATGAAACCATTGGTTGTTTAAAATTTTAATATATATATATATACATATATATATATATATATATATATATATATATATATATATATATATATATATATATATATATATATATATATATATATATATATGTATATATATATATATATATATATATATAATTATGAACTGTACAAATTTTGAATGTAAAATTTTATACCGTGAAATTTTTTAACTCTGAACATAGTCAATACAACGTCCCTATGTTCAATTTTACAAAACACATGTCAACAATTTGCGAGTATTAGCAATGCACCCAATTATACCATAAACCTGTCAAAAATTCTATCAAACTAGCTATCATTTGAGATCGTTCAAGTAAGTCAAGTAATTTTTGTGAAATTTATTTTATACCATGCAAATCAGAGCAAAAGTAATGTGCGTGACGTTTTTCAGTCCCTTATCCCGATAGCCAACTCCATTAATGGGAACCATTTTTAACATTATTTCAAAATTTAAGAACCACGTATCGCTGAGTATAAACACCATAAACGAATTAGAACAAATAATTAATCAAGTAACAGGAACAGATAAGGAATGATAGTATATACAGGGTGAGTTGTTTCGGATGTTTAGCATGGGGATCTCGGAAACTAGCGGAGATAGAGGGACGATTAAATGGGGAAAGAATTGCAGTTTTACGAGTTCAATTTCATGAGCTTTTTGTTTTTTCTAAAAATTGCATGGCTAACTGGATATCTCGAAAAAATATATTTTTTGTTATTTTGTTCGGTGCCTATGGCTCTGTTATTATTGACTTTAGAAAAAATGTGTAAAGGAAAAAGTTATAGGAAATTATGTGCTTAATAATACAGTCTCACCCAGGGGTCCCCAAACTACGGCCCGAGGGCCACATCCGGCCCGCGTACAGATTTTGTCCAGCCCGCGGAGACCTAGCATACTTGAAAACTCCTTTTAGAGAACATATTTTTTATAGCAAATTAAATTTAGTTTACTGAAGTATTCTAATTTTATGTTGAATAATTAATAATATGACATCTACATTGATATGGTTATGGGCTAACTACTCATAACATTGTTGTAGGCTTATTGTTATTGTTTTTGTGATAAGTTGGATAAAGAAACACAGAATTGTAATGAGTAAAGACATGTATAATATGCAGAAAATTTAACTTCAGTATATAATAACTAACAAATTATGTAAATGAATCCAACTAACATTTTATACATTTTAAATAAAAACATAACTTATAACAAGCATAATGACATATGAAATACTAATGAGATTTATGTAATTGAGATTTTCCACTGACAATAGTTTGTAGTTGTGGACTAATTTTACTTGTACCAATTATTAAAAGAGATTTAAGATGCTCATCAGTTAATTTAGATCTGTAAACATTTTTTGTGTACTTCATTTTGGAGAAGGTCTTCTCACACAAATAAGTAGTACCAAAAACAGAAAACAGCCCACGAGCAAATTTATGCAAATTATCAAAATGTGTTAGTAGAAGACTCTTATAAAATTCCAACAAAGATGAGTTTTGATATTTGTTCTTAATTATATCACTGCACTGTAGATCAATTATTTCCATTTGAAGTTCCGGGGCTAGGGTTTCAATGTCAGTATCAAAAGGATTCTGAAAAATCTTAATTTGATTCGCAATGGCATCAAAGTCCGAGAAACGAGTATCAAAATTTATTTTCAAAGCACTCAAAGTTTCGATTCCAAAATCGATAGGAAACTCAGTCTCAGTGGTGTGGCTGAATATTTCACATGTTTTAAAATGTGAAAAACATTTACTTCGTAGTTGTGATTGAAACAGTATCAATTTCTTCCGGAATGATTTGATATTAGTGTATAAATCAGGAAGATGCTGGTTTTCTCCTTGCAATCTCAAATTCAGTTCGTTCACATGTTTTGTCAAGTCAACATAGAATGCTAACTTCCACAGCCATGCGTTGTTTTGTAATTCAGTAAGAGGGCGATGCTTTTAATTCAAAAAAATTTCGATCACTGCTCGAAGTTCAAAAATGCGCTGAAGGACTTTCCCACAACTAAGCCAACGTACGGCAGTATGATAAGGTAAGTCATTTTCTCCAATCTCTTCAATAAATTATCGGAATTGTCGGTGATTCAGCCCAAAAGATCTGATAAAATTAACAGTTGATATGACTGGTTTCAGAACTTCAGACATATCCAAACATTTTCCGCACAAAGACTGTTGATGAATGATACAATGTAAGACTAATGGTTTTGAACCACCGTCATTTTCTACAGCCTTTGACACAAGAGCGACCACTCCTTTATCTTTACCACTCATGTTTTTGCCTCCATCAGTTGTAATACATTTCAAGTTTTTCCATCGAAGGTTCTTTTGATTAATGGCCATTTCAACTCCTTTAAAAATATCTGTACCAGTAGTTGTGCCATGAAGACTATACATATCAAGAAGTTCTTCATGCACTTCATAGCTTTTATCTACTCCTCGAATATAAATCAACACTTGAGCAGTATCTGACACATCCGTTGACTCATCCAAGGCCAAAGGAAACCACTCGACATGTCCATTTTTGTCGAACAGTTGAGAGGATATATTTTCAGCGATGTTTTCTACCCTTCGAGCCACAGTGTTTGCTGACATACTGACAGTTTTTAATAAATTTACCATTTCAGGGCACATTTCTTCGGCTGCTGCAATTATGCATTCTTTGATCATTTCTCCATCGGTGAATGGTTTTCCACGTTTTGCAATTTCAAGAGCCACACGAAAGCTAACCGTAGGCGTCCTGAACGAAAATTTGCTGGTAATTCAAAACTACAGTACGTTGATATGATGAGCTACCTAAGGCATGGCCCTTGGGACTTAGTGGAGGAGTCAGTGTGGCCCTCGGGCTAAAAAGTTTGGAGACCCCTGGTCTAACCGATTATTTTATTTAAGCTATAATTTTTTAGTTATGACACAAACTTGTGTTTTTTCTAATGAAAACCATAGTCGACCATGACTTTATAAAAAAGGCCTCTTTTCAACGATTCCAATGATATATCATATTACACAGGTATTTTTATAAATAATTAAATTATGGCATTTTTTTTCTTTTCAGTTTCGAACTATTCGAAGTCGTACTCTATAGAAACAATTGATAGATACAAACGACAATTATAGGGGTGGCCGATCTTCCGATCTCTGTTTTAGATTTTTATTTATGGGGAAAGGTAAAACATAGAGTGTATCAAACATCGTACGTCACAGTAGATGACCTTAGAGAAGCTGTACTTACAAGTTACAAGTTTTTGCTAATATTGATGGACGCTCCGTTAGAAAAGCAACAAATTCTGTTTGAAAAAGTGTGCATTAATCATAATGATGAACTTTTTGAACATATTTAGTCTTAAATACTTTCCTAACTTTCATTACGTTGTTATGGTACTACTTTTGTTACGTTCTAATATGCTTGTATTGTTTCTAAATTTATCGTTGTCATTCCCTGTTTAGTAGTTTTGGACTTATGTAATTTTGTTTTATCAAAAATTATTTTTATATAAAATTGTAACTCCAACGAAATAAACATTTTACACCAAAATAATAATGTTCATAATTTCGAAATGAAAAGAAATATTTTAATAACTAACTTGAATTTTATTATTTAACGCGTTGCGCATCTATCATTGTTTCCATAGCCTACTTCTTGAATAGTTCGAAAATGAAAAATAAACAATAACGATAATTTAATTATTTATAAAAATAACTATATCAAGTAGTATATCATTAGAATAGTTGATAAAGCACCTGTTTTATAAGGTCATGGCCAACTATGGTTTCCATTAGAAAAAACTTAACTTTGTCTCATAACTCAAAAATTATTGCTTTAATAAAATAATCGGTTAGATTGCATTATTAAGCACATAATTACGTACAACTTTTTCCTTTGCACATTTTTTCTAAAGTCAATAAAAACAGATCCATAGGCACCGAACCAAATATCAAAAATATATTTTTTCAAGATATCTAGTTAGCCATGCAAATTTTCCAAAAAAAAAAGCTCATGAAATTAAACTCGTAAAACTGCAATTCTTTCCCCATTTAGTTTTTTTATTTTTGTTACATTTATTTTCATGTTGTACTGAGATACGACTTCTTTCCATATTGTAATACCTTTCTCTAATTCTTTTTCCGTTGGTGGCAGTAATGTTATGTCGTCAACGAATGCACATTCCCAAATCAGTACCTCTTTCATGTTTTTATGCCCTATCGATAGTTTTTTTTTGTCTTCTCTCTGCATTTCCTTAATTGTGTACTAATTTTAGTAAATTCTACCTGGCATTAATATTCATATTCCTGGTGAATAGCGGCAACTCGCAGTGGTGATCGGCAATCCTGGTGGTTGCAGATGTCGAATCAGTAAATTCGATTAAGTCGGCACCAATTCCCTCGATTCAAAGTCCTGCTGTCCTCGGTTGATCCTCTTCTATAGTTTACGTTCTCGCTGAATCGTTTTTGGGGTTGAAGTTGAATCCTCTTGGACTTCTTTCAGTAGTTCCGTGTTGATAATGATTCCCTAGTTCACGTCGAGTGTTTACAGATGCTCGAACGCAAATAATTACTGTCCCGAAATTGGTTATACCCGCGTAAACAAAACGTAAATCAAACTGTTTTTGAATAACGCGTGAATGTAAATAACTATTGTTCGACGATATTTGTTTCTGTACAACTGTTTTCTTTTTCTCTGCTGACCGACGTGGACGCTCCGGGATCTAAACCGAATCTGATTGTTTATCGCCGTTCAGCCTTTTTAAAACCTCGGCTAAACAAGTGATTTTCGCTTGTTAAAATCCGCCTACGTTGATCCAAATAAGCGTGTAAATTGTCGAGTTACTACCCGAATAAAGTTTGTAACCACGGCAACGAATCAACAAATTATAATTATGATTATAATTATGCATATGCCGGAGAAACCATAATTCCAATTGTGATTTGAATCTATATTCGAGATCCTTATATTTTTTTGCTTCTATGGGAATGTCGAACGTCTTTGTACGATGAGTTTGAATTTTCCATTGTATTTTATACATATTACTGACTCATTACAATTATTTTACGTTAATTGTGCCCTGAATTAATTATAATTCTAGCTATACAAATCTTATTTGACTACCTAAGTAATCCTATTAATATCTAAATACCCTAAATCTAATATATTCAGTATAATTTTCTTTAAACAAAATCCTATCTCACGTATACTATAAAATAACAAATTAAATATATTAAAGAACATCACAGAGATGTTGCAATCATTATTTTGATAGCCTATGTTCAATACTTTAGTGTTATACTTTACTTAGTTTTTGAATTTGGTCATTAATAATTATAGCAAGTGCTAATTCATTTTTTTAATTAAATTTGAATCCATTAATATTTATAATCTGTATAAAATAAACAATAGGTAAATTATGTGTTTTTAATTCGTGTCATGTAGAAAGTTATCCATTGATAACGCTCTTTCTTAGTGTTGATTAAATTGGTTATGGATGCATGGATATTTAAATGATGCTAAATGAACCTGGTGGTTAGATCTGTTGGCTTGAATCTCTTGAGTCTTCTGGTTTCACCTGTGATGTCCATTAAGTTCTATGCAAGTCCTATTTGGGTGGATGACTAGTCTGCTTCGGTAATTTTCGAGGTGTTCTTTTATTTCGTCTTTAATGAAATAAAATAATAATATTTTCTTTGTAACTTTCAAATATTTATTTATTTTATATCTCTACAATTGTTTCCCCACACTGTGGACTTTTTATGTGTAGAATGGAGGTGAATAAATATTTGAAAGTTACAAAGAAAATATTATTAAAGTAATACATTTATCTGCCTAATGAATATGAATGGCAACAATTAAAAGTAAAGGACAAATTGAGCTTGTTACATACACACCTTCCACTTACGATAATAACCACATTAGCCAATTTATTAAATTGCTAAGCAAATTAATTAGTACAGACAGATGTGTATTATACGAGGTGACGTCAAAATATTTCATGAAATAAATTCACTGTTAATGGACATTAATTAATTTGATCAGTTAGTAATGAATTGTTTCAAACTACATTGACATAGTAATCAAGTAATCATTATAAACGTACTTAGGTAGGTAATGAATGAGCGGCAATTTTCTAATTGAGCCTAAATTTTCCCTTATATGTTTGTACACTGCTTTGCATAAAATCTAGGGCAGTCACTATGCAGGTGTGAAAACTTGTTCCTCGCTATAGCATTTATAATTTTAGCAATAAAATGTCATATTAGTTTATGATAGATTTGGATTCTTCACTTTACTATAATTGAATGATAATTCATGGGGCGTAATAATAGAGCATAATGATTTCATTACGCCCTGGAGTGTTTTTTTTTATAAGAGAGGGCATATGGAACAAACTAGCAGAAAGAGAAATAGAGGAGGAAATAATAAATGTAATAAAATACATGTATAAAGAAAACAGAAATATTGCGAAAACAAACAATGAGGAATCAAAAGAATTCGAAACGAAGAAAGGAGTAAAACAAGGATGCGTGCTAAGGCTTTGCTTTACAGAATTGTATTGGATAAGGCAATGAAGAAAGCAAAGCAAAAAATGAAAATGCTAAAAATTGGATACTGGAAAATGGAGATAACAAAAATAGCAGAACTACTTTTCGAGGATGACATGGTAATAATTGCAGAAACAGAGGAAGAACTGCAACACAACATGAAAATAATTGAGAAAGCGATTGTGAAAATAAACATGAAAATAAATTACGAAAAGACAAAAACCATGATAATTGCCAAAGAGAAAAATAAACACGAAATAAAAATACAAGGAAAAGAATCGAACAAGTAGAACAATACAGATATATAGGAACAATCATACAGAGCAATGGTAAATTAGATAATGAAATGGAAGATAAAATAGGAAAAACAGCAAAACTATATAACATGTTTAAAACACCTTTTTTTAGCAAGAAGGAGATATCAAGAGACACAAAAACAGATAGTCAAAAAAGTAATTAGACCAACGCTAACTTACAGCAGCGAAACATGGACGATGACAGGAAAACAAATAAAAAGAATAAATGCCATGGAGTTTACATACTACTGTTTCCTACCCGAGTAATCATATTGCTACAATTGCAAATACCGAAACTAGTCCGCAGTAAAAGAAAATGTTTTACATTCTACTGACCGAATCAGAAACTTTTAATTTTTCATTGAGCGTTCTAAAATTTTTGCCCAATCCGTGTCTACCATAAAATATAACCGAATTGACATAAGTGGACCATGTGCATATATACTGTGCAATAATGTTATAATGACGGTTACAAAATTGCCATAGGGACTTTCCCCTATTATGTGTTTCTTTTCGCAACTGCCAGTGCATTATGTTACGCTAATAACTACAACTAACAAGCGATTAAACGATTTCTTATGGCAACGTATACAATAAGTCGGAAATGTACTCACACCCACCAGTATTATTTATATTAGTGGTATTTTTTTGGTTTATAAGTCAAATTAAGTAATCAATGTTAAACGCTGTATTCTGTTCTCAAT
This sequence comes from Othius punctulatus, assembly GCA_951805005.1. Taxonomy (NCBI): domain Eukaryota; kingdom Metazoa; phylum Arthropoda; class Insecta; order Coleoptera; family Staphylinidae; genus Othius; species Othius punctulatus. The sequence goes on along the minus strand of OX638143.1, from coordinate 73,165,097 downwards.
GTTAGTATAGTATAAGTAGATTGTCACATAAAAGAAAAATGAGAGGATCAATAATAATCATATGTTTAGCTACAGAAGATTTGATTTTTTTTAAATTTATTTGCTTTTGTCATTAAAAAATATGAATGTATTAATGTTGGGCCTCACTTGTTTTATACAGAACTGGTCTACTGATAATAACAATAATATGTCAAAATATGAGTTATACCCGTATAAAGTGTCATACCACACAACATCCAAATCAATGTAAACGTTCTCTTGTTATAAGCAAATTTTGTTTTTTTTTTAAATGAACTGTGGAGCTGAATACTGGCTAAACCAAACGCATTTGTATATAGATAAGATTTGTTAAATCGTCTTCTTCTGATGCCAGTAATCTGTGGTTAAGCCATGTCCACGTAATTTAGAGACACCCTGTATAAAAGAAATGGGCATGAGTAAATAAAAGGACTCGGACAATAGAAATTGAAGAGGTAGAAACTGTAACAAAGATAATAATAATATTATGGAGCTTTTCTGCTAATAAATATTATTTATTATTATTATTATTATTATTATTATTATTAATATACTGACCAAATAATGATGAAAATATAAAAAAAAACAAGTTGTTTTCTGGGCGAAAGTGCAAAAAAAATGAAAAATTAGAAGACGCTATTTATGCCCTTGGGCATTGAGCAAGGGCTGGAAACATAAACAGAGTATTCGAATGTATAACGCGCAAACATGAAGAACGGATGAAATATATCACCGGAAGTAGCTATTCGACTTTTGTATACTACAGCATTTTGTATACAAATATACTTCAATCCGCAATTTTGAAATTTGATATCTCTTTTCTTCATATTCTTATTCCGCGATCTCAGAAACACCCGTACAGGGGCGAATGGGCCATACGGGAAAATGGGAAATTTCCCGGTGGGCCGGTAGGCATCCCGAATGTTGGGCCCGCAGGCTCCAGATTTTTTTTCTGGAAAATCCGACGACAAGTTTATTAATAATCTTGATTTAATATGACTATGTGGTGGTTTGATTAGCTTTTTGCACATTTTAATAAAATTTTCTAATTTGTAAGGAAAATGTAAATATAGTCAAATTTTGGTATTTATAATAAGAATTTCATAATTTCTAATGAACATTTTGTAATCTCTACTGAAAAGTTCGTAATTTCCACCTAAGTTTATTTTCATAAAATGTTCTACGAATAACTATAAACATTTTAACTTGAACAACTTGAAAATACCAATGACATTTTGAATTTTACAGTGAAATTTTGGCACTTTACAATAAATTTTCATAATCGCTGCTTAAATGTTGTAATTTATAATACGAATGTTGAATATTTTACATTTTATAGTGAAATTTATCAATTAACAATCAAATTTTCTTGAAGTTATTGCAATTTTGTAATTTAGAATGATGAAAGTCACAACGAAAATTACATAATTCCAATAAAACTTATTTATTACTTTATGATTGTTTTCTAATTCCATTGAAATATTGTATTCATAATAAAAACTTTATAATACGAATGTTGAATATTTTACATTTTACAGTGAAATTTATCAATTAACAATCAAATTTTCTTGAAATTATAGCATTTTTGTAATTTAGAATGATGAATGATGAAATTCACAACGAAAATTACATAATTCTAATAAAACTTATTTATTACTTTATGATTGTTTTCTAATTCCATTGAAATATTGTATTCATTATAAAAACTTTGCAATTTTTACTACAATGTTCCACTTTAAATTCAACATTTACAAATTCTAAAACTTCTGTAATTTACAATTAATTCTCCATAAATTCTATTGAAATACTGAAATCCATCATCAAAATTTCGTAACATTCATCATAGTGCTATTACTATTTATGGGGTTTTCGAAGAAATTTTTGTGATGTGTAGTTAAAATGTCAAAATTTCATGTTTTTGTTGAATTTAAAAAAAATGTAATCAACATTTTACACCTTCCAATACATTATTTGTAAGTTTCTATGAAATGGTTAATACATTTGCAAGGAATATGATTTCTGAGGAAAGACGGTATAATATCCAATAAAAAACTCGCAAGTTCCATTGATCGTGACAATTTATGAAGTAAATTTATGAAGTCTGGTAATTATATTAAAAATTTCTAATGAAAATTTTGTAATTTCCAATTCATTGCAATTTACAAGCGAGATATTTCCATGAGAATTTTATGGTTTGATGAACTTGCAATTTGTAATAAAATATCAAAATTTGTCATTTGCAACGAAAACTTCATAATTTCTCTTTGTAATTTTGTACTTACTTTTGTATTTTGCATTAAAATTTTTGCAAATTTCTGTCAGAATATTAATAAAATTAATAAAAACTCGCAGGTTCCATTGATATTTACAATTTATGAAAAGTCTAGAAATTATATTAAAAATTCTTATGAAAATTTTGTAATTTCCAATTCATTACAATTTACAACTAATAAATTTTATAATTTCTACTAAATTCTATCATTTATCATGATAACTTTGTTATTTCCTTTGAGTATTGGAATTTATAATATATATTTTTTACTATCATTTAAAAAATGAAATCAAATTAAGTTTCATGTTGATTTTCATTAAGTTTTTATATTTATTTTTTATGTGTATATTATGCAGGTTCTCCCGCTAATAAACATTATTATTATTATTAACATAATTTTCAATATAAATTGTATAATTCAAATGGCAATTTTGTATTTTGATTAATATATTACAATTTTAATTACAATTTGTTATGTAAAATTTGTATAAGTAATAATGTTGAAAATTACATTTCAATTTTTGTCTTATTTTTTTTCCTTCTATGTTCAATAAATTTTTTGCAAATAACTAAGAATATTTTAACAACTTTGTGAGGGATATGCTTCCTGAATAAAACTCCAATAATTAAAAAAAATTGCAGGATCTAATTAAACTTTGTAATTTATAATGAAGATTTTGTAAATTATAATTAAATTTTCTTAGTCAAAGCATGGCAAATTTTAATTACCTAATCTTTTTCATATTTTATTTAATATGATTGAAAGCAGTACTGAGCGCACACTTTAGGAACCTCTGTATTAATAAATAAATAAGTATTGTGAAAAACTTATGGTATTAAATTTTATATAATTTTTTTCTTTATGGGGAGTGATCTGTCGTAGTTATGTAATCTTTTTATTTGATGTTAACAATGTTATTTGACGTTATTCGGGTTAACTGATCTTAACCCGACTAGTTTCGGATTTTATAAGCCATCCTCAGAGGTGTTATTTAAAAAAAAATATATTCAATATTAAATTATTTATTGTAAAGTATTTTTAATTTTTACATATTTGTCAAATTTTGAAGTATGATTATTATTTTGATTATATGGTATTATTGCAATTTTATATGAATGCAAAATGGGCCGGCAAAAGTTCGTTCCCTGGCCGCTTGTATGTTGCCCATCCGCCCCTGACCGGTAGTAGCTATTCGACTTTTGTATACTACAGCATTTTGTATACAAATATACTTCAATCCGCCATTTTGAAATGTGATATCTCTTTTCTTCATATTCTTATTCCGCGATCTCAGAAACACCCTTACACTCAATTTCATACAATTTAGCGACAAAATATTGCATGCTTTAAGGGGGCAAGTGCCTGTTAAAAAAAGTAGCGTTTTTGACTGTTTGTAATGGTAATGGTTTGAGTAATGGTCAAGTTAATAATGAAAGTACGGAGGACATATTTTGCACACTCATAGATGAAAGTACAATAGATGTTCCTATAGCATTAGATTTGAGTAATCAGTTAATAACATTACAAAAGTTGCTATAGAAAGTTGTTCATTTTACTGTTGTAATATTGTAATGTTCGATGCGTAAATTGAACATTCTAACATTATAAGAACCTAGTTTATAGTGTAGTAAACAATATGCCAAAAATAAAATAATAACTTTTTGTACCATTTCGTCGTAATTAATTATATTCGGCACCTCTGTAGGCACGTTTTTATATCAATTTCCAGCGCGGTAGTGTGTCGCCACCTATATGAAATCCATTACAGCTAGGCGACGGGGCGTTGACGATCACGAGAGGAACTCAGGAAATTTGAGGCCCCAACGTTGTGAAGAATATTGTGTTATACGATCATATTTTGCAGTCAGGCCCGCTGCGTGGGGGTGTGCATGCTGTGCTCTATGAGGCGACATGGCGCCTCATAGAGGAGGCGCCATTTCGCCACGATAATTAATAATCTCTGTAATTGTCATACGTTAACTTTTGCGATATAAAATTTTAATGAAAAGTATATTCACCATTATATTTAGTCGTGAAAACTTTGGTGTGAGGGGTTTAGGTGTGTAAATACGTAGTGGGAACGCTCTACTATTACAATATCAGTATTTTACACAAGGTAGTTTGTAGTTTCAATATTTTTTATTGTGTTTCAACAAAACAAAGTGTAAGGCGAGCAAGTAAATGTCTGGCATTTTTAAAATAAATAACTGTGAACCCCGTAACCTATAGATGTTGGAAATATGTCAAACAAGTTATATTAAGCCGAAAACAAAAAAAAAGACGATTACAACGACGAAGAGATCCAATATACATTGTTTTTACTAATTGTGACGATATAGAGTACATATTGACATGTAGTACATGAAATTAAATATACCAAGAAATATAAAACATTTTCATCACGTTACGGGTAAAAATAAAATAAAACTAAGATATATATTTTAGATATATATTTTTTAACGATTCACACAACAAATACTAATATAAAAAAACAAAAAACGTAATGCACTAGTGTATTTAAACTAGTGTAAGTTAACTAGTGTATTTAAACTATTATTGTGATTAACTCAATATATATTTGAAAGTTTTTTATAAAGTTTCATTTTGTGAAATTTAACTAAATACCAACATAAAATAGATTTAATTTTGTTTTTGTTTCGCAATAGCCTCTTCGATGTAAACAAGATCTCTTATAGGCATATTCCGCTGTTTTCTAGAGTCTACGAGTTCCGGTAATACACACTCATTATAAAATTGAATTAACGGTTTTTATGTTATTTGTCCAAAACACATCATCTTTAAAAATTGTTTCGGTTTTTATACCCTTGCGGGTCCACACACCAAAGATGCAATAATTATATTGCATTTAATCAAAAATAATGCAAATAATTATATCACGAATTTTGTATAATTGTGACATTTCAGTTGACAGCATAGCACACCAGATGTACAGAGATCAAGTGTGATTATTACTTATTAGTCAATTCGAGTTCTGATTATCAGCTATTAGGCGGTCGCTAGGATAGGTCAGAAAGCATTATGAGTGATATAATCGTCTAAATTTCGTTTGACAATTAAAAATAAACAATTTTCAAGTGACCGAATATTGCCACTTTAAGTTATTCAGTAATAAAAAATTTAATTTTGAATTTTATATAAAATTTAATTTTGAATTTTATATAAAATTTAATTAATTCATTCATTAAATTAAATTAAATGTAAATGTTATCATTAATTCAAATAAGTCCAGAGCTGAACAACATACCTTGTATATTTCCGGACTTATCTCAGTTAATGAAAAAAAGAGTTACACCACTTTCGTTTACAACGGCTCATATAAAAATATGCATAGTAGTTAATGCATCTCTTTCAAAGTACCTAATATTATAGTAGTATATAATTATTTTTCATACTTCCTTATTATTCAATATCTCTCTAGGGGGAGATTCAATTGCATCTACCCTCAAGTCACCTTGATTTATATCGGTGTACTCATTCTGTAAACAAGAATGATATAATTTTATAATGCATTTAAATAGTACAACTTATATATATATTTTAATGTTCTAGAAAAAGAGCCCAAGACTATATCAACTTCAATTGTTATGTAACCATCAGTAAACATATCTATTATTAAATGAGACAGTCTTAGCTAGAAGTTTGTGAAAAACATATTTTTTGCACTACTAGCCATAAAACACATCATTGTGTCATGTATCAAAGTACTGTAAAGTTGATGTTTATGATTAGTAGTTAATTTTTTTTTTGTAGTATTATTTTGTACTTACTGGTAGAGTTAATACAATTTTTTCTTACCAAGGTAAAAAATATATGTTCGTCTGAGGCTACATTTTTCTTTTTTTACTAAGGTAAGAAAAAGTATATTTTATTACTGGTTAAAAAAATATCCACAGATCCACAGTAAGCGACAACAAAATTCCAAAATCTGACAGTCGCTTTTTTTAATTTAAAACACTTCTAATTGTACTAGTAGTGCAAAAAATAGTAAATAAATATATATCATGAGCAGTCACTCATATAATTCACTTACCTTTCTTTTAGATGGAAAACACTTCCTCTTTATTCGATGTGCGCTTAATCTAAGTCGGCGTTTAGTGCCTTTTCTATAGTCCGAAACCGGTTCATTCATATTTAGTCACTTTTAGTGTCGATTTACTGTCGATATTTCGCAGGGGAAGTTGTAATACCTTCTAGCGGGAGCACCGAGAGTACAGGCCTTTACTCACAACACTAGACATATGCTACCGCGGAGTTGTTTACGCAGAATGTTACGCTCTACAAAAAACTGCAGTAGTTTTTTTTCACCTCGTTTAGTTTCTGCATTAGAAACGATTAAATATAAGGAAGCAAATTACATACTACTATATTTTTAACACGAATTGTAATATTCTAATTACTGTATCATTTTTAGCGAAGTCTATATATACCTACAGAAATCCTTTGCTGTGAATATTGGTGTTGTACTTGTAAAAATAATGAAATATATCCGTAACAGCGTTCGACGGGAAGCGGATATTTGCGGCTCTTTACCTTTGATGCGATTTTCATATGAAGGGCTATTAATATTGTACTCGCGGTCGCCTGGGTACTGTCCTGTATTCACACTCAAGTTTCGTTGAAAGAGACAACTATATAAATTCCGCTGGCCATCCCTTTCTAAAAATGACGCCCCAAGAGTTGCCTATCTCTATACCCCTCTCACCGATCCTCTTCAGGTGAAACAGTTCGTCGCGGCACTTGGCGCCTTAAGAATATATTTCTTTCTGCGCAACGAGTGTGTGTTCTAACCGCCATATTGGATCTGCCATTTTGAATTTTTCCAAAGGCCATATTTTATTTGACAATGTACATCATAACGAATATAATGAGATCTTAAACTTGATTATAGGTTGTTATAATTTTTGTCGAGAGCCGGTTGAAGTTGAAAGTCGCAGATATTCTTAAATGTATAATTATAATTGCCAAAAATATCGCAAATGATCAAAAACGCTCATATTTTGCTATTAGCAAAAAAAAATCTAAAAAAATATTCAGTTCGTCCCTACATACAGCATGGCTATATTTGTTATAATATTAGTAGAGATCCAATTAAAAGAAAAGTGTACAGTTTCTCTCGTATTTGAGACAATTTTTGAAGATTTTGCTAGAACTTTTAGTGAGATTCCGCGAGCTGTTTTTAAATTTCACATAAATTTTTAATCCAAATCTAAATAGACAACAATGTAGAGGTTGAAAAATGTCATCAGAAAACTTGAATAAATACAGGGTGTTCCATTTAAAAAAATGTTTGTTTTTGTTATTCCGCAAAATTGAGACACCTTGTATATTTGAAAATAATTTTACGGCATAAAGATTTTTAAACCAATAACTTTTTGTACGAAACATTTTTTCTATCTCTCACGAGAAAGGCGCTAGCAAAGCCCGACGCACTGTTGCAGGACCCTGTATATATATATATATATATATATTCAATTCTTCATCTCAGGCGTACATAATATATGTTTTTGTAATTTGTTCTCTCTTTAGTAGAGAACCGGGTATTCGCCAGGGTCAATTAGCAATCAAAGAAAACAGTATATACATATATGGGTAATTATCAGACTATTTAAAATGAAAACTTACAATTAATGTGTGTTGTATATGAAAGATTGTCATTAAACTTTTCGTGACAGAAAAAAATATTTTATAATTACATTTGTTTTAAGAACATATATCTAGATTATATGTCTAGATAATACTTTTTCTTTATTTTTATGTTATTTTGTCATTCCTGGATAAATCTATTAAAAAGGAATAAATATTACTGAGACCGTCGGTATCAGATTTAAATTTCATGCTATTTTTGATGTCTTTTTTAATATGATACATCTCTAGAAAAAGTCTCCCTTTTTAAGAGTTGCAATAATCTACCACAGTAGTGTTTTTGAAATCAGGTCTATGGTCAAAATTATTGGAGTGTATAGCTAAGGCACATGATTTTTTGTTGAACTTACAATCGCTTCTATGTTGGGTTAATCTAGATTTCAACCATTGGGTTGATTGTCCGTAATACGCATGGTTACAATTACTGTTTCTTGTTTACATATATCTTTTAATTTTGTGAAACATTTATTATATATGAGCCGTTTATTTTGAAAGTGGCTTAAGTCCATTTTCATCTTTTGTCATGTTGGCACTTGTGACATTTATAATTTATGCTGAACTGTAAAAAAACTAAATCGGTATTGAAATATACTTAGTACATTTGAAAATTTTATATCACGTACATTTTCAAAATAATATATATACTGAAAATCCTAATTTTTAAAGTGACCTAAGTCCACTTTTTATTAACGATGTCAAAAAGTGCGGCCCAAAATGTTGAAAGCAGTGATGAAGGTAATTTAAATTACGTTTTGATATTACATTGAAATTTAAAAAATAATATTTAATTTAAAGAAATTATTAAACCCATGGGAAAGCATAAAATAACAAGATTTCTTGATTCTGAAAGTGAAGAGGAATTAAACTCATACAACAGATTTAAAAAAAGAAGGAGAATTTTAGAACTTCATTCTTCAACAGAGGAAGAGGAAGTCATTGAGAATGAGAATTTACAAAACAGCACCTTCAAAGAAGGATTCAGAGAACACAGAAGTGGTACTTATATTCAGAAAATTCGTAAAATTAAACGGAATTCAGGGAAAAGATACAATACACAATCAGGAAAAATTATTCCTGCCAAAGTTTTTCAAAATGAAGATCGCCAATGCCGAAAAGACTGCTTGAAAAATTTAAATGAAACAGAAAGAAAACGTATTTTCGAAATGTTTTGGAACTTAGGAGACTTTAATAAGCAAAATATATTGCTATACGAAGCGACCGGACGCAAAGTTGTAAAAAGAAGACGTCAGAGAAACGGAAAAGGTTCATGTAGAAATGAGAGTTTTACGTATTGGTTAAATTCTAAAACATGCAAAGTTGCTGTTTGTAAAAAAATCTTTTTAGATACTTTTCAAATAAGCGAAGGACGATTGAAACGTGTATTAAAATCTAAAAACGTTGGCAACGATTTACGTGGGCATTTGCCTGGATCGTCGAGAGAAATATGTGATGAAGCAAATATGATTGTTCAAAACCATATTAACAGTTTCCCGAAATTTGAATCCCATTATACTAGGGACCATAATCCCGACCGAAAAAATCTTCATCCTGATCTGACTATAAAAAAAATGTTTAATTTTTATGAGCTTCACTGTGAAGAAAATAATTTAAAAGCAGTTAATGAATGGACTTATAGAAAAATATTCAAAAAGGATTTTAATCTACATTTCCACCAACCACGCAAAGACACATGTCAAAGATGTGATCTATTAAACATTAAAGTCAAAGCATCAGAAAACCACGAAGAACAGAAAAAACTTATGGAAGAACATGATATTCATTTGAAGCTAGCAGAATCGGCTAGAAATGCGTTAAAACAAGATCAAGAGCGAGTATCAAGTAATCCATCTCATTATTTTGGCTTTTAATTCGATTTTCAGAAAGCGTTACCATTCCCAAAGTTAACTACTTCAGTAGCTTATTATAAATGTAACATGTATATTTTAAATGTAAGCATACACAATTTCCACAACGATAATCTATACATGTACGTTGGGATGAAACAAAACCTTCTAGAGGTTCCCAAGAAGTGACATTTTGAGACACCTAAAAACCCTGAAAGGTGAAAAACACATCATTTCATATAGTGACATGTGTGGAGGACAAAATAGAAACATAAAAATATCTTTAATGTGGTTAAAAATTCTATCGATGGGAAATGATGTGGAAATCATAGACCACAATTTTTTAATATCAGGGCATTCATTTTTACCTAATGACAGAGATTTTGGCGTTATAGAAATGTCGTTAAAAAGAAATCAGTTATTGTATGTGCCACAAGATTATTATAATATAATTAAAAAATGTAGAAAAGGTAATACTTTCATACTAAATGAAATGAAACAAGAGGATTTTATATCCACAAGACTCTTGGAAGAAGCAGTTTACAAAAGATCCAAAAATACCAACGGAGAAAAAATAAACTGGCTTCAAATATGCAGGATTTTTAAGAAATGAACCATATAAAATTTTATACAAAATAACCATTAATGAGAACGCAGAATTTAAAATTCTTGATTTATTGCCACGTCGGGGTAGACCTATTTGGGAATATTGTATTGCCATCGTTATATAAAAGTATAAGAAGCATCACATCACTAAAATACCGACACATGATGGACTTATTGCGGTATATACCTCCAGAACACCATAACTACTTCAAATCACTCCCGCATACAGAGAATGTTAACGAATAACTTGTTACTAAATTTATTTCTATTATCTAAAAATATAATTTAAATGTTTTTTTTCTATTTTTTAAGCTATATGTAACGGACTTTCACTTTTTGTAAAAAAACAAATTTTTATTTTGAAAGTGACCTAAGTCCTTTTAAGGTAAGCAAGGTCATATTATACACTTAATATTAGCGACTTTTTAATAGGATGTATAAAATTAAATCTTTTAAATGCGATTTAACATTGCAAGTCAACCATATATCTTACGTATATTTTTAATTTTGTAAAAACGCAAAACCTTAAGTATTTCAAATTAAAGATAAATGGACTTAAGTCACTTTCAAAATGAACGGCTCACATTGTGTTCACGTTATAGGGTCCAATTTTAATGTTATCATTACTAAGTGTAGAAATTAGGCGTGGTGAAAGGTTCTCGATATAAGGAAGTTTTTTGTAAATCATTTCCGGTTGATTGATTGTTGATAGAATATTTTTATTGATCATTATATCGGTTCTTTGGTGGTACATTATTTTATGTACAAGTCATTTTGGGAAACTGTTCTGAATCATTATTTTTGACAATAATTTTAGGTTTTTTGTTATGAAAGATGGGTGACATATTTTGTTTATCCTGTTTTTAATGCTAAAATTACATTTACTTTAACATTGAGTGGTGCATGGGATGTGTAATTGATATATCTACCTGAGTTTGTGGGTTTTTTATACCAGTCAAGGATTATACTATTATCTGGTCTTATTATAAGGGTGTCTAAGAAAGGTATTTTGTTATTTTGTTCTTGTTCTATTGTAAATTTTATGTTTGTATTCAACTTATTGAAAAATTCAACTATATTTTGCACCATACATGATGGGATTGCCATTATTAGATCGTCTACATATTTTTTAATGAAAAAAGGTGTATAAGGTAAGGTTATAATTACATCATCTGGAAGGTAATCCATTGTTATCGTGGCCAAAATAGGGCTAAGAGGGGAGTACCGAAAATTTGTTCGTACGTCACTTCTTCATAAGTGAAATGGCTATATTTGCATATGAGTGTTATTAATTCAATGAACATGTCTTTATCAATATCTGTGTGTGGTGTTATCCTTTCAAAGTTGTCACGTATTATCTCTGTTACTACGTCCATTGGTATTTTGGTAAAAAGAGAGATAACATATAATGATATAATCACATGATCTTTAGGTAGTTTCAGATTATTAAATTCAGCAGCAAAACTGAAAGTGTCGATTGCATTATAATTTGTTCTGTTAAAAAATGCTACATGTAAAATCTTGGCTAGGAAATTGGAAAGTTTATATGTCGTTGCATTCATGGACGAAATAATAGGTCGTAATGGTATATCTTTTTTATGGATTTTTGGAAGTTTTAAAATATGAGGATTTGAGAAAGTTTTCTCAAAAGGAAGGATTTGAGTTTTTTTATGTATTAAATTTGGACAATCTTTCAAAGTTTGAATTACTTTTCTAGAATATGATTCAATTGGATTTTTTTAAATATTTAAATGAGGACCAGATGTTAATAAATTAAGAACAGAAGACATATATACATCTATGTCTAATATTACTAATACGTTTACTACTTTACTTACTGTAAACGTAATTCCATTGATTAATATAATTACTGTTTTGAAGATTTTTTTCCACACCACTATGCAAACATATGTTAACAGTTTCTCGCCTACAAAATTTGCTTATAATAAACTAATCTCGTACAATCTCGCAGTTTACAGCTACGATAGAAACAAAACGGCTATTTTATAATTTTTGAATAATAATGATTGTCTCTATATACTGGCATTTGTATGGAAACATGTTGTTGACTTTTCGTGAATATAAAACATTAACGGCGATTGTAACTTGGCATGAATTACATATAACACATTATTACGTGTACAACAATGCTATCGCACACAATTTTAACATTTTCGTGCATTAAATATTTATTATAGCATTGACTGCTTGACATAAATAGCTTTAATAATTGCGGAGGTTCATGAAAACGAAAACGAGATCACGTAATAGAGAAGCTAATTTATATGCAAATTCTAGCGAGAGCCTGTGAACCGTAAGCTATAAGTTCTTCGAGAATATATTCTAATTTAATTAACTCAATTAACTATGAACCTTTATTTTTTTCTTTTTAACGGTATTGTGTAGTCTGATTTCTACATGTGTGTGATTCTTATAAATTAGAACAGTTGGAAGATATTTAACACACATTAAATTTACCGTATAGATTGTTATGTGAATACTCTTAAAACGTAATATGATGTGAGATACTGTCTGAACTGTATAACGACGTGATATGAAGTTCGCATTTGCGGACGTGAGATGTTACATAGAGAAAATAAAAATAAAATAATGCACAAAAATAAAATTGAAATATTTATTTTGTTTCATCTGTCGATTTTGTTTTATAAAAATACAAACTTATATATGAAATTTCCGACCGTTATTTATTATTTGTTTTAGAGTAATCACGCGATCAACATTTATTTTTAAATTTCCGCTTCACATTATTTCTCTTTGATTGATAATCCGAGACTGTATATTTATATTTTCCTTATTTATATAGAATAGTTTATATAGAAACAGAAACGACAAGTCCATAATAGACTACTCTTTAACAAACAAAGCACAAGTGAAGGAAGTAATGAATATTAAAGTCAAAAGAGGTAGCGAAAATGATAGTGACCACAATCTTCTAACAGCACGAATAAAAACAACAAGAAGGGAACCGAAACAAACACAGAAAACAGTCTATAAGAAAGTAAGAATAGAGAAATTTTGAATATACAAGCTAAGTGACAAACAAGTAAGGGAAAACTACCAGGAATCAATATAAGAACAAATAAGAAGCACTCAAAAAAGCGGAAGAACAAAAGTAGAAGATTTATGGGTCAATTTCAAACATATAGTAAGAGAGGCAACAAAACACGCCTGTGGAAACACTAAAAGTACACCAAACAAGAAACAAACAAGCTGGTGGAACAAAGAAATGAAGGAAGAAGTTAGGATAAAAAAACAAAAATGGAAGAAAAAATACCTAAGCACAAAAAACGAAGAAGACTACGAAATATACAAGCAGCAAAGAAGAGAGTAAAGGCAATAATAAGGAAGGAAAAAGACAGAAAATGGTAGGATTTTGGAACCTAATTAGAGGAACATTTTAAAGGAAATCAAAAACTATTCTACAGAACACTGAAAAGCTGCAGAAAGGAAAAAGAAACAAACCTAAAGCTACTCAAAAATAAACATGGTGTATTAATGAAAGAGGATAAAAAAATCGTGAACAGATGGAAAGAGCACTTCCAAGGGCTTCTCTCTGGAAAAGAGACATCCAATGAAGGAAATAAAAACGAAGAGGAACAAGAAAATAGTAACGAAACAGAAGAAGAAGAGGGATCTATAACAGAAGAACGCACTAAAGAAGTTAAAAAACGGAAAAGCCCCAGGTCACGACAAAATCAAATCTGAACAGCTGAAATACATAGGAAAGGATGGGAAACAACTACTACTACAGTTAACAAACAGAATATGGGAAACAGGAAAATTACCAGCAGACTGGCAAAAAGCAGTGATCTTCCCAATACATAAAAAAGGAGACAGTAGAAATTGCAACAACTTTAAGGGAATATCCATGCTGTGCACAGCGGCAAAACTGTATGAATCAATACTGGAGTATAAATAAGAAAGGAAATTGGAAAAACAATGGAAAAGTCACAAAGTGGATTCATGAAAGTGCATTCAACACAAGACCTTCAAAATTAAAAAGATGACAGAAAAAATATTAAGACAAAACAACAAACTATACATGATATTCGTGGACTTAGAAAAGGCATTTCATAGACTTCCAAGAGCCAAAGTGTGGAAAATACTTGAAGAAAGGAAGATAAAAGTGCATTTAATAAAAGTAATCAAGAGTAAGTATGAAACCACAGAAAACTATGTAAGGACAAATAATTCAACATCTGAGAATTTCACACCCACACAAAGCCTTCGACAAGGGGGCGCTTTAAGCCCTCTGCTCTTTATTATATTCCTAGACAACATAATGAAAAAAATTAAGGATAACACCAAGAAGATAGAAATAGGATACTATAAAATGAAAAGAATAGTGATAGCAGAAGGTGCTTTTGCTGATGTAGTCATGCTAGCCAAAAGCGAAGAAGGCCTGCACCACAATATAAGCATATGGGAGGAAAGACTGAAAAAACACATCCTGGTAATTAAAGAAACAAAATAAAAGTAATGGTAGTAGCAAAAGAGGAAACAAATGCAAAAATACTAGTAAATTTGAAAAGGATAGAACAAGTTGAAACCGTCAAATATTTAGGTACAATAATACATAATAAATGAACCATGGAAGACGAAATAAATAACAGAATCATGGCCGCAAATAAAACCTACTATGGAATGAACAAGTACATTCTAAACAAAAGAAAAATCTCTAAAAACACGAAAATGACGATCTTCAAGACCATTTATAGACCAACACTCTTATATGGAAGCGAAACCTGGACAACAAATGCAAAGACAATGAACAAAATACAAGCAACCGAAATGAGATACTTAAGAAAAGTTGAAGGAGTCACGAGATTAGACAGAGTAAGAAACGAACAGATCAGGGAAAACCTACAAATACAAAGTGTGCAAAAATTAACGCGGAAACGACAACTAGGATGGTTCGGGCACCTGATAAGAATGCCAGAAGACAGACAAACAAAAAAAATAGTATGGACATCAAAAGACGAAAACAAAAAGAAGGAAGAGGAAGACCATGGAGAAGATGGGAAAACAACATAGAACAGATCCTAAGAAGATCAACAATAAGCAAGAAAAAAGGCTACATAAATTAGTGGTGGCATGAATCTCGACACCAAAAGAGATGTAACTTGATTATATATATATATCAATCATACAAAGTGTTTTACTATTGCATTGAGTAGACAAAAAAACAATCACATATAGTTATTAAAGTAATCAAAGTAAATTATTTAATAAACAGAAACATAAAAAGTAGTAAAGATTTAGAAAACATAATTAATCAATAAATAATGTAATGAAAAGATTTCTAGCATGCATAGCCAATTTACGAATTGACTTTTGAGGGCTTACTTCGAGTCGTTCACGAACATCTGCAACAACCTCTCCTGATACTGAGGGTCTGCCTGAAGATTTCGCTTCTGAATATTACTAGTTTCCCTAAAACGGTGCACTATTCATGAAATATGATTTCATATCATGAAATATGAAATATGTATAATATGTATAACAGCAGGGCCGGACGAAATAAACAACGAACTGATAAAGAAGGGAGGAGCAGTACTAACGGAGAGAATATACAGTCTAATTAACAAAGTATGGAAAGAAGAGAAAATGCCCTCGGAATGGAAGAACGGACAAATAACACCAATACACAAAAAAGGAGACACAACGAAATGTGAGAACTATAGGCCTATAATGCTACTAAATACCACGTACAAAATACTAACAGAACTAATAAGGAACAGACTAACACAGCACACGGAAGCCAAGATTGGCCCATACCAGAACGGGTTCAGAAGAGGAAAATCAACAATAGACGCCATACACGTATTGACACAAATAATAGAAAAATGCTACGAGTACGGAATGGAGCTACATATCCTATTTATAGATTTCAAACAAGCGTTTGACTGCGTAATAAGAGAGCAACTGGTAAAGGAAATGGTGGAAATGGGAATACCGAACAAGCTGATAAATATAACAAAAATGACAATGAACAACTCAACGGCAGAGATCATCACAAGAGACGGTAAAACAAATAAAGTAAACATAGGGAAAGGAGTAAGACAGGGAGACGGGCTATCAACAGTGCTTTTTAACATTATGTTAGAAGGCATTATAAGCAAAGTGGGAAACAACAAATCACTAGTACAGAACGAAACACAGATAATTGGCTACGCAGATGACCTCGCACTAGTAACAACAAGTAAAAAGAGCCTAGACAAAACTATGGCTACAATTATCAAGGAGGCACATCTAAGAGGACTAAGCATCAACGAGGAGAAAACAAAATATATGCACAGTGCACGTACACATGAAGAAAACAAACCAGCAAAGATACAAATAGCACAGTACACATTCCAACGAGTAAACAGCTACAAATATCTTGGAGTCACAGTAAGTGGAAGCAACGACAGATCTATCGAAATCAGTGAAAGAATAAAGGCAGGGAAAATGGCCTTCTGGAAATACCAGAAGCTGCTTAAAGATAAAAACCTCAGCACGAAAACGAAAATAAAAATCTACAAAACCAACATAAGAACAGTAACAACATACGCAGCAGAGACAATGTGCCTGACCAAAAGAGACGAAGAAAGATTGAGAATACTGGAAAGAAGAATTATAAGAAGATCACTGGGCCCTAAGAAAATACAAGGCCAAGAGCACAGACCACTAAGAAACGAAGAAATAAAAAGTATTCTAGAAGAGGACGATATAGTAAAGTTCATAAAAGCACGGAGGCTCAGCTGGTATGGTCACATACAAAGGAGCCAAGACCCCATATTGAAGAAAATTACGAGCTGGAAACCACCACTCAGCAGATCAAGAGGAAGACCGAAGATAAGATGGCAGGACCAAATACATGAAGATTTGCGAATAATGAAAGTCACAGAATGGAAGAAGAAGGTGCAAGAGAGAAAGGAATGGAAGAAAATAATAAAAGAAACAAAAACACACAAGAACCTATGAAGGAAAAATAGAAAATGTGGACTGATCCACCGCAAAAAAAAAGATCAAAAAGAGCTCCAGGAAAGGAGCGGCTAATACTCCGCTAGGAGTCTAAGGCCATATATATATATATATATATATATATATATATATATATATATGTATATATATATATATAATATGTATTGACAAAACGGAGTATGCAAATTGTTGGTCAGGGAACTTGGATGGAATAAAATTGGTGGAATAAATCCATTCTCCATTTTCAAATCGTTCATTACGTAAGTAAGCCTCAACAATAAAAGTGTTCTTCTGATCAGTGTACATTTTAACAAACTACTGTTATTATGTTGTCTGACAGTTGACAGGTACGGTTGACAGTGACAGTTCTCAAATAGTACGGTATACAAATTAGAAAGGCGGCACGATTGAATTGAAGTGATTACATAACAACAATCATTTAGGTACACCTTGTATAATTATTGTTGTTAAATGATATTATTCCGAAGATTATACTCAATAAACTAAAATCTTGTTAGATACACTACTCCACATTTCAATGTTCTTAATTACAGTTTATTAAATCTTTATTTCGCTTCGGACAGAAACAAATAATGTAAACAAATAACAGAAACAATTAATTATAGGTTAGAACAGGGGTCTCCAAACTTTTTGGTAGAAGGGCCACATACATATATTACAAGCTTTTAGCGGGCCAGGCCCCGAAAAAAAAATATTTGTGGGTAAGTGTAGCAAAATAAGTTTTTGAAAAGTTGCCTTCTTGACATATAATTATAATTAAAAAATATGTGTATCTTTGACTGATTAAAAATTGACTACGCCGCTGCATTTTTATCAAAAAAGTGCACGAAGAACGCAGAAATTATTTATTTCTATTCTCATAAATAAGTGACCTACAGCCGTAAAACGATGTCAAAAACATGTTTTGCGAATAACTCGAAGACAAAGGACAATAGCCAATTTTTGTTTTCGCCATTATGTTTTTCTCGAAAAAAGAGATCAAGGATGGGGGGTCCACTCTATCATACCTGTCATAGTTATCGAGATTCACTATTAAAACATCTAAATTTACTCACCCTGTACAATTAAGTAACTTTTTTATTCCAAAATATCTCAAATATGATATTATCAGTTGAAGCTAAAATATTTGTCAGTTGAATTTCAAGAAATTTCACAAATTTGAACAATTTACAATATATGCACTTACGTGTCGGATATCAATTGCGTCGTTGAAATAAATTGTTATTTTGACAGTCGCAGATGCATCTATCAAAATCTGTTAATAGCTCCCACCTGTTTGTCCAATTTTAATTAAAAAATTAAAAATATCAAAGAGTTTGGTTTGGAAAATTTGGAAGATTTGTCAACTGGAATTGGATTAATATTTTTTTTTAGAAATTTTCACAGTTAGTACAGTTGAAAATATTTTGACAATTGCAGTAAAATATCAATAAATAATCATTTATTATTACACACTTATAATGTGGCCACATATATTATAACGAATATAAAATATGCCAAACGGTGTTTATGAATCACAATATTCAATGGCAGAGAATTAATGAAAGTTTTTAAAATATGATTATTATTCGTGTAAATTGACAAATTTTCACAATTGGAAGTAATTATTTGTCAAATTTTGTTAGTAGCCTCAAAATTTGAAGATTTGAAGCACACTTCAGAATTTGGCAAATTTTGATAGTTGCAGTTATAAATTGTACAGATTTTCACATCTGATGCCAATAGATTGAGAGTGGCAAGAAAATATAACACACTTCAATTGTTAGAGTACTAAATATGACAAAATTTAACAGGTGATGCTTAAAAATTAACAGATTTTGGCAGATGCATTTGAAAATTTAACAAATTCTAACAGTTTATGAAAATTTAAAATAATTACAGTACAGATCAGATTTCACAGTTCAGAGAGTTCAGAGTAGACTTCAGATGGAAAATAGGTCAAATATCTACACTTGTTGAAGTTGAAAATTTTACTGATTTTCACGTTTGATGATAGAATGTGACACGAAGTTGCTATTTATGAATTAACAATATTGTAACTATAGATTTGACAAATTTTTATTTTTTGAGATTTGTAGTACTCTACAGAAAATTTGACAGTGGCAGTTAATATATAAAACCATTACCTAAACTTCAATTTCAGAAGAAGTAAAGTGAATTTTTGAAAAAGTAAAATCAATTATAGAAAATGTAAAATAAATTTCAGGAAAAGTAACATCATATTCAGAAGAATCAACTTCGACTTCAGAGAAAGTCCATTCAGAATGGTTTTTGTTTCGAAAATTGTATCTTGAATAAGTTACCTAGTATTTACAACACAGTTAAGAATACTCACTACAATATTTGATGTACATTACTATTAATTTATATCGTACAGTGTCTTCCTAATTTCCGTTTTCCTTCTGCTTCAGTTTCTTGTATTATTCGCGCGCACGAGATTCATCGCTGGCTTTGTTATGCCTTCTTTTGCATCTATTTTGACGATTTTCATTATCATTTTCCAATAGTTTGTGGTTATCGTAGTGATTTTACAATATTAAATACAAAACTATTCACATTATTGAAATACAAAACTATTGAACAGTTCATTCAGTTTTATTCACTCTAGCACTCTACTGTATAAATATTCTGAAATTTAAATGACTTCTGAAGTCGATGTTACTTTTTTCTGAATTTGATGTTCCTTGTTCTAAAATTGATTATTCACTCTAGCAGTCTACTGTATAAACATTCTGAAATTTAAATTACTTCAGAAGCCGATGTTACTTTTTCTGAATTTGATGATCCTTGTTTTAAAATTGATTTTACTTTTTTTCTGAAATTGATTTTACTTTTTTTTTTTAAATAGAAGTTAAACATGTCTAGTATTCGACAGATGTGCCCAGTTGCGTTGCTAAAAGGTCATAAGGTTACAACGGTTTAGACGAAAATATGACTGTTTTTGAAAGTAGCAGTTGAAACTTTTGACATCGGCAATAAAAGTTTTAACGAATTCTACCTCTGCGGCATAGTATTTAAATAGTTGTGTAGATAAATTGACAGATTTTGACAATTACAATTGAAAATTGAACAGATTTAATAACTTCATTATGAAAATTGGCCGTGATACGACTATGCTATTGCAAATTACAGCTGTAAATAAAAATTTCATAGATTTTGATGCAGATGGATGCAATGACAGATTTCGATTATTCCACTTTCAAAATGGTAGTTTTTGACACTCGTAAATGAAAGTTTGAGAAATTTGGGTAGTTGCAATAGAAAATATGTAAAATTTAATCTGTTGCACTTGTAGATTTAATATAATTTTTCAATAAGCAATCAGAAATGAACACCCCCGGTAATTTGTATTTGGAAATTTGACATTTAATAGCATAAATTTGTTTAATTTTGTTAACACGACCAATATAATTCGCTGCAAATGAATATAATTTCATATCATATGTGACATAAATTTAAACTTTCAATTGAAGCATTTGATCTTTAAAAATAATTGCAAATATTAAACATTGAATAATAATTTGAGTACGAAAATAATTGGTGTAATTGTAATGACAAAAGGCAAATAAATTTGTGGTACCCTAATTTTAATTTTATTTATATTTTTGATTGGCTGAGAAAATTGAACCATCCTTAGGTTACAGTCGGGGTTTTTTTTTTCAGTAGGTTTGGCAATATCATTTCAAAAAAAAACTCCATCTAGCTACCACCCTTCAGCTCCATATTGTGAATTTTATGCAGTGTCAGTAAAATCTGTGTTTTCTGTACCAATCACAAATGTTATTATTCACTTATGAAAACACAGTTAACATATTTTTTAATTAACTTAAAGAATAAAATATTGGCGGGCCGGATTGAATCGTCTCGAGGGCCGGATCTAGCCCGCGGGCCGTAGTTTGGGGACCCCTGGTTTAAAAGGTCATATAAATCTGTATATTATCGACTGTGGCTCCGTTTAACATTTAACATTTAACATCAAGAGAAAATGTCCCATATTATTAATATGGGCGATTTTTTCATTAGGCACTATCTGTTGGTTGATTTATGCTCGGATTTTCAATTATTACAATACTGCTATAATAAATTACTACAATACAGTTGTATTGTATTGTTCGAGTAATTATTACAATGTAATAGAAAAATCGATATATACTCTGTTAAATCATATTAGAAATCACATTTCACTCACTGCGATTAATGTGTGAAGCTATTACTTTAGGCATGGGAGTAGAAAAATCTATTTATTTTCTCATATTAAAACTTTAAGGAATTAGATTTAATATCATTAAAACAAAATTCGCATTGAAATACAACGCTTTATTGGCACTGGTAGAATATTTTGGTTTGGTTTGTTGCATGGTGATTCCAAGTGGGAGACACACCAGCGGAATGAGTGGAATATTTCTTGTATGACGAACTGCTCGTTCTTTGGTGAGTGTATTGAACAATGTGCCGGGTTCATAATTTACATATGTTTATTATATTTATTGAAATAAAATCAGTGATGCACCTGAGAAGTTTTTAACATTTTTTTTTTCATGACGACTACACCTTATAGTGATATGCACAAAATTTTACAAAAGTTAATAGGAATTAAATTTTCTGTCATTGAATTTAAAAGAATATCTGCAAAACTTGAACAAGGCGAAGTTGAAAATTCGAAAAGAAATGAAATTATAATCAAGCGGAAAAGTGGAACTGGTTAAATAAAGAAAACGAATATTTTATAATTGTGTTATTACTAATAATATAAATACTATTTTTAATGTTTTCTTTCTTTTTATTGGAGTGCTTACTGGTAGTTTATATGTTTAGATATAAACATTAGATCAGAAATTTAGATATGTCTTCACCTTACTAGACTAGTTTCGGCTATATTTCAGCCATCTTCACAGGTGTTAATTCTATAATATATATATATATATATATATATATATATATATATATATTTATTTATCATTTCACCTTCTACCAATTAGTGTAGGTGTTTTTCTTTACATTTCTCATTTTCTTCGTACTTTTCTATAAATTTGTTCCATTTCTTTGGGTCGTTTGTCATGTTCTTTGCCTGTATCGTTGTTAGTCCTCGTTTTGTTAATATCTCTTTAATCGTGTCGTCCCAGGTTTTCTTTGGTCTGCCTCGTCCGGTCTTCTTGCATTTTGCTTCCCACACAAGTTTTGGTTGTCTATCTTCTTTCATCCTGTGCATGTGACCCCACCATCCTAACTGTCTTTTCAATAAATTCCAGGGTCGATTCTATTTCTAGTTCATTTCGTATTACTGAGCTTCTGATCTTGTCGAATTTTGTTACCCCTTTCGTTCTTCTCAGGTATTTCATTTCTACAGCTTGTATTCTTTCCTTCTCCCTCTTTTTCAGATTCCACGTCTCATATCCAAATGTTAATACTGGTCTTAGTAGTGTCTTGTATAATTTAGT
Organism: Othius punctulatus; assembly: GCA_951805005.1. Lineage (NCBI taxonomy): Eukaryota > Metazoa > Arthropoda > Insecta > Coleoptera > Staphylinidae > Othius > Othius punctulatus. Next base: position 73,142,246 of record OX638143.1, on the reverse strand, counting down.
TTTTGTTTTGGTCGATATTTCTTTTCTGCGTATGATGGTTTTGTTCAGTTCATGGTAAGTACGTCTAGCCTTCTTAATCCTCGTGTCAATCTCACTCACTTGTTCCCCGTTACTGTTGAATACTACCCCTAAGTATTTAATTTCCCCCACTTGTTCGATTTTGGTGTCTTTTAATTTGATGTTCATCGCTTTCATACCTCCCACTACCATTACTTTAGTTTTATCGGTATTTATTTTCATTTGGTACTTTTTAAGTGCCTCTTCCCATATCTCCATGTTCTTTTGTAATTTTGTTTCTTCATTCGCCAGTAATACAACGTCGTCTGCGAACGCTCCTTGTTTCACACTGATGTTCCTCATTCTTCTGTATTCTATTTCCATTTCTCTTGTTCCTGCTTGGCATTTTCTTATTATCTCGTCCATGTAGATGATAAATAGAATCGGACTTAGGCTTCGTCCTTGTCTCAGCCCGTCTTTGGTCTTGAAGCACTTTGATTCGTTGTTGTTGTACACTATTATATTGTTGTTGTTTTCGTATATCATGTTGATAATGTTTATGATTTTTGCGCTCAAACCTCTTTCTTCCAATATTTTCCAGAGTTTCTTTCTGTTGACCGTATCAAATGCTTTTTTTATGTCTATGAAGCCCATGTATACTTTTTTATTTTGTTTTTGTTTCTTCTCTATGATCTGTTTGATTGTGAAAATGTGGTCTTGTATACCCCTCCCTTTCTGGAAACCACTTTGTGCCTCGTGTAATGTCGTTTCTACTGTTGTCCTTATTTTGTTTTCTATAATCTTCTCTAGTATTTTCATTCCAGCACTTATTAGATTGATGCCTCTATAGTTACCACATTCTTTTCTGTCGCCTTTTTTGTATACTGGTACCACAAGTGCCGTCCTCCAGTCGTCTGGTATCCGCTCCTCTTCCCATAGTCCCTTATATACTTTTAATAGTAGTTTCTTCGCTTCTTCGCCGATGGTTTTCATCATTTCTGCTGTTATTTGGTCCTTTCCTGCCGCTTTTCCGTTTTTCAGGCTCTTAATTACTATGTCTAATTCTTTTTCTGTTATCTCTTCGTTCTCGGTTTTGTTTTCTCGGTTTTGTGTAATTTCTTCTATCTCTCTATCATTGTTTTCCTCAGCATTTAATAATTCCATGAAATATTCCCTCCATCTGTTCATAATTTGTTCGTCTTCCCTTAATATATTTCCTTGTTTGCTCTTAATTTCACAGTCTGTTTGTTTTTTTTCTTTTCTGGAGCTCTTGATAACATTATAGAACAACTTCTGGTTTTCTCTGCTGTTTCTTTCCATTTTTTATCCAAATTCTTCCCATGACTTTTGTTTCGCTTTTAGTATTACTTCTTTGACTTTCTTTCGGCTTTCTTTATACTGGTCATATTTTGCGTCTGATTTATCGTTTAGGTATTGCTTTCAGGCCAGCTTTTTATTTTTAATTTCCTCTTTAATTTCTTCTGTCCAACATCTCGTTTGCTTTCCTCATTGTTCCACATGTTATTTTTGTTGCCTCTTTCATAATGTTATTTTCCTAATTGAGTAGTAATTTTAGTAAATTCTACCTGGCATTCATATTCATATTCCTGGTGAATAGCGGCAACTCGCAATGGTGATCGGCAATCCTGGTTGCAGATGTCTAATCAGTAAATTTGATTAAGTCGGCACCAATTCCCCCGATTCAAAGTCCTGCTGTCCTCGGTTGATCCTCTTCTATAGTTGACGTTCTCGCTGAATCGTCTTTGGGGTTGAAGTTCTCGTTGAATCCTCTTGGACTCCTTTCGGCTGTTCCGTGTTGATAATGATTCCCTAGTTCATCACGTCGAGTGTTTATAGATGCTCGAACGCAAATAATTACTGTCCCGAAATTGATTATATCCGCGTAAACAAAACGTAAATCAAACTGTTTTTGAATAACGCGTGAATGTAAATAACTATTGTTCGACGATATTTGTTTTCTTTTTCTCTGCTGGCCGACGTGGATGCTCCGGGATCTAAAGCGAATCTGATTGTTTATCGGCGTAAGCGTATTTAAAAAATCGGTTAAACAAGTGATTTTCGCTTGTTAAAATCCGCCTACGTGGATCCAAATAGGCGTGTAAATTGTTGAGTTCGAAAAGACGTCGTATACAACCACGTTAGTACTCTGTGCAGTGTCTCAAGTTTGTGTTTATAAAGAAAATTATTAGCGCTGACTTGAAGTATAAAAGTACTTGTGTGAGAAATTTGTTTCTCTATAATTAGGAGACGAAAAATGGCAAAGTTTTGTAATGTGTTATTTTCATCTAGAGTATAACATCTATTCATTTAAAGAGAACACTAGTTCCTTCCTCCACTTTGTATCATGTTTCTTAAAAATCAACTCGATTGATTATTATTAATGTATTACAGTCGTAAATCAAAACTAAGGCATACATGTATTACAATAGTGAGAGTACAAACGAAAGCAACTTATGGTATAGTGTTTATTTTCTAACCTTCTTATTGATCGGCACTTCGTTGAATCTCAAAATGCGTTCTCGCAACGCTTTGAAAAATGATGTTTGTATTTACTAAATGAATTTATACCGGGTGATTCAAGTTTTATTACCAGGAAAAAATGGCGACGTCTAATTGAAATAAAAAATCCAAAATAAGTACACATGTTTAGATATTGATGAAGCCCAATCTGGCGATAAAATAAAATTAATTTTAACCATCCGGTAGTTTATACGTTATTTCACAGATAATTCGTAATTTTATTTATATAGTTTTTGTCACAACATACTTTAATGCTATTCCAAACATTCCAGTGTAATCCAAGTTAAAACAATTGCACCAATTATTGAATTAAAAGAAATTTGATATTGCAACAGTAAGATTTATTACTAAATAGTAAAATATGACGGGTGCTGCCAGTAATAGTCCCTATAGAGGATTTTATGGGTTTTATGATAGGGCCGTACCCAATCCCTCAGCCTGCTAGGTGGATACCGACGCAAAGATTTCTTCAGGGCCGGAGCTCAATATTATTACAATAATTATATAAAATATAATATAATTATAATATAATAATATAATATATAAATATAATTATAAATATTATAATTAAAATTACGTTTAAAGAAGATTATTTCCAATAATTTGATGATTGTTATTATTTTGTAAACCGGGTTGTCTTACTATTAAGTGATTTGACAGTGATTTGACAGTGATTTTTAAAAGATTATTATTATTATCAAAAGGCCCTTTACCTTTCGGTGTAGGCTATACATGTAACTACAGTTACATTACAGTTTTGTTATGTATTTGCAAATTCTTTCCACCCTCTTCTGTTCTTTGCCATTTCTCTTACTTGTTTCACTGTCTTCCCTCTGCTGTTTATTATTTCTTCTATTTTGTTGTCTCATTATTGTCTTGGTCTGCCTCTTCCTCGTTTCTTTCCTGTTTTTTCTTCCCAGATTTGTTTGGTTTGATTCGTATTTTTCATCCTAATTAGATGTCCCCACCAGTTGAGCTGCTTCTTTTCTATAAACTTTTCTATTGATTCTATATCCAATTCCTCTCTGATGTCTTTATTTCGTATCCTGTCTTTTTTCGTTACTTGTTTTACTCTTCTCAGATATTTCATTTCTATTGTCTGTAATCTACTTTTATCTCTCTTTGTTAGCTTCCACGTCTCGCTCCCATATGTCAAAATCGTTCTGTATATAGTTTTGTATATATTCATTTTTGTCTTTCTGCTTATCTCTTTCGTGTTAGTAAGTATATTATTCAGGGCATAGTACGTTTTTATTGTGTTGTTTATTCTGTTGCTTAATTCTCCTTCCATTTTCCCGTATTCTGTAAGTTCTACTCCAAGGTATTTGAATTGCTCCACTTGTTCAATCTGGTCCTGTCCTATCTGTATATTTATGTGTTCTTTCCGTTTTCCTATTATCAGTACTTTTGTTTTGCTGTAGTTCATCTTCATGTTGTATTTCTCTAGGTTTTTATTCCATATGTTCAGGTTATGTTGCAGGTTCCTCTCACTTTCTGCTATCACTACCACATCATCGGCGTATTCTCCTTCTGATATTTTAACCTTTTGCATGTTTTTGTATCCTACGTTTGCATGTTTTCATGCTCTTCATTATTTCATCCATATATAGGTTGAATAGTGTTGGGCTGAAAGCTCCTTCTTGTCTTAGTCCATTATTTGTTTTTAAAGTTCTTGAAATTTGCCCCTTGTATATTATTGCATTACTGTTGTTGTTATATATATTCTGTATTACTTTCACTATCCTGTTTTCTCTCTGTGCTCTCTCTTTTAGTATTAACCATAGTTTCTTTCTTGGGGTCATGTCAAATGCTTTTTCGAGGTCTATGAATCCCAGATATGTATTTTTATTATTTGCGATTCTTTTTTCTGTGATTTGTTTTATTGTGAAGATGTTGGCTTGTGTGGATCTCCCTTTCCTGAAACCACATTGCGGTTCTTCTAGGATCTGTTCTATTCTTGCTATTATTCTCTTGTAAATTGTCGTTTCTAATATTATCATCCCTATACTTATTAGTGTTATGTCTCTATAGTTTGCGCATTTCGTATTGTCACCTTTCTTGTATATCGGTACTATTAACGCTGTTTTAAAAGATGCCTTTTCAATATTCGTTCAATGAAAAAGTGGAAATGTTGCTAATTTATGGCGAATATGGGAGAAACCCATTGGAAGCCACTAGAGTTTATTCTGAAAGATTTCCCGGTCCACATCCAATACGTAAAAAAAACGTAAAAGACGTACTTTCAATAATCCCATTGAACACTGGATTATTTTCTACAGATCTGGTCATTCACAATGTTCCCCGTTGCTTTCTTAGAAGAATGGACCTCCTGCAAATTCTGGAAATTAAGAAAGCAAGGGGAACATTGTGAATGACCAGATCTGTTTCGAAAATAATCCAGTGTTCAATGGGATTATTGAAAGTACGTCTTTTCGTAAATGTACCTTAATGTGTTAATAATGTTAGACTAGGAATTAGATTATAAATAGCGCATTTAATGAATTTGTATTCAGTCTTATTTTGCTCTTAATAATGGTCGCAAGACTTAAACAATTGTAGAGTTTTTTCTAATAAATTTTATGAAACTTAACCAAGTGCTTTATTTATACTAATTTAAAGATGTTTCGCTAAGTATTAATCACCGATTCATACAATCTAAAATAAGTTAGTTTTTGATTTATAAGAAGTTATTACGGTCCTGCAAGGCCCGTTCAACCCACGGGCGACAGGCGGAATCATAAAAAGTCTTAAAACGTTCCAACCGCCCCTCCGCGGTCAATGCTTTGTAGGGCTCTTGACTTACAAAATCATAAATCATACCGAGGAAAGTTGGTCAGTAATGTAAAAAATGCTTTAATTTGAAATCTAATCATTTTCGTTAATTTTTGATTTCATAAATGGGTTCTATGAATAAAATAAAACCGTTTAGGGCATAAATAACGATAGAGAATTTTGCCCGAAAAGATTTTTATTTTTATTTTATAACCGTCTATATAATTATATCGAAAAAGTCAAACTACCTTTCGTAGATTAGTATCAGACCTATATAAATCCAAATTTTCATATTTTTTGGGCAACTCCAAATCCTTAAAAACCCAATGGTAATAAAACTTGAATCACCCGGTATAGATTTCTATAAAATTTCAACACCTATCGTTACCATTCGCACCCCTGGAAATGCTTTCTGGCACCCTCAAAGGTGCACGCGATTCAGGTTATAATAGCACCGGTAGCTAACATAATAGTAGCTAACATAATCTAATAGTAATAGCTAACGCCGGTATAATAGCAATATTTTTTTTATGATTATATATTTTTATTACATACAATTATTGTTCATTAAAGTGATTTCAATGTGCATTTAAAAAATACAATTTAAAAAATCTCAAATTAATTGCTTTTCAAAATACATATTTAGTAGTAAGTTTTTAATGAAGTGATTTAATATCCCGTTTATGAATAGTGTTGTGACCGCGACCCTGGCAATAATCTAGATTAACTTTTTTAATCGGGCCCGTTACTGTCGTTCTACTTTTAAAAATTGCTAATTTATATACATATTTCGAGACACCTTAATTATTATCTCTCACAGTTTAAATGATCTAATTGATGAAATTTGTTTGATGAAGGGCGTAATTTGCATTGACCATTAAGTTAATTAAAGGTAGCGACATCAGTTAGGGCGTATGTCGTGGTTTAGGAAGGCGTATTTTATAAATAATTTTGCCAATTTTAATGTTGTGCAAAGTGGCAATTTAGCCAATAAAGTAAGCAAATTATTTAAAGTGGCGTACTTTATCATAATGTATACATCATTGACAACAGAAATTGCGTCATAAGTAATTTAAAAAACATAGTAGAATTAATAATAACGGTACCCACCTTTTATGATTATGGAGGAGTAGTACGGATTATTATTATTATTATTATTATGGTATGGTGTGCATAATCATCAGAATCACAAATGGGAATAACCCATCTTATGGTCACTGCTGCATTTCGGGAAAACCCGGCATGCTTTTTGCACTTGGTGCCCATCCCGTTTGGTAACAGGCAATATTTTTGACCATAAACCTATATGCAGCACTAACCACATCTCATTTAATGAGAAAATAAAACTTTAAATAAGGTAACTAATTGTGCCGTTAAAAACCAAAGTGGAGTAAGTTATTTTTTTTTAAATTCAGATCAGTTTAGATATACAGAAGGCATGTTGTCCTCTGTATATTTCTGGACCGTTATCAATTTAAAAACAAATGAACTTAGCGCACTTTCGATTTTCAACGGCTTGTTTAAATTAATAAATTATAAGTCACGAACATATTTGTAAAATAGTATTTTACAGTATTAGGTTAGGTTAGGTTAGTAAGTAGTAAGTAGTAGTTAGTAAGTAGTAGTAGTTAGGTAAGTGCCTTATAACACAATCGAGAAAAAGTTTGAAAAATAGAGACGAAGTCCAAAAAGAAAGGTATGAAAAATTGTACAAACTGTAATTTTCATTTTTGCAAATAAATTAGACATCTGTTGGTGAAAAATATTACTTTCACTTACCGCATTAGAGCTGTTATACACTGTGTATCAGCGAAATCGAATAAATTCGATAATAAATAAATGGGGGCGGGTTCGAAAAAACGCTCGGACCCGTCGATTGTTATTTTTAGTTGCGCATTTTTTTCAACAAAAACTTTTTATACAGGGTGTGTCATGTGACCGTGGCCAATACCAACATTCTTATTTTAAATGCAACACCTGGTATATTATTCAATTTTTGGATTCTTCAGAAAATTCTAGACATATTTTATGTATAATGTCCTATACCTATCTTCAACTGTTTCGGAAATATTAAGTGTTTTCAGATTTATTGCAAAAATTAACATTAAAAAAAGAAAATTATTTGATTACAGAAATTCGTTACTGCACACTCAAAAACTAATACGTAATACTGTTTATTTCTTGATAATGTAAAAAAACAAAAAAAAAACAATAAATTTCAATGGAGGAGATGTTCAAAATGCTCGCCGTGAACGTCTTGGCAACATCCTAATCTTAATTAGAAATTTCTTCTAACGTTACTCAACATCTCAGGCGTGACCGATCTAATCGCAAGCATTATTCGTCTTCTTAAGTCAGCTAAGTCGAGGGGTTTAGTTTTGTATACAATACTTTTGACATATCCCCATAAGAAGAAGTCTAATGACGTCAGATCAGGGGATCGTGCTGGCCATTCCATCGATCCTCGCCTCCCTATCCACCGATTTGGAAATATTCGGTTGAGGTAGTTCCGGACATTGATTTGGTAATGGGGCGGTGCTCCATCTTGCTGAAACCATATCATATTCGCTGGAACTTGTGGGTTTGCTGGATCAGGATATAAGTTTGTCAAAGTTGCACAACATTATTTTGGAGTAGTGTTAAATAATTATCACCATTTAAATTGCCATCAATGAAAAAGGGACCTATCATATGTTCTCCAACAATTCCTGCCCAAACATTAACCTTTACAGGGTATTGCGTATGTTCTTCTCTCATCCAGTGAGGATTTTCCGTCAACCAATAGCGGCAATTTTGACGATTAGCATGACCGTGAAGTGTAAAGGTGCACTCATCAGAAAACAAAACATGTTCTAATTGGATCACATTGTTATCTAACATTGCCATCATTTGTTCACAAAAATACGTTCTCCTATCAAAATCGTCTTCCATGAGCTCCTGAGTTGGTATCATTTTATAGAGATGCATTTTAGTTTCTTTTAATGTTCGAAAAATCGATGAATGGCTAACATTGAACATTGTGGCTGCTTGTCGACTAGAAGTATGTGGGTTTTCCACAAATTCAAGCATAATATCCAATTTGGTATCATCACTTATTGCATTGGCAGCTGCTTTTTTTATCTGCCTTACATGTCCAAGCTCACGAAACTGCTTTTCTATTTTACTAATTGTCCCTTGGGATATAGGCGGCCAATTTGGAAATTTTTCACGAAATAAGCGAGCAACTTCCATTTGTGTCCGTGTGTTATCTCCATAACCAATCATCTGTAGAATTGTAATTTTGTGCATTTCTGTTAAATAAACCATTTTTCTGATATGCAGTTAACGAAATTCAAACGACTATAACACTGACAACTAAACTGCCATGCAGGCAGACAACAATTTCCCAAGGCCAGGCGTTTTAAACAAAAGTAAACAAAAGTATTTATAGCTTTTGTTTATTTCATATCCGTAGAAAGGTAAAAAGGAACGCTGAAATGGTTTTTGCTTACTTTCTCATTATCATGACCTAAATGGGAAATAATTATTGAATGTGTTGTATAGAATTTCTGTAATCAAATAATTATCTTTTTTTAATGTTAATTTTTGCAATAAATCTGAAAACACTTAATATTTCCGAAACAGTTGAAGATAGGTATAGGACATTGTACATGAAATATGTCTAGAATTTTCTGAAGAATCCAAAAATTGAATAATATACCAGGTGTTGCATTTAAAATAAGAAAGTTGGTATTGGCCACGGTCACATGACACACCCTGTATAAAAAGTTTTTGTTGAAAAAAATGCGCAAGTAAAAATAACAATCGACGTGTCCGAGCGTTTTTTCGAACACGCCCCCATTTATTTATTATTGAATTTATTCCATTTGGCTGATACACCCTGTATACTCGAAAAGAACTGTGTTTCCATGGAGACTAGCCACAGTATTGTTATGTGCAACTTACAAGGTGTATCAACAGACTGTATCTGTATCTGTAGACTGTAAATCATAATAACACGATTGTGCAAAAATGAATTTAATTTGAAAATGGGCGATTATAAAATGGAAAATCGATATATTGAATATCAGATTGCATTCGGGAGTTGTACTATTGAAATTTCTGGACCACCTGTTTGAATGTTCGGTGTTATCTTGGTCGATTACACGAATATGGCATCGCTTCAGGGAAAGTGGTAGTATAAAGAAATGTAAATTCTCATGCAGATCCTCGGCGAAATTGCTGAAGATGCCCGTGAACTACTCGACACAAGCACGGAAAAAGCGATCAGAAATTGGCTATGAAAGCTGCAATTCCTTCGAGTACATAAGAAAGAAATTGTGGTATCTTCAATTAATAGTTAATTGTATTACTAATAATAGACAAAAGGATCAGAGCATAAATAGAAAATACATTGGCAGAACCGCAAAGCGGATTTAGAAAAGGCAGAAGCATTCAAGACCACATATTTACAATAAAACAATTAATAGAAAAGAAATACCAACAAGAAGGGAAAACAATATTTGTAGGATTTATTGATATAGAAAAAGCTTTTGACAAAATTCCCAGAAGAAAACTATGGAAGGTAATAGAAGAGAAAGGTATCAACCAAAATATAATAAGAATAATTTAAAACATTTATGAAGGAAATAACGACCGTGTCATAAGCCAGGGCGGAATATCAGAACCATTCCAAACAAACGAAGGATTAATACAGGGAGGTGGACTAAGCCCCCTACTATTCATAGTATACATTGAAGAAGTCATCAGAAAGTGCACACAAAAAACTAAAAAGCTGCATGTAGGATAAAGAATATCAATCTCTGAAGGAGCTTTCGCGGATGACCTAATACCGATTGCAGGAAAGGAAGAAGAACTGGGCACAAATTTCAAAACTTAGAATGAAGCACTAAAAGAATATGGAATGGCAATAAATAAAAGCAAAACAAAAGTAATGGTAATTGGAGATGAACAACACAAGATCGACATAACATTGCAAAACGAAGAGATTGAACAAGTAATAAACTACAAATACCTTGCAGTGGATATACACATTAATGGTAATCAAGATTTGGAAATAAACAATAGAATAACATATTACGCAATGGGATCATTCGTAAACAAGAAGGAAATATCAAAGAAAACAAAAATTAACTTATACAAAACTATATACAGACCAATATTGACCTTTGGTTGCGAAAAATGGGTGTTGAACCAAAGGCAAAAGAGTAAGATCCAAGCAGCGGAAATGAGTTTCCTTAGGAGAGTTAAAGGAGTAACAATCAAACACAAGATAAGAAGTTCGAAAATCAGAAAAGAACTAGGAACTAGACTAATACTAGAATTTATCGTAAGAAGACAACTTAGCTGGTGGGGCCATCTGCAACGGATGGAAAGCAAAAGGACGGTAAAACAAATATGGGAGGCAAAGACACAAAGTAAAAAGAAAAGGGGAAGACCCAAAGCAACATGGGATAGTGAGATAGGAAAAATACCGAAAGCAAGAGGGACCACATGGAAAGAAACCAAAAGAATTGCACGAAACAAAAGAGAACGGGCAAAATTTGTGTACAATAAAAATGAAATAGTTTAAGCAAAATGTAAACGAAAAATGATTTGTAAATTATACACCCTACACGATAAAAATGGTAAATGGGGATTTGATAATATATATTTGTATTACTAATGGATAAAATCATCAAAGAATGCTGGAAGCAAGTAACGAAATACACTGTTGGATACCTTAACCTGCAAACTATAAAATTATGGGCATACATTTTTGCTGATTACGTTGTATTAATAGGAAAGAGTAAGAAAGACCTACAAAGAAATATAAGAATCTGGACAAAAGTATCAGCAAAATACAATTTAACAGTAAATAAAGAGTCAAAAGTAATGGCAATCACGAGCAGAAAAGATCCAGAAAATGACAGCGGTCATTTTGGAGAAGATGAGTTAGAGCAAGTCGAAGAATTTAAATACCTTGGACTAATCATTAGCAACAAGGGCACCCAAGAAAGTGAATTAGGAAATAGAATCAAAACAGCTACAAGAATCTATAACGCTCTATATAAGAGTTTCTAAAGCAAAAAGGAAATCTCAAGAGAATCTAAGCTAATAGTATATAAAACTATATTTGCCCCAACCCTAACGTATGGAGCTAAGATATGGGTACTAAAAGACAGGCAAGAGAAGAGAGTCCAAGCAGTGAAAATGAAGTACCTGAAAAAAGTCGCTTAAGTAACTAGAAAATACAAGAAAAGAAGTAGCGATATAAGATAACAACTACAGGTTAAGTCAATCAGTGATAAGGTAAATAAAAAGAAGCCAAACTAGATGGGTCATATTAGCAGAATGGACAAAGGAAGACAGGTCAAAAATATTAGAGGAAGACCACGAGCATCCTGGGATAATAGCGTTGCTGAAATACTTAAGAAGAAGGGAATAAGTTGGAAGGAAGCTAAGGACCTGACAAAAATAATGGCGAATTTTGCTGAAAAGAGTAATTAAATGTAACAAACCTGTACAACTGTATCATAAAGCAGGATTAAAGATGATGATGATGATGTATTACAAGGAAGCAAAGCGCATCATTTGCTCCCGTGGATTATTAATGCCCGACGCTAAGCATCAAAATCCAATGGAAGAAATGACACTTTGCTGCTGAGTAATACATATGTTTTTTTCTATGACCTTTCACAGAGTTGCATAAATATTATATTTTCTTGGGCATGACAATTGAAAAACCAAATATGAAAATATAATATTTAGAAAAAGTAAATAGTGTGGTCCATAGAATCTTATGTTGAACGTTTTGAACTGTTTAAAATGAATATGAATACAAGTCGAGTTTTACTTTTCAGCTTCAGTAACAAACTAGTGCTCTACGATTAAAAATATACTTTTAATCCTCACATTTTGGAAATAAAAAAACATGATATCCAAAAATTAAAATTTGACACCAGCCAGAAACACTGAATTAGCAAATGCAACGTGCAACGCATTTGTTAAGTTATTTGAACTTATACATTCAATATTCGTTGTTAATATGACAATTCATTTGATAAAATTATTTGAAGAAATGCTGTCTTTGGTAATACATCCCGCCCCACAAATTTGAGAACTTTTGACTAAAAATATTCGTGCCCGAGTGAAGAAAAATCTAATTTGTTTTAACTTTTCCACTTTTCATAATATGTATTATGTCTGTTCACATAATAAAAAATACAAATTCTTGAAATAGTTTCAAAAATAAATCAAAATGTTTGGGTGTTTTTGTTATTTGCGACATACATATTTTGTCTTAAAGTAACGGCTGGTTCCATAATGGTATTAAAGTTTCCTTTAAACCGAAAATGCGCCTTTAAGTACTGTAACGTGTTCCATAATTGATTTTTAAACGCCACTTTACGAAAAAGTGTCTTTTATCATATGGAACAGAAGCAGACTTTAAAGTCGACTTTTCTATTAAAGTAAGCTTTACATAAAGAAGACTTTTCTGTGATATTATGGAACCGGCCCTAAGCCTAATCTAACGTAACGTAACCTCACCTAACCTAACCTAGGGTGAAAATACTAAACCTAAGCTACTACTACTGCGCCACGCTCGTCCAATTTAGGTACAAAACTGTTACGTACTGGAGGGCGATAATATCTTTCGCATACTTTTTTAAAGAAATTTAGAAATATTGACAGTAAACTTCTATTTCCGCTTCTCTATTTTCAACCAGATACTAATCAGGACTAAAATATCAACAAGTATGAATTATTTTAGCTTCAGCTTCAATACGTAAAAACCTAACCTAACCTAACCTAACTGATTTCCTTTAAATTTATAAATTTTAAAGTCTGAATATTTTGTATTATGAGTTTATTTAAGTAATTTAATTATTCTTGTAAAATAATCAAAGCAAATCCTCCGCTTCTACGAGCCCTAACAACTTAAAGTTCGGACGATACCCATTTTAACTATAACTTACAGTTTATTTTGCTAAAAGTTGCTACTTACTTATTATATTTATGATCTCATAAAAATGCATTATTAAGCACCACTTATGCCAAGAAGTAAATATTATTTGTCTATACTTACCTCTTTAAGAAGGAAAAAATGAAAAACTGAACCATTTTTACTGGCAACTTAAACCCGTTAAAGTTTCAGTTTCATTCATAAGAGAAATTATGAATATTTTTCAAATCGTCTAATTGAAGCAAACATTTCGGAGCATTTTTTTTTCTCAAACTACTAAAGATAAGTGCTCAACAGGCTTAATAAAATATGTTCAGAATTGAACAAGTAAGCTCAATATGTAAAAATGTACAGGGAGTTTAAAATAACAAAGTTGATGACCACTTCCGGTAAAACAGGAAGAGATAGAAACATGTATGTATTTTATATTAGAAGATCACGACGCACATGTTTGTATGCATTTTTTCAAATTTATATTTCATCAGGAACCCCATCAACTTTTAACCAATGACTTGCGTGGGACACCTTGTATATTTATAACCAAAATAATACAATGGTCTATAATTTATATTAGCATGTTTAAAAATTACGTTTTCGAAATAACTGTAATATTATAGGAGTAAACATCCCCTCTTTCTTGTCATTTCTCTTATACACATATTTTCAGTTTGTTTATTAGTAAATAATTTTGGAGGACCATAATATTTAGTTTCTGTTTACTTTCTTCCATAAACCATGATTTGAGAATTATATTTGTACGAAACGAGTGATGCTCTCTCCAGATGTCAACCAGACACTTGATATTGCCTAATGGATCTCGTTTCTCTGATAAATGAAATCGTACGTCTTGACGTCCGCTAAGGAAACAGTGATCGACCGGTTCCGGTCGATTGCCCCATGGGCAATTAATACAAAACGGACATCAGACATACGAAGGAGACGGACAACGGCACAATTTACACGAAGCCCACGACCGCACGGAGTATTTGCCTACAAACAAACATACAACGAAATGTGCCTGACCAATATTCTGAGAATTCTACAGGGCAGTGATGAGACTGCAGTTACGTTGACCCCCGACTTGGAATCTTTTATAAAATTGACTGGCATAATTATTATTCATTATACTTTAAAGCAACGGATCTGTTGCTCAATTAATACGTTTGAAATTTGTAGACTGGCTGAAAAAACAACCGTCACTATTTCCACACGTAAATGCAGTAACGTAATTTACTCTACGTTATTAGTATAACTTCAAAAGTTAGGGAACTTATTATTATTATTATTTGTATTATATATTATGGGTGACACAACATGACATTTTCAATATGTAACATTTGAAAAAAATTGAGAAAAAGTGCGTTAAAGTAAAACTATTAAATTATTATTTCAATGTGCAGAATGCATCTAGTTACTATTCAAAAAAACCGTCAGTTAAAACAATATTAGGAAAACAGGCTTGGATTTTAAATATTGGATTAAAACAAAATTGATCAACCTGAAAAACATTCTTATTGCAATATCAAGTATAAAAATAAGAACAGAAAAACCAAACGAAATTTTTATCGAGAAAAAAATACTAATGACTTGTTTTAAGATAAGTTTTAAAATAATATGAAGTCACAAAAATAATTAAAATAACGAAAAAATATTGGTTGGGGAAAAAATCAAATTAGATGTTCAAATTGTTGACCATTTTGTTCTTGACAGTGTGCCAATCGATGTCGAAAGGCCGCACAGACATTGAGGAGAACTTCTGGCTATATTTGTCTCAATTCGACTTGGATCCGTTCTTTCAATTGTTCATTTGTGAGTGGCCGATTAAAGTATACTTTACTATTGATGTAACCCCTTAAGAAAAAATCTAAACGGGTCAGGTCAGGGGAACGCGCTGGATATAGCCGAATATATTCATTCGGCTCTTTATTTTCTGACTTCTTTGTAATATCGTCATTTCTTATTCTGTCTAATCTTGCCCTTTTTACCACTTTCCTCAGATATTTAATTTCCATCGCTTGAAGTCTGCTAATTTCTTTTCTTGTTAGTACCCATGTTTCACGCCCATAAGTTAATATTGGCTTATATACAGCTTTATACAATTTCATCTTGGTATTTGTTATATATCTAGGAGTGTATCTAGGAATCGACTGAACAACACAACTGCCATGTGTATACTGTCTTTATTAAACTTCTATGCGTGGTCGTTGCGGTAGGTTAGACAACCTTCTTTACCTCTAAGGCACTTACATTACATACATTACATCATTACATCTATATTACATACATCTATTACATCTCCCTTATTACGTTACATAGTCATACAGTATTTTTGGATTTCTGGTTACTCTTTTACAGTTCACTCTTTTTACAATGTTATCATCTACAAAGTTATCATTTACAATACAATCATCTGTAATGTTGTCATTTACAATATTATCATCTGTAATGTTGTCATTTACAATATTATCATCTGTAATGTTGTCATTTACAATATTTCCATCTGCAATGTTATCATTTACAATATTATTATTATATACCAAATTTGAACGTTGTATCACTTCGTTTGAACCTTTGAAGTTTTTAATTTAAACACTATTTCTTATTATACATCTTCCATCCTCTTTTTCTATTTCGTAAGTTCTTTCTCTTATTTTATTCTTATTTTTTCCTCGTTTCCAAGTGCTTTAGGCTTTTCTTGGAACCAAACTTGCATTCCATTTCTAAGTTCAACGTTTGAACGTACACCTGATTTGTCATAATAAATTTTTGATTTGATTTGTCTTGTGTCAATTTTGTTCTTTAGTTTTGTCTTATTTATAATTTGTTTTCAATAATGGGTAAGTTGTCTCTTAAGTATCGTGACATTAATATCTGAGATGGTGTGTAGGTATCATAGACAGGGGTGTTACGGTAACTTAATAAAGCTGAGTATATGTCTTCTTTATTTTCTAATGTCTTTTTAATTAATTTCTTAATGGTTTGAATTGATCTTTCTGTAAAACCGTTGGATTGTTGGTGATATGGGGATGATTTAGTTATTTGAAAATTCCATTCTTTGGAAAATGTTTCATATTCTTCACTGATGAATTGTCTTCCACTCTCTGATACAACAATTTTGGGTATTCCATGTCTAGCAAATATGGATTTTAATTTGTTGATTACATTTTTGGAAGTTAGATTTTTGTTCAGCGTCATGATTTCGGGATAATTTGAGTAGTAATCCACTGCAATAAGGAATGTTTCCCTTTGTATTTCAACTAAGTCAATTCCTATTTTTACCATGTTTTTCTAATTATTTGATGATTTATCATAGGTTCTCTTCTGAAGATTTATTACATACGTAACATCTATTAATTACATTTTCTATATGGGTTATCATATTAGGCCAATATACTGCAAATTTTGCTCTCGATATGCATTTATTTATACCTAAATGACCTGTGTGTATGTCTTCAGGGACTTTGTTTCTCTATGATTTTGGTATAATGACTCCTTGATTCATATATATTAAGTTATTGCTTCCCATTGTTATTTCTGACTTTAATTTGTAAAATGGTTTCAAATTTACTGTCATTTTATTTATGCTCTTTGGCCATCCGTCCTTAATAAAGGTTTTTATCATTTTTAATTCTTCATCATCTTCAGTTGCTTTTATCAATTGTTTTAACCTGTCCTCTTTATTTGTTAATTTTTTTTCGATTAGGCATACTTGAGCGTTTAATTCTAAATTATCTTCGAATACTTTATTTACTGTTGCTCGTGATAATGTATCAGCTATTATTAGATATTTGCCTGGTTTGTAAACTAAATTTATTTTATATTTTTGTAATGTCAAAAGCGTCCATTGTAATCTAGCTGGGCATGAGTTTAATGATTTTTTGAATATGGAAATTAATGGTTTGTGATCGGTTTCAACTGTAAACTCTCTTCCATAAACATATTGATAGAACTTTTGTATGCCAAACCATATTGCTAATAGTTCCTTCTCTATTTGAGCATATCTTTGCTTAGTTTCTCTCATAGCTCTAGAAGCATATGCAGATGGTTTTTCATTTTGCAAAAGTGCTGCTCCTAAGCCTGAGCTAGATGCATCAACTGATATTGTTATTTGCTTTCTTGGATTAAAATACTTTAAAATTGGTTCTTGTGAAATTATCTTTTTTAATTCGTTAAATGCTTTTTCTTGAGGGTGTTCACATGAAAATATATTGTCATCTTTAATTAAATCATTTAATGGTTGAGTAATTTCTGATAAGTTTGGAATAAATTTTCCTACATAAGTTATGAAACCTAGGAATCTTTGGACATCTTTTTTATTAATTGGTTTGGGCATTCCTACGATGGCTTCAATTTTATCTGCATCCATTGATATACCTTTATTTGAAAACTTATGTCCTAAATACTTAACTTCGTCTAGACCAAATTTACATTTGTTTCTATTAAATTTTACATTTTTATCTCTAGCTATCTTAAATACTTCTTCCAATATTTTGTCATGTTCTTCTTTAGTCTCGGCATGAATTAAAATATCATCGACATAGATTACTACACCTTTTATATGAAAAATTTCTTGAAAAGTTACTAGGAATACTTCACTAGCAGTTTTAATACCAAATGGTAGTCTATTGAATTTGTATCTACCATGAGGGGTTGCAAACGTGCATAACTTACTAGATTTTTCATCTAATGGAATGTTCCAAAATCCACTAGCTGCATCTAATATTGTGAATGTTTTTGAACCATTCAAATTTCTTGTTATTTCGTCCATGTTTGGTATTTTGTATTTTCTATCTATTATAACTTCATTTAAAACTCTTGGATCTAAGCAGATTCGTAGAGAACCATCTTCTTTTCTAACCAGTACATATGAATTTATCCATTCTGAGCTGCCTTGAACTTTTTCTATTATTTTTAATTTTTCTAAATTTTCTAAACATTTTTTAAATTGATCTTGTATAGCAAAAGGTACATTTCTTATTGGATTTACTACTGGTTTTGCATGTTTTTGTATTTCAATGTGATATGGCTTACTTGTTTTACCTATACCTTCAAATACATCTTTATATCTATTGGTTAATTCTTCATAATTTTTAATTTGGTTTTTATTTACTGTATTAATGAATTTAATATCCTCATCATTTTTTATGTTTACTATTCCTAAATGAATACATGTTTTTAAACCTAAGATTGACCCATTATTACTTTTGTCTACAAAGAATTCAGTTTTCTTGAAACAATTTCCATTATAGTATAAATCTGGATAACATTTTCCCAATATAGGAATTTTATCTCCACTAAATGTGACTTAGTTTTCCTTAATGTTCTCAATATTTTTTTAATTAAATTTACACGCTTTTAATTCAAAGTAGGAAATTATATTGACACTTGCTCCCGTATCTATTTTAAATTTAGCCTTTACATCTGCATCTTCACCTATACTCAACTCTATAATGCAATGATTAAAATTATTGAGGTTTTTGTTTCCATTATTAATTGTGTCTATACTCAAGTGATCATTACAATTATCCGATTGATTCACTTGGTTTACAGATTTATTCCTACATTTATTTGCAAAGTGATTGTCCTTTTTACATTTTAAACATTTTTTACCGTATGCTGGACATTTATTTATCGGATGTGATTTACCACATCTTGAACAGTCTTTAATTTCTCTTTGTACCTGATTGTAATTTCTATTTTCGTTCGATCTTGAAGAATCTTCTCGGAATTTTTGTGTTGTTTTCTTCTGATTTCTTACTTGATCCACTTCTTTGTAATTTCTTGTCTTGTCTCCACTCGTTGATTGTTTCATATCCTGAAGCTGCTGTCTGGATGTTTCGGTTAACACACATGTCTCGATTGCTTTTTCCAGGGTGTACTCTTGATGTTGTAGAAGTTGCTCTCGAACCTTCTCATCTTTTATCCCAATGATTAGCATCGTTTTTATTAATTCCGTTTTAAAATTTTTAGGGAATTCGCACTGTTTTGCTTGGTTATTTAATGACGTGGCATACTGTTCTGTGCTTTCCTCATTTTGGCGGGACGTGAAGAATTTATATCTCTCGTAGGTTAGGTTCTTTTTTGGAATGAAATAGTTATTAAACTTCTTCTTTAGTACAGTAATTTTGTCCCTATCATCGTCACTAAATGTGAAGCTATTGTAGATTGCAATGGCTTATTCGCCCATTAAATGCAGTAAAATGTGCACATTGCGTTTTTTCTGGTTGAGTCTAATTCTACAGCGGCGGAGTATATTTCATATCTCTGCTTCCATTGTCTCCAATTCTCACTGCCGTTTAATTTAATTGGTTGGATTCCTCTGCTTTCCAATTTCACGTCTTCTTTTTTATTTCTCTTTTTAATGTCCGTTAAGCTGCGCCATGTTATATATCTAGGAGTGGATCTAGGAATCGACTGAACAACACAACTGCCATGTGTATACTGTCTTTATTAAACTTCCATGCGTCGTCGTTGCGGTAGGATAGACAACCTTCTTTACCTCTAAGGCACATACATTACATACATTACATCATTACATCTATATTACATACATCTATTACAATGATGTTTGCCAGTCTGTTGGTATTCTTTCCTCTTTCCATATTTACTTTACCGAGCTATGTAGTCTCTGCACTGCTACTTCACCTATGTCCTTCAATATATCTGCCTCGATTCCATCATCTCTTGGCGCTTTTGCTCGTCTGATACTCTTCACAGCATGTGTTAACTCTTCTAATGTTATCTGCTCTTCATCTTCTTCTATATTTTCTTGGTTTTCCATATCATTTTCTAGATCATATTCCGCTTCGCCTTACTCCTGCTGCTTGTACTAAGTAGTTGTTCGAAGTATTCTTTCCATCTTGCCATTATCATCATGTCTTCTTGTGTCACTGTTCTATTTTTATCCATTATATGTTTATTATTATATCTTCGTCCTTTTCTGCTGTCTATTACTATTTTATAGAATCATTTTTGGTTTTCTCTATTATTTCTCTCCAGTATTTCTCAAAACTTTTCCCATGTTTTCATCTTTGCTTTTATTACTTGTTCTTTAGCTTCTTTCCTGTTATTTTGATACTCTTTGTAGGCTTCCCGGCTGTATGTAGATAGGTACTTTATCCATGCCCTTTTCTTCTCTCTTAGTGCAAACTTAATTCTTCAATCCACCATTTTGTCTGCTTCTTGTTCGTCTTATTGCTAACACCACAACATATACTTCCCGTGTCAATTATGCATTTTCTTAATTATACCCACCCTTCTTCTGTAAGTGAAGCAAAAAGGATAGCGCTGAATAGATCCAAATGGAAGTTATTTATGAATAAAGCAATGTGAACAATGAATAATTTAGCACAGGGAGCAAATTGTAAAGAAATAATTATAGTGTAAAAGTGTAAAGATGTAAATGTAATTTAATGTGAAGAGAAATATATGTAAAACGCCGACACCGCAAGGTATAAGGCAGTTGATATATAATAATAATAATAAATTGCCCAATTTATGCATCTATGGGTACTTGTACACCGAAAATGCAACCTTAAATAACCGAGGCCAGCTTCCCGTTACTTATTCATATTTAGTTTGGTATATTTTGAGAAAAGACGACAAAAGCTCTCGGCTAAGAACACGAGGCTTGTATATTATGCACAGCCAATTACATGGTGTATGTGATGCTCGACATTTCTATACAACCACATTCCACGGTTTCATCATAGCCCCCGGAACAGTTTCGCAATGTGTAGTGTACGGAAGCATGTGAATGAAATGCAGTTTCTAATTTAAATTGTGAATGGATCGTCGCAAAATGCTCATCGTAAGCAATTCATGATTGATCAATATATGTAATTAATAATATACAGAAAACAATGAACACTGATATGAAATCGTAGTACCAAGACACGTTGCCAACTTACATCATATAAAATGGTTCGTTGCTTAGCAAAATCGCCGTACTTTTACGTTTAATTGGGCATGCACTTGAACATTTTTGAGACTAATCAAAGGTTATTAAAAATTAATTACTTGATTGTGTAACTATTATTAATAATTTATATTAAGCATTTTAATATTACTCTAAATGGAAATTTCAACAGTAGTGCTGAATATACAGAGAGCGCATAAAGTATTAAGACCTGGCTTTAGTTTTCCCCTGTATAAATTTTCGAAAAACGCTTCAACAGGTCAAAATGATTTTTTTTTCAAACAAATATTTTGAGACTATTTTCAATCTTCCATCTCTCTCCGTTTTGAAGTTATGACGTCAGAGCCATTTTTTTAAATGACAACCTATATTTTTTATTATTTATTTTGATAGTACTTTTTATTGTGTTTTCAACAACATAAAATTTTCAATATGTAACATTTGAAAAAAAAAGAGAAAAAGTGCGTTAAAATAAAACTATTAAGTTATTATTTCAATGTGCAGAATGAATCTAGTTACCATTCAAAACAACGTCAGTTAAAACAAAATTAGGAAAACAGAATGCAAACAGAAAATGTGATAATAATGGGGGACCTAAATGGATGAGCAGGAAACAAAAATACAGGGATAGAAGAACTCATAGGGAAAGAAGGAGAGGAAACCAAAAATAACAATGGAGACAGAATAATACGTATAGAAAACAACCTAGTAATAACCAACACAAAGTTCAAACATAAAAACATACATAAGTATACGAGAGCACAGCCTTCCAGAAACGAAGCATCAATAATCGACTACTTCTTAATTAACAAAAACAATTGGAAAAACATAAAATATGTAAAAGTAACCAGAAGGGCGGAGATAGGAAGCGATCATTTCCTAGTAAAGATGGACATGAAGGTAGACATCGAAACAAACGTAGATAAAAGGAGAAGACAAACAAAAGAAAAAATAAAATCGTACAAACTTAAGGAAGCACACTACAAATACATCTACCAAGAAGCGCTAGAAAGAAAATTTAAAGAACAAGTAAGACAGAACACACGCGAAGAAAGATTGAATACATTTAAAAGCACTCTACTAAATACAGGAAGAGAATGCTGCGGCATAGCTAAAATAGTAAACACAGACACAAAAGCGACAACATGGTGGACCAAGGAACTCAGAACAACAATAAAGAACAAGAAAAATAAATGGAAGACATACCTCAGCACAAAAAATGCAAAAGACTATGAAGAATATAAAGAAGCGAGAAATAAAGTGAAGATAGAAGTAAGCAAAGCGAAGGAAGAATCATGGAGAAAATTTGGGAAACAGATGCAAGAAAACTTCAGAGAAAACAAAAAATTGTTCTACGGAACAATAAAACGATTGAAACAAAAGAAAGAACATAATATGATGAACATAAAAGATAAAGAAGGAAACATAATAACGCAAAAAGATAAAATAATGCAAAGATGGAGGGAATACTTCGAGGAATTGGCAAAAGCAGAGGAAACGACAGCAGAAGAAGACACAATAGAAGAACCAAGAGAAGAAAAGGCTGAAAGTAAAATAGAAAACATACCAATAACAGAAGTAGAAGAAGCAGCAAAGAAACTAAAATGAGGAAAAGCGCCCGGAAAAGACAACATCACCCCGGAAATGCTAAAGTATATGGGAAAACGAGGAACAGAAGAATTAACTGAACTGATAAATGAAGTACTAAAGAGCGGAGATATACCTAAAGATTGGAGCACCGGAGTAATATTACCAATATATAAAAAGGGGGATAAGAGAAAATGCGAGAACTACAGGGGTATAACGCTAACAAGCATAGCGGGGAAAATAATGACGAAAATAAAAGAAAGGCGAGTAATAGAATAACCAGAAGAAACGATAGAATACACCCAAAGCGGATTCAGAAGGGGCAGAAGCACGCACGATCTTATATTCACAATAAGACAACTAAGCGAAAAAATGATAAATAAGAAAAGATTCATACATATAGGCTTCATAGACATAGAAAATTCCTTCGATAGGGTAAAGAGAGAAGATATATGGAAGGAACTGAAAAAGAGAGGAATTGACACAAAAACAATAGAGCTCATAAAAACAATGTACAAAAATAACAAAAAGACAGTAAGAACGAATAACGAAGAATCAGCAGAATTCAATACAAATATAGGAGTAATGCAAGGTTGTATATTAAGCCCTCTATTATTCACACTAGTGCTCGATGGTGCCATAAAAGAAGCAAAGAAAAAGATGAAGAACATGAGGGTAGGATACTGGAAAATGGAAGAGACCCAGATATGTGAAATGCTCTTTGCGGACGATGTGGCCATAATAGCGGAGACAGAAGAAAACCTGCAATTCAACATGGAAGTACTGGAAAGTGAGTTGACAAAGAATATCATGAAAATAAACACAGGTAAAACCAAAACTATGGTCAGCAAAGGAGAGCACAAACCACAGAATAATGATGCAAGGTAAACAAATAGAACAAGTGGAAAGCTTCAAATATTTAGGATCACTAATAGAAAACAACGGGAAAATAGAGAAATAAATAAACGATAGAATGGGCAAAACCAGAAGAATATTCAATGCACTGAAAACTTCTTTCCTAGGAAACAAAGAAATACCTAAAGAAACAAAGACCGAAATAGTGAAAAGGGAAGTGAGACCAACGTTGACCTACAGCAGCGAACTCTGGACATTAAACGAAACGGACAAATCTAGAATCAATGCAGTAGACATGCGCTTTCTAAGAAAAATTGAAAAAAAAACAAAATACGAAATGACATACATAGACAAAACTTACAAATAACAGACATAAATGATACAATCACAGAAGGTCAATTGAGATGGTTCGGGCATGTTTGCAGAATGAACGATAACAGACAGACAAAAACAGTGTATGAGACAAAATCTACGGGGAAATCATATAAGGGAAGATCAAGAAAAGCCTGGAACGACAGAATCAAATAGCAGGCGAAGAAAAGAGGATTTACATGGTGTTATATATCTGGGAGTGGATCTAGGAATCGACTGAACAACACAACTGCCATGTGTATTCTGTCTTTGTTAAACTTCTATGCGTGGTCGTTGCGGTAGGTTAGACAACCTTCTTTACCCCTAAGGCACATACATTACATACATTACCCTCCGTTATTACGTTACATAGTCATACAGTCTTTTTGGTTTTCTGGTTACTCTTTTACAGTTCACTCTTTTTACAATGTTATCATCTACAAAGTTATCGTTTACAATATTATCATCTATAATGTTATCATTTACAATACAATCATCTGTAATGTTGTCATTTACAATATTATCATCTGTAATGTTGTCATTTACAATATTATTATTATTATATACAAATTTTGAATGTTGTATCACATCGTTTGAACCTCTGAAGTTTTTAGTGTAAACACTATTTCTTATTATACATCTTCCATCCTCTTTTTCTATTTCGTAAGTTCTTTCTCTTATTTTATTCTTAATTTTTCCTAGTTTCCAAGTGCTTTTAGGCTTTTCTTGGAACCAAACTTGCATTCCATTTCTAAGTTCAACGTTTGAACGTACACCTGATTTGTCATAATAAATTTTTGATTTGATTTGTCTTGTGTCAATTTTGTTCTTTAGTTTTGTCTTATTTATAATTTGAGAATTTAGTTTGTTTTCATTAATGGGTAAGTTGTCTCTAAAGTATCGTGACATTAATATCTGAGATGGTATGTAGGTATCATAGACAGGGGTGTTACGGTAACTTAATAAAGCTAAGTATATGTCTTCTTTATTTTCTAATGTCTTTTTAATTAATTCCTTAATGGTTTGAATTGATCTTTCTGTAAAACCGTTGGATTGTTGGTGATGTGGGGATGATTTAGTTATTTGAAAATTCCATTCTTTGGAAAATGTTTCATATTCTTCACTGATGAATTGTCTTCCACTATCTGATACAACAATTTTGGGTATTCCGTGTCTAGCAAATATGGATTTTAATTCGTTGATTACATTTTTGGAAGTTAGATTTTTGTTCAACGTCATGATTTCGGGATATTTTGAGTAGTAATCCACTGCAATAAGGAATGTTTCACCTTGTATTTCAAATAAGTCAATTCCTATTTTTTGCCATGGTTTTTTAATTATTTGATGATTTATCATAGGCTCTCTTCTATTCAAGTTTGAATATTTATTACATACGTAACATCTATTAATTACATTTTCTATATGTGTTATCATATTAGGCCAATATACTGCAAATTTTGCTCTCGATATGCATTTATTTATACCTAAATGACCTGTGTGTATGTCTTCAAGGACTTTGTTTCTCCATGATTTTGGTATAATGACTATTTGATTCATATATATTAAGTTATTGCTTCCCATTGTTATTTCTGACTTTAATTTCTAAAATGGTTTCAAATTTACTGTCATTTTATTTATGCTCCTTGGCCATCCATCCTTAATAAAAGTTTTTATCATTTTTAATTCTTCATCATCTTCAGTTGCTTTTATCAATTGTTTTAACCTGTCCTCTTTAATTGTTAATTTTTTTTCGATTAGGCATACTTGAGCCTTTAATTCTAAATTATCTTCGAATACTTTATTTACTGTTGCTCTTGATAATGTATCAGCTATTATTAGATATTTGCCTGATTTGTAAACTAAATTTATTTTATATTTTTGTAATATCAAAAGCATCCTTTGTAATCTAGCTGGGCATGAGTTTAATGATTTTTTGAATGTGGAAATTAATGGTTTGTGATCGGTTTCAACTGTAACCTCTCTTCCATAAACATATTGATAGAATTTTTGTACGCCAAAACATATTGCTAATAGTTCCTTCTCTATTTGAGCATATCTTTGCTGAGTTTCTGTCATAGCTCTAGAAGCATATGCACATAGTTTTTCATTTTGCAAAAGCCTGAGCTAGATGCTTCAACTGATATTGTTATTTGCTCTCTTGGATTAAAATACTTTAAAATTGGTTCTTGTGAAATTATCTTTTTTAATTCGTTAATTGCTTTTGCTTGAGGGTGTTCCCATGAAAATATATTGTTATCTTTAATTAAATCCCTTAATGGTTGAGTAATTTCTGATAAGTTTGGAGTAAATTTTCCTACATAAGTTATGAAACCTAGGAATCTTTGAACATATTTTTTATTAATTGGTTTGTGCATTCCTACGATGGCTTCAATTTTATCTTCATACATTGATATACCTTCATTTGAAAACTTATGTCCTAAATACTTAACTTCATCTAGACCAAATTTACATTTGTTTCTATTAAATTTTACAGTTTTTTTTCCAGCTATCTTAAATACTTCTTCCAATATTTTGTCATGTTCTTCTTTAGTCTCGGCATGAATTAAAATATCATCGACATAGATTACTACACCTTTTATATGAAATATTTCTTGAAAAGTTTCTTGGAATACTTCACTAGCAGTTTTAATACCAAATGGTAGTCTATTGAATTTGTATCTACCATGAGGGGTTGCAAAAGTGCATAACTTACTAGATTTTTCATTTAATGGAATGTTCCAAAATCCACTATCTGCATCTAATATTGTGAATATTTTTGAACCATTCAAATTTCTTGTTATTTCGTCCATGTTTGGTATTTTGTATTTTCTATCTATTATAACTTCATTTAAATCTTTTGGATCTAAGCAGATTCGTAGAGAACCATCTTCATTTCTAACTAATACATATGAATTTATCCATTCTGAGCTGCCTTGAACTTTTTCTATTATTTTTAATTTTTCTAAATTTTCTAAACATTTTTTAAATTGATCTTGTATAGCAAACGGTACATTTCTTATTGGATTTACTACTGGTTTTGCATGTTTATGTATTTCAATTTGATATGGCTTACTTGTTTTACCTATACCTTTAAATACATCTTTATATCTATTGGTTAATTTTTCATAATTTTTTATTTGGTTTTTATTTACTGTATTAATGAATTTAATATCCTCATCATTTTTTATGTTTACTATTCCTAAATGAATACATGTTTTTAAACCTAAGATTGACCCATTATTACTTTTGTCTACAAAGAATTCAGTTTTCATGAAACAATTTCCATTATAGTATAAATCTAGATAACATTTTCCCAATATAGGAATTTTATCTCCAGTAAATGTGACTTAAGTTTTCCTTAATGTTTTCAATATTTTTAAAATTAAATTTACACGCTTTTAATTCAAAGTAGGAAATTATATTGACACTTGCTCCCGTATCTATTTTAAATTTAGCCTTTACATCTGCATCTTCACCTATACCCAACTCTATAATGCAATGATTAAAATTATTGAGGTTTTTGTTTCCATTATTAATTGTGTCTATACTCAAGTGATCATTACAATTATTCGATTGATTCACTTGGTTTACAGATTTATTCCTGCATTTATTTGCAAAGTGATTGTTCTTTTTACATTTTAAACATTTTTTACCGTATGCTGGACATTTATTTATCGGATGTGATTTACCACATCTTGAACAGTCTTTAATTTCTCTTTGTACCTGATTGTAATTTCTATTTTCGTTCGATCTTGAAGAAACTTCTCGGAATTTTGGTATTGTTTTCTTCTGATTTCTTACTTGATCCACTTCTTTGTAATTTCTTGTCTTGTCTCCACTCGTTGATTGTTTCATATCCTGAAGCTGCTGTCTGGATGTTTCGGTTAACACACATGTCTCGATTGCTTTTTCCAGGGTGTACTCTTGATGTTGTAGAAGTTGCTCTCGAACCTTCTCATCTTTTATCCCAATGATTAGCATCGTTTTAATTAATTCCCTTGACTCTCAAACTGGCTCCGCTTGGGTCACTTACATCCGCTTACACGTGTATATTCTAGTTCATCTTTACAAATGCAATCTATTTTATTGCATAATGCAATAGAAATGTTCGCTGCCTAAAATTAGTTAGTTTTCAAGAAGCAAATTTGCTAGACTGGGTTCAGAATCATCACAATAATATACGCAAAATTAAGTATTAACACTGCGAAGATAAGTTCTGAAAATATCTGATTTTTTTTACTTGCAAAACTTCACGGGATATTAAGAAAATAAGACTGACAGTTGCAACTCGCGGACACTTCGAATTGAGGTTATATGCGTTAAAAACAGCGTTTTCGTGCCTTGGGAATGGGCGCGCTTTCAGCCAATCACAGGTGTAGGCATTCGCGCGCCAAATTTGAATCGCTCCTCCTAGTTTTTAAATAGAGTATAGTTCATACTAAAAACAATGTGTTTCGGAGTTTATAACCTGTAGAGCGATTTCAGATCCAATTTGTCTTATGCCTGTTTCTTGTTTGTTTCAGGTACACATAAGGACGAAAATGACCGACAAAACGCTGACCTACTTGCGATGGATGTGTCTTTTATGAGTTGTGATGTGGAAAAATTCCCGGCACTATCTTAACGTAAGACCACCCGGGCGGAAAAAAGTGCAGTATTCCTGCGATTCAATTGACTTCTGAAGATATGTTTAAAATGGCAAACCGTCGTACCGTCGCTCTGAAGTGTTGCGCCATCGCTTTCGGGTTGTACCTGTTCATATACGTGTTTTCGAGCAGACAGACTTCGAATATCATACGCGAGCTGCAACAGTCGGGCAGGAACCTGGCAGCATTGGACCCCCAGCCTCCGGACACCGAGCCCAATCAGGTCGACGCGCTACCAGCCAAAGAGCACCTACATTTAGAGCCCACCATTAGTAATTTAGAAACTAAGAGTATCATAAGTACCAAAAGACCAGACGATACGTTGATTAGGGTTAGAGAGGTGACGAACTGCTTGGACAGACCAGTGGTTGCGAAGACGCAGCAGAGAGGCGACTACTGGGTGCTGTACAACTACGTACGAGCCGAAATAATATTTAAGTGCCATGAGAGCATTACCTACACTACACACGCTGATTACACTTTTATGGATAACTTAGTGCCACTGTTGGAACGATGGCAGGGTCCCATAAGCATAGCCCTCCATGCTCCAGGTACTGATTTTAAAAGCACAATGGAATCTATTGCTTATTTACGGGACTGCACGTCGCCCCTAGTGAAGGAATATGTTACGTTCCATGTATATTTTAGTACAAGACATGTGCCAAAAGAGGTAAGTTTTTTTTATAAATTATTTTTTATTATATCATATCATCTTCAGTGATGTAACGGTTCGAACCCAGGTGTTGTACAAATTCTCATAATTTGCAATATTTATTATTCATTGCATTTATTTAACTGCAATTCATCCTTAAATGCAATTGGATGCATTTGATTTCTTTAACTGCATATTACATGAATTCTTATAATTCAAGTAATTGATTTGGCTCGTGATTTACAAATTCTCGTAATTTGTAATATTGATTTGGCTCGTTATTTAGTGGTAGTACTCTACGTTGTGTTTGATTTTTAAATCAAAATCGTGATAACTCAGTTTGGTTCGTTTTATGGGTAATGTGTCTGTTAGTAATTTTTGTTAGCAAGTAAAACACAGATACATGGATTTCATATGATTTATTCATTTTAAAAGGTTATGCAAGCGACAGGTAAATAAAAGACAATTTTGTTACTCTAATTGGACGTTATTTATTTAGTTATATTTATTTAAATTTTGGAATAGATTTGTTTAATAATTATTGAAAATTTATTATATTCTTTGAATTTGAATGATTTATTTTATTTTGAAAACAGAGTAACTTATTAACACTACGGTTGGAATTACAAAGTGTTACTTAGCGACTTCATGCACCACAATCTTCAAATTGTGCCGAGAAGGATATCTGATACATGTCATCACTGCATAGAAATTCATTAGCACGGTGCCTACCAATGTATTTCAACGCCACCTTGTGGATAGGAACGAATCACATAACTTCACATTAAAGTACTTCAAGCGATTCCAGTGCTTCAAGCACCCAATGTGTCCTCATTCGGAGATATTGCTAGTATTCGCGTTTACCAACACTATCAGCCATGTGATCGTAAAAACTTTAATAGGTATTGTTATTCAAAATTGATTATAGATTAGTATGATAAAGCTCTATTCTACTTCTACTTTTCTATCTACTTAAGCACATACAAACATTCGTTTCATTCATTCATAATTCTGAGATTTCTTGAATATCGGAGGGCTGAGCAAGTTTAATTATACGATTTAATTACAAATATCATTGAATTATTTATATCGAAATTATTAAGTTATGTTTCCCTGACGCAACTTTTTATTTAACTACCGATTGATTAATGAGGCCACACTGTTTATCAAATGTTTGCGACGAGGAAAGGAAGGCATGTTACAATATTCTCCTGTCAATACGAAAATATTGTCAGGACAAGGTATAAAATGCAGTCAGGTTCAACTCCGCAGTGGCGTGAGGCTCCCTACATTGCATACCCTTATTAAACTTCGTTCATTACCAGCGGCAAGGCGCGGTAATATCACTAGATAGGTTACATTATTATGGATAAATTACTTTAGAATTGTTAGTGTGAAAAGATGTTTGATCAAATGTTTTGCGACGACGGAGAGGAAGGCATGTTACAATATTCTCCTGTCTGTACGAAAATATTGTCAGGACAAGGTATAAAAATGCAGTTAGGTTCAACTCCGCAGTGGCGTGAGGCTCCCTACATTTCATACCCTTATTAAACTTCGTTCATTACCAGCGGCAAGGCGCGGTAATATCACTAGATAGGTTACATTATTAGTATGGAATTGACTTTGGAATTGTTAGTGTGAATTACATTTGATAAACTTGTGTTATATATTCACCTGAGGAATTAATGTTTAAAGTATATGAGTCGTCGTCGGACAGCGTGACGTTTTGTCTCGATCGGTACATCTAACTGGCTCCGTTTAAGTTCCGCACTTCTATTTATACTGGTATACTGGTCCCTCACTTTTTACTCTTCTTCCCCCGTCCTATGATAATTCTGCTTACCGCTGCAAATTGACGCCTTCCCATACGTGTCACCGAAGTACGCAATCGCCGTTTCGAGTTCCCGTCGTATTCCCACGACCTATTTCTCTGTGTCATCATTTTGATCGTGGGCTTATTTACATTTGCCCAAAACTACGAAGTCAGCAAAATGAATGTACTCGCTTGGGAAACGCGTCGTCGGCCGCGGCCTGCTATGATATTTACGCAGTTTTGTTCCGACTCGTAAAATTATGGATTTTAATATTATTAGGTTCTTACAGTGACTATTTTTTTTTTCTTCTCCTGGGTAGGTTCCCTAGGGCTCCTCAGCACTTTGGCCTCTGTAGTCCTTTTGTGCTTTCCCCTGTGGACTCAGCTTTCATCCTTGAATCCTGTTACTTTAAAAAAGTCTAGAATCACTTTGGGTCTAAAGCTGCTGACAGTGTTTGGTACCACGAAAGAGTTTCCAAAGTACATCTGCCTCAGGGCGCTTACCGCCGGGCATTCGCATAGGACGTGGAGGGCCGATTCCTCGTCCTCTTCACACAGCCTGCATGGTTCATTTTGGACAATGCCTATCGTATGTAGGTGTTTCCTCAGTCTGTTGTGTCCTGTAAGCAGTCCAACCAGCTACCTGAGTCTGCCCTTGGGTAGTTTTAGTAACTCTTTAGCCAACTTTTCTGAGGGTTGACTTATGAAGAGCTTTGATTGTATCATGCCGTCAACTTCTCTCCAGTAGTGGATTGTTGCTGCTTTGAGTTTTACTTTTATTATTCCCGTTGCTTTGCTGTATGGTCAAATAGTCAAATAGTGCAAATAGTTCAAATGCTCCTAACATAAATTCTGCAGCAACGTCTTCATCGCGAATGATGAACTCCGAACTTACAGGCAACCTACATTGCGACACTCAAAATAAAAGCGCGCGAAATCGCAGCTATTCAGCATACTGGCTGGAATCCGCGGGCGAAGAGAAATCTTCCATTGGCGCCGCAGAAAAATGGACTGAGGTAGTACGCAAACCGCGCCGTGAAAAAAACTTACAGTCAATTAAGACACCTGCTAAGTCAACAAAAAATGCGAAACAAAGCATAAGAGGTACAGTTTCATGGGGAGCAGACAATTTTAGCGCAGCTACACAAAAAGCTTGGCTACACATAGAACGCGCGAAACGTGACGCGACCCCCGAACAAATGTCAGAGTTCTTAGAAAAACGGTTTCCCCATCGCAAATTTAGCGTAGAAAATATAGAATCAAATCCAAGCTACAGCACCGCATCTTTCAAAATCGGAGCTGATTATGATCTACTTGGAAGAATAATAATGCCAGACATATGGCCATCAGGAATTACGGTCAGACGCTTCAATTTTTTTCGTGAAAAACCCAAGCAACGTATTGAACTGCAGCCAAACTCCGAATATGGTTCATAATCGCAATACTGCATATCATGCAAACATGCAATCAATTAAGGTATGCAATGGTACTTACATATGCAATGCCTAACCAATAAAATAACAGCGTTTGAGACCATACTCCATAGTGAAAAGATAGATATTGCTTGTGTCAGTGAACATTGGCTAAATAACTCAAACTACACTACATACAATATAAAGGATTTTACAAATATTAGCACTTTAAATAGAACCCAATACATACACGGTGGAGTATGCATCTTTGCACACAAAACTATAAGCTGTAGTAAAATTACTATCATAAACGAGATGTCTGTGGAAAAAATCTGCGAATTAGCCGCAATTCATATACAACAACTTAACTTGATTATAATCTCGTCATACAGATCGCCAAGTGCAAACTTAGAAGCATATCTAATAATACTTAGTGAAGCCCTGGATTACATTCTCACGAATTTTGATTTAGAAATAAATATTGTGGTTGCTAGAGATTTCAATGTAGACCTTAGCGAGGATACTAAACAGTCAGCAGACCTAATAAATACTTTAAAATCCTATTCCTTGGATAGAAAAATATTCGAAGCAACTAAAATAAATAAAACCAAAAACACATGCATAGATAATATCTTTACGAATATCATATGTTCGGAAGGACGAACAATTAACACTGCGATATATGACCACATTGCTCAAATATTATACATTTACAACACAGCTGCAATCCAAAAAACAACTAGAAACAGAACACGAAAATATACAACGCAAAATAAGGAAAAATTTGTCCTCTCACTGAAACAAGAAGAGTGGAAATCAGTATACGCAGAAGATGATGCCAATATTAAATTTAATAAGTTTCTCAAAACATTTTGCCTATATTTTGAAGAGGCCTTTCCTCTAGAGTATACTAGAAATGAATCAAGAATATGGGCAAACATATCTAATGAAACAAGGCATATGAAAGAAACATTAGAACTTATCTTCGATGCATATAAAAACACGGAAGATGAAGACATATACAATATATATCTAAAATATAAGGAATCATACTTAAACCATGTTAAAATAGATAAACAAAACAACATAATTCATAAAATTAATGCATCATCAAACAAATCAAAAGAACTATGGACCACTATTAACCGTGAAACTGGCAGAGGCACCAAAAGATGTACCATCGATGGATCTCTAAATTGCAGGGACTTCAATGATTTCTTCTGTAGTATTGGCAATAATCTGGTGCAAACAATACAAAACAAAGTAACGGAACAGACAGTGCTAAAGGTAAAAACAAAAGGCATCACCATGTTTTTCAACCCAACCACACCTGCCGAGATTGAAAGTGCTATTGGTAGCATCAAAAGTAAAACATCGAAGGACATCTACTCAATTGATTCTAAATTAATAAAGTATGTCGCACATGCAATATCAGAACCTCTAGCGGATATTACGAACTCATCCATGAGTACTGGAATGTTCCCCCAAAGACTACAAATAGCTAGAGTACTACCAATATTAAAACAAGACGGTCGATCCGAAAGAAGCAACCACAGACCCATATCAATACTACCAACCTTCTCAAAAATTCTCGAATAGATAATTCTAAAACAAATAACAAGGTTCTTCGGAGAAAACAAATACATAACAGAGAGTCAATCCGGATTTCAGAGAAACTTAAATACAACGGATGCAATAATGAATCTTCTAGACAACATCTACCAGGCAATGGATGACCATAAGTTATCTTTTGCTCAATTTTGTGACTTGAGTAAAGCATTTGACTGCATGTCACATAAAATTCTTCTGGAAATACTAGACCACTATGGATTCAAAGGTATTTAGTTGCGGCTATGACGTCTTACATAAAAGATAGAGCACAAATTGTTGATTTTAATTGAGAAAAGAGCAATCCAAAATACATAAGGCGAGGGAGTCCCACAAGGATCTATACTAGGGCCGATACTATTTATCATATGCATTAACGACCTGCCGACCAATCTTAAATGCCATGCTTTCATGTTCGCAGACGACACAACTTTACTGGTATCAGACAAAAATACTGAAGTAGCACAACAAAAGCTAAGTACAGCCAGTGGCAATGCATCTGAATGGTTCGATGCGAATGAGCTTTGCCTTAATACAGCCAAAACAAATGTACTCCTTTTTACCTCCAGTAGACTGCATCAAGTATCCAAGGATTTGCCAAAATTCCTTGGAATACATTTAGACAGTCGATTGACATGGAAAGCACACGTTGAAAATTTGTGTATGAAATTGGCATCAAGTATCTACGCAATCAGAAGAATGAAGGACATCGTAAACATCCAGGCAGCTATAACCACCTACTATGCCATCTTCTACAGTCGGATGTCTTATGGCATTGAAGCTTGGGGGCTTTCAGCTCATGCATCCCAAGTATTTATTTTGCAAAAAAAAAGCTATACGTGCGATAATGGGAGTACCACAGATGACGTCTTGTCGACAACTATTTAAGCAAGAAGGTATACTGACGATGGCATCAGTCTATATTCTTCAGCATGCCGTACGAACGTGGAAAACTAGGCACAATCTTCCATCTAGGAGTACTGTGCATGAATATGGGACGAGGTCGCAGCATCATCTAGTCGTACCATCAAATAGACTTCACCTTACAGATCCAAGATCGGTGGGGATAAAAATTCTGAATCATCTTCCAGTTCAATGGCAGCACCAGAAAATGCACAGTTTCAAAAAGCAACTTAGCGAACACTTAAAAGAGCATGCTTTCTATACAGTACAGGAATTTTTCCTACATAAAATGTAGTGTTTTCCTAATTTATATTGTCTTGACCTCACATGTAATTCATGTCCAATAAAACAAGTTTGAAGTTTGAAGTTTGAAGTTTATAGGAGGCAGGTTCAGTAGGGTTTCCAAGGCATTGGATGGGTCGTAATCATTGCACTCGTGATTCCCACACAAGCCATGCGTTGTACTTTGCCTAGTATTGATTGGCAAACCCTATTGTTGGCTTTGTGCCACCATATAAGGGATGCATAAGTTAGCATTGGTCTCATTACGGTCGTATACATCCAATGTATTACTTCTGGTGTTAGTCCCCAGTTGTTTCCTAACATTCGTCTACAAGTCCAGAAGGCCTTCGTAGCTCTGTTTGCTATCTCCGTAATGTGCAGTTTAAAGGTTAATTTGCTATCTAGGGTAACCCCTGGATACTTAACCTTCCCCGTTAGTATTATTGGCTCTTCTCACAACCGGGGTTCTCTGAATTCCTTCAGCTTTCTCCGTCGCGTGAAGGCCAGAATGGATGTTTTTGCAGGATTTACTGAGAGTCCCTCCTGCTTACACCAATTCTCAGTAACCTTCGGTGCCTTCTGCATCCTTTGCGATACAGTGCCCCAAAAGTTGCCTCTAATAAGAATTGCAAGGTCGTCCGCATATCCTTGTGCATATATCACAACCATAATCAGGCGTCTTCAGAAACATTCTGGCAGGGTGGCCATCGCCCCTAGCCGAGAACCTGACTGGCTGGGTTGCTT
Source organism: Othius punctulatus (assembly GCA_951805005.1). Lineage (NCBI taxonomy): Eukaryota > Metazoa > Arthropoda > Insecta > Coleoptera > Staphylinidae > Othius > Othius punctulatus. Next base: position 73,106,217 of record OX638143.1, on the reverse strand, counting down.
GAGCCCCTACCCAAAAAACGCCTGTAAAGCACATGGCCTTATTAATAATGGCCGGACACGTGTCTTTACAAAAATGATGTTGGTTTTAATCACTTACTCTGGTGTTTGAGCGTGTATAGCCGATTATTGCTGCTCTCTCCCTCGCCTTGTGCCGGTGTCGTCAGTCCCTCATAGGGCGGTTATTGGAGGACACACTTTAAATCCCGGAAACCGGTTGGCGATAAGCCCAAAGAAAACCGTGTACCTCCTGACACTTTCACACTCGAAGAGAGTTGGCTACCTTCTACCTTCATTCCCGCGCCTCGCGGCCGAATCACAATTATACGCAGACCGGAAACGCGTCGACGTTTAAAAAAAACGTGTGCGTAGCGGTTGCCTACGTTGACGGTCCGTGAGCGCAATTAAAATTTAAGACAGTTTTCGTCGGAGTCAAAACCGACCCGTTACAATTCCCTTGCTCTCTAGTTCTTCCTCAGCTCTTCGAACAAGCTCATGTGTCCCCAGAGCAGTGTCCCTAATGTGCCTACCAATTAGTTTCTCAAGAGTTTTCAATAGAAACGAGGAGAGGCTGATAGGCCGGAAGGATTTCGCCTGGTCGTACGAAGGACGCCCAGGCTTTGGTATGAATACCACTCTTACCGGTCTTCATCTAGTTGGAATGTGAAGAGCAATGCTCGCTCTGAGTATGGTACAGACTGGCATGTCCAGAATCCCCATACCCTGCTGAAGTAGGGCCGAGAATATGCCGTCAGCGCCAGCAGCCTTGTATGGCTAGAAGGTGTTAATAGCCCATATAAGTTTTCTTATGTCCACGATTTTTGCGGATAGACCCCAGTTTTCCCTTGGGGCTCCCCGAGGGTTGTCCTCCAAGTACCTTTCGCTGTTATCTAATTCTTTGGCCTGTACAGTTTTTGATCCTGGAAAGTGAGTGCTGAGTAGCAACTCCAGCGACTCCCTTCCTGTTTCAGTTTGACTACCTTTCGGTGTTATAAGGGATCCCACCTTATTGGAGCTGTCTCCTGCCAACACCTTATGGAGTCTATTGCTTGTGGGAGTCTGCCCTAGACCCTCACAGTATCTCCTCCACGAAGTGCGCTTTGCTCTTCTCACAGCCAAACTGTTTCTGGTTTGGGTTTCCCTATGGGCCTCCCACTTGCCAGTTTGGCTGTGTTGAACGATTACCTAGTTTCAGTCCTCAAGGCTTCAAGTTCCCTGTTCCACCAAGGAACATCTCGGTTTACTTTCCTGCTTATCATTGGACAGCTATTTTCATACGCTGTCACCAATGCCGAACGCACCTATTCGGCCACTAACTCCACATCTGTTATCGTTTTAACTCTTCTTGGATAGTCCTCGATTTCATGTCGCAGGTCCTCCTGAAAAGAGGACCAGTTGCACTTCCTCGGGTTCCTGTATGTTAGAGGGGCCACCGCGTGTGTGGTTAAGCCAAACCTGATATATCTAGGGTCCGATAAGGGAGGTTCCATAGATACATGCCAGTTTGTGATAATAGAACTTACGAACCAAGTTGCCATCGTTATATCAATAACTTCCTCCCTATTAACGGTTACAAAGGTCGGTGCGTTATTACGGTTTAAGACTTCCAGGTTACTGGTATTAATGTAATCTAAAAGTAACTCACCCCTTTTATTATCTCCTCTGCTCCCCCAGACGGTGTGGTGAGCATTGGAGTCGCATCCAAGTAGCATCTGGCTACTTCATCTATTTTTGTACGTAGCTTTCTGCTAATAAATATTATTATTATTGTTATTTTTCTTTGTATTGGTCTGTTCTCTTTGATTGTTTTATGATTTTGGTTTCGCTTTCTGGGCTGCTTTCCTCCCTCTTTCTTTTACTTTCTTCTCAACACACAATACGCCCTGACTTTCTCTATCCCTCTGGTGGGATCCAAATGTTTATATGGGAGGTAGGCACATCCAATGATAACATCCCTCTCGCTCCCTTCCATCTTAATTGAGCATCTGCTGACCGTTAGGTCCCTGTTAGACAGTTCCCACAGTGGTAACAGATTTAGACTGTCTTTTGCAATAATGCAAGACCTTGGGTCCACAACGGGAGGGCTGTGAAGCTCCCACCCTTTGACCCCTTTTAAACCCCTCAACCTTCCCTTGAATAACCAAGGTTCCTGGATAAGGATGATATCAATATCATTGGTACTTACATATATTTGCAAGAGCGCGCTCGCTGCCTTGCAGTGGTGTAAGTTGATCTGCAGCTGTTTTAAGCTCATTGCTGCCCTGCTGCAAATCCTTCCTCCGATGTCCTGAGAGGAGGCGGCGTCGGAGGTTTGAACTATTCAGGTCCCTCCGCCTCCATACCCTCCTCCTTCTTTTGTTTTCCCTTCAGGGCTTTGAACGTGACCCTGCTGAAGTTCAGATACGGTCTGCACTCCAGGTCTTGATACTGATTGGGCCATCATTACTATTAGCTGTTGACCCTTTGGGTCAGGCCCCCTGTCGACGACCTTCCACCCCGTGGTGTTCAGCTCGTTCTGGACGGAAAGCTTCTTGATGATGTACTCCGGGTCCTCTGGAGGACAAGGAATCCACACCAAGGTTTTCACAGAAGGTTGCAGCTCTTTGGCCTGAATGACTTTCAAAGCTGTCCCCTCAAGGCTGTCATAGGCACTCCCCTATGACCCCTTCCAACCAAGTCCTGGTGGATTGGTCGGCGCTGGTCACGACGAGAGAGCCGCCCTGGGCCGTGAGGCCCTAAAATCTCGGAGGGTTGGGCCATCATGACTATCAGCTGTTGACCCTTTGGGTCAGGCCTCCTGTCGACGACCGTCCACCTCGTGGTGTCCAGCTCGTTCTGGACGGAAAGCCTCTTGATGATGAACACCGGGTCTCTGGAGGACCCGGAGGCTCCTCCGAAAAGGAGGAGGAATCCTCCGACCGGGAATATCGTAAATTTTCTGAAGCAGGAAACCCTGTACAAGGTTCTCCTCTTCAGGCTTTAGGAGCATACCAGGGTACCCCTGGCTAATAATAGCCATTTTGCTGCCCTAGACCGCCTCTTTGTAGGAGACCGGGGCCTTTTCCAGGTCCCCGGGTCTCTTGTAAGTGGGTTTTACCCCATCAGGAGTGCTTCCCTCCGATCGGTTGCGTTTTTGCATCCCAGTTTTCGGTGTTGCACCCCCTTTAACTCCGGACCCACTTGGGCCCGACTTATTTGCCTCGGGTTTCCGGGCTGTCTGACCCTTGCCGGTAAAGCCGGAAGGGCCAGCAGCCGACGGGAGGCCTCCGGTCCTCCTCAGGACCTGCAACTTGCGGCGTTGGGCCCCGGAGAGTCTTTTGGGTGGGGCCTCTTGCAAAGCCCCTAGGACGTTGGTGTTTTCCATATGAAATCCCACGAGTCGACGAGAAATAAAGGTCAATATACGCAGAGCTCCAATACGTGTATAAGGCTATGTACGATGAGGTTTCGCCTAGTACCTCAAAGTTTGGCCGCTAGCAAATGGACTCCCTTCCAGCCATGCATCTCTTGGTGTACACCATACCATTAGATTGGGAAGATTTTTATAGTGGTACCTCATCCACGTGATTCAGACGGTGAAGTCCAGATCCCTGTGCCCACTGTTACTACTACACCAGAGATATACTGCTTGTGGTGGTCTTTGTAGCTTACAGGCGGTTTTCGGTATGGTATGGGGGTTGGTTTACGGCATGGTTTTGGCGAGTCCACTGCGTGGTTTTGAACACGAGAGACCCCCCACATATCGCCATTCTGACGGGCTAGCCCCATGGCCCGCTTCTATGCCCATATGCCCATTCTATGTCATTAAAATGTAACAAAATGTAAAAGATAACCACACCATTTTGTGGTAAAAGGGAAAATGATTGAGGGAAAAGGGACTAAGTCCCTGATGGGGTGCCCATCAGGCCCGTTCTCCTATCCACCACCTGGAGACACGCCTGATGGGCACCCCACCCCACAGTGACTTAATCCCTTTTCCCTCAATCATATTCCTTTTACCACAAAATGGTGTAGGGATCTTTTACATTTTCTTACATTTTTTATTTAGTTCAAACAATCTCATATACAAATTTGGCCCATTCTTTCATGTTTCTCGCTAGTACTCTTACTTTCGTCCAGGCCTTTCCTCTTTTCTTCAGTATCTCGATCATGTTTTGGCCCCATGTTTTCCTCGGTCTCCCCCTCCCCTTTTTTATCTTCCGTCTCTTGCTTCCCATACTCTCTTGACTGGTCTTTCTTTTTCTAACCTTTGTAGATGACTCCACCAGCTCATTTGTTTTCTCTCTATAAAAGTTTCCAAAGATTCTAGTTGTAGTTCTTCCTTAATGTCAGTATTACTTATCTTGTCCCTCTTTGTTACTCCCCTTACTCTTCTCAAAAACTTCCTTTCAATTGCCTGTAGTTTGCTTTTCTCATTTCTTATTAGGACCCAGGTTTCACAACCGAACGTTAAGATAGCTCTGTTTGTACCTTTAAAAACGTCGATTTTAGTTTTTCTTGACACTTCCTTATTACTTATTAGTATTTTGTTCATTGCATGATATACTTTGTGTGTTTTCTCGATTCTACTGTTTATTTACTTTTCTTGTTTACCTTCCCTTTCGATTTCTACTCCTAGATATTTGTAAGTTTCTACTTGTTCTATTTTTATGTCATTCGTTACATCGTTGTTTGTTCCTCTATTATTTGTACTTTTGTTTTGTTTTTGTTTATCCTCATTCCATAGTCCTTTAGAGTTTCGCTCCATATACATTGGCTTTCCTGTAGGTCTACCTCTCTTTCTGTTACTAATACCACATCGTCTGCCAAATCTCCTTCTGATATTGCCACTTTCTTCATGTTTCTATGTCCAGCTACTAGTTTGTTTTGTATCTTTTGTGCACTCTTTTATTATTTCGTCCTTATAGGTTATAAACAGTAATGGACTCAGGCATCTTCCCTGTCTTAGTCCTCCATACGTTTTGAATGGCTATGAGCGTTGGTTCCGGTATATCACCGTGTTTGTATTTATTTCATATATTTGCTTTATTACTTTTGTTGTCTTGTCATTTACTCCTTTGTCCCCTAGAATTTCCCATATTTTTTTCCCTTTTGAGACTATCAAAAGTTTTCTTTAAATCGAAGAATCCCAAACATACCGTTTTTTTCTGTACTCTGGTTTTCTCTATTATCTGTTGTATTGAGAAGGCATGGTCTTGTTTGCTTCGTCCTTTTCTGAACCCCACTTTGCGATTCCTCTAGTCTTGGTCCTACGATGTTCCTGATTTTTTTGTTGTCCATAATTCACTCAAATATTTTCATCACCGTGTTCGTTAGCGTTATCCCTGGATAGTACGTGCATTCCTTACTGTTTCCCTTTTTGTAAATAGGTACTATGAGTGCTTCTCGCAATTCTTTTGGAATTGTTTCGTCACTCCATGTTTTGTTGTATATTGCTAGCAGTAGTTCTGTTCCCTTTGTTAAGGGTGTTTTCGCAGTCGCCCAAAATGTAGCGTTTTCGTAATTCCAACAAATCGCCGTTATTTCTGAACAGATTTGCTTTAAATTTCGTATACATGTTCACAGGTAAATTACCAAGGAAAGTACCAGGCTTTTTTTCCTAATATTGATTTAAATTTCGAGAAAAACTTGAAAACGTAGCAAAATAAAAAATAAAAAAATTAAATTTAAAAATAGGGCTTGGTACATTAGTAGATATTATAAAGAACTCTTAGAATCCTTTTTCAAATTAAAAAAAAAATGAAAAATGTGGCTTAAACATTGGAAGTTCGATTGGCAATTTTCACAAAAATGTCGATGCTTTCGCTCTGTCGGCCGCACAGTACCCTCCTCGGTCAATCCGAAGGCAGGTACCTACGTTTTCAAGTTTTTCTCGAAAATTAAATCAATATTAGGAAAAAAAACCTGGTACTTTCCTTGGTAATTTACCTGTGAACATGTATACGAAATTTAAAGCAAATCTGTTCAGAAATAACGGCGATTTGTTGGAATTACGAAAACGCTACATTTTGGGCGACTGCGAAAACACCCTTAACATCTTTTTGATCATTTCTGCGGTAATTTTGTCCGGCCATGGTGCTATGCCGTTTTTTTGGTTTGTTAGTACTTGAGTTAGTTCTTCTATTGTTATTTTTTCATTTTTTCATTTTTTCTCCAAGTCTCAATTTTTTTCTCCAAATTCGGCCATGCTTCTCTTTTTGTTTCTAGTACTAGGTCTTTTACTCTCTTCCTATTTTCTTTGTATATTTTGTATTTGTTTTATGTTTTTGCGTTAGGTACTGTTCCCAGGCTTTTTTCTTCATTTTTGTTGCGTCTCCAATTTACTCTCGTCCACCTTCTGTTTGTTTCTTTTCCACATTCCTTGGAAACAAGTCTTTTCCACATTTCTTGAAACCAATAAAACAATATGTGGGCCACATATTCTTTTTGTTGTTCGTTTTTTGTTGTTTGTTTGATATGTTAAAGTATGTCCCTCATTTCTTCCGTGCTGCTGTTATGGAGTTTTTATTTGTTCCTTGATCATTTCTTCGTGTTCTTTGCTGATTTCTTCGTATCTTAGTTTATATGCTTTATTTGTTCCTTGATCATTTCTTCGTGTTCTTTGCTGATTCCTTCGTTTCTTAGTTTATATGCTTTTATTTGTTCATACTGTATGTTGTCTTCAGGGTTTGTTTTACTAACTTTATCGTCATCTTCTACGTGCTTTATAGTTGCTATGACCAGGTAGTGGTCACTACCTATTTCTGGGCCTCTTATAATAATAATCCGTACTAATAATCCGTAGTACTCGTCCTTCTTACTTTGGTATCTGTTATTGATTTTCTATTTTCTTCTTCGACTTATATGTAATCAATGATTGATCTTTCATTTCTGCTCTTTAGCTCCCTTGTGTATTTATGTATCTTCTTATGTTTGAAGAAGGTGTTCCTTATAATCATGTTTTGTGTTATACAAAAATGGAGTAGTCTTTCTCCATTTCCGTTTCTTTTTACCTCTGCTTGACTACCTATTACTCTATTATATACTTTATCTCTTTGTCCCACTCTGCCGTTGTAGTCTCCCACCATATAGATTACTCCTATTGCCATTTCCTTTGCTAGTGTTAATTCTTCCCAAAATCTTTCTTTGTTGTTTCTTGTATCATCTTCATTTGGACCATATACGGTTATTCTGGTTCTTCTTACCCCCTTAGAGGTCTTTAGTTCTACTGTGAGGATTCTTTCCGACCAGGCATTCCAGTTTTTTATTTCGTGTTATATTCTTTTGTGTATAATACATCCCCCCACCCCCGCAGCTCTTTTGTCCTCTTCTACTCCACTATATATTATGTCCAGTTCCCATCCTCATGCTTCCATTTCCTTTTTTTTGTTTATGTGATTGGTATCACATCCCCTTCGAGGTGTTCGAACTCATCCTCTAATGAATTCTTTCTCTGTCCCTTTCAGGTTTCTTATATTCCTTACCCCCCCAGCACCCCGCAGCTCTTTTGTCCTCTTCTACTCCGCTATATATCGTGACATGTCCTGTTCCCATCCTCATGCTTCCATTTCCTTTTTTTGTTTCTGTGATATGAAAAAAATTGCTATCACATCCGCTTCGAGCTGTTCGAACTCATCCTCTAATTCTTTCTCTTTCCCTTTTAGGTTTCTTATATTCCTTGTCCCTAGTTTCCATGCCCTCAAATTTATTTTTTGTATTTCATTCTTTCTATGACTCCTTTATCATTTAAATACTGTATACTGGTAGCCGTTACTTTGTGGAACCTGGTAAATGAATGAAATAAAACAATTTTACTTTGTTGCTTCCACTAACACATTTATTTTTAAATGTGTTAGTGGAAGCAACAAAGTAAAAAAAATGTGTTAGTGGAAGCAACAACGTAAAATTGTTTTATTTCATTCCTTTATCATTTATTACTATTTTCCTTGTTCCATTGCTGTTCCATGCTTGTCCTTTATTTTAGAATTTCCTGTTATTTTCTATTATTTCTTTTGTCCGTTCTGTTTTAGGTTTTTGGTACCAGTTTCTCTCTTTTATTTTCTTCCCAGAGCCTAGTCTTGTCTTCAATTATGATTTGTTGGTACTTTACTATTACCTTGTGTCCTCTGTATTTCTCTTCTCTTGCTATATTTCTCAGGCTTCTTTGTATTTCTAGTTCTTTTGGGGTTAGGCCATTATCTATGAATATGTCGGAGTTTCTTAGCTTATTTTTGTTTTTCATGACCTTTACTTTGTTTTCCCAATTTGCCATTTCTACCACTATGAAAGCTTTCTCCGTTTTCCCGATTTCATATCCTGTTTTGGTTTGAGTTTGTATTCCCAGTTTGTCTCTGAATAGCTCCTCTGTTAATTTTTTGACATCCTGCGTATTTGTTCTCAATCCTATAATTATTATTTTAAGCTTCTTCTCCTTTTTTTTCTATACGCTCTATTTTCTCTTCCAGTTTTTTAACTGTTTGCTTTAGGTTGTGGTTTTCTTCTTTGATCTCATTCATTTCTTTGCTATACATTATTTGGTCCTCCCCTATATTTGTATCTCCGTCATCATGTCGCGCATACATTTTTTTAGTTCTTCATCCATTTTTGTTTTCTGCTAATAAATATTATTATTATTATTATTATTATTTTTTTTTTTATATTTGTCTGTTCTCTTTGATTGTTTTATGATTTTTGTTTCGCTTTCCGGGCTGCTTTCCTACCTCTTTCTTTTACTGTCTTCTATATTTTCTTTCTCTCCTATATCTTCGGTTCTAATTACTTCCGTCTGGGCCGTTCAGTTGTAATTATTACCATGACAATTTTATACATTTAATTTTTCAATTACCAATTACACAAACCGGCGATTTTTTGTGCAGACGCTATTAGAATGGGTGATTTTTACTAATTATGGTATGCTGAACTCATAACTGCAAACCGTATATTTCTATCACATCAGGATTTTCCTCAATTAGGTATTATGAGATACAATTTAGAGTCAATCCATTTCAAATCATTTTTTTTTTTTAATTTGTATTCATAAAGACGTCATTAACGTCGTTATAACAAACAATCTAAACAACCGTTTATGTGCAATGCTACAATATTTTATAGCAACGGACGTTAAATTTTTTGTTTTATAGCAACGGACGTTAAAAACCGCCACAGCGGACTTTTCTGTTTAACGAGATAGAGAGAATGAGATACGAGAGGACGATATAACTAGAAGAACGAGATTGCGAATTAATTATTATTTAGTTAATAATAATAATCTAAACACATACAAATTATTTATCTTTCTTTACAATACTGAAATTAAACGTACATTTATTAAAGTGTCCACTAAGCGTAATTCTTCCGTCGTCACATATATCATTCATAATCGTTTGTTCATTGCTATTAGAGACGATTCCAGATGACAAAATATGACCAAAGACTAGATGGTTTGACTTGTTTCGATTTCTCATTTAAGTAAGCCATAAGGACTTGTTCCGAAGTTTTTCGAACAGACATTTTGTTGCGCCAATCGCAAAACAACTTATACGTTTTTTCGTAAATGGCAGCCGACTTCACGGGCATCAATCGACTTTGTGCTTGTGCAGCTTGCTCGATAACTTCTGGTGGCAAATCATAATCTTCTTCGATATTATCTTCGATATCTGACATTTTGTCAAATTTAATTTGTCAACAACAACACTGTTGTTATGGTTGGAAATAACATATTTCAATATTATTTTCAAATCAATATGTGTACAAATTAAAAAAAAAGTTGTATGTTACACGTACGCTAAATGGTCTTTATGGACTTGGCCGGTTAAATGGCTCGGCTAACGCCTCGCCATTTAATCTTCCGGCCGCGTCCATAAACACCTATTTAGCGTACTTGTAACATAAATAACTATTATATCAACATAAATAAAATTTGTTGCTTAACATTTTTATTGACTTGGATTTTTTTTCATGTCTTCCCTGTTATAGGTAGACAGTCATAATACACTGTTTGAAAAAAAATTATAAACCATCGTTTTTTTTTTTGCAGCCATTATTAAAATCACGGTTGGGCAACTTTTAATGAAAGACGTGGTTTGGGGAAAGTTTAAATGACAAGCTATTTTAAAAGATATTAGAATATTTAAAAAACCAGTGTGTTCAGCTTCAGGTATACATTTTTTTTTTTTTAATTTTCTATTATACAAGATAGATATCAAACTCTTTCTGTAAAAACTCGGAAAAAATGTATCAATCTTTATTTTTTAAGACCATACATTTTTTATGAAAAAAAAAAAGAATCACTAATAATATGTTATTTCTGTGTTGAATACTTATACACTGTGTATCAGCCAAATGGAATAAATTCGATAATAAATAAATGGGGGCGTGTTCGAAAAAACGCTCGGACACGTCGATTGTTATTTTTAGTTGCGCATTTTTTCAACAAAAACTTTTTATACAGGGTGTGTCATGTGACCGTGGCCAATACCAACTTTCTTATTTTAAATGCAACACCTGGTATATTATTCAATTTTTGGATTCTTCAGAAAATTCTAGACATATTTCATGTCAATGTCCTATACCTATCTTCAACTGTTTCGGAAATATTAAGTGTTTTCAGATTTATTGCAAAAATTAACATTAAAAAAAGAAAATTATTTGATTACAGAAATTCGTTACAACACACTCAAAAACTAATAAGTAATACTGTTTATTTCTTGATAATGTAAAAAAACAAAAAAAAAACAATAAATTTCAATGGAGGAGATGTTCAAAATGCTCGCCGTGAACGTCTTGGCAACATCCTAATCTTATATAGAAATTTCTTCTAACGTTACTCAACATCTCAGGCGTGACCGATCTAATCGCAAGCATTATTCGTCTTCTTAAGTCAGCTAAGTCGAGGGGTTTAGTTTTGTATACAATACTTTTGACATATCCCCATAAGAAGAAGTCTAATGACGTCAGATCAGGGGATCGTGCTGGCCATTCCATCGATCCTCGCCTCCCTATCCACCGATTTGGAAATATTCGGTTGAGGTAGTTCCGGACATTGATTTGGTAATGGGGCGGTGCTCCATCTTGCTGAAACCATATCATATTCGCTGGAACTTGTGGGTTTGCTGGATCAGGATATAAGTTTGTCAAAGTTGGCACAACATTATTTTGGAGCAGTGCTAAATAATTTTCACCATTTAAATTGCCATCAATGAAAAAGGGACCTGTGATATGTTCTCCAACAATTCCTGCCCAAACATTAACCATTACAGGGTACTGCGTATGTTCTTCTCTCATCCAGTGAGGATTTTCCGTCAACCAATAGCGGCAATTTTGACGATTAGCATGACCGTGAAGTGTAAAGGTGCACTCATCAGAAAACAAAACATGTTCTAATTGGATCACATTGTTATCTAACATTGCCATCATTTGTTCACAAAAATACGTTCTCCTATCAAAATCGTCTTCCATGAGCTCCTGAGTTGGTATCATTTTATACGGATGCATTTTAGTTTCTTTTAATGTTTGAAAAATTGATGAATGGCTAACATTGAACATTGTGGCTGCTTGTCGACTAGAAGTATGTGGGTTTTCCACAAACTCAAGCATAATATCCAATTTGGTATCATCACTTATTGCATTGGCAGCTGCTTTTTTATCTGCCTTACATGTCCAAGCTCACGAAACTGCTTTTCTATTTTACTAATTGTCCCTTGGGATATAGACGGCAAATTTGGAAATTTTTCATGAAATAAGCGAGCAACTTCCATTTGTATCCGTGTGTTATCTCCATAGCCAATCATCTGTAGAATTGTAATTTTGTGCATTTCTGTTAAATTAACCATTTTTCTGATATGCAGTTAACGAAATTCAAACGACTATAACACTGACAACTAAACTGTCATCCAGGCAGCCAACAATTTCCTAAGGCCAGGCGTTTTAAACAAAAGTAAACAAAAGTATTTATAGCTTTTATTTATTTCATATCCGTAAAAAGGTAAAAAGGAACGCTGAAATGGTTTTTGCTTACTTTCTCATTATCAAGACCTAAATGGGAAATAATTATTGAATGTGTTGTAGCGAATTTCTGTAATCAAATAATTTTCTTTTTTTAATGTTAATTTTTGCAATAAATCTGAAAACACTTAATATTTCCGAAACAGTTGAAGATAGGTATAGGACATTGTACATGAAATATGTCTAGAATTTTCTGAAGAATCCAAAAATTGAATAATATACCAGGTGTTGCATTTAAAATAAGAAATATGACTGAGACTCAACTACGTTTAGAGTAATCTTCAATCGTCTTTTCTATAACAGCAATTCTACATATCTATAATAGTAATGATTACAGAAGATAAATTAGAAGGATGTTTTGCAAGGATTGATTTTTTTAAGAAATAAAAATTAAAAAAGTTATTCCTAGGTAACACAATCAAAGGGCATACGTTAAGAAAACAGTCCAAACAAAGTGTATTGATTAATTCAGATCAAATATACTTTCGCCGTAGAGTTTGAGTGTATCAAGATTTGATTATAAGTTTCTGACCCAATCAGCTCTGCAAACCAAGGGATTTATGATTTATCATTCGACGGATCGAATAATTGAAGAAGGCATTAAGCAAAATTACACAATCGTCTCTGCAATTATTTCATCAAATGTAGTTAGCTGATTGGAACGGTACACTTACCGTGATTCGTTGACGTAAGAGGCGAACTTACTTCAGCCGTAATTTATGCTGTTTCGACTTTCTTCGGAGCGAGCGCAATTATATCTAATTTGCCTAGAATTTTCCTTGCCAGAACATGCATGGCATGCCCTATTTATTTCATTTTCGCAATTGTACTTTCTTTCAAGTTTTCTTTTGGGGAAAACTTTGCTATAAAGGAAGTAAAAAAAAATATGAATTGACTTCTCATGTTTGCACCACTCCGGAACACTGTGACTAGGCCATCTAACTTGCTGTATTTATAGCCATGAAAATGACCCGAAGCCCTTTTGCATGTTTTCGTTCATTGGTTTTAGTTGTTGCAATATTTGATCGAGAATATTTAACTATACTTACTCTTATGTTCCTACAATCATTACTGCCGTTTTTAGGCCCAGTTCTCTAATTTATCTATAGTCAGGGGCGGATGGGCAACATACAAGCGGCCAGGGAACGAACTTTTGCCGACCCATTTTGCATTCATATAAAATTGCAATAATACCATATAATCAAAATAATAATCAAACTTCAAAATTTGACAAATATGTAAAAATCAAAAATACTTTACAATAAATAATTTAATATTGAATATATTATTTTTTTTTAAATAACACCTCTGAGGATGGCTTATAAAATCCGAAACTAGTCGGGTTAAGATCAGTTAACCCGAATAACGTCAAATAACATTGTTAACATCAAATAAAAAGATTACATAACTACGACAGAGTACTCCCCATAAAGAAAAAAATAATATAAAATTTAATACCTTAAGTTTTTCATAATACTTATTTATTTATTAATACAGAGGTTCCTAAAGTGTGCGCTCAGTACTCCTTTCAATCATATTAAATAAAATATGAAAAAGATTAGGTAATTAAAATTTGTCATGCTTTGACTAAGAAAACTTAATTATAATTTACAAAATCTTCATTATAAATTACAAAGTTTAATTAGATCCTGCATTTTTTTTTAATTATTGGAGTTTTATTCAGGAAGCATATCCCTCACAAAGTTGTTAAAATGTTCATAGTTATTTGCAGAAAATTTATTGAACATAAACGAAAAAAAAATAATAAAAAAATTGAAATGTAATTTTCAACATTATTACTTTTACAAATTTTACATTACATATTTTAATTAAAATTGTAAAATATTAATCAAAACCCAAAATTGCCATTTGAATGATACAATTTATATTGAAAATTATGTTAATAATAATAATAATGTTTATTAGCGGGAGAACCTGCATAATATACACATAAAAAATAAATATAAAAACTTACTTAATGAAAATCAACATGAAACTTAATTTGATTTGATTTTTTAAATGATAGTAAAAAATATATATTATATATTCCAAAACTCAAAGGAAATAACAAAGTTATCATGATAAATGATAGAATTTAGTAGAGATTATAAAATTTATTAGTTGTAAATTGTAATGAATTGGAAATTACAAAATGTTCATAAGAATTTTTTAATATAATTTCTAGACTTTTCATAAATTGTAAATATCAATGGAACCTGCGAGTTTTTATTAATTTTATTAATATTCTGACAGAAATTTGCAAAAAATTTAATGCAAAATACAAAAGTAAGTACAAAATTACAAAGCGAAATTATGAAGTTTTCGTTGCAAATGACAAATTTTGATATTTTATTACAAATTGCAAGTTCATCAAACCATAAAATTCTCATTGAAATATCTCGCTTGTAAATTGCAATGAATTGGAAATTACAAAATTTTCATTCGAAATTTTTAATATAATTACCAGACTTCATAAATTGTCACGATCAATGGAACTTGCGAGTTTTTTATTGGAAATTATACCGTCTTTCCCCAGAAATCATATTCCTTGCAAATGTATTAACCATTTCATAGAAATTTACAAAAAATATATTGGAAGGTGTAAAATGTTGATTACATTTTTTTTAAATTCAACAAAAACATGAAATTTTGACATTTTAACTACACATCACAAAAATTTCTTCGAAAACCCCATAAATAGTAATAGCATTATGATGAATGTTACGAAATTTTGATGATGGATTTCTGTATTTCAATAGAATTTATTGAGAATTAATTGTAAATTACAAAAGTTTTAGAATTTGTAAATGTTGAATTTAAAGTGGAACATTGTAGTAAAAATTGCAAAGTTTTTATAATGAATACAATATTTCAATGGAATTAGAAAACAATCATAAAGTAATAAAAAAGTTTTATTAGAATTATGTAATTTTCGTTGTGAATTTCATCATTCATCATTCTAAATTACAAAATTGCTATAACTTCAAGAAAATTTGATTGTTAATTGATAAATTTCACTGTAAAATGTAAAATATTCAACATTCGTATTATAAAGTTTTTATTATGAATACAATATTTCAATGGAATTAGAAAACAATCATAAAGTAATAAATAAGTTTTATTGGAATTATGTAATTTTCGATGTGACTTTCATCATTCATCATTCTAAATTACAAAATTGCAATAACTTCAAGAAAATTTGATTGTTAATTGATAAATTTCACTGTAAAATGTAAAATATTCAACATTCGTATTATAAATTACAACATTTAAGCAGCGATTATGAAAATTTATTGTAAAGTGCCAAAATTTCACTATAAAATGCAAAATGTCATTGGTATTTTCAAGTTGTTCAAGTTAAAATGTTTATAGTTATTCGTAGAAAATTTTATGAAAATAAACTTAGGTGGAAATTACGAACTTTTCATTAGAGATTACAAAATGTTCATTAGAAATTATGAAATTCTTGTTATAAATACAAAAATTTGACTATATTTATATTTTCCTTACAAATTAGAAAATTTTATTAAAATGTGCAAAAAGCTAATCAAACCACAACATAGTCATATTAAATCAAGATTATTAATAAACTTGTCGTCGGATTTTTCAGAAAAAAATTCTGGGGCCTGCCGGCCCAACATCCGGGATGCCTACCGGCCCACCGGGAAATTTCCCATTTTCCCGTATGGCCCATCCGCCCCTGTCTATAGTTATTCTATCGTTTATTGCTATCGCCTCCTTTACTTGTGCCTCTTCTTCCAGTTGATCTTTTATTAAATCTTGTATTCCTTCTCTTTGGTTTCCTTTGCCGAGGTTTATGTTATTTAGCACTATGCTGTTTCCTATTTGCCGTTTTTTTTTGTTTCCATCTCCTCTTCAAGTTTCTTAATTATATTTTCTAGAGTTTCCTATTCCTCTCTCCATTCCTTTTCCCTTCTTTGCTCTTCTTCTTTCATTTTCTTAATTTCTGCTCTGAGATTTGCTAGTTCATCGAAGCCCTTCTTCATGTTTACGTTCATTGGTTTTAGTTGTTGCAATATTTGATCGAGAATATTTAACTGTGCTGACTCTTAGGTTCCCACAATCATTACTGCCTTTTTTAGGGCCCAGTTCTCTAATTTATCTGTAGTTATTTTATCGTTTATTACTCTTCAAATTTCTCAATTATATTTTCGAGATTTTCCTTTTCCTCTCTCCATTACTTTTCCCTTCTTTGCTCGTCTTCTTTCATTTTCTCAATTTCTGCTCTGAGATTTGGTAGTTCATCGAAGCCCTTTTGAATGTTTTCGTTATTTGGTCTTAGTTGTTGCAATATTTGATCGGGAATATTTAACTGTACTGACTTTTAGGTTCATACAATAATTACTGCCTTTTTTTTGGGTCCAGTTATCTAATTTATCTATAGTTATTTTATAGTTTATTGCTATCGCTTCCTTTATTTGTGCCTCTTCTTCCAGTTGATATTTTATTAAATCTTGTATTCCTGCTCTTAGGTTTCCTTTGTCGAGGTTTATGTTATTTAGCACTATGCTGTTTCTTATTTGATGTCTTCTTTTGTTTTCATCTCCTCTTCAAGTCTATCAATAATTTTTTTGAGGCTTTCGTTTTCCTCTCTCCTTTTCTGTTTTTTTTTCTTTGCTCTTCTTCTTTTATTTTCATAATCTCTGCTCTGAGATTTCTTAGTTCATCGAAGCCCTTTTGCATACGTTCATTGGTTTTAGTTGTAGCAATATTTGATCTAGAATATTTGAGCCGTTTATTTTGAAAGTGGCTTAAGTCCATTTTCATCTTTTATCAAGTTGGCACATGTGACATTTATAATTTATGCTGAACTGTCAAAAAAATAAATCGGTATTGAAATATACTTAGTACATTTGAAAATTTTATATCAGGTACATTTTCAAAATAATATAAATACTGAAAATCTTAATTTTTAAAGTGACCTAAGTCCACTTTTTATTGACGATGTCAAAAAGTGCGGCCCAAAATGTTGAAAGCAGTGATGAAGGTAATTTAAATTACGTTTTGATATTAGATTGAAATTTAAAAAATAATATCTAATTTAAAGAAATTATTAAACCCATTGGAAAGGATAAAATAACACGATTTCTTGATTCTGAAAGTGATGAGGAATTAAACTCATACAACAGATTTAAAAAAAGAAGGAGAATTTTAGAAGTTCATTCTTCAACAGAGGAAGAGGAAGTAATTGAGAATGAGAATTTACAAAACAGCACCTTCAAAGAAGGATTCAGAGAACACAGAATTGGTACTTATATTCAGAAAATTCGTAAAATTAAACGGAATTTAGGGGAAAGATACGATACACAATCGGGAAAAATTATTCCTGCCAAAGTTTTTCAAAATGAAGATTTTCAATGCCGAAAAAACTGCTTGAAAAATTTAAATGAAACAGAAAGAAAACGTATTTTCGAAATGTTTTGGAACTTAGGAGACTTTAATAAGCAAAATATAATGCTATACGAAGCGACCGCACGCAGTGTTGAAAAAGAAGACGGCAGAGAAACGGAAAAGGTTCATGTAGAAATGAGAGTTTTACGTATTGGTTAAATTCTAAAACAGGCAAAGTTGCTGTTTGTAAAAATATCTGTTTAGATACTTTTCAAATAAGCGAAGGACGATTGAAACGTGTATTAAAATCTAAAAACGTTGGCAACGATTTACGTGGGCGTTTGCCTGGATCGTCGAAAAAAATATGTGATGAAGCAAATATAATTGTTCAAAACCATATTAACAGGAAATTTGAATCCCATTATACTTGGGACTATAATCCCGACAGAAAATATCTTCATCCTGAACTGACTATAAAAAAATGTTTTATTTTTATGAGCTTCACTGTGAAGAAAATAATTTAAAAGCAGTTAATGAATGGACTTATAGAAAAATATTCAAAAAGGATTTTAATCTACATTTCCACCAACCACGCAAAGACACATGTCAAAGATGTGATCTATTAAACATTAAAGTCAAAGCATCAGAAAACCATGAAGAACAGAAAAAACTTATGGAAGAACATGAAATTCATTTGAAGCTAGCAGAATCGGCTAGAAATGCGTTAAAACAAGATCAAGAGCGAGTATCAAGTAATCCATCTCATTATTTTGGCTGTTCATTCGATTTGCAGAAAGCGTTACCATTCCAAAAGTTAACTACTTCAGTAGCTTATTATAAATGTAACATGTATATTTTAAATTTAGGCATACACAATTTCCACAGCGATAATGTATACATGTACGTTTGGGATGAAACAAAAGCTTCTAGAGGTTCCCAAGAAGTGGCTTCATGCCTCTTGAGACACCTAAAGACCCTGAAAGGTGAAAAACACATCATTGCCTATAGTGACATGTGTGGAGGACAAAACAGAAACATAAAAATATCTTTAATGTGGTTAAAAATTCTATCGATGGGAAATGATGTGGAAATCATAGACCACAAATTTTTAATATCAGGGCATTCATTTTTACCTAATGACAGAGATTTTGGCGTTATAGAAATGTCGTTAAAAAGAAATCAGTTATTGTATGTGCCACAAGATTATTATAATATAATTAAAAAATGTAGAAAAGGTAATACTTTCATACTAAATGAAATGAAATAAGAGGATTTTATATCAACAAGACTCTTGGAAGAAGCAGTTTACAAAAGATCCAAAAATACCAACGGAGAAAAAATAAACTGGCTTCAAATATGCTGGATGTGAATTTTAAGAAATGAACCATATAAAATTTTATACAAAACAGCCATGGATGAGAACGCAGAATTTAAAATTCTTGATTTATTGCCACGTCGGGGTAGACCTAAAAAAATTGGGAATATTGTATTGCCATCGTTATATAATGGTATAAGAAGCATCACATCACTAAAATACCGACACATGATGGACTTATTGCGGTATATACCTCCGGAACACCATAACTACTTCCAATCACTCCCGCATACTGAGAATGTTAACGAATAACTTGTTACTAAATTTATTTCTATTATCTAAAAATATAATTTAAATGTTTTTTTTTCTATATTTTAAGCTATATGTAACGGACTTAAGCTCTTTCACTTTTTGTAACAAAACAATTTTTTATTTTGAAAGTGACCTAAGTCCTTTTAAGGTAAGCAAGGTCGTATTATACACTTAATAATAGCGACTTTTTAATAGGATGTATAAAATTAAATCCCTTAAATGCGATTTAACATTACAAGTCAACCATATATCTTACGTATATTTTTAATTTTGTAAAAACGCGAAACCTTAAGTATTTCAAATTAAAGATAAATAGACTTAAGTCACTTTTAAAATGAACGGCTCATTTAACTGTACTGACTCTTACGTTTCTACAATCATTACTGCATTATTTTGGGCCCAGTTCTCTAATTTAACTATAGTTATTCTATCGTTTATTGCTATCGCCTCCTTTACTTGTGTCTCTCCTTCCTCTTTTATTAAATCTTGTATTCCTTCTCTTAGGTTTCCTTTGCCGAGATTTATATTATTTAGCACTATGCTATTGCTTATTTGCCGTTTTTTTTTGTTTCATCTGCTCTGCATGTTTCTCATTTAGTGTTTCGAGATTTTCCTTTTCCTCTCTCCATTCATTTTCCCTTTCGTTATGTTACAAAGTATAAGTAACTAAATTATGTTCTTTACTTTTGTTTCAGGTTCCTCGACATGATAAAGTGTTCACGGAGATGTACAACTGTTCGCAATTGCCGCCATTCATGAATGCAAGCGCCGATCAAATGTACAAAGCCCAGAAGAAGCTACTGTATCCAGTCAATGTGGGCAGGAATGTGGCCCGTGAAATGGCCCAGACGCATTTTATCCTGGCATCAGACATAGAACTATATCCCACACCGAACACGATAATACAGTTTTTGGCTATGATAGCAGAAAATAAGGGTCCTCTGCAGAGTCCCAGGCCGAAGGTTTATCCCTTCAACTTGTTCGAAATTAGTGCCAATCAACAGGTACCAGACAACAAAACATCCCTGAAGGAGATGATTGGAAATGGCACAGCTGTGCCTTTTCACAAGAAGTTGTGCTCTGGATGCCATGGGATTCCCATGAGCAAGGAGTGGATGCATGCCAACGAGACACAGGGTTTACATATTTTCCACGTGGGGAAGAGAATAGGTCGTTTCGTCCATTGGGAGCCCATATTTATAGGCACACACTCTGAACCTTTGTACGATGAACGATTAAGTTGGGAAGGGAAAAGTGATAAAATGACTCAGGTAAGTTTTATGATTTGGACATTTCATCTCCATTTTAACACCACTTTAATAAACATGACAACATCCGAAAGCTCTAGAGATACATTTCCGAAAAGTTAATGATTCTCTGTTCGAAAGAAACACACATATAATCAAATTTCAGAACAAATAGTATATTGTTTTCTTCTTAATTGGAGTATTTACTGGTAGTTTATATAAAGATGTTTGCTTGTTTTTGGATGAAACTGTAACAAAAATGAACATGGCAAGTACACATATTCTCATCCAAATATTCTACAAACTTATATTAAGGAAGAACCTAACAGAACAGAACATAAAATTCGTAACAATTTGCAAGACAGAAAATTAACAAAACGAAACAAGACACTAATTACAAATTTCCCAACTTCACTAATAAAAAAATGTCAAGAGCAAATTCAAATGAATAAACTAAAAAATGAAATACATAAATACATAATACATAATAACATTAAGCAAATCTAGATAAAATGAAAACAAACATCCAACTTAGCCATAATATATTAAAAAATAGAATAGACGAAAATCATCTAAACAAGTTAGAAGAAGAAACTAAACCAAAACATGGAAATGCTCTGAAAATAATACAATTCAAGAGAAACAAAAAGTTATTTCTTTCAAGTGCAATTTTATCAATGTTTCCAAAATTGTTTGTCAGAAATTTCTACGAAATGTTATGATATACGAAAGTCCTCTAAGCATATGTGTATTTCTCTCTTCTTCTCTTTTTGATTAATTTCTCGCTTATTTGCCTCATGGAAAATTATGGAATGTGTGTTCCTTCCTCTTCGGAACCCAATTTGAGTGTCTTCTAATGTGCTATCCACAATTTTTCTTATCCTTTTTTCTATGATTCTCGTCAATATTTTCCTGGGGCACTTGTTATTGTTATCCATCTATAGTTATTGCATTCTCTTTTGTCTCCTGATTTATATATTGGCAGTACAATATCTATATTCTACTCGTTTGGTGTTTATTCTTCCTTCATGAAATAATTTAGCTGTTCTGCCAGTTTCTCAATTTCTTCTTCAAATATATTCCACTCGTTTGGTGTTTTTTTCGTCCTTCATGATTTCATTTAGCTGTTCTGCCAGTTTCTCTATTTCTTCTTCTCTTAGGTTTTCTAACATTTCTATTGATATCTCATCTGTTCCCGCTGCCTTTCCATTTATGTTTTTTTCATATTGCTTCAACTATCTCTTCTTTTTGTATTTCGTCATCCACTTCTATTTCTGGTCCTTCCTTTTGCTATTTTTCTTGTTTTATTCCATTTGGCTCTGTTTTTGTTAATTATTCAAAATATTCTTGCTATCTTCGTATTATTTTCGTTTCGTCTCTGATTACATTTCATTTTTTGCCTCCAATGTTCATCATGGTATGTTCCTTTTTCTGTCTGCGCTGTTTCATTGTTCCATAGAATAGTTTTTGGATTTCCTTGAAGTTCTCATTCTTATTTTTTCCGAAATTTACCCAGGATTTTTCTTTGGCTTTCTTTGCCTCTTGCTTTACTTACTTCCTTGCCTCTTGATATTCTTCTTTCGTGCTCAGATATTTTTGCTACTTTATGTTTTTACCTCTAATTATGCTTTTTTTCGTATTATTTTCGTTTCGTTTCTGATTATGTTTCCTTATTTTGTCTCGTATGTTCATCATGTTATGTTCTTTCTTCTGTCTGAGCTGTTTCATTGTTCCATAGAGTAGTTTTCTGTTTTTCTTGAAGTTGTCATTCCTATTTTTTTTCGAAATTTACCCAGGATGTTTCTTTGGCTTTCTTTACCTCTTGCTTTACTTACTTCCTTGCCTCATGATATTCTTTATAGTCTTCTTTCGTGCTCAGATATTTTTGCTACTTTATGTTTTTACCTATAATTTTGCTTTTTTTCGTATTATTTTCGTTTCGTCTCGGATTATGTTTCCTTATTTTGTCCCTTACGTTCATCATGTTATATTCCTTCTTCTGTCTGAGCTGTTTCATTATTCCATTGAGTAGTTTTTGGTTTTTCTTGAAGTTGTCATTCCTATTTTTTTCCGAAATTTATGCAGGATTTTTCTTTGGCTTTCTTTACCTCTTGCTTTACTTACTTCCTTGGCTCTTGATATTCTTCATAGTCTTCTTTCGTGCTCAGATATGTTTGTTACTCTATGTTTTTACCTCTAATTTTGCCTTTTTTTCGTATTATTTTCGTTTCGT
Organism: Othius punctulatus; assembly: GCA_951805005.1. NCBI lineage: Eukaryota > Metazoa > Arthropoda > Insecta > Coleoptera > Staphylinidae > Othius > Othius punctulatus. The sequence continues at coordinate 73,083,779 of OX638143.1, read as the reverse complement.
CTCGGATTATGTTTCCTTATTTTGTCTCTTATGTTCGTCATGTTATGTCTCTTCTTCTGTCTGAGCGGTTTCATTGTTCCATAGAGTAGTTTTTGGTTTTTCTTGAAGTTGTCATTCCTATTTTTTTTCCGAAATTTACCCAGGATTTTTCTTTGGCTTTCTTTGCCTCTTGCTTTACTTACTTCCTTGCCTCTTTATATTCTTCATAGTATTCTTTCGTGCTGAGATATTTTTGCTACTCTATGTTTTTACCCCTAAGTTTGCCTTTTTTCGTATTATTTTCGTTTCGTCTCTGATTATATTTCCTTATTTTGTCTCGTATGTTCATCATGTTATGTTCCTTCTTCTGTTTGAGCTGTTTCATTGTTCCATAGAATAGTTTTTGGTTTTCCTTGAAGTTGTCATTCCTATTTTTTCGGAAATTTACCCAGGATTTTTCTATGGCTTTCTTTACCTCTTGCTTTACTTACTTTCTTGCCTCTTGATATTCTTCATAGTCTTCTTTCGTGCTCAGATATTTTTGCTACTTTATGTTTTTACCTCTAATTTTGCTGTTTTTCGTATTATTTTCGTTTCGTCTCGGATTATGTTTCCTTATTTTGTCTCTTATGTTCATCATGTTATGTTCCTTCTTCTGTCTGAGCTGTTTCATTGTTCCATAGAATAGTTTTTGGTTTTTCTTGAAGTTGTCATTCCTATTTTTTTCCGAAATTTACTCAGAATATTTTTTTTTGCTTTCTTTACCTCTTGCTTTACTTACTTCCTTGCCTCTTGATATTCTTCATAGTCTTCTTTCGTGCTCAGATATTTTTGCTACTTTATGTTTTTACCTCTAATTTTGCTTTTTTTTTCATATTATTTTCGATTTGTCTCGGATTATGTTTCCTTATTTTGTCTCTTATGTTCATCATGTTATGTTCCTTTTTCTGTCTGAGCTGTTTCATTGTTCCATAGAATAGCGTTTTGTTTTTCTTGAAGTTGTCATTCTTATTTATTCCGAAATTTACCCAGGATTTTTCTTTGGCTTCCTTTACCTCTTGCTTTACTTACTTCCTTGCCTCTTGATATTCCTCATAGTCTTCTTTCGTGCTCAGATTCTTTTGCTACTTTATGTTTTTGCCTATAATTTTGCTTTTTTTCGTATTATTTTTGTTTCGCTCGGATTATGTTTCCTTATTCTGTCTCATATGTTCATCATGTTATGTTCCTTCTTCTGTCTGAGCTGTTTCATTGTTCCATAGAATGGCTTTTTGTTTTTCTTGAAGTTGTCATTGTTATTTTTTCCGAAATTTACCCAGGATTTTTCTTTGCCTTTCTTTACCTCTTGCTTTACTTCCTTCATTGCCTCTTGATATTCTTCATAGTCTTCTTTCGTGCTCAGATATTTTTGCCATTTTTACCTCTACTTTTTTACCTCTAATTTTGATTTTTATCTCCTCGTTCCACCATTCTGTCCTTTTCATTCTGAAACGAATAATGAAATAAAATGAATAATAAAACTCAGTAGCAGATGTGCTCAATCAAAGCACAAGAATTGTAAATCGAATAAGTGACGGAAAGTAACATCTCTATTGCATTGTTTCTTGCATTTTTATATTCTTCGTATTTCTTTCTTGTTTTGTTGTTGAGGCATTTTCAATTCTTCAACGGGATATTGGTGGCAAAATAAAAACTTATTTGTTTGTAGAAAATTTTGAGAAATATTTTTATTTTTATAAGTTTTTAAAGATTTGAAAGAATCTTATTTCTTTAAATTATACATTTTTTTTTAATATCCTGCCCAACCAAATATTGAGCCCTCGTCCTATGGCTTGAAGGTCTCGAGTTCGAATTCTACTAAATAATTTGGTTGTGGTATGAGTAATTTTTTTTTTTCATGTAGTAAAGTTTTACTGTGTAGTAGACACGGTCAAGTTTTATCAAAATACAGTTTTCGAACTAAAATTGTTATATCTTAACAATCATTCATTGGATATTAATGAAATTATACATGTGGAATACCAGTATACTAGTTAATGTTAGTAATAAATTTTATTTGAATTGATTCGGTAGATTCTGAGAATTGACTATATAAAAATGATAAAAAAATGAGTCACTTTTAAATTGATATATTCTTACACACATACAAATATCACAAGAATTACTCATTGTAAATACATATAATTACACAAATTTACTACTAGTATATCAAGTGATAGCTGCAATAAATGATATTCATATTGATACGGTGGTTCTAGAGATATCGTTACTTGAATATCAGCGTAATTGAAAATACACATGAAACAGTCCTAAAATATGGAAAATGTAGTAGACACAGTGAAGTATTATCAAAATACAGCGTTCGAACTAAAATTGTTATATCTTAACAATCATTCATTGGATATTAATGAAATTATGCATGTGGAATACCAATATACTAGTTAATATTAGTAATAAATTATTTGAATTGATTCTGTAGATTCTGAGATTTGACTATATAAAAATGATAAAAAAATGAGCCATTCTTAAGTTGATATATTCTTACACACATACAAATATCACAAGAATTACTCATTGTAAATACATATAATTACACAAATTTATTACTAGTATATCAAGTGATAGCTGCAATAAATGATATTCATATTGATAGGGTGGTTCTAGACATATCGTTACTTGAATATCAGCGTAATTGAAAATACACTTTCAATAGTCCTGAAATATGGAAAATGTGACACAGTGAAGTTTTATCAAAATACAGCGTTCTAACTAAAATTGTTATATCTTAACAATCATTCATTGGATATTAATGAAATTATACATATGAAATACCAGTATACTAGTTAATGTTAGTAATAAATTTTATTTGAATTGATACGGTAGATTCTGAGATTTTACTATATAAAAATGATACAAAAATGAGTCACTCTTTAATTGATGTATTCTTACACAAATACAAATATCACAAGAATTACTCATTGTAAATACATATAATTACACAAATTTATTACTAGTATATCATATGATAGCTGCAATAAATGATATTCATATTGATACGGTGGTTCTGGAGATATCGTTACTTGAATATCAGCGTAATTGAAAATACACTTGCAATAGTCCTAAAATATGGAAAATGTGACACAGTGAAGTTTTATCAAGATACAGCGTTCGAACTAAAATTGGTATATCTTAAGAATCATTCATTGGATATTAATGAAATTATACATATGGAATACCAGTATACTAGTTAATGTTAGTAATAAATTTTATTTGAATTGATACGGTAGATTCTGAGATTTGACTATATAAAAATGATTAAAAAATGAGTCATTCTTAAATTGATATATTCTTACACAAATACAAATATCACAAGAATTACTCGTTGTAAATACATATAATTACACAAATTTATAACTAGTATATCAAGTGATAGCTGCAATAAATGATATTCATATTGATACGGTGGTTCTGGAGAACCACCGGTTACTTGAATATCAGCATAATTGCAAATACACTTGAAACAGTCCTAAAATATGGAATGTTCAAACGAATATTGAAATATCCGAAGAACGACTCATTGGATATCCATTTAATTACACGTATCAAATACTAGTATACTACTTCATATCGGTAATAAATTGCATTTATATTGATACGCCAGTTCTTGGGATATCGTTAATTGATATGGATATATCTAAAACAGGTGGTTTTATTTCTTTATTCAGTAGGGTATAATTTGCTTAAAGTATCTCTCAAATGACTCAAATCTCTCAGAAGAATTTAAAATATTTCAATGTCAAAATAAGGCACTTAACTTCACTGCAAAGAAATCAGCATGTCTAGAGGGTCAAGTATACCTAAATGATAGAAGTATATTCCTTACATCATCTGTTGAGGTCGCATTAATAATTGCTGAAATATAAAGGCTTACAAGGACCTTGTATTACAATGACAATAAAAATACCTGAATTTCGACGTGGTAATCAAAATTTCTTACCTGTGGAGGTCGATTCTTGCGATATACAGGGTGGCCCACTTATCCTCGCTCGGACCATTGCTGCTGGACTAATGAAAATTTTGGAAAACATCTGATTGGAAGTTATAGGACACTTGATGTGCTATCTTTTAAAATTATTTTCGAGCATACAGAGTCTACCATATATCCGGGACACAAAATTTGGTATCTTTTCTTAAATTGATCACCCTGTATATTATTTCATTTTTAGAATCTGCTTTATGTGGGCTTCACAAATCATTTCACAGATGTGAAAAAGATGTGATTACCTGTATATCTACACAGTTTTATCATGGTATTTCAATTGACGAGAATAATTCATCCAAAAGATCAAATATTTCACACCCAGATGTGTGGGTTCTTAGTGGTCTACAAACAAGAAGGTCCTTCTGATAGCTTTGTAAGTAAACATGACAAAGAAATCGTCTAACAATGGTGTTATTAAAATAAAACAAACATTTTTCTTTGTTTACATTTCACTGTTTATTAAAATTAGTGACTATAGTTTCGATCACGTTCTGATCATTATCAAACTTTGAGTAAAATACAAATACAAATAAAAACCTATTTATGCATATCTATGTATAATAAAGCCTTGAAAAGTGGGGAGTAAATGAGGTATGTCTGGTCATTAATGATATATCTAAATAATAGATATATACTCACTAATACATTCACTAATATATCTCTAAACGTCATCAACAAATTTAATCAAAATTAATGCGCTAGTTTTGGAGATATGCCTAAAACAGTAGAGGCAAAATTTGAGATAATATCCTAAATATGCATGCTGATGCTAAACTGCAATTATCTCTAGAATCGAGATACTAATATATCTCTAAATATCAACAACAAATTTAATCAAAATTAATGCGCTAGTTTTGGAGACATGCCTAAAACTGTTCAGGCAAAATTTGAGATCATTTCCTAAAGATGCATGATTATGCTAAACAGCAATTATCTCAAGAATTGTGCATTGGATATTAATTATATCACGAAATATCAGCAGCAAATTTAATAAATATTGATGCACTAGTTTTGGAGTTAGGACTAAAACAGTAGTATCAAAAATTTGCAAGTATCACCTATTAACACGTGCTTACATTAAACTTACATATCTCTAGCCCTACGTATTGGATATTAATTTAATTTAAGATGTAGTATACCAATATATCTCTAAACGTCAATAACGAATTTAGTTAAAATTGATGCGCTAGTTTTGGAGATATGCCTAAAACAGTAGAGGTGAAATTTGAGATAATATCCTACAAATGCATGCTGATGCTAAACTGCAATAATCTCAAGAATCGAGATAGATAATAATATACTCTAAATATCAACAACAAATTTAAACGAAATTGATGCGCTAGTTTTAGAGACATGCCTAAAACAGTTCAGGCAAAATTTGAGATCATTTCCTAAAGATGCATGATTATGCTAAACAGCAATTATCTGAAGAATTGTGCATTGGATATTAATTATATCACGAAATATCAGCAGCAAATTTAATAAATATTGATGCACTAGTTTTGGAGTTAGGACTAAAACACTAGCATCAAAAATTTGCAAGTATCACCTAAAAACACGTGCTTACATTAAACTTACATATCTCTAGACCAACGTATTGGATATTAATTTAATTTAAGATGTAGTATACCAATATATCTCTAAACGTCAATAACGAATTTAATTAAAATTGATGTGCTAGTTTTGGAGATATGCCTGAAACAGTAGAGGCAAACTTTGAGATAATATCCTAAATATGCATGCTGATGCTAAACTGCAATTATCTCTAGAATCGAGATGCTAATATATCTCTAAATATCAACAACAAATTTAATCAAAATTAATGCGCTAGTTTTGGAGACATGCCTAAAACAGTTCAGGCAAAATTTGAGATCAATTCCTAAAGATGCATGATTATGCTAAACAGCAATTATCTCAAGAATTGCGCATTGGATATTAATTATATCACGAAATATCAGCAGCAATTTTAATAAATATTGATGCGCTAGTTTTGGAGTTAGGACTAAAACAGTAGTATCAAAAATTTGCAAGTATCACCTATAAACACGTGCTTACATTAAACTTACATATCTCTAGACCTACGTATTGGATATTAATTTAATTTAAGATGTAGTATACCAATATATCTCTAAACGTCTATAACGAATTTAGTTAAAATTGATGCGCTAGTTTTGGAGATATGCCTAAAACAGTAGAGGCGAAATTTGAGATAATATCCTACAAATGCATGCTGATGCTAAACTGCAATTATCCCAAGAATCGAGATAGATAATAATATATGCCTAAATTTCAACAACAAATTTAATCAAAATTAATGCGCTAGTTTTGGAGACATGCCTAAAACAGTTCAGGCAAAATTTGAGATCATTTCCTAAAGATGCATGATTATGCTAAACAGCAATTATCTCAAGAATTATGCATTCGATATTAATTATATCACGAAAAATCAGCAGCGAATTTAATAAATATTGATGCGCTAGTTTTGGAGTTAGGACTAAAACAGTAGTATCAAAAATGTGCAGTTATCACCTAAAAACACGTGCTTACAATAAACTTCATATCTCTAGACCTACGTATTGGATATTAATTTAATTTAAGATGTAGTATACCAATATATCTCTAAACGTCAATAACGAATTTAATTAAAATTGATGCGCTAGTTTTGGAGATATGCCCAAAACAGTAGAGGCAAAATTTGAGATAATATCCTAAATATGCATGCTGATGCTGAACTGCAATTATCTCTAGAATCGAGATACTAATATATCTCTAAATATCAACAACAAATTTGATCAAAGTTAATGCGCTAGTTTTGGAGACATGCCTAAAGCAGTTCAGGCAAAATTTGAGATCATTTCCTAACGATGCATGATTATGCTAAACAGCAATTATCTCAAGAATTTTGCATTGGATATTAATTATATCACGAAATATCAGCAGCAAATTTAATAAATATTGATGCGCTAGTTTTGGAGTTAGGACTGAAACAGTAGTATCAAAAATTTGCAATTATCACCTAAAAACACTTGCTTACATTAAACTTCATATCTCTAGACCTACGTATTGGATATTAATTTAATTTAAGATATAGTATACCACTATATCTCTAAACGTCAATAACGAATTTAATTAAAATTGATGCGCTAATCTTGGAGATATGCCTAAAAGTGTAGAGGCAAAATTTGAGATAATATCCTACAAATGCATGCTGATGCTAAACTGCAATTATCTCAAGAATCGAGATAGATAATAATATATCTCTAAATATCAACAACAAATTTAATCAATATCAATGCGCTAGTTTTGGAGACATGCCTAAAACAGTTCAGGCAAAATTTGAGATCATTTCCTAAAGATGCATGATTATGCTAAACAGCAATTATCTCAAGAATTGTGCATTGGATATTAATTATATCACGAAATATCATTAGCAAATTTAATAAATATTGATGCACTACTTTTGGAGTTAGGACTAAAACAGTAGCATCAAAAATTTGCAAGTATCACCTAAAAACACGTGCTTACATTAAACTTACATATCTCTAGACCTACGTATTGGATATTAATTTAGTTTAAGATGTAGTATACCAATATATCTCCAAACGTCAATAACGAATTTAATTAAAATTGATGCGCTAGTTTTGGAGATATGCCTAAAACAGTAGAGACAAAATTTGAGATAATGTCCTAAATATGCATGCTGATGCTAAACTGCAATTATCTCTAGAATCGAGATACTAATATATCTCTAAATATCAACAACAAATTTAATCAAAATTAATGCGCTAGTTTTGAAGACATGCCTAAAACAGTTCAGGCAAAATTTGAGATCATTTCGTAAATATGCATGATTATGAATTGTGCATTGGAATTATATCACGAAATATCAGCAGCAAATTTAATAAATATTGATGGGCTAGTTTTGGAGTTAGGACTAAAACAGTAGTATCAAAAATGTGCAGTTATCACCTAAAAACACGTGCTTACAATAAACTTCATATCTCTAGACCTACGTATTGGATATTAATTTAATTTAAGATGTAGTATACCAATATATCTCTAAACGTCAATAACGAATTTAATTAAAATTGATGCGCTAGTTTTGGAGATATGCCCAAAACAGTAGAGGCAAAATTTGAGATAATATCCTAAATATGCATGCTGATGCTAAACTGCAATTATCTCTAGAATCGAGATACTAATATATCTCTAAATATCAACAACAAATTTAATCAAAATTAATGCGCTAGTTTTGGAGACATGCCTAAAACAGTTCAGGCAAAATTTGAGATCATTTCGTAAATATGCATGATTATGAATTGTGCATTGGAATTATATCACGAAATATCAGCAGCAAATTTAATAAATATTGATGCACTAGTTTTGGAGTTAGGACTAAAACAGTAGCATCAAAAATTTGCAAGTATCACCTGAAAACACGTGCTTACATTAAACTTACATATCTCTAGACCTACGTATTGGATATTAATTTAATTTACGATGTAGTATACCAATATATCTCTAAACGTCAATAACGAATTTAATTAAAATTGATGCGCTAGTTTTGGAGATATGCCCAAAACAGTAGAGGCAAAATTTGAGATAATATCCTAAATATGCATGCTGATGCTAAACTGCAATTATCTCTAGAATCGAGATACTAATATATCTCTAAATATCAACAACAAATTTAATCAATATTAATGCGCTAGTTTTGGAGACATGCCTAAAACAGTTCAGGCAAAATTTGAGATCATTTCGTAAACATACATGATTATGCTAAACAGCAATTATCTCAAGAATTGTGCATTGGATATTAATTATATCACGAAATATCAGCAGCAAATTTAATAAATATTGATGCACTAGTTTTGGAGTTAGGACTAAAACAGTAGCATCAAAAATTTGCAAGTATCACCTGAAAACACGTGCTTACATTAAACTTACATATCTCTAGACCTACGTATTGGATATTAATTTAATTTACGATGTAGTATACCAATATATCTCTAAACGTCAATAACGAATTTAATTAAAATTGATGCGCTAGTTTTGGAGATATGCCTAAAACAGTAGAGGCAAAATTTGAGATAATGTCCTAAATATGCATGCTGATGCTAAACTGCAATTATCTCTAGAATTGAGATACTGATATATCTCTAAATATCAACAACAAATTTAATCAAAATTAATGCGTTAGTTTTGGAGACATGCCTAAAACAGCTCAGGCAAAATTTGAGATCATTTCCTAAAGATGCATGATTATGCTAAACAGCAATTATCTCAAGAATTGTGCATTGGATATTAATTATAACACGAAATATCAGCAGCAAATTTAATAAATATTGATGCGCTAGTTTTGGAGTTAGGACTAAAAAAGTAGTATCAAAAATTTGCAAGTATCACCTAAAAACACGTGCTTACATTAAACTTACATATCTCTAGACCTACATATTGGATATTAATTTAATTTAAGATGTAGTATACCAATATATCTCTAAACGTCAATAACGAATTTAATTAAAATTGATGCGCTAGTTTTTGAGATATGCCTAAAACAGTAGAGGCATCATTTGAGATAATATCCTAAATATGCATGCTGATGCTAAACTGCAATTATCTCTAGAATCGAGATACTAATATATTTCTAAATATCAACAACAAATTTAATCAATATTAATGCGTTAGTTTTGGAGACATGCCTAAAACAGTTCAGGCAAAATTTGAGATCATTTTCTAAAGATGCATGATTATGCTTAACAGCAATTATCTCAAGAATTGTGCATTGGATATTAATTATATCACGAAATATCAGCAGCAAATTTAATAAATATTGACGCGCTAGTTTTGGAGTTAGGACTAAAACAGTAGTATCAAAAATTTGCAAGTATCACCTAAAAACACGTGATTAAATTAAACTTCATATCTCTAGACCTACGTATAGGATATTAATTTAATTTAAGATGTAGTATACCAATATATCTCTAAACGTCTATAACGAATTTAATTAAAATTGATGCGCTAGTGTTGGACATATGCCCAAAACAGTTCAGGCAAAATTTGAGATCATTTCCTAAAGATGCATGATTATGCTAAACAGCAATTATCTCAAGAATTGCGCATTGGATATTAATTATATCACGAAATATCAGCAGCAAATTTAATCAATTTTGATGCTCTAGTTTTGGAGTTAGCACTAAAACAGTAGTATCAAAAATTTGCAATTATCACCTAAAAACACGTTATTACATTAAACTTCATATCTCTAGATCTACGTATTGGATATTAATTTAATTTAAGATGTAGTATACCAATATATCTCTAGTCAATAACGAATTTAGTTAAAGTTGATGCGCTAGTTTTGGAGATATGCCTAAAACAGTAGACGCGAAATTTGAGATAATATCCTACAAATGCATGCTGATGCTTAACTGCAATTATCTCAAGAATCGAGATAGATAATAATATACTCTAAATATCAACAACAAATTTAAACAAAATTGATGCGCTAGTTTTAGAGACATGCCTAAAACAGTTCAGGCAAAGTTTGAGATCATTTCCTAAAGATGCATGATTATGCTAAACAGCAATTATCTCAAGAATTGTGCATTGGATATTAATTATATCACGAAATATCAGCAGCAAATTTAATAAATATTGATGCACTAGTTTTGGAGTTAGGACTAAAACAGTAGTATCAAAAATTTGCAAATATCACCTATAAACACGTGCTTACATTAAACTTACATATCTCTAGACCTACGTATTGGATATTAATTTAATTTAAGATGTAGTATACCAATATATCTCTAAACGTCAATAACGATAAACGAGATATGCCTAAAACAGTAGAGACAAAATTTGAGATAATATCCTAAATATGCATGCTGATGCTAAACTGCAATTATCTCTAGAATCGAGATACTAATATATCTCTAAATATCAACAACAAATTTAATCAATATTAATGCGCTAGTTTTGGAGGCATGCCTAAAACAGTTCAGGCAATATTTGAGATCATTTCTTAAAGATGCATGATTATGCTAAGCAGCAATTATCTCAAGAATTGTGCATTCGATATTAATTATATCACGAAATATCAGCAGCAAATTTAATAAATATTGATGCGCTAGTTTTGGAGTTAGGACTAAAACAGTAGTATCAAAAATTTGCAATTATCACCTAAAACACTCTCTTAGATTAAACTTCATATCTCTAGACCTACGTATTGGATATTAATTTAATTTAAGATGTAGTATACCAATATATCTCTAAACGTCAATAACGAATTTAGTTAAAATTGATGCGCTAGTTTTGGAGATATGCCTAAAACAGTAGAGGTGAAATTTGAGATAATATCCTAAATATGCATGCTGATGCTAAACTGCAATTATCTCTAGAATCGAGATACTAATATATTTCTAAATATCAACATCAAATTTAATCAATATTAATGCGTTAGTTTTGGAGACATGCCTAAAGCAGTTCAGGCAAAATTTGAGATCATTTCCTAAAGATGCATGATTATGCTAAACAGCAATTATCTCAAGAATTGTGCATTGGATATTAATTATATCACGAAATATCAGCAGCAAATTTAATAAATCTTGTTGCGCTAGTTTTGGAGTTAGGACTAAAACAGTAGAATCAAAAATTTGCAACTATCACCTAAAAACACTTGCTTACATTAAACTTCATATCTCTAGACCTACGTATTGGATATTAATTTAATTTAAGATGTAGTATACCAATATATCTCTAAACGTCAATAACAAATTTAGTTAAAGTTGATGCGCTAGTTTTGGAGATATACCTAAAACAGTAGACGCGAAATTTGAGATAATATCCTACAAATGCATGCTGATGCTTAACTGCAATTATCTCAAGAATCGAGATAGATAATAATATACTCTAAATATCAACAACAAATTTAAACAAAATTGATGCGCTAGTTTTAGAGACATGTCTAAAACAGTTCAGGCAAAATTTGAGATCATTTCCTAAAGATGCATCATTATGCTAAACAGCAATTATCTCAAGAATTGCGCATTGGATATTAATTATATCACGAAATATCAGCAGCAATTTTAATAAATATTGATGCGCTAGTTTTGGAGTTAGGACTAAAACAGTAGTATCAAAAATTTGCAATTATCACCTAAAACACGTGATTACATTTAACTACATATCTCTAGAACTGCGTATTGGATATTAGTATATTTCAAGATGTAATATACTAATGTATCTCTAAACGTCATCAACAAATTTAATCAAAATTGATGCGCTAGTTTTGGAGATATGCCTAAAACAGTAGAGGCAAAATTTGAGATAATATCCTACAAATGCATGCTGATGCTGAAGCTGCAATTATTTCAAGAATCGAGATAGATAATAATGTATCTCTAAATATCAACAACAAATTTAATCGAAATTAATGCTCTAGTTTTGGAGACATGCCTAAAACAGTTGAGGCAAAATTTGAGATCATTTCCTAAAGATGCATGATTATGCATCTAATCTATAATATAGTTTAAGGATTTCATAAATGTTTTATTTTCAAAAATCAATAGAGTGATTTTCAAAATATCTTGTTTCGAAATTTTTCTTCGGTCTCCATTTTGTTATTTGATAAAATAGAAAATAGTTGTAAATACAAATGTTTTAGAGAACCGATAGCGCATGCTGAACGTTTTTGTATTTTAAAAATATTTCTTAAAATAAGGGAGTAATGACGATTTTTCGAAAAACAAAAGAACGCCATTAACTATGAACTTGGGCTCCAATTCAATGATTTTAACTAAGAAAAGTTGTTTGTTTCAATGAGTTCTAACTGCCATTTTCGGGTGTTACAACTTAGTATTAACACCCTGTATATAGTTTAACATATAGTGCTCGCTTGCTAATCCTGTCCTTAATGTTTATAATCGATTAACATTGATGTTCTTGTTTTCAATTGAAATATCCTGCTTGATATTTTTTTTCTGATTGGAATTTAAAAAAAACTAGCTAATTGAGCAAAAAACCTACATTAAAAATGAAATTTCCATTAAAGATCTAACACTTAGAAAACACTTAGAAAGAAGAGTGATATTGCTTTAAACTAGAAGTAAAAATCTAGTATAAACGCTCACATCCACATAACCAGAAAAAATACAACATTTGTTACATGGTGTAATCTAAGTCAATGGGTAATTTCAATTATCTAGTTGTTGAACTTTTCAGAAAAACTGCCCCGCCTCCATGTAATTAGTTTTTATAATCTCTTGACAAAAGCCTGTTTACTGTCATCTAGACTGGTTCGCAAAGTGATGCGTTACAGGTCAGGTGCCTGTAAAGGGTTGCCATGACAACTTTACACTTCTGTCAAATCTGAAACAAACACTGCTGCGGGGTCGCCAGTACGTCATTTACAGTCAGTCAAGATGTACAATTTCATGTAGTCAAGATGTATCATTTCATACAGTTAACAATGACATTGTAAATTCGAGCTGACATCACGAGCATCAAACGATGTTTCTGGAGATATCAACGACAGTTATTTTCAAGGATTTTCATTTGCAAGAAAACATAAACATAACGTAATTAGCCTTTACTGGGGCTCACCGGATTCCTGGGCTCGCTCCTCACGTCGCTCACCCAGCAAACTTTCCGGCTCGCCTGTAAAGGCTAATTTACAACGCTTGCCACGTAAATAACTATTAATTTCCGCCTGGAACTAATTTAGATGAGTTAATGATTTATGTTTTCATTTTCAGGGTTACGCTCTGTGTGTGCTGGACTACGATTTCCTTATATTGGACAACGCATTTCTGGTGCACAAACCTGGCATCAAGGTGTACAAGAAGGACCCTAAAAGGGCTGCACTCGCCGCTAAAACCAATCAGTTAATTAAAAAAATTATATTCCCCGAGTTGAAGGTAATTTATGGCGTTAAAAAAGGCTGTGCTGTGTAATATGTAAGGTCATAAAAGTTAAAACTTTTAAATGAATATAATCACTCTTTGTGATCGCAAAGCGTGTGTATGTACAATTTTATTTTAGAGCCTATTTTCAATATTACTATTACCTATTATTATTTGCTCAATAGTCTATCGAAATTTCAATGAATATAGTCGATGGCAATCGTTAATTTTATTTATTTATTGTATATAATGTGTTTCCGATTAATATACTTAAGGTTTTTTTTTTGTATTCGTTTCATGTTTCTTTCTGAAAAGAATGTGATATCAGATTAGTTCAAATGTTGTTACTCCTTATTTTGAGCACATCGTGCTCATTTACGACTTCACTTGTACTTATTTAGTTAATTTATTAGATACTATGTGCTATTGTAGGTGACTCCGCTTGAGTTAGGTATTCGCTACAAAGAAAAGCAATACGAGCGAAGACCAACGGCAAGTTGAGGAACCTACACATGATATGATTTAAACTGTAGTTGATGTGCCTTATTCAAATGGTGATTATATAATAAAATACTACTTTTGTACTATTATATATATATAAATATATATATAATTCTGTATCTTAAACTGTATAATACAATAAATATAATCATATTCCCTACAAAATACTGATAAAACTGTTATATTTATAAATGTACATAATGTATACTCTTATTTGCTTCACGTTAACTTTGTTAAACGTTTCTTCCTAAATAATATTTTCTGTCTATTACATGTTTTGTTTTCTTTATCATAAATGTAACGTACATAGGAGGATTATTTAAATAACTGGAATATACCGTACCAACAGTAATTAACTGTTTGATAGCAACTAGATCTGCAAAATATGTGATTGAATTTATTCTCAATGTAACATTTTCAAACATCAAAATATAACAATTATGTCAAACATACTAATAGTTTTTGTTTCACATCGGGGGTACTTGAAAACTAGCCACATAATATCGTCGGCTTACAAGTGAAATCACTTGAGTCAAAAACTATATATATATATATATATATATATATATATATAACGATCTTTATTAAGGCTATCGACGCCAGAAGGGGTCTTTCTGCCCCAAAAACTATAAAATGTGAGAAACTGCAATTAAAGTTTTATATTCTGCTATTACCTTTTGTACTCAGTCATTTAATGAGTTAAGAATTTGGAAGTTCGGATACATAACCCTTTACTATACTCCTACTGAGCCTGAGATTTGTTGCAATTTAGTAAACGCTCAAAATAAAACTTAACCAAAAACAGCCAAAAATTGACTTAGTTTATTTCACTTGTAAGCCGACTATATAATATATTACTAATATTTAAAGACATGTATTCAGTGAATCTACAGTGAAAATTAATAATTGGTTTAGAAAAAAAATCTGTGTTGGCTTGATATTATGAATATCTGTATGAAATGGTAACCTAAATCATCCAGAAAAATTATAGAAAGTACTCAACACCTTGCCGAAGCACACACTCTATAATTTGGTAATCCTCTATTTATTAATCGATAATGTATATCCAGGGGTGGATGGGCCATACGGGAAAATGGGAAATTTCCCGGTGGGCCGTTAGGCATCCCGAATGTTGGGCTGGCAGGCCCCAGAATTTTTTTCTGGAAAATCCGACGACAAGTTTATTAATAATCTTGATTTAATATGACTATGTTGTGGTTTGATTAGCTTTTTGCACATTTTAATAAAATTTTCTAATTTGCAAGGAAAATGCAAATATAGTCATATTTTGGTATTTATAATAAGAATTTCATAATTTCTAATGAACATTTTGTAATCTCTAATGAAAAGTTCGTAATTTCCACCCAAGTTTATTTACATAAAATTTTCTACGAATAACTATAAACATTTTAACTTGAACAACTTGAAAATACCAATGACATTTTGCATTTTATAGTGAAATTTTGGCACTTTACAATAAATTTTCATAATCGCTGCTTAAATGTTGTAATTTATAATACGAATGTTGAATATTTTACATTTTACAGTGAAATTTATCAATTAAGAATCAAATTTTCTTGAAGTTATTGCAATTTTGTAATTTAGAATGATGAATGATGAAAGTCACAACGAAAATTACATAATTCCGATAAAACTTATTTATTACTTTATGATTGTTTTCTAATTCCATTGAAATATTGTATTCATAATAAAAACTTTATAATACGAATGTTGAATATTTTACATTTTACAGTGAAATTTATCAATTAACAATCAAATTTTCTTGAAGTTATTGCAATTTTGTAATTTAGAATGATGAACGATGAAAGTCACAACGAAAATTACATAATTCCAATAAAACTCATTTATTACTTTATGATTGTTTTCTAATTCCATTGAAATATTGTATTCATAATAAAAACTTTATAATACGAATGTTGAATATTTTACATTTTACAGTGAAATTTGTCAATTAACATTCAAATTTTCTTGAAGTTATAGCAATTTTGTAATTTAGAATGATAAATGATGAAAGTCACAACGAAAATTACATAATTCCAATAACACTCATTTATTACTTTATGATTGTTTTCTAATTCCATTGAAATATTGTATTCATAATAAAAACTTTATAATACGAATGTTGAATATTTTACATTTTACAGTGAAATTTATCAATTAAGAATCAAATTTTCTTGAAGTTATAGCAATTTTGTAATTTAGAATGATGAATGATGAGAGTCACAACGAAAATTACATAATTCCAATAAAACTTATTTATTACTTTATGATTGTTTTCTTATTCCATTGAAATATTGTATTCATAATAAAAACTTTATAATACGAATGTTGAATATTTTACATTTTACAGTGAAATTTATCAATTAACAATCAAATTTTCTTGAAGTTATAGCAATTTTGTAATTTAGAATGATGAATGATGAAAGTCACAACGAAAATTACATAATTCCAATAAGACTTATTTATTACTTTATGATTGTTTTCTAATTGCATTGAAATATTGTATTCATAATAAAAACTTTATAATACGAATGTTGAATATTTTACATTTTACAGTGAAATTTATCAATTAACAATCAAATTTTCTTGATGTTATTGCAATTTTGTAATTTAGAATGATGAATGATGAAAGTCACAACGAAAATTACATAATTCCAATAAGACTTATTTATTACTTTATGATTGTTTTCTAATTCCATTGAAATATTGTATTCATTATAAAAACTTTGCAAATTTTACTACAATGTTCCACTTTAAATTCAACATTTACAAATTCTAAAACTTTTGTAATTTACAATTAATTCTCCATAAATTCTATTGAAATACTGAAATCCATCATCAAAATTTCGTAACATTCATCATAATTCTATTACTATTTATGGGGTTTTCGAAGAAATTTTTGTGATGTGTAGTTAGAATGTCAAAATTTCATGATTTTGTTGAATTTAAAAAAAAAGTAATCAACATTTTACACCTTCCAATATATTTTTTGTAAATTTCTATGAAATGGTTAATACATTTGCAAGGAATGATTACGAGGGGAAAGACGGTATAATTTCCAATAAAAAACTCGCATGTTATAAAGATCGTGACAATTTATGAACTAAATTTATGAAGTCTGGTAATTATATTAAAAATTTCTAATGAAAATTTTGTAATTTCCAATTCATTGCATTTTACAAGCGAGATATTTCAATGAGAACTTTATGGTTTGATGAACTTGCAATTTGTAATAAAATATCAAAATTTGTCATTTGCAACGAAAACTTCGTAATTTCTCTTTGTAATTTTGTACTTTTGTATTTTGCATTAAAATTTTTGCAAATATCTGTCAGAATATTAATAAAATTAATAAAAACTCGCAGGTTCCATTGATATTTACAATTTATGAAAAGTCTAGAAATTATATTAAAAAATTCTTATGAAAATTTTGTAATTTCCAATTCATTACAATTTACAACTAATAAATTTTATAATTTCTACTAAATTCTATCATTTATCATGATAACTTTGTTATTTCCTTTGAGTTTCGGAATTTATAATATATATTTTTTACTATAATTTAAAAATCAAATCAAATTAAGTTTCATGTTGATTTTCATTAAGTAAGTTTTTATATTTATTTTTTATGTGCATATTATGCAGGTTCTCCCGCTAATAAACATTATTATTATTATTAACATAATTTTCAATATACATTGTATAATTCAAATGGCAATTTTGTGTTTTGATTAATATTTTACAATTTTAATTACAATTTGTAATGTAAAAGTTGTAAAAGTAATAATGTTGAAAATTACATTTCAATTTTTTTCTTATTTTTTTTTCTTTTATGTTCAATAAATTTTCTGCAAATAACTATGAACATTTTAACAACTTTGTGAGGGATATGCTTCCTGAATAAAACTCCAATAATTAAAAAAAATTGCTGGATCTAATTAAACTTTGTAATTTATAAAGAAGATTTTGTAAATTATAATTAAATTTTCTTAGTCAAAGAATGACAAATTTTAAATACCTAATCTTTTTCATATTTTATTTAAAATGATTGAAAGCAGTACTGAGCGCACACTTTAGGTACCTCTGTATTAATAAATAAATAAGTATTATGAAAAACTTACGGTATTAAATTTTATATTATTTTTTTCTTTATGGGGAGTACTCTGTCGTAGTTATGTAATCTTTTTATTTGATGATAACAATGTTATTTGACGTTATTCGGGTTAACTGATCTTAACCCGACTAGTTTCGGATTTTATAAGCCATCCTCAGAGGTGTTATTTAAAAAAAATAATATATTCAATATTAAATTATTTATTGTAAAGTATTTTTGATTCTTACATATTTGTCAAATTTTGAAGTATGATTATTATTTTGATTATATGGTATTATTGCAATTTTATATGAATGCAAAATGGGCCGGCAAAAGTTCGTTCCCTGGCCGCTTGTATGTTGCCCATCCGCCCCTATATATATATATATATATATATATATATATTTCGAACAGTTTGTTGAAAAGTCGGATAAATACATTTTTATCCAGAGTTTTCTGATGTGGAAACCGTTGACGATATCTTTCAACAGCAGCTGTAGAACTCCCATTACAAAAACCATAGACAAAAACCACATTTGCATATTCAAGACTTTCAAGAGAAACTATAACTTGAAAACAAATGAAGATCGGATAACACATATGATTTTTTTAAAATTATTTTCACGTGTACAATACACTCCTGGAGTTTGGTCCGTTCCTCTCGACTCATCCTGTTTATTGAGATGTTTTGTTGTTTATGGTTTAATTTTATATTTGATTTATATTAATTAATAATGATTATTGTTCCACGTTCGGATTCCAAAATGCTACGTTATAAATAATGCCCCACGTTCGGGTGTTTAACATGTGCTGTTATACCAAGTCTATTAACTGCGTAGATTTATTATTGGGTTGATAATTAAGAATCATAAAATTGTTACTTACTTTTGTTGTTATGAATTTTATTATTTTGTTTTTCTCTTTTCTCAGGGTCAAAAAGTGGGATCAAAATAAATTAGATAGCAGGCAAAGAATATTAATTTTAATTAATATTTATTATAATATTAAATATTTAGATAATTGATAACAAAACAAGCACTACACTAATTCAATATGAAACAAAGTGAACGCTTGACAATAGAAAGCAAGTCCTATCACTAATTAACAAACTAACACTATCAATATTTAATAACAACAATTCCCTAAATTCCTAATTCGCACAATTAACTCCCTAATTGACTAGTAATTTTAGTAAATTCTACCTGGCATTCATATTCATATTCCTGGTGGATAGCGGCAACGCGCAGTGGTGATCGGCAATCCTGGCTGCAGATGTCGATCAGTAAATTCAATTAAGTCGGCACCAATTCCCTCGATGCAAAGTCCTGCTGTCCTTGGTTGATCCTCTTCTATGTTTGACGTTCTCGCTGAATCGTCTTTGGGGTTGAAGTTCTCAGTGAATCTCTTGGACTCATTTCAGCTGTTCCGTGTTGATAATGATTCCCTAGTTCACGTCGAGTGTTTACAGATGCTCGAACGCAAATAATTATTGTCTCGAAATTGATTATATCCGCGTAAACAAAACGTAAATCAAACTGTTTTTGAATAACGCATGAATGTAAATAACTATTGTTCGACGATATTTGTTTCTGTACAACTGTTTTCTTTTTCTCTGCTGACCGACGTGGATGCTTCGGGATCAAAAGCGAATCTGATTGTTTATCGGCGTTCAGCATTTTTAAAACCTCGGTTAAACAAATGATTTTCGCTTGTTAAAATCCGCCTACGTTGATCCAAATAAGCGTGTAAATTGTCGAGTTGCTACCCGAATCCAGTTTGTAACCACGGCTACGAATAAACAAATTATAATTATAATTATCCATATACCAGTGAAAACATTATTCCAATTGTGATTTGAATCTGATATTCGAGATCCTTGTATTTTTCTGCTTCTATGGGAATGTCGAACGTCTTTGTACGATGAGTTTGAATTTTCCATTGAATGTTATACATGTTACTGACTCATTATAATTATTTTACGTTATTGTGCCTTTAATTAATTATAATTCTAGCTATACAAATCCTATTTGATTACCTAAGTAATCCTATTAATATCTAAATACCCTAAATCTAATATATTCTGTATATTTTCTATAAAGAAAATCCTATCTAACGTATACTATAAAGTAACAAATTAAATCTATTAAATAACATCACAATATATATTTTGATAACATAAATGTATTTAATTTGAATGCCTATGTAACTGAAGTTTAACTGCTATATGGAACATAATATGCAAACGTATAAATGGTATAATATTTTGTATCAATTATTGCAAAATTTTCGAAAAATGTAGAAAGTAAAAATTTTTAACCGAAAGTAGCCATTTTTAGAGTATTGCCTAAATTTTTAGGATTGTATTGATGAATGTATCAGGTATTTGGTATGCAGTTATAAATAAATATCAATTAAATTCTGATTTGAAAGTTTTCATAATATGAACTCTCATGATATTGCCTCATTGTCAACCAGTCATAAAGTACATCCTGCTTGAAATTACTCTAGAACATAGAAGTGGTGAAGGAAATAAGCATTTTACACGTATTCATACATTTCTTAAAATATTATTTTATAAGGCAAAAAATTGATATATTCAAAATGATGAGAGCCTTCATTTATCTTGTTTTTCAGTTGTCGCCGAAAATTTTAAACAGTACTTATGTTTTTGTGTATTTGGAGGTACAAATTATACATTCAACTCTATGATCCACTGGAAGACGCAGTTTATAATAACCATTTGTCAGTAATGAAAATCTATTAGTTATTTTTGCCTTCTGCAATCAAATAACATTTTTATAATACATTAATAATAATAATTAATAACAATAACACATTTGTTCTTCAAAACATTTGTATGTATTTCGGAATTTGTTGGAAATAAACAAATTTTAAGGTAAGTTTAAAAACTTGTTTAAAAACAATAATCTGAATATGTCACATAAAATATACTTGTATCTGGAATCTACATAAACTATGTATTTGCTCATTTTGTGAAATTGTTAGTGTTTCCATCAGTATTTCGTGTCTTTTCTTTGTAACTTCTGTAAAAATTCAAACTACGAAACTTTCACAAATTCAACAAATTTAGAAGTGTTGGGCATTTTCATTAGGATTTTCATCATTTAGTAAAAAAAATTTATCAAATTAGGAGAATTCTATGGCTATATTAGATAATGGGAATTTTCTGTTTTAGTGTACCTGATGAAATATAAACTTTATTCTTAGAAAATAAAATATTTTCAAGTATTTTCGTATAATATACAAACGTATAAATGATATAATATTTTATATCAATTATTGCAAAATTTTCGCAAAATGTACAAAGTTTAAAGTAAAAATTAACTGATCGTGGACAAATTATAATTTTCTTTGTATTTTCAATTACCATTTTGTGAAATTGTTAGTATTTACATCAGTATTTCGTGGCATTTCTTTGTAACTTCTGTAAAAATTCAAACTTTCGCAAATTCTACAAATTTATAAGGTTTGGGCAGTTTCATTAGGATTTTCATCATTTCGTAAGAATTTTTTATTAAAATAGGAAAATTCTATACCTATATTAGATTATGAGAATTTGCTGTTTTAGTGTACCTGATTAAATGTAAACTTTATTCTTAGAAAATAAAATATTTTCAAGTATTTTGGTATAACATACAAACTTATAAATGATATAATATTTTATATCAATTATTGCATAATTTTTGCAAAATGTAGAAAGTTTAAAGTAAAAATTAACTGATTGTGGGCAAATTATAATTTTCTTTGTATTTTCAATTATCATTTTGTGAAATTGTTGGTATTTCCATCGATATTTCGTGGCATTTATTTGTAACTTCTGTAAAAATTCAAACTACAAAACTTTCACAAATTCAACAAATTTAGAAGTTTTGGGCAGTTACATTAGGATTTTTATCATTTCGTAAGAAATTTTTATCAAATTAGGAAAATTCTATACCTATAGTAGATAATTAGAATTTTCAGTTTTACTGCACCTGATGAAATGTAAACTTTAGGCTTAGAAAATAAAATATTTTTAAGTATTTTGGTATAATATGCAAACGTATAAATGATATAATATTTTATATCAATTATTGGAAAATTTTCACAAAATGTCGAAAGTTTAAAGTAAAAATTAACTGATGGTGGACAAATTATAATTTTCTTTGTATTTTCAATTATCATTTTGTGAAATTGTTGGTATTTCCATCAGTATTTCGTGGCATTTCTTTGTAACTTCTGTAAAAAAACAAACTACAAAACTTTCACAAATTCAACAAATTTAGAAGTTTTGGGCAGTTTCATTACGATTTTCAACATTTCGTAATCAAATGAGGAGAAATCTATGGCTATATTAGATAATGGGAATTTTCTGTTTTAGTGTGTATCTGATAAAATGTAAACTTTAGGCTTAGAAAATAAAAAAAAATCAAGTATTTTGGTATTATATGCAAACGTATAAATGATATAATATTTTACATCAATTATTGCAAAATTTTCGCAAAATGTAGAAAGTTTGAAGCAAAAATTAACTGATTGTGAACAAATTATAATTTTCTTTGCATTTTCAATTATCATTTTGTGATATTGTTGGTATTTCCATCAGTATTTCGTGGCATTTCTTTGTAACTTCCGTAAAAAATCAAACTACAAGACTTTCACAAATTCAACAAATTTAGAAGTTTTCGGTATTTTCATTACAATTTACATCATTTCGTAAGAAATTTTCATCAAACTAGAAGAATTCTATGGCTATATTAGATAATGGGAATTTTCTGTTTTAGTGTATCTGATGAAATATAAACTTTAGGCTTAGAAAATAAAATATTTTCAAGTATTTTGTTATAATATAAAAACGAAAATGATATAATATTTTATATCAATTATTACAAAATTTTCGCAAAATGTAGAAAGTTTGAAGTAAAAATTAACTGATCGTGGAGAATTTATAATTTTGTTTGTATTTTCAATTATCATTTTGTCAAATTGTTGGTGTTTCCATCAGTATTTCGTGGCATTTCTGTAAACTTCTGTAAAAATTCAAACTACAAAACATTCACATATTCAACAAATTTAGAAGTTTTGGGTAGTTTCATTAGGATTTTCATCATTTCGTAAGAAACTTTTATCAAATTAGGAGAATTCTATGGCTATATTAGATAATGGGAATTTTCTGTTTTAGTGTACCTGATGAAATGCATACTTTAGGCTTAGAAAATAAAATATTTTCAAGTCTTTTGGTATAATATACTAACTTATAAATTATATAATATTTTTCATCAATTATTGCAAAATTTTCGCAAAATGTATTAAGTTTAAAGTAAAAATTAACTGATCGTGGACAAATTATAATTTTGTTTGTATTTTCAATTATTATTTTGTGAAATTGTTGGTGTTTCCATCAGTATTTCGTGGCATTTTTTTGTAACTTCTGTAAAAATTCAAACTACAAAACTTTCACAAATTCAACAAATTTAGAAGTTTTGAACATTTTCATTAGGATTTTCATCATTTCGTAAGAAATTTTTATCAAATTAGGAAAAGTCTATACCGTTATTAGATAATGGGAATTTGCTGTTTTAGTGTATCTGATGAAATTTAGGATTAGAAAATAAAATATTTTGAATTATTTTAGTAAAATATGCAAATGTATAAATGATATAATATTTTATATCAATTATTGCAAAATTTTCGCAAAATGTAGAAAGTTTGAAGTAAAAATTAACTGATTGTGGCCAAATTATAATTTTGTTTGTATTTTAAATTATCATTTTGTGAAATTGTTGGTATTTCCATGAGTATTTCGTGGCATTTCTTTGTAATTTCTGTAAAAATTCAAACTACAAAACTTTCACAAATTTAACAAACTTAGAAGTTTTGGGCAGTTTTATTACGATTTTCATTATTTCGTAAGAAATTTTCATCCAATTAGGAAAATTCTATGGCTATATTAGATAATGGAATTTTTCTGTTTTAGTGTATCTGATAAAATGTAAACATTAAGCTTAGAAAATAAAATATTTTCAAATATTTTGGTATAATATGCAAACGTATAAATGATATAATATTTTATATCAATTATTACAAAGTTTTCGCAAAATGTAGAAAGTTTAAACTAAAAATTAACTGATCGTGGACAAATTATAATTTTCTTTGTATTTTCAATTATCATTTTGTGAAATTGTTGGTTTTTCCATTAGTATTTCGTGGCATTTCTTTGTAACTTCTGTAAAAATTCAAACTACAAAACTTTCACATATTCAACATACTTAGAAGTTTTGGGCATTTTCATTACGATTTTCATCATTTCGTAAGAAATTTTCATCAAATTAGGAGAATTCTATGGCCTTATTAGATAATGGGAATTTTCAGTTTTAGTGTATCTGATGAAATGTAAACTTTAGGCTTAGAAAATAAAATATTTTTAAGTATTTTGGTATAATGTACAAACTTATAAATTATATAATATTTTATATCAATTATTACAAAATTTTCGCAAAATGTAGAAAGTTTAAAGTAAAAATTAACTCATCGTGGACAAATTATAATTTTCTTTGTATTTTCAAATACCAATTTGTGAAATTGTTGGTATTTCCATCAGTATTTCGTGGCATTTCTTTGTAACTTCTGTAAATATTCAAACTACAAAACTTTCTCAAATTCAGAAGTTTTGGGCATTTTCTTTCTATTTTCGTCATTTCGTAAGAAATTTTTATCAAATTATGAGAATTTGATGGCTATATTAGATACTGGGAATTTTCAGTTTTAGTGTACCTGATGAAATGTAAACTTTAGGCTTAAAAATTAAACTATTTTCAAGTATTTTGGTATAGTGTACAACTTATAAATTATATAATCTTTAACATCAATTATTGCAAAAATTTTGCAAAATGTAGAAAGTTTAAAGTAAAGATTTACTGATCGTGGACAAATTATAATTTTCTTTGTATTTTGAATTATCATTTTGTGAAATTGTTGGTGTTTCCATCAGTATTTCGTGACATTTCTTTTTAACTTCTGTAAAAATTCAAACTACAAAACTTTAACAAATTCAACAAATTTACAAGTTTTGGGCATTTTCATTACGATTTTCACCATTTCGTAAGAAATTTTCATCAAATTAGAAGAATTCTGTGGGTATATTAGACAATGGGAATTTTCTGTTTTAGTGTACCTGATGAAATGTAAACTTTAGGTTTAAAATATAAAAATAAATCAAGTATTTTGGTATAATATACAAACTTATAAATGATATAATATTTTACATCAATTATTGCAAAATTTTCACAAATTGTAGAAAGTTTAAAGTAAATATTAACTGATCGTGGACAAATTATAATTTTCTTTGTATTTTCAATTACCATTTTGTGAAGTTGTTGGTGTTTCCATCAGTATTTCTTAGCATTTCTTTGCAACTTCTGTAAAACTTCAAACTACAAAACTTTCACAAATTGAATAAGTTCAGAAATTTTGGGCATTTTCATTAGGATTTTCTTCATTTGGTAAGAAATTTTCATCAAATTAGGAGAATTCTATGGCTATATTTGAATATGGGAGTTTTCTGTTTTAGTGTATCTGATGTAATGTAAACTTTAGGATTAGAAAATAATATGTTTTCAAGTATTTTAGTATAATATGCAAACTCATAAATGATATAATATTTTACATCAATTATTGCTAAATTTTCGCTAAATGTTGAAAGTTTAAAGCAAAAATTAACTGATCGTGGACAAATTATAATTTTCTTTGTATTTTCAATTATCATTTTGTGAAATTGTTGGTATTTCCATCAGTATTTCGTGGCATTTCATTGTAACTTCTGTAAAAATTCAAACTACAAAACTTTCATAAAATCAACAAATTTAGAAGTTTTGGGCATTTTCATTACGATTTTCATCGTTTCGTAAGAAATTTTTATCAAATTGGGAAAATTCTATACCTATATTAGATCATGGGAATTTACTGTTTTAGTGTACCTGATGAAATGTAAACTTTAGGCTTAGAAAATAAAATATTTTCAAGTATTTTGGTATAATATACAAACTTATAAATTATATAATGTTTAACATTAATTATTGCAAAATTTTCGCTAAATGTAGAAAGTTTGAAGTAAAAATTAACTGATCGTGGACAAATTATAACCTTCTTTGCATTTTCAATTATCATTTTATGAAATTGTTGGTATTTCCATCAGTATTTCGTAGCATTTCTTTGTAACTTCTGTAACATTCAAACTACAAAACTTTCACAAATTCAACAAATTTAGAAGTTTTGGGCATTTTCATTACGATCTTCATCATTTCGTAAGAATTTTTTATCAAATTAGGAAAATTCTATACCTATATTAGATAATGGGAATTTGCTGTTTTAGTATATCTGATGAAATGTAAACTTTATTCTTAGAAAATAAAATATTTTCAAGTATGTTGGTATAATATGCAAACGTATAAATGATATAATATTTTATATCAATTATTGCAAACTTTTCGCAAAATGTAGAAAGTTTAAAGTAAAGATTAAGTGATCGTAGACAAATTATAATTTTCTTTGTATTTTCAATTATCATTTTGTGAAATTGTTGGTATTTCCATCAGAATTTCGTGGCATTTCTTTGTAACTTCTGTAAAAATTCAAACTACAAAACTTTCACATATTCAACAAATTTAGAAGTTTTGAGCATTATTATGAGGAATTTTTACTGATAGTGTAAAAATAGAATATAATTTTATAGTTTTTTTTTAGATATATTTACTAATAATTTTATTATATGTTTGACATATTAGTTGACAAAAATTTGGTATAATATACCAAGTTATAGATTAATTAGTCAATATTACACAGCAAAATTGCCACGAAACTCTGAAAGTTTAGGGTAAGTAATTTGAAGTTTTCTTGAAAAGATAATGGCTATGTATGTAAAATGGGTGATATAAAAAAATGGAATGTTAGATACAAAGTTTGTTTTTATTTTGCCGTAATTTATATTTTATGTATATTTTTTGAATTACCTAATTATTGTTGCCATAATTTGTATTAAGAATTTGTTAAAATATATGACTAAAAATTAATACATGCTCTACTTTACATACATGCTCATTTCTTGGTGAATATCTATTACGTTTAAATTATTACATGGAACCACATGTAGGTTCAGTAAATAATAAATCCCTTCCATGTAGGTCATATTCAGTGTTTGTCATGAATACATGCCTGACAAATCAAATGTCTTACTTATTTATATACACCAGGATCAATGTTTTGTCCAATGACCCACTGAAGTAGAAGTCATTATAATTTCATGTGCAACATCAGTGTTTTAATTCTCACAATTTATGTAATATTTAGGCCATCGATTTTATTTGGTCACGTATAATTTTTGGTTCAATTAATGTTTATTTACTGTCTATAACATTCTCTAAATCAAACTAAACAAAATTCTCACTTTTAATTTTTGGTTAACTCATGGGGAAAGATGGAGAGGAAACCAAAAATAACAATGGAGACAGAATAATCCAGCTATGTATAGAAAACAACCTAGTAATAACCAACACAAAGTTCAAACATAAAAACATACATAAGTATACGAGAGCACAGCCCTCCAGAAACTAAGCATCAATAATCGACTATTTCTTAATAAACAAAAACAATTGGAAAAACATGTAAAACTAACCAGAAGGGCGGAGATAGGAAGCGATCATTTCCTAGTAAAGATGGACATGAAGGTAAACATCGAAACAAACGTAGATAAAAGGGGAAGAAAAGCAAAATAAAATATAAAATCATACAAACTTAAGGAAGCACACTGCAAAGACATCTACCAAGAAGCGCTAGAAAGAAAATTTAAAGAACAAGTAAGACAGAACAAATGCGAAGAAAGATGGAATACGTATAAAAGCACTCTACTAAACACAGCAAGAGAATGCTGCGGTGCCGCTAAAATAGTAAACACAGACACAAAAGCGACAACATGGTAGACCAAGGAACTCAGAACAACAATAAAGAACAAGAAAAATAAATGGAAGACATACTTCAGCACAAAAAATGTAAAAAACTATGAAGAATATAAAGAAGCAAGAAATAAAGTGAAGATAGAAGTAAGCAAAGCGAAGGAAGAATCGTGGAGAAAATTTGGGAAACAGATACCAGAAAACTTCAGAGAAAACCTCAAGTTGTTCTACGGAACAATAAAACGATTGAAACAAAAGAAAGAACATAATATGATGAACATCAAAGATAAGGAAAGAAACAATAACGCAAGAAGACAAAATAATGCAGAGATGAAGGGAATATTTCGAGGAATTGACAAAAGCAGAGGAAACGACAGCAAAAGAAGACTCAGTAGAAGAACAAAGAGAAAAAAGGCTGACAGTGAAATAGAAAACATAACAATAACAGAAGTAGAAGAAGCAGTAAAGAAACTAAAAGGAGGAAAAGCGCCCGGAAAAGACAACATCACCAAGGAAATGCTAAAGTATATGGGAAAGCAAGGAACAGAAGAACTAACAGAACTGATAAATGAAGTACTAACGAGCGGAGATATACCTAAAGATTGGAGCACCGGAGTAATATTACCAATATATAAAAAGGGAGACAAGAGAAAATGCGAGAACTACAGGGATATAATGCTGACAAGCATAGCGGGGAAAATAATGACGAGAATAATAGAAAAGCGAGTAAGAGAACAACTAGAAGAAACGATAGAAGGCACCCAAAGTGGATTCAGAAGGGGCAGAAGCACGCACGATCTTACACTCACAATAAGATAACTAAGCGAAAAAATGATAATTAAGAAAAGATTCATCCATATATGGTTCATAGACCTAGAAAAGGCCTTCGATAGGGTAAAAAGAGAACATATATGGAAGGAACTGAAAAAAGAGGAATTGACACAAAAACAATAGTGCTCATAAAAACAATGTACAAAAATTACAAAAACACAGTAAGAACGAATAACGAAGAATCAGCAGAATTCAAAACAAATATAGGAGTAATGCAAGGATGTATATTAAGCCCACTCTTATTCACACTAGTGCTCGACGGTGCCATAAAAGAAGCAAAGAAAAAGATGAAGAACATGAGTGTAGGATACTGGAAAATGGAAGAGACTCAGATATGTGAAAAGCTCTTTGGGGACGATATAGCCATAATAGTGGAGACAGAAGAAAACCTGCAATTCAACATGGAAGTACTGGAAAGTGAGATTAACATGAAAATAAACACAGGTAAAACCAAAACTATGGGCATAGCAAAGGAGAGCACACCACAGAATAATGATACAAGGTAAACAAATAGAACAAGTGGAAAGCTTCAAATATTTAGGATCAGTAATAGAAAGCAACGGGAAAATAGAGACTGAAATAAACGATAGAATAGGCAAAACCGGAAGAATATTTAATGCACTAACAACGTCTTTCCTAGGAAACAAAGAAATACCTAAAGAAACAAAGACCGAAATAATGAAAAGGGTAGTGACACCAACGTTAACCTACAGCAGCGAATTTTGGACATTAAACGAAACAGACAAATCTAGAATCAATGCGGTAGACATGCGCTTTCTAAGAAAAATTGAAAATAAAACAAAAAAAGACAAAATACGAAATAACATACATAGACAAAACTTACAAATAACAGACATAAATGATACAATCACAGAAGGTCAAATGAGATGGTTCGGGCATGTTTGCCGAATGAACGATAACAGACAGACAAAAATAGTTGTAATAGATGTATGTAATATAGATGTAATGATGTAATGTATATAATGTATGTGCCTTAGAGGTAAAGAAGGTTGTCTAACCTACCGCAACGACCACGCATAGAAGTTTAATAAAGACAGTATACACATGGCAGTTGTGTTGTTCAGTCGATTCCTAGATCCACTCCCAGATATATAAGATGGCGCAGCTTAACGGACATTAAAAGGAGAAATAAAAAGAAGACGTGAAAATGGAAAGCAGAGGAATCCAACCAATTAAATTAAACGGCAATCTCAGTGAGAATTGGAGACAATGGAAGCAGAGGTATGAAATATACTCCGCCGTTGTAGAATTAGACTCAAAACCAGAAAAAACGCAATGTGTACATTTACTGCATTTAACGGGCGAAGAAGCCATTGCAATCTACAATAGCTTCACATTTAGTGACGATGATAAGGACAAAATTACTGTACTAAAGAAGAAATTTAATGACTATTTCATTCCAAAAAAGAACCTAACCTACGAGAGATATAAATTTTTCACGTCCCGCCAAAATGAGGAAAGCACAGAACAGTATGTCACGTCATTAAAAAACCAAGCAAAACAGTGCGAATTGCCTGAAAATTTTAAAACGTAATTAATAAAAACGATGCTAATCATTGGGATAAAAGATGAAAAGGTTCGAGAGCAACTTCTACAACATCAAGAGTACACCCTGGAAAAAGCAATCGAGACATGTGTGTTAACCGAAACATCCAGACAGCAGCTTCAGGATATGAAACAATCAACGAGTGGAGACAAGACAAGAAATTACAAAGAAGTGGATCAAGTAAGATATCAGAAGAAAACAACACAGAAATTCCGAGAAGATTCTTCAAGATCGAACGAAAATAGAAATTACAATCAGCTCCAAAGAGAAATTAAAGACTGTTCAAGATGTGGTAAATCACATCCGATAAATAAATGTCCAGCATACGGTAAACAATGTTTAAAATGTAAAAAGGACAATCACTTTGCAAATAAATGTAGGAATAAATCTGTAAACCAAGTGAATCAATCGGATAATTGTAATGATCACTTGAGTATAGACACAATTAATAATGGAAACAAAAACCTCAATAATTTTAATCATTGCATTATAGAGTTGAGTATAGGTGAAGATGCAGATGTAAAGGCTAAATTTAAAATAGATACGGGAGCAAGTGTCAATATAATTTCCTACTTTGAATTAAAAGCGTGAAAATTTAATTTAAAAAATATTGAGAACATTAAGGAAAACTTAGTCACATTTACTGGAGATAAAATTCCTATATTGGGAAAATGTTATCTAGATTTATACTATAATGGAAATTGTTTCAAGAAAACTGAATTCTTTGTAGACAAAAGTAATAATGGGTCACTTAGGTTTAAAAACATGTATTCATTTAGGACTAGTAAACATAAAAAATGATGAGGATATTAAATTCATTAATACAGTAAATAAAAACCAAATTAAAAATTATGAAAAATTAACCAATAGCTATAAAAATGTATTTGGAGGTATAGGTAAAACAAGTAAGCCATATCACATTGAAATACAAAAACATGCAAAACCAGTAGTAAATCCAATAAGAAATGTACCTTTTGCTATACAAGATCGATTAAAAAAATGTTTAGAAAATTTAGAAATATTAAAAATAATAGAAAAAGTTCAAGGCTCAGAATGGATAAATTCATATGTACTAGTTAGAAAAGAAGAAGGTTCTCTACGAATCTGCTTAGATCCAAGAGATTTAAATGAAGTTATAATAAATAGAAAATACAAAATACCAAACTTGGACGAAATAACAAGAAATTTGAATGATTCAAAAATATTCACAATATTGGATGCAGCTAGTGGATTTTGGAACATTCCATTAGTTGAAAAATCTAGTAAGTTATGCACTTTTGCAAACCCTCATGGTAGATACAAACTTAATAGACTACCATTTGGTATTAAAACTGCTAGTGAAGTATTCCAAGAAACTTTTAAAGAAATTTTTCATATTAAAAGTGTAGTGTAGTAATCTCTAGATATTTTAATTCATGCCGAGACAAAAGAAGAATATGACAAAATATTGGAAGAAGTATTTAAGATAGCTAGAGACAAAATGTAAAATTTAATAGAAATAAATGTAAATTTGGTCTAGATGAAGTTAAGTATTTAGAACATAAGTTTTCAAATAAAGGTATATCAATGGATGAAGATAAAATTGAAGCCATCGTAGGAATTTCCAAACCAATTAATAAAAAAATGTCCAAAGATTCCTAGGTTTCATAACTTATGTAGGAAAATTTATTCCAAACTTATCAGAAATTACTCAACCATTAAGGGATTTAATTAAAGATAACAATATATTTTCATGGGAACACCCTGAAGAAAAAAAAGATAATTTGACAAGAACCAATTTTAAAGTATTTTAATCCAAGAGAGCAAATAACAACATCAGTTGATGCATCTAGCTCAGGCTTAGGAGCAGCACTTTTGCAAAATGAAAAACCATGTGCATATGCTTCTAGAGCTATGACAGAAACTCAGCAAAGATATGCTCAAATAGAGAAGGAACTATTAGCAATATGTTTTGGTGTACAAAAGTTCTATTAATATGTTTATGGAAGAGAGTTTACAGTTGAAACCGATCACAAACCATTAATTTCCATATTCAAAAAATCATTAAACTCATGCCCAGCTAGATAACAAAGGATGCTTTTGACATTACAAAAATATAAAATAAATTTAGTTTACAAACCAGGCAAATATCTAATAATAGCTGATACATTATCACGAGCAACAGTAAATAAAGTATTCGAAGATAATTTAGAATTAAACGCTCAAGTATGCCTAATCGAAAAAAAATTAACAATTAAAGAGGACAGGTTAAAACAATTGATAAAAGCAACTGAAGATGATGAAGAATTAAAAATGATAAAAACCTTTATTAAGGATAGATGGCCAAAGAGCATAAATAAAATGACAGTAAATTTGCAACCATTTTACAAATTAAAGTCAGAAATAACAATGGGAAGCAATAACTTAATATATATGAATCAAAGAGTCATTATACCAAAATCATGGAGAAACAAAGTCCTTGAAGACATACACACAGGTCATTTGGGTATAAATAAATGCATATCGAGAGCAAAATTTGCAGTATATTGGCCTAATATGATAACACATATAGAAAATGTAATTAATAGATGTTACGTATGTAATAAATATTCAAACTCGAATAGAAGAGAGCCTATGATAATCATCAAATAATTAAAAGAAACATGGCAAAAAATAGGAATTGACTTATTAGAAATACAAGGTGAAACATTCTTTATTGCAGTGGATTACTACTCAAAATATCCCGAAATCATGACGTTGAACAAAAATCTAACTTCCAAAAATGTAATCAACAAATTAAAATCCATATTTGCTAGACATGGAATACCCAAAATTGTTGTATCAGATAGTGGAAGACAATTTATCAGTGAAGAATATGAAACATTTTCCAAAGAATTGAATTTTCAACTAAATCATCGACACATCGCCAACAATCCAACGGTTTTATAGAAAGATCAATTCAAACCATTAAGGAATTAATTAAAAAAGGCATTAGAAAATAAAGAAGACATATACTTAGCTTTATTAAGTTACCGTAACACCCCTGTCTATGATACCTACACACCATCTCAGATATTAATGTTACGATACGTAAGAGACAACTTACCCATTAATGAAAACAAAATAAATTCTCAAATTATAAATAAGACAAAACTAAAGAACAAAATTGACACAAGACAAACCAAATCAAAAATTTATTATGACAAATCAGGTGTACGTTCAAACGTTGAACTTAGAAATGGAATGCAAGTTTGGTTCCAAGAAAAGCCTAAAAGCACTTGGAAACTAGGAAAAAATAAGAATAAAATAAGAGAATGAACTTACGAAATGGAAAAAGAGGATGGAAGATGTATAATAAGAAATAGTGTTTACATTAAAAACTTCAAAGGTTCAAAGGAAGTCATACACGTTCAAATTTTGTATATAATAATAATATTGTAAATGATAACATTGCAGATGATAATATTGTAAATGACAACATTACAGATGATAATATTGTAAATGACAACATTACAGATGATTGTATTGTAAATGATAACTTTGTAGATGATAACATTGTAAAAAGAGTGAACTGTAAAAGAGTAACCAGAAAACCAAAAAGACTGTATGACTATGCAACGTAATAAGGGAGATGTAATAGATGTATGTAATATAGATGTAATGATGTAATGTATGTAATGTATGTGCCTTAGAGGTAAAGACATACATGTTTATATGTATTCTGGGTATAATTAAGAAAAAAATACTGATATTAATGATAAAATATCAAAAACATGGAATGTGGAACACAAATACAGATTAGGTGACTAATTAGACTTCGTTAATGCTCCAAAAGGGAATGTATGCATTATTTTGTAATAACGCGTAAATGTAAACAAAATAATTGAAACTTAATTTTTCCATACGACATTTCTAAATTTACAGGTTTCACATGCGTCTTATGCAACGGCCTGACTAACACATGGTTAATGGAAAATAAGTCCTTGATGGAATTAAGCAGGTACTGAACGATTCTTGAGCGATGGATCTTCATTCTTCTAGTAGTAAGTAACCGTACAATACCCCAATCAAAATGACTGTGGGTAGAAATTGTTTGTTTATTGTGTGTGCTCTGCTAGTGGCTAAAGGTACGTAATATATTGTATATTAACATTATAATAATAATTAATATGTAAACAATAGGATTTTTCATCTGAAACAACACATTTTACTGATTGAGGTCATTTACGAAAATAAAGAATAGAATAAAATTCGTAACGGCCAAATTCGTATGTCTGGTCGACATTTAATAAAGGTTTTATAACCTTTTTATGTTAAATGCAAAATCTTGCATTGCCCTAAATTTATACCGACATTAAAAGTTCATATGTTGCTTCGTCAGAATTCATTAAACTCATTCCAAACCGTGATCAAGGTTTTCATTGGTTATTATAGGTATTATTATTATTTAATGTTATATTTGATTAGTTTTATACTTTTTCTTAATTATCCATTTATTAGAATAATTTAGAAGAATTTTAGATTTTTTTTAGGAAATAGTTAATTTTTTAAACTTTTATTTTTTTTTTAATTTCATTTATTTATGATTTATTGCCCCATTTTTGTTAATGTGCCATATTAAATTATCATTATTATTTCATGTTATATTTGATTATCGAACAACAGTAAAATAACCACTGCTTTATTGACGTAATAAGTGTTGTTTTTTTTATCAGTAATAATTGACCAATTCATAAATTATTTTTATAAATTATTCAGAATCGTTATTACTTTCACTTAATTGTAGAAGGACCACGCAAACCTTCCGTGAGATATACATCTGTTGTTATATTTTGAGCTCGTGAAGCATATTAAATTCCATTCTGTGTTAACACAATTATTGATTAAATACATCATTTATACAATCTGCTAACACATATCCAATGAATAATTAATAAATATCCCACAAGATTCCACGTATTTTATTAATTACGTATGCGACATTAGTCATAAAATGTCAAGGCAATTCAATCTCATCATTTATCGCTTATTTTATTTTGAATGCGCGAATTTTGGGGCTTTCTTTCTTCTTCGCTGAATCCTGTCCGGAAAACAGGTATTTTTCTAAAGGCTATCGATGAGTGAAAGTCTAGTAGCATCTTTGTGTAAAGGTCGTTGTATAATTACGTGACTTACATGCAACATTCTGAGATGGGACTAAGTTCAATATTAATTGCATCACTCGAATAATTCAATAGGTACAGCATACGCAATTACCCATATAAACAATACAATATAAATTTGTGAATTCTATTATAATGAATGTGTGTATAATGATGTATAATGTAATGACTAATTGGAAATGCATACATTGTTTTAAAATTTTGAAGATCTAATACACATTCATCTGATAATCTTGATATACAGGGTGTCCAAGATAATGATCAGCAGCATGGGGATCTCGGAAACCGTACAAGTTACAAAGGCGGTTAAATTAGAAAAAAGTTGCGCAATTTAGTGGTTAGTAATATTCTGTTGAGAAAACCAGATCATTTCTTTATTGATCTTCTTGTTTTTCTAGAATTTTATTATTATCAGAATATTTCCATGTTTTAGTTTAGTTTCTTCTTCAAACTTGTTTCGATGATTTTCGTCTATTCAATTTTTTAATATATTATTTCTAAGTTTGATTTTTGTTTTGATTTAATCTAGATCTATATGTTTTTGTAGTTCATTTTTTAATTTAATAATTTTAGTTTGCTCTTAAATTTTTTTATTAATGAAGTTGGGAAAGTTGTAATTAATGAATGCTGGAGTTCGTTTTATTTCTTACTTACCAAGGACACATCTGCGACAAAATCAATTAAACATTAAAAAACTATAAAATTAAAATTTCATTTAGAACCCAAAACACAATAAAACCATTATGCACTAAGCTGCAAATATTGTGGAGCAAAATACATTTCAGAAACAAGAAGAGCATTCAAAACAAGAATTAAAGAACATATCAGAGACAAAACCATATAAAATTTTGGAAGACATTTGCATTTCCACACCTTCGGCATAAACACAAACATAAAATTATAACACAATACTTAAACAAATTTTATTAGACGCATATGAAATAGATAAATTAATAAATATAGAACCTAATACAATATGTTTAAACGACTAAACAGAACTAAATTTCAAACCGCTATATAAATGTTTAAATAATCCTAATAGAATTTAAATTTATACATCGAGTAATAACATAAACTTCAGAGTTTGACAAATAAAGAAATTATTAAAAAATCAAAACATTTATATAAAATCTAATCTAATATCAAATAAATTAAACTCAAAATGTAAGTAAAATTAAATTAAAATACACATCCACGCAATACACATACACCACATAAAATGCAAACTTATTTTTAATATAATTTCTATAGTTAAATATATATTGTAGAATTATCCTCTGAAGATGGCTAAATATAGCCGAAACTAGGTAGTAAGGTCAAGAAGGCACAATAAAGTAATAAAAAAAGAAAAGATCTTTATATATATATAACTACAATTAGTACTCTAATTAAGAATAAAATAATAAAATATATTATAATAACTGGTATCCAAAATGGATGAAAACATAACAAAAATGATCTATTATATTACACAACAAACTGATTAAGCAATGCTTTATTTACTTTTTTTTTTTTTTTATTTTACTCAATACATACTACATTTAGTATATGAATATTTATAGAATATTTTAGATGATTTATTTTTTATTTATATTTTCGACGCTGTTATCACGTAATTCACATAAAAATATTGCTGCGGTTTGCGCCATTGAATTTAGCATGTGCAAAAATGTAAATTCTGATATTTCGCCAAAAGAAAAAAACAATTTTTGTCAACAAGTTGCAATTTTCTACCAACCAGTTTACAGTTATACCATTAATTATAATACTACATTTTACATTTTAAATTTTTCTTCTATATTATAATTTTTAGACTTTTTAGAATGTTTTGTTAATTATGACTACCCACATCCATGTCCGATTGCAATCATGCATCGAATGTTATAATGGCCTATGTGATTATTGTATAAATAAATAAATAAATAAATACTGGCATGTTGCATTAGTTACTACCACAGTCTAAGTTTTCCGAAATTTCAAAGATTACAAGAAAATTTTAAATTTTTAGTAAAATTTCAGTCGCGCAGCCAAAATTTCAATAATAAATTAGCCGCAAAATTTTACATCAGTAAAATGTCACTCATTGCAGCCAACATTTTAAAATAACTCTAATTTTCAATTAATACTATTAGAATATGATTTATTACTCTAAAATTTCCAACTCTTTTTTGTGAAAACTTCAATGATTCAGTCAAAATATACATGATTACTATAAAATATTTAATAATTTCTGTCAAACAATTACTGCCAAAGTTCCTATTACATCTCGAATTTTTGGAATATTGCTGTAATTAGTATGATTTCTGTCTAAGTTTTAATTCTACAGAGGTTTCAAAGATTACTGACAAATTTTTATTTTATTGGTGTCAAAATTTCAAGTGTTTTCTGTTTAAATAAATTAATTTAAAACTTACCCTCAAATATTCAATTTATATTAAATTTTCAGTTTTACCGCCAATATTTCACAACGTATTGTAAAAAAAATCAGTTATTACTGACATATTGCAGTAGTTACTATCACAGTTTCAATTTTTCCGAAATTTCAAAGGGAATTTTAAACTTTTAGTAAAATTTCATTCGTGCACCCAAAATTTCTATAATAAAATTACTGCCAAATTTTACAAAAAGTAAAATTTCACTGCTTGTAGTCAAACTTTCCTAATAACTGTTAAATTTTCAATTAATACTTTTAGAATATTATTTATTAATGTAAAATTTCCAAATATTTCTGTTAAAACTTCAGATGATTTATATCTACACCAAAATATTCGAAATGTATGAACAAGCTTTTTTTTCTGAATAAAAACATGAGAAAACATACTCTGATATAAATCGTTGAATTCGTAATAGGAAATGCTATTTAATACAGGGTGTACTTTTTAATTTAATTTTGTTAATATATATTTATTATTATATAAATATTTTTTTTATTTACACACTAGTTTTTGAGATATCACTAACAAAGTAATATCAATATTTCACTATCTCTCGAAATTACAGGATCACACTTAAACCGAAATATCAATCGAATCATGCATTAGATGTTAGTCTATTTTTATCTATTATTAATTTAATACGCTAGACATATACATTCAGTCAATATCAGTTCGTATTGATATTGGCACGTTAGTTTTTGACATATCACTAATGACGTAAAATCAATATTTGA
Organism: Othius punctulatus; assembly: GCA_951805005.1. NCBI lineage: Eukaryota > Metazoa > Arthropoda > Insecta > Coleoptera > Staphylinidae > Othius > Othius punctulatus. The sequence continues at coordinate 73,044,586 of OX638143.1, read as the reverse complement.
GAATATCGTTAAAAACCCACGATAATACTAAAATGCAAATATTTCAAGAACTACACATTGGATATCAATTTAATTAAAGTCATTGGAGACTAAAATATATCTCAATAGCAGTAATAAATTTTGCTAATATTGATACGCCAGTTTTTGAGATATCACTAATGAAGTAATATCAATATTTGTGTTTCTTTGGAAATTACATAAACACACTAAAAATAAAATATCTCGAAAACCACACATTGGATATCAATCCAATTCAAATTGTTAGAGAGCAATATATATCTCAATAGCTGTAATAAATTTAATTAAAATTGACACGTCACTTTTTGAGATATCACTAAGAAAGTAATATCAATATTTCACTATCTCTAAAAATTACAGCATCACACTTAAACAGAAATATTTCAAAAATCATGCATTGAATATTAATCTGATTTAAAATATTAGCCTAACATATCACTCAATATCAATAATAAAGTGCATTAAAATGGATGCACCAGTTTTCGAGATACGAATGAAGTAATATCAATATTTGACTATCTCTGGAAATTACGGGATCACACTTAAATCAAAATAATAATCGAATCATTTAATAATAGATAGTGAGAGATAGCTGTATTAGATAATTTTCAATCTCCATTACATTTTTGGCAATAATTTTAATAAACCATTGTGAAGTGTTTGAGTAGAACTCAAATATGTTATTAAATATGACGTATCATTCATGGATATTAAGATTTTTACACAGTTTTTCTTAATTTAAATGTAATTGACAGTAATAATTAAAATCTTGATGAAAATAATCGATAGTTTACTAAAAACATATTGAAATTTTGACAGAAATCCCGGAAATTTTATAGTAATCATGAAATATTTTGGAACTATTTATATGAAAATTTTATACTTTAAAACTTAAAACATTAAAACAATCGCATTTTTTGCTATTTTCGTAATTTGCTGCATTGATAGATACCATCCTGATACTTTTAATATTTGAGTTAATATTCTGAACGTTTCAACTATCTTGATACTTTGATTGCATATTTTGGAAATTTTCAATCTCAATTACATTTTTGGCAATAATTTTAATAAACCTTTGTGAAGTGTTTGAGTAGAATTCAAATATGTTATTAAAACTGACGTATCATTCATGGATATTGAGATTTTTACACAGTTCTTCTTAATTTAAATGTAATTGACAGTCATAATTAAAATCTTGATGAAAATAATCGAAAGTTTACTAAAAAAAAATTGAAATTTTGACAGAAATCCTGAAAATTTTATAGCAATCATGAAATATTTTGGAACTATTTACATGAAAATTTTATACTTTAAAACTTAAAACATTAAAACAATCGCATTTTTTGCAATTTTCGTAATTTGCTGCATTGATAGATACCATCCTGATACTTTTAATATTTGAGTTAATATTCTGAACGTTTCAACTATCTTGATACTTTGATTGCATATTTTGGAAATTTTCAGTCTCCATTACATTTTTGGCAATAATTTTAATAAACCTTTGTAAAGTGTTTGAGTAGAATTCAAATATGTTATTAAAACTGACGTATCATTCATGGATATTGAGATTTTTACACAGTTTTTCTTAATTTAAATGTAATTGACAGTAATAATTAAAATCTTGATGAAAATAATCGAAAGTTTACTAAAAAAATATTGAAATTTTGACAGAAATCCTGAAAATTTAATAGTAGTCATGAAATATTTTGGAACTATTTACATGAAAATTTTATACTTTAAAACTTAAAACATTAAAACAATGGCATTTTTTGCAATTTTCGTAATTTGCTGCATTGATTGATACCATTCTGATACTTTTAATATTTCAGTTAATGTTCTGAACGTTTCATCTATCTTGATACTTTGATTGCATATTTTGGAAATTTTCAATCTCCATTACATTTTTGGCAATAATTTTAATAAACCTTTGTGAAGTGTTTGAGTAGAACTGAAATATGTTAATAAAACTGACGTATCATTCATAAATATTGAGATATTTACACAGTTTTTCTTAATTTAAATGTAATTGACAGTAATAATTAAAATCTTGATGAAAATAATCGAAAGTTTACTAAAAAAATGGTGAAATTTTGACAGAAATCCTGAAAATTTTATAGTAATCATGAAATATTTTGGAACTATTTATATGAAAATTTTATACTTTAAAACTTAAAACATTAAAACAATCGCATTTTTTGCAATTTTCGTAATTTGCTGCATTGATTGATACCATTCTGATACTTTTAATATTTCAGTTAATATTCTGAACGTTTCATCTATCTTGATACTTTGATTGCATCTTTTGGAAATTTTCAATCTCCATTACATTTTTGGCAATAATTTTAATAAACCTTTGTGAAGTGTTTGAGTAGAATTCAAATATGTTATTAAAACTGACGTATCATTTATGGATATTAAGATTTTTACACAGTTTTTCTTAATTTAAATGTAATTGACAGTAATAATTAAAATCTTGATGAAAATAATCGATAGTTTACTAAAAAAATATTGAAATTTTGACAGAAATCCTGAAAATTTTATAGTAATCGTGAAATATTTTGGAACTATTTACATGAAAATTTTATACTTTAAAACTTAAAACATTAGAACAATTGCATTTTTTGCAATTTTCGTAATTTGCTGCATTGATTGATACCATTCTGATACTTTTAATATTTGAGTTAATATTCTGAACGTTTCAGCTATCTTGATACTTTGATTGCATATTTTGGAAATTTTTAATCTCCATTACAATTTTGGCAATAATTTTAATAAGCCTTTGTGAAGTGTTTGAGTAGAACTCAAATATGTTATTAAAACTGACGTATCATTCATAAATATTGAGATTATTACACAGTTTTTCTTAATTTAAATGTAATTGACAGTAATAATTAAAATCTTGATGAAAGTAATCGAATGTTTACTAAAAAAATATTGAAATTTTGACAGAAAACTTGAAAATTTTATAGTAATCATGAAATATTTTGGAACTATTTATATGAAAATTTTATACTTTAAAACTTAAAACATTAAAACAATCGCATTTTTTGCAATTTTTGTAATTTGCTACATTGATTGATACCATTCTGATACTTTTAATATTTCAGATAATATTCTGAACGTTTCATCTATCTTGACACTTTGATTGCATATTTTGGAAATTTTCAATCTCCATTACATTTTTGGCAATAATTTTAATAAACCTTTGTGAAGTGTTTGTGTAGAACTCAAATATGTTATTAAAACTGACGTATCATTCATGGATATTGAGATTTTTACACAGTTTTTCTTAATTTAAATGTAATTGACAGTAATAATAAAAATCTTGATGAAAATAATCGAAAGTTTACTAAAAAAATATTGAAATTTTGACAGAAATCCTGGAAATTTTATAGTAATCATGAAATATTTTGGAACTATTTACATGAAAATTTTATACTTTAAAACTTAAAACATTAAAACAATCGCATTTTTGCAATTTTCATAATTTGCCGCATTGTTTGATACCATTCTGATACTTTTAATATTTCAGTTAATATTCTGAACGTTTCAACTATCATGATACTTTGATTGCATATTTTGGAAATTTTCAATCTCCATTATATTTTTGGCAATAATTTTAATAAACCTTTGTGAAGTGTTTGAGTAGAACTCAAATATGTTATTAAAACTGACGTATCACTCATAAATATTGAGATTTTTACACAGTTTTTCTTAATTTAAATGTAATTGACAGTAATAATTAAAATCTTGATGAAAATAATCGAAAGTTTACTAAAAAAATGGTGAAATTTTGACAGAAATCCTGAAAATTTTATAGTAATCATGAAATATTTTGGAACTATTTATATGAAAATTTTATACTTTAAAACTTAAAACATTAAAACAATCGCATTTTTTGAAATTTTCGTAATTTGCTACACTGATTGATACCATTCTTATACTTTTAATATTTCAGTTAATATTCTGAACGTTTCAACTATCATGATACTTTGATTGCATATTTTGGAAATTTTCAATCTCCATTATATTTTTGGCAATAATTTTAATAAACCTTTGTGAAGTGTTTGTGTAGAACTCAAATATGTTATTAAAACTGACGTATCATTCATGGATATTGAGATTTTTACACAGTTTTTCTTAATTTAAATGTAATTGACAGTAATAATAAAAATCTTGATGAAAATAATCTAAAGTTTACTAAAAAAATATTGAAATTTTGACAGAAATCCTGAAAATTTTATAGTAATTATGAAATATTTTGGAACTATTTACATGAAAATTTTATATTTTAAAACTTAAAACAATCGCAATTTTTGCAATTTTCGTAATTTGCTACATTGATTGATACCATTCTAATACTTTTAATATTTGTGTTAACATTTAACGTTTCAACTATCTTGATACTTTGATTGCATATTTTGGAAATTTTCAGTCTCCATTACATTTTTGGCAATAATTTTAATAAACCTTTGTAAAGTGTTTGAGTAGAATTCAAATATGTTATTAAAACTGACGTATCATTCATGGATATTGAGATTTTTACACAGTTTTTCTTAATTTAAATGTAATTGACAGTAATAATTAAAATCTTGATGAAAATAATCGAAAGTTTACTAAAAAAATATTGAAATTTTGACAGAAATCCTGAAAATTTAATAGTAGTCATGAAATATTTTGGAACTATTTACATGAAAATTTTATACTTTAAAACTTAAAACATTAAAACAATGGCATTTTTTGCAATTTTCGTAATTTGCTGCATTGATTGATACCATTCTGATACTTTTAATATTTCAGTTAATGTTCTGAACGTTTCATCTATCTTGATACTTTGATTGCATATTTTGGAAATTTTCAATCTCCATTACATTTTTGGCAATAATTTTAATAAACCTTTGTGAAGTGTTTGAGTAGAACTGAAATATGTTAATAAAACTGACGTATCATTCATAAATATTGAGATATTTACACAGTTTTTCTTAATTTAAATGTAATTGACAGTAATAATTAAAATCTTGATGAAAATAATCGAAAGTTTACTAAAAATTTTCATACTTTTGCTTTTTCCCTTTTTGTCTAATTTTTTATTATTTATTACTCCTATTGATAAATATAATTATTTTGTAAATTAAATACATTTTGATATTGCAGTATTTTGCTTTTTATCTATTTTGTCAATTGTGTTTTACAATTTGTCAAATAACTTTCCAGTTTTTCAAAGTGTATGTCAACTAAAATTCCGTTTCTTGTCAAATCACTTTCACTTTATAAGTAGTACCTAATACTGTTCCCAATTTTTAATACATATTTTAAAATACAAGTAAAATGTTTACAACAAGCAGTTAGGATAAGTTGTGAATCAATTTAGCTGATAAACTATATCTATTATTATGTTTTCTGCAATTTCAATCAAATTTTCAGGTTTTCAACTTTCTTCAGTTTTATAATAATTCCGTTAATTTTTTTTTTTAATTTACTATATATTTTAACCTAGTGATTGAAATTCTGGACTCTGTAACTCTTTTGATATCCTTATTGCACATTCTAGAAATTTCCATAAAACTTTGCGGCAGTTTCTGAAATTTGGCAATATATTTATTTGTATATTTATTGATATTATAATGATTTTTTTTACAATTTACTCTTTTTTTTGTTTTATTACTTTCACTGCGGTTTGGTTAAGCTTTTCCCCATTCTAAAACTATTACTTATTTTCATTTCATTCATGATGGTTTGGTTTCAGTTCCAATTTACAAATAACAACATAATTATCCCAGTAGACTCATTCCACCATAGAACGCACATATACTCTTCACTATACTCACTAATTAATAGAATGCTAAACAAAAATGATGAAATAAATGAAATAAACAAAATAAAGAAAACAATTAATAACAACTTTAATTTAAAAACAATTAATGATGTAATTAAAGAAAGCAACATACAAGTATTTCAAAAGAAAACATAATATTAATAACAATATATCAAAAAATAATAAACAATCACTAAAAAACACTCACAATATACAATACACTTACTTACCAAGGACACATCTGCGACAAAATCAATCAAACATTAAATACTATAATGTTAAAATTTTATTTAGAACCAAAACCGCAATGAAAACAGAATTATTTAATGCAAAAGACCACTCTAAAAATTTAGACAAAAATGGAGTTTATGCACTAAGCTGATACGATCATGGATCATTAATGACCATGGTTCAGTTACCTAGGATTCAATTGTTAATACAATGGTATCCTTAAAAACTGAACCACGATCAAATATAATCTACGATCACACAACTGAGCCTAAGGCCCAGTTGTACGATCGTGGATCATCATTGACCATGGTTCAGTTTCCTAGGATACAATTGTTAATACAATGGTATCCTTAGAAACTGAACCACGATCAAGGATGATCCACGATCGTACAACTGGGTCTTAGGCTCAGTTGTACAATTATGGATCAACTTTGATCCTGGTTCAGTTTCTTTGGATACCATTGTATTAACAATTGTATCCTAGGTATCTGAACCTTGGTCGAGGTTGATCCACAATCGTACAACTAGTACGAAGGTACTAGTAGTACGAAGGTTTATCAAGAATATAAAAAAAAATGTAACAGTTATCAATTATCATTAAAAAGTGATGATGGTTTGCACAACAACGTTATAAATAAAAAGTTTACGTTGTTGTTTCGAGAAAATAATTACCTAAATGTTTTTCTTTCAAGCAACCTACAGCCAAAGGTTTGGACAAACAGATTATTTACAAAATTCCTTCAACCCTCCACAAAATAATCAGCCACGAGGATCAGGATACAGCTGCCCAGAAAAAAATGGAACCTTCCCTACAAATACTTGTGACGGGTAAGTTATTTCTGCATAATTATACAGGGTGCTAAAAAACAAATATTTTTAAGACATGCAGTACAGACCAAAATAAGACTAAAAGTCTTAATAAATATGTATCCTAAAATTAACGTCTTTGTTAATTGAACGAAAATGTCATGTCTTTGATATAATATGAAATATAATAAGAATTAAATGGGCGCCTCTTGAACCTTCTGCAGCAGTCAATCCTTTCGAGGTAATTTTCTATGAGTTTTTCTTAAATTTCGTGTTGGTTGGCGTAGATACGTTTCTTAGCATAATCCCACAGAAAAAAATTCAACGGCGTTTAATCGCATGATCTTATTCGCTCAGTAGGACGACTACATTGACTAAAATCTTCGCGTAAATTTCGATATACAGTTCATTCAGAATTGTTATTTCTGTAGAACAATTGAATTATTTTAACAGATTGATAGGTGGTTAAGCGATCAATTTCATAAATGTGTTGTTGTAAACTTACATATGACACTTTAAAACCACTTGTATAATTAACAGGGCTGTTAATACAATATAAGTAAGTACAATATAAGAAACTCAAATTGGAACACCCTTTAATTAAAGTCCTCATTTTGATGAAAAGTTGATATTGCACGTATAAAACAGGGTTGGTGTGATTTACATCGTATGATTTTTTTGAAATAAATCATTGTTTTAAATCAAAATTGATTTTTTTAAATTAATCATTGTTTTTACACTTTTTGTGCATTCAAATAGGTGTACATTTAAAAATGTAATCTAACTATAAGTTAGCATGCTTTAAAATAGATAATTGGAAGTAAGCAAAATAATTTTCTTTTCTTCCATTTTTAGCCCATCACATAGTACAGAACACCGTTTTTTTTTATCATCAATTCTTGTTCAAATTTAAGAATGTATTTTAAAAAATCATATGATTTAAATCGTGATGTAAATCAATTGATTTAAATCACATCTAAACTGGCAAAAACTGATCAGAAATATAAAAAAATCATATAAATCAAATCATGATTTATTTAGTACATTTTCTTTAAATCATGGATTTTTGAAAAAAAATCATGATTTATTCCAACCCTGGTATAAAATAAACAGGTTAAAATGAGAGTGGGTTAGTAAATATGGGAAGTAAATACAATCAAACTTAACTGAGAAGAACACATCAACCGACTTATAGAAAAAAACGCAATAACAATACTATATAAAATTTAAAAAAGTATACCTCATCCTCTAAGAAAAATACTAGACCATTCCCTATTCAGTTCTAATACTAGTTACCTCATTAATAAATGGAGCAACGGCACACAGAAATCCTGAAGATCCTTCATAATCTTCACCATAGGATCCCCACAACAGAAGTACTATAAATGGCAAAACAAACCAACAGAAGACACCATATAAACCTATTCAACGTGACGCTTATACAAAAAATCAAACATAATTTAATAACAATATAGCAGCATACTAGTTATATACAGGGTGGTCACTTTTACGACGCCCACCATTAAGATCTATTAAACGCAAATTTATACAGAGTTGGTCAAATGGAATAAAAGTTTCTCATTCTTGTGCCTTTCAATATTCTGAAACGAAATCCGGGATATCTTTCAAAGTTCTTGAAATATCGCTGCAAAACTGAAAAAGTGTACTTCCATTTTCTTTTTATAACTTTTTTCACTTTTGAAAGAAATTTTACGAAACTTGGCACTTTTACATTTTTCGACGTCAGTTTTCTGATGACTGTGCCAAACATATTCAGCCTCAACTAGATGCTCAAATTTTCATAGTCAACTTTTGATTTTCTTATGGCAGCAATATTGGATTTTAATGGCATTCAAAAGAGCGAAAAAATTCGATTTCGATTTCAACCATGTATAACACATGGGTAATCTGATATTATTTACTACCAAAAATCGATCATTGTTGCCAAAATCAAATTGCTGTGGAGTGCTCTAAAAGTCAAGTTGTCATGGAATAACAAATTTCACATTTCTTCATACAAAGAAAATAACTTCTGAGTAATTTTATTGTGGATATAGAGCAAAAAAAGGAGATAATATCTTTGATTAGTAAAAATGGCAATAATTAAATATGCTAAATTTTAATTCAATAATGGTATTTGATCAGATTTAATGAATACAATATGATTTATGATTTGTAATCTCGGCCAGGGAAATATAATGTAAGATATCACATAATATAGATTGTACATGTCAATTTTTCCATGTTGAGGATAATATCTTGCCATTTTTACTAATCAAAGATATTATCTCCTTTTTGCACTTTATACACAATAATATTACTTAGAAGTTATTTTCTTTGTATGAAGAAATTTCAAAATGGTAAATTGTTATTCCATGGCAACTTGATTTTTAGAGCAGTCCACGGCAGTTTGATTTTTGCAACAAATTTTTAATTGATCCATTTTTGGTGGTAAATATTATCAGATTACCCATGTATAATACATAGTTGAAATTGGAATTTTTCGCTCTTTTGAATGCTATTAAAATCCAATATTGCGGCCATCAGAAAATTAAAAGTTTACTATGAAAATTTGGGCATATAGTTGACGCAAAAAATGTTTGGTACTGTCATCAGAAACCTCACGTCAAAAAATATAAGCATGCCAAGTTTCGTAAAATTTCCTTCAAATGTAAAAAAGTTATAAGAGAAAAATGAAAGTGCACTTTTTCAGTTTTTCTGCGATATTTCAGGAACAGTGCAATATATCTAGGATTTCGTTTAATGTGTATTGAAAGGCACAAAAATAAGAATCTTTTATCCCATTTGACCAACTCTGTAAGTATTTCCGTTTAATAGATCCAAATGGTGGGCGTCGTAAAAGTGACCACCCTGTATAGCATCTAGCATAATTACATAATAATATTATGTGTTATGCCTAGTTTAACCTCAAATATCTCAGAAACGCTTCATTTTTTCGGAGTTTAAGAAGTATACCTTTTTATGTCAATAAAGCTAATTCACCGAAATTCATGGTATATGATTAAGACATATCCTAACCCCAAAGGTTAGGACAAAGGTTTAGGTTGTTAAAAATAATTAAAAATATATAAAAAAAATTGGAATAATTAATATTTCCCATATTTTTCATGTTTACATAGGTTGTTATACGTCGTCGAAAAGAAGAAAAGAAAGTCTATTTAAACGTACAAATATCAAAAATGGCGGCCATTTAAAATAAGAAAGTTGGTATTAATATCTCGGAAACCGCCATTTTGACTTTTGTTTTGACTTAATTCTTAAGTTTGTGTGATTGAACAAATTAACTTTCATTTTAAACTTTTTTCCGCATCTTTAATAGTTATGAATATATCGGAGTTTTTAGAAAATCGCGATTTTCAGTTTTTTTAGAATAACTTCTAAACTGCTCCGACTTTTGAAAACTTTTCATCATAATCGGAACCAGCATATTAAACTGCACAATATTTCCCATTTAACCATATCTCTAGCTTCAAGAATAAAAAAGATATCCATGCAATCCCACTCTATTTAGGACACCCTGTATAGCGACTTCATTTGTTATTTAATCAATCTTTCATTTATTTGTTATGACGTCACCGACAATTGTTTTATATCGGTATAATTTTTTGGTGCATTCTTGAAGAGCATTTTAGGTAGTTTTCATAGGTTTAAAATTTTAGTAGGGCTATACTATGAATTTTTTGCAAAAAATGTTAAAAACTGAGAATTTGAAATCGTAGGCGTTAAATCCGAAATTCTCTGAAACAAATAATTGGTGATAATAATTAAGGAAGCCTAAAATAAATTTATGTCATTAACCATTACAAATTGTCGTTGTAGACCAAACTACTACTGCACACATGTTTTGTTTTTTTAAACTTCTCATTTTTTTGTGCCACGTAAACTTTAAGTGATCTTTGAAGGATGCAATTCAATGACCTTTTATAATAAGAGTAGGGGTTCTTCCAAATCATTTTAGGGTTCAGCTGCTATAAAAGTCAAATTGATATCAAAATTTGACTTTTATGGCAACTTTTTTCAATTCCTTGTTATGTAGTGATTTTTGGACACTTTCTGTACAGCAATCAAACGTTACCCTGTATAGTTCTATATTTCAGTAGATAAGTTGGCTATCCGCGCTGCTTTGATTTCGAAAAAATAAAAAAATGAACACCGTACCCGTTTATTCCCAAAATATTTGTTTACCCTAAACGCTTGATATTATAACCAAAGCGCGGACTTATAAGCATAAAAAATTACACAATAAGCGCTTAAAAATGCATAAATATCTTAGAAAATAAGCATATAAAATATCATACAGATTAGAATAAGCACAAAAACTCAGAAAAATCATGAAAAGGCATATTTTATTTTTTATGAAAATACAGAAAAACAAAACAAAACATAATTTCATTAACAAGAACGCACTATAGGTAGATAAAAGTAATATTTTAATAACATAAGTATTGGTGATTAATATTAATAACAATAATAGTTAATAACAAATAATGATTACTGCTCATTTTTAAATGACTTAATGATTAAATGTTTTTCTAAATTTTCGACGAAAAATCCCATTCTCCAATCACTGAGCACATTTTTTAAGTGTGAAAAGCTTCTCTCCACATCCACACTTGTAATCGGTGCATATTTAAATTTGGGAACAATTGTAATATTTATCAGCAAATCTTCCACGAAATATCCTTTTAAAACTGTTGATATTTTTTTAAACTCGCCAAACCCTTCATTTTTTGACAAACTGCATCGCTTTTTTTAATAATCTCTCCTCTAGATCCCCGAATATTTGAGACGTCGTTCCTAAAATCTTGAACTATTTGAACCGCATCTACTAAAGTTGTGTCGTTTGCTTGGAGTTCATCAATCGGTTTGCTTACGAAACTGTAGTTGGTTTTTAGGAATGCTAAATTTTGTACAACCCTCCTATCTTTAAGAACTTTGTGGCATTCTTTAATTGCCTCTGACAGATTTTTGTGAAACTCTAACACAGCTCCTTAAATAAATCGAAATGGTCGGCATAATGGCAGGCAGCATCTAGCCACATACCCTACCTAGTTATAACCGGTGCCGGAGGAAGAGGTAAATTTGGTATTCTTGCCCTAAATATTTCAACCTTCAGTGGAGCTTTTCGGAAAATTTTCTTCCCGGTTTTTATCAAATTATTGGCCAGGGGAAATTGCAGTCTAATCGTTTCAGCAACTCGATTAAAACCATGTGCCAAACAGGTGCAATGCATTAATTGCTCATAAAATACTTTTAAATTAAAATATGCCTTCAACATATATGCGGCGGCATCAGAAAGCATCAATAATAATTTATCATTTGGTACGGGGTGTGGCAAAAAAAAGTGTTAACCCATCGTGAACGAATTTGGCAACGGTATTGCCATTTGTTTTTTCTAACTGCTTGGAACTAATTAAAAATGCATTGGTGGAGTCTTCGTTTAATATTCCAATCATTAAATGGGCGATGTACCGACCACATGAATCAGTAGTTTCATCTACACAGAACCATATGTAATTCTTGTCAATTATCTTTTTTATTTCCTCAATAGTGTGCTTGACATAGTTTTTGCTAATAATTGATTCGGCAGGAATATGTCTACCGGTGTATTTTTGTAAAAAAGATTTGAACATATTATTATCTAGTTTTTTTAACGGAATGTTAGAAGATACCATCGTATTGCATAATACAAAGTAAAATTCATTTTCATTCTGTGTAGAAGAACTCGCAAAAGACTTGGAAATAGTTTGCTGGGTACTCAGGGTACTGCTTGCAGATTTGTGTTTTTTTTTTTATTTTCCAGGTGAACTGTTGTTTTGATATGTTGTGTTATGTTAAATTTTTTCTCGCAGTTAATCTACAACATAATACATGCTTGTACCTAGACCAATAGCAATACAAAATAAAACTTACCGGTTTGATACAAGCCCTGCAAATTAATTTGCCGTTCTCATATTTTAATTCAGAATGTCCACGTATCCATTCATCTACGGAAGGTTTTACTTTCGGCATTTTATACAAGAAACTTATAAACACGTAATACACGCAAGGCACAAGCACAACGCACTGAAGATTGAGATAAATTGGACTGAATTGATAGCACACTTGCCCCAGATGCGTTCTGGGCATGTAAAAATAGGGTAATCCCCGAAATAATCAAGTTTTCTTAGCCAAATATCACGTAAGCACGCTCGCTTTGTTGATGATTATGTAATAACCAAGTACTCTAGACGTAACGGAGTTATATTAATACTGAATTCTCATTATAATAATGTGCAACAAAATATATTCCTAGCTAATATAAATAATATGCTATAACATTGAGAAATTAGCAAATAAGCACAAAAAATAAGGAAATACGCACAAAAAATGCATCAAAGCAATTATAAGCTTAAAAACTGAAAATATGCTTAAAAGCACAAAAAAAAATAGGCACGTTACTTCATTTGCTGAAATTCGTATAGATACGAGGTGATTTTGGTCTGCTATTAAAACTGATGTATAGCATAATACCTAGAAATCCGAGCGTTGATCATTACTATTAATTATAAATTACTTCCAAGATTGCAAGATATTAAATATTTAGGTATTATAATATATACCGGGTGTTCATTTCTAAACTAGCCACTCTCAATAACTTTTGAATGCAAGTTAACTAGATAAAAACAAAAAACACGTCGATTGATTTTTGGAGGGGGAAGTTTAAAAACAGCGTCAAATAAATTTTAGGTGTTACCCCCTCCCCCCTAGCCACCCCCACTTTGAAATTTCAAATGGCACCCCCCACCTTGCGATACCTCATTTTAAAGCTTTAAAAAAACCTAATCCAGTGGCGTAATAAAAAAAGATTTTTGTCGATTCGTTTTGGAAAAAATAAATAAATAAGAAAAAATCCGAAACAATTTATATTGAACAAATTTAAGTTCCTTTCAATGAAACAAAAATATAACAAATTGAACCAGTTTTCGGGGCAAATCTTTAAAACCATGGTAATTGAATATAAAATATTACCCCCTCCCCCTTGCGACTTTCACTTTTCTTACAAATTTTAAATTATACCTCTTTGTTGTGACACCTTGATTTAAGCTTTAAACAAATACAATCAAGAGGTGTAACAAACATATATTTACGTTAGTAAGTTTCCAAAAACAAAATATATCTTTCAAAAATAAATTATGCTGACTTTCGTTTCAGGAGTAACCAGTCTCAATAAGTTGTCAATTTTACTAAAAAAACACGTCGATGTAGTTTAACATATTATAGTTACACATTTATTTTTCAATCAGTACACAAATATACCTTAATTAATGCATTGATAATATATCAATATAAAAAAATCGGCAAAAGATATTGTTTTCTCAATTAATAAAATATTTTAGCATATGTTCAAAATGCGCTCCATTATTTGCTAGACAATAGTACATCCTATTTTACAAATATGATCTAGAGGTATAACAAAACAAACTGAGTACGTTTCCAAAAACAAAATATATTTTGTTTTAATTAATTGATATTAAGCCAATTTAAGACTCAAATTCATTTTAACAATAATACATTATTTGAACTTTAAATGCAAGGGTATGTGTCTTTGTACTCAGGTAACACCGTTTCGTAGTTATTGAGTCAAATTGTCAACACTGACATTTCTAAGGTTAGTACAAAATATTAATATGTAATAATACTGTTCAACAAATTTATACTTATTCATACATCAGTTAAATATGGCATATTTTGTGGATAAGTTTTCCAGAAAGCTGTTATTCGTATTTAATGTACAAACAATGCTGACATGTTCACATGCATTATAATAATTATCAGTATTTTATTATTATTTGGTTTTGGTACGTGATATGATTTTATTTTCATATTGTTTAGAAATTGGAAAAAAATATTTTTAACGATGGTGTATACGCTGCAAGAAAGGACAGAACTTATTTTCATATATGGGGCGGAAGATCGTTGTGCTCGTAGGACAAGTCGAGTTTTCAATGAAAGACATCCTGATAAAAAAGTAGGCCACCAGTACGTGCTAAATCTTGTACGAAAATTTGAACAAACTGGGTCCATTGGTAATAAAATCAATAGGAAACCGAGAATTGCAGATGAAGCTGCGCAGATAGAAGTACTAGGTCACTTTAGTATGCGTCATACCAGTTCCATATCGAAAGTAGTTACTTCAACACATGTCTCTCGTGGTACCATACACAAAATTTTAAAACGCAATAAGTTTTTTCCTTACAAAATTGAAATAAATCAACAACTTAATGAGGATGATTACGACAAGAGAATTGAATTTTGTGAGTTAATGACTCAAAGGATCGAAGATGAGCCAAAGTTACTCAAAAATATCTGCTTTAGTGACGAGTCCACTTTTTTTTGAACGGGCATGTGAATAGGCATAATTGCAGGTATTGGGACAATGTAAATCCACATTTATTTCGGCAGGATCATACTCAGTTTCCACAAAAAATAAATGTGTGGGCTGGTATTCTAGGGAATGCTATTATTGGGCCAATTTTTATACCTAGAAGAAAACCTGAATGGAGCGTTATATCTCGATATATTAGAAAATCTAATTGATCCATTAATTACCGAATCATTGGAAAGTCAAGTAGATTCAGAAGGAGGTATGCTACTGGACGAACAACTTCTACATTTTCAACAAGATGGAGCTCCAGCGCATTATGCGGTGCCCGTACGAGAATGGCTGGATCAAAGATTTCCTAGAAAATGGATTGGTAGAAGGGGTGATGTGGAATGGCCAGCAAGATCTCCAGATCTGACACCATTAGATTTTTTTCTCTGGGGTCATTTGAAGAGTGTAGTGTTCAAAACAATTCCCGAAAGTATTGAGGATCTTCGAATGAGAATAGTAGATGAATGTAGGCGAATTAATCCGCAAATTTTCTAAAATGTTCACGACGAATTTAAAAATAGGCTATACTATTGTCTAGCAAATAATGGAGCGCATTTTGAACATTTAATAAAATATTTTTTTAATTGAGAAAACAATATGATTTATAGATTATTTATATTGAGATATTATCAATGTATTAATTAAGGTATATTTGTTTATTGACTGTAAAATTTAATGTGTACATAAAATGTGAAAACCAAATCAACTCTTGAAATGAACATCAGCATAATTTATTTTTGAAAAATATATTTTGCTTTTGAAAACTTGCTAACGTAAATATATGTTTGTTACACCTCTTGATTGTATTTGTTTAAAGCTTAAATCAAGGTGTCACAACAAAGAGGTGTAATTTAAAATTTGTAAGAAAAGTGAAAGTCGCAAGGGGGAGGGGGTAATATTTTATATTCAATTACCATGGTTTTTAAGATTTGCCCCGAAAACTGGTTCAATTTGTTCTATTTTTGTTTCATTGAAAGGAACTTAAATTTGTTAAATATAAATTGTTTCGGATTTTTTCTTATTTATTTATTTTTTCCAAAACGAATCGACAAAAATCTTTTTTTATTACGCCACTGGATTAGGTTTTTTTAAAGCTTTAAAATGAGGTATCGCAAGGTGGGGGGTGCTATTTGAAATTTCAAAGTGGGGGTGGCTAGGGGGGAGGGGGAAACACCTAAAATTTATTTGACGTTGTTTTTAAACTTCCCCCTCCAAAAATCAATCGACGTGTTTTTTGTTTTTATCAAGTTAACTTGCATTCAAAAGTTATTGAGACTGGCTAGTTTTGAAATGAACACCCGGTATATATATATATATATATATATATATATATATATATATATATATATATATATATATATATATATATATATATATGTATATATATATATTATATATATATATATATATATATATATATATATATATATATTATTATATATAGGTATTCATTTGGAGAAAACTTTCTAAAAATCTATGTTATTTACTTCCATAGCTACATAGAGTGCAAGGATGGAGTCGGTGAGGAAAAGTTATGTCCAGATGGTTTACTTTTCAATCCCAATGTGTACGGATTCCCCTGCCAATACCCTATCGATGTCGATTGTTCAGGAAGGGACACCACACGTAAGCATAATTTGCATAACACGTAAAACACTGACAATAATCTCGTTATGGTGCTTATAGAACCACCGCAGCCAACCGAAGACTGCCCCCATCAATTTGGATACTTTCGTCTTGGTGATGCCCAAAACTGCGGACAGTTCATGAATTGCGCCTCTGGTCGTGGATACACCTTTGACTGCCCCGAAGGATTAGCTTTCAATGGTTTGAACTACAGATGCGACTGGCCCGATCAAGTTCCAGATTGTGATGCAGAAGGTATGTTTACCATGACTGTACAGGGTGGCCCAATTTGGATGTTTCTATAGGGAATCTCGGTAACTGGAAGAGATAGAGAAAATCGGATGGCGTATCCTCGATCTCTTTTTACAAGACCAACTCAACGGCGAAAACAAAAATTGGCTATCGTCTTTTGTTTTCAAGTTATGCCCAAAAACTCATTATTTTCCATTTTCGATTTTTATCAATATTTCATTTATTTGTCATTTTACTAAGATACGAGTTGCATGTTCTTCAGACACGTTTCTACGGTGAATTGAATGAGTTATACAGAATTTTAATATCTTCGTTAATAACCAAGATACAATACAAAGTTGTGTTTTTTTTAAATAGAAGTCGTAGTTGGCTTTGGTCTTAATAAATAGGTTATTTTTTTCTCTTTTCGATGATGTATCACATGTGGATGTTATAACTGCATTTTTGTTGAAATCAATTAAAATTCTTTCAAAACGTCATATGTTCTCTTATTGGACGTAGTAGGCTTGTTCTGTTTAAATTGTTTGATTGTCAAGATAACACATTCGACATCTTTATATTTCGAAGTGTTTAACAATGTCGTACGAAAATTATGAAATATTTGATATGTTAGATGCTTTATTCAAAGCAATAACAAATCACTAATTGACATAGAAACATATTTTAATCGCTATCCGAAAATAAAACAACCGGATAAATCAATATTTCAAAGACTAAAAGAAAATCTTATCAACCACGGATCTTTCAAGTAGCCAAAATCAAGGTCTTACAATATAGTAGACGCCGAAGAAACTGCTACTAATGTAATTTTAGATGTAATAGTGAATCCAGCAATTTCCAGCCGGCATATTGAGGATGAATCCGGAATTTCGAACAATCGAGCACTTTCGAGAATTTTGAAAAAACATAAAATTTAGACCATACATTATTCGAAAAAGACACCATTTGAACGACCAAGATATAGAACGATAAATTATATAAAATGAGAAATGATAATATTAATAATTTACGACAACATTTTATAGATTGTATAAATTCAATTTCAAATATTCACATTCATATTGCTTACGTGTTATTAAAAGATACAACATATGCATTTTGAATAATGGATATCAATTGGAACATTTATTGTAATTTAAATATTGTGTCTATGCATTTCAATGCTGCATTGAAGGTTTTTTTTAAATCTTGGATAAATCAATTTATTGGCCTTTTAGATGATAGAGCCTGTAATATTCCCTAGGCAATAAGATAATTGTTATTTATTTACTAAACCTTTCTAACATATATAATATTGTATTCACATGGTATTTTGTAATTTACAGAAGGTAAATTTGTGCATTTTCAATAAATAATTTTACTCCAAACAATTCAAGCCTACTACCAGATGCCCAATAAGAGAATATATGACGTGTTGACACAATTTTAATAGATTTCAACAAAAATGCAATTATAACATTCACATGTGAATATCATCGAAAAGAGAAAAAAAATAACCTATTTATTAAGGCCAAAGCCAACTACGACTTGTATTTAAAAAAACACAACTTTGATTGTATCTTCTTTATTAACGAATATATTAAAATTCTGTTAAACTTATTCAATTCACCGTAAAAAAGTGCCCGAAGAAGGTGTAACTCTTATTTTAATAAAATGAGAAATAAATGAAATATTGGTAAAAATCGAAAATGGAAAAAATGAGTATTTGGCCATAACTTCAAAACGAAAGACGATAGCCAATTTTTGTTTTCACCATTGAGGTGGTCTTAAAAAAAGAGATCGAGGATACGCCATCGGATTTTCTCTATCTCTTCTAGTTACCGAGATCCCCTATAGAAACATCCAAATTGAGCCACCCTGTACAGTCATGCTCACATAAATCTAGTACAAACATAACGACTTGCCATATAAAATTGCTATTGGGAGCTAGTTTTTTGTACTAGATTTATGTGAGCATGACTGTACTTAATATATAATTGCCGCATTTTATCTGTATGGTTTCTAAATTAATAGAAACAATTATTTCTAGCATTCCTGGGATTTACGTGTCCACCAACTGCTAGAGGGTTTTCTGGCGAAGAATATCGTTCATTCAGATCTCCAAATGATTGCCAAAGATACTTTGTATGCATAGAAGGACATCCCCGTATGTACAACTGTGGTGAAGGAAAAGCTTATAACGAATTATCAAGTCTGTGTGACGGAATTGAAAATGTCACTGGATGTGCACCCTCGTATAATCCCAATTATGATCAAAAATCTCAACAACAACAGTTTTCCAGAGGTTAAATGAGGAATTTGGTGCCATGAAGTGAATCATACCATCAGAGTTATGTTATGAGATACTGGAGAAACCACCATAGTGGCACATTTTCCATTATTGATATTCTTTGTTGAATAAAACTCAAATGCTATAAAAACATTCCAGTGGTTTTATTTTGATATAGAAATGTATGTTTTCTTCTTTTTTGACGAATTTGAAATCAATAGGAATTTTAATGATATTTGGCCTAGTGTTATATTCAGGGAGTTAATTTTGGCGCAGGATGGCTTAATTTAAATACTCAAACACATAATGGTTCATCATTTCAATACATGTCTGATTATCTACAACTACAATAAAATGGTAAATAAAAATTATTAAAAAACAAACAACACAATAAATGTAAACAAAAAATAATAGTACTATAAAAATAATGTTGTAAATATCACGTACTATATATTTTCTCTGGAACGCCGTTTTACTATTTATTCAACCAAATCTTCATGTGTTAAAATTAAAGAAGTGTCATTTAAATTACACGAATTGAACGCTAATAAATTTCGTTTTAAAAAGAAAATATAATTTCATTTCAAGTGTCGTAAAACCTAAGTACAATTTTAATAGAGTTTCATTTAAATAAAGTGCCATTTATTGCAAGAGTATTAAAATGGATACCTAATATTAATTCAGATGTCTTAAAAACAATCGTTATTAAAATCGTATCTTCTATAATTAATGCGTTATTTGAAATAAAAATTAAATATAATTTAAATTCGAGTGTGGAAAACAGTATTTAATTTTAATTCAATTGAATAACAATCGAATGTTCGAAATTTATTCTTCTCACATTAAAAGTAAGTACAATTTTAATGAAATTATAAAATAATAGGGGGCTAACATAAATGCAGTGCAGATTTTTTACAAATTCCACAAAAATATCTTGCATTTTAATTGAGTTTCATATAAAACAAACCTTTTAACATGTCTATAGAAAACTGCGTGTTCCAATGAAACAAATAAAAAATTAATACGAACAATTTTTACAACATGTCCGGTTTACAACATAAGAAGCCTATTTATAATTAAAAACAATGCAATTTAAATTGAAAATTATATAAATTGTATTCTAGATAATTGGAAAGTTTGTTTTTAAATTATCGCGTGTGTAATTTAAATGACACTTCTTTAATTTTACACATGAAGATTTTGTTGAATAAATAGTAAACCGGCGGTCCATAGATAATAATCTACTGGGGATAAGTCGGGCGAATGAGCCCACACAAATCCATAATTTACTTATATTATTTTATAACAGATGAAGAATGCCTTCATTTCTCTTCATTCGAGCAAATTCATTCAATTCAAAGCAAAAATTTCGTAAATTATTTTTTCCTCAATAACTACTAAAGATAAGTGCTCTATAGGGTTAATAAAATGTGTTCACGATTGAACAGTGGCGGTTCCTCCATAGGTTTGCAGGTTTGCGCAACCGCCAAAAATGACGACAAGAAAACGTTAAATATTATTTAATGAGTAAAGATTAATAATGTATTATGTACTAAAATACGGAGCATTATCTGTTCAATTCTGCTGCCGAAGGCCATTCATTAGCATTGCGGTTTGTCAAACCGTTCCATGGCTTTATTACGCTGCGAGTCGCATTCGTTTCCCACTCCGCCACATATTCACTATATGGTTTGCAAATCGTATACAACTCGTGCACAGGCCAGCAATCAGCGGACGACTGTTGAGTTGCCGTGACACTTAATACGCGTTCGAACTGCATTTTCATCCTCGTTAATATGAATTCTGTTCAAAGTTTGTTAGCGGAGCCATTCTGCAATCGATCTTCGATCGAAAAAACTGAGATAAAGATACTTGGGAGACCTACTGCGAATTTAAATTTAAAACAAAGCGTTAAATGCATAGCACGAAATTTTAATAGGATGTTTAATCCGAACATTTATTCCAAGCACAGTTGGATATGTGGCTGAGACATCAAAAATGCGCTGTTTTGTTTCCCATGTTTACTATTTGGAGGAGAAGATTCATGGACGAAAGTAGGAATGGTGGATTTGAACCATTTAGCAACAAGAATTAAGTACCATGCTAGCTCTGCAAGGCACATGCGAAGTACTTTGAGATTTTCCCTATTTGGAAGCGTCAATATTGAGGCTCAATTGGACAGTGCGTATCGACAAAATATTCGATTACAAAATGACACAGTGAAAAATAATCGGTACATTTTAAATATTATTATTAATTGTGTTCGGTTTTGTGGGGCCGTTGAGCTCGCTATGAGAGGCAATGACGAATCCACGTCTTCCTCGAATCCGGGAATTTTTCGTGGATTAATTAATTTGAGTGCCGAGTTGGACATTGCTCTTAAGGAACATTTGGAAAAAGCAACTGTTTTTAAGGGAAAGTCAAAAACTATCCAAAATGAAATTTTACAAACAATGTTTAGTGTGTGCCAAGAAGAAATGTCCAAAGAAATAAACGAAGCCGACTTTTTGTCAGTAATAGCTGACGAAACTAGTGACGTATCAAATATATATCAAATGGCAATCGTTTTTAGATACATAGTGAGCGGTAAGCCTGTTGAAAGATTTTGGGACTTTTTAACCCCCTTAGATCACGATGCGAAAACCTTGTCTTCGGCTATGCTTGTAGAACTTGAAAAACACGTCAAAGATGACAAGAGGAAACTTATTGCTCAAACATATGATGGTGCAGCAGTCATGAGCGGGTCGTCTAATGGAGTGCAAGCAATTGTTAAACAAACTTATGAACACGCAGCATACATACACTGTTATGCACACCAATTGAATTTGGTCATGTTAAATGCTGCTTCTGCAAACTCGAAAGTTCGTATATTTTTCGCAAATTTACAAGGAATTTGTACATTTTTTTCAAATAGTTCTCAGCGGACTGCAATACTGGATGAAACTGTTAAGAAAGGCTTACCTCGTTCGGCTCCAACAAGGTGGAGTTTTAATTCCAGGATTGTCTGCACTGTATTTGAAAATAGGGAGGATATTCTTGAAACAATGAGACAAATTTTAAACACCGCCAAAAACACTAGTACAATTAACCAAGCACTGGGTTATATCTCAATTCTTGATAGCAAGAGCTTCATTTCTTGGCTACATTTATTTCACAAGATAATGCCCCACGTAGACATATTATTTGCTAAATTTCAAACAAGAGAAATTGATCCTGTTATTGCCAAAAACTACATCATAGCATTTGAAACTCAGATAACATTAATTAGAAATAGTTTCGTCGAACTTCCAGACAGGTCAACTCAAAAACAGCGTCATACCGACAGTGACGAATACGCTCGAGAAGTAAATGAAGTCTGTGACATTATTATTGGTAAAGCCAAAGACCGATTCAACTTCAGTGGCCACTTAATCGCTGCTACTCTGTTTTTTTCTGACAAATATGATCAGTATGAAACCTGTTTTCCCGAAAAAAAAATTGAAGAAGCAAACAAGGTTTATCCAATTTTTAATAGACAAAAACTTCGAACAGAATTGACCGTGATCTACGAAACAAAAAAATTCAGATCAGTATCGGGTATACGTCCATTTTACGAGTCGATTTCTGAGAACAGTGTGCTAAGTGAGACTTTTAGTGAAACTTTAAAGCTATTGAAAATTCTAATTACAATTCCCATGGGTTCAGCTGAAGCAGAACGATGCTTTTCTACTCTCAAAAGGATCAAAACTTTCTTAAGAAACACAATGAGCCAAGAAAGACTTTCTGCGTTGGCGATGCTTTCTCAAGAAAGAGACCTAATCGAGAGCATACCTGATTTTAATCAAAAGGTGATGAACAAATTCGCTACCACTAAAGAACGTCGAATGGATTTTCTCTTCAAATAAGGCATAATATTGAAGACTCAGACTGAAAGTTAGTTGCTTTATGTTTGATATATGTAGTCTTGTGTAAAAATAAATGTTTTTTTTATGAAACGAGCATATCTAGTAATTATAAGTAACCTACAATCTATTCTAATAAATAATACCTATAAAAGTTGCAACCTTCACATTTCTACAGCACGAGCCGCCACTGCGATTGAACAGGAAATCTGAATTTGTAAAAATATACAGGGTATTCAATTTAAAATAACAAAGTTAATAGCCACTTCCGGTAGAAGCGGAAGTGATAGAAGTATGTACGTATTTTATTTTGGGAGATCACGATGAACCATGTTTGTGTGATTTATTTCAAATTTTTATTTCATCAGGCACCCCATAAACTTTTAATCAACAACTTGAGTAAGAGTCGATATTTAGGACAGAATCGAGCACATGTTTTTTTTAAATGAATGAATTTACAAGAAATGGACCTTTCAACTTGTTGGTACGTTAAAATCGGACTATTATGAACCTGTGATAAAAACATCTAAATACATAGACAATACATCATTTTCTGTAATAGCAAAAATATTTGAAATCCTTAGTCCCAAATTTATAAAATTAATGTTTTTCAATAGGAGTATTGTGACTAGAGACCAGATTCTAAGTTTTATGCTATTTGTAAATATCTCAAGCATTACCAAATGAATTAAATTTACATCCGATTTGGAAATAAACTGATCATTAAACAATAATTTTTTGTGCTTTTTTCGTTTTTTTTGCAATTTTGTGCTTGTTTTACACTTTGGTGCTTATTTAGAGCTTTTTTCAGCTGATTCTGGATTGAAACGAATTTTAATTATGGTGGTGATTATAATTTGTACATGCAGGAGCGGATGGGCCATACTGAAAATGGGAAATTTCCCGGTGGGCCGGTAGACATCCCGAATGTTGGGCCGGCAGGCCCCAGAATTTTTTTCTGGAAAATCCGACGACAAGTTTATTAATAATCTTGATTTAATATGACTATGTTGTGGTTTGATTAGCTTTTTGCACATTTTAATAAAAATTTCTAATTTGTAAGGAAAATGTAAATATAGTCAAATTTTGGTATTTATAATAAGAATTTCATAATTTCTAATGAACATTTTGTAATCTCTAATGGAAAGTTTGTTATTTCCACCTAAGTTTATTTTCATAAAATTTTCTACGAATAACTATAAACATTTTAACTTGAACAACTTGAAAATACCAATGACATTTTGCATTTTATAGTGAAATTTTGGCACTTTACAATAAATTTTCATAATCGCTGCTTAAATGTTGTAATTTATAATACGAATGTTGAATATTTTACATTTTACAGTGAAATTTATCAATTAACAATCAAATTTTCTTGAAGTTATTGCAATTTTGAAATTTAGAATGATGAATGATGAAAGTCACAACGAATATTACATAATTCCAATAAAACTTATTTATTTCTTTATGATTGCTTTCTAATTCCATTGAAATATTGTATTCATAATAAAAACTTTATAATACGAATGTTGAATATTTCACATTTTACAGTGAAATTTATCGATTAACAATCAAAATTTCTTGAAGTTATAGCAATTTTGTAATTTAGAATAATGAATGTTAAAATTCGCAACGAAAATTACATAATTCTAATAGAACTTATTTATTACTTTATGATTGTTTTCTAATTCCATTGAAATATTGTATTCATTATAAAAACTTTGCAATTTTTACTACAATGTTCCACTTTAAATTCAACATTTACAAATTCTAAAACTTTTGTAATTTACAATTTATTCTCCATAAATTCTATTGAAATACTGAAATCCATCATCAAAATTTCGTAACATTCATCATAATGCTATTACTATTTATGGGGTTTTCGAAGAAATTGTTATGATGTGTAGTTAAAATGTTAAAATTTCATGTTTTTGTTGAATTTAATAAAAATGTAATCAACATTTTACACCTTTCAATATATTTTTTGTAAATTTCTATGAAATGGTTAATAGCAAGGAATATGATTTCTGGGGAAAGACGGTATAATTTCCAATAAATAACTTGCAAGTTCCATTGATCGTGACAATTTATGAAGTAAATTTATGAAGTCTGGTTTATATTAAAAATTTCTAATGAAAATTTTGTAATTTCCAATTCATTGCAATTTACAAGCGAGATATTTCAATGAGAATTGTATGGTTTGATGAACTTGCAATTTGTAATAAAATATCAAAATTTGTCATTTGCAACGAAAACTTCATAATTTCTCTTTGTAATTTTGTACTTACTTTCGTATTTTGCATTAAAATTTTTGCAAATTTCTGTCAGAATATTAATAAAATTAATAAAAACTCTCAGGTTCCATTGATATTTACAATTTATGAAAAGTCTAGAAATTATATTAAAATATTTTTATGAAAATTTTGTAATTTCCAATTCATTATAATTTACAACTAATACATTTTATAATTTCTACTAAATTCTATCATTTATCATAATAACTTTGTTATTTCCTTTGAGTTTTGGAATTTATAATATATATTTTTTACTACCATTTAAAAAATCAAATCAAATTAAGTTTCATGTTGATTTTCATTAATTAAGTTTTTATATTTATTTTTTATGTGTATATTATGCAGGTTCTCCCGCTAATAAACATTATTATTATTATTAACATAATTTTCAATATAAATTGTATAATTCAAATGGCAATTTTGTGTTTTGATTAATATTTTACAATTTTAATTACAATTTGAAATGTAAAATTTGTAAAAGTAATAATGTTGAAATTTACATTTCAATTTTTTTATTATTTTTTTTCTTTTATGTTCAATGAATTTTCTGCAAATAACAATGTACATTTTAACAATTTTGTGAGGGATATGCTTCCTGAATAAAACTCCAATAATTAAAAAAAATTGCAGGATCTAATTAAACTTTGTAATTTATAATGAAGATTTTGTAAATTATAATTACATTTTCTTAGTCAAAGCATGACACATTTTAATTACCTAATCTTTTTCATATTTTATTTAATATGATTGAAAGCAGTACTGAGCGCACACTTTAGGAACCTCTGTATTAATAAATAAATAAGTATTATGAAAAACTTATGGTATTAAATTTTATATTATTTTTTTCTTTGTGGGGAGTACTCTGTCGTAGTTGTGTAATCTGTTTATTTGATGTTAACAATGTTATTTGACGTTATTCGGGTTAACTGATCTTAACCCGACTAGTTTCGGATTTTATAAGCCATCCTCAGAGGTGTTATTTAAAAAAAATAATATATTCAATATTAAATTATTTATTGTAAAGTATTTTTGATTTTTACATATTTGTTAAATTTTGAAGTATGATTATTATTTTGATTATATGGTATTATTGCAATTTTATATGAATGCAAAATGGGCCGGCAAAAGTTCGTTCCCTGGCCGCTTGTATGTTGCCCATCCGCCCCTGGTATTACCTCTCTATATTTAGGATATTTTTGTATTTTTTCGATAAACATATATTTTTAAATTTAAAATAAAATTTACTTTTATAAAAAATAAATGCTTTAATTTGAATTCATTGTTCTATCTACAACTAGATGCTCTTTCAGTCAATGCTTTTTCAACTGTGCTGTGTTTTGGACAAAATAATAAAAGGCACATCCATAATCTAGGTAAGTTTACCATACTATTCTGTAGTTACTTATATAATCTAAGGTAAAAATAAATTTTTAAAATAAACATTATTTTAATAATTTTGTTTGGGTTTTGGCAAATTTTAGTGCTTTTTTGTGTATGTTAATACCTTTTTTCAACAATGTGTGTTTTTCAAGTGCTTTATTAATGTTTTTTTAATGCTTTTTATCCGGTCTTTAATTATGACATAGTATAACTACTACTCAGTAGCGAAATCTCGGAGTATTTTTAATCAAAATTACTGCGAAGAAAATCGCTCATTATAATCCGAAAATGGCGGTCGTTTGTCTACAAGGCTGCTCCCATCCATAGGTTTTTACAAATTGAAAAGTTTTGAAAATTAACAATATATACTTTTGAATTGTAATTCCCGGGGGGTGGGGGGCATCAGCTGATGAAAGCTCTAAATAAGCGCAAAAGTGGAAAATAAGCACAACATTGCAAAAAAGACAAAAAAGCACAAAAAAATATTGTTAAATGGACTAATATTTAATTGTAAATTATTTTCAAAGAAACTAGTATTTTATAATGTGATTTTGTAAATTAGTATTACCTCTCTGTATTTAGGATATTTTTGTATTTTTTCGATAAAAAATGGGTTCGTTTCCCAATCGGCTGCAAATTTATTAGATTTGTTAATGCTTTAGATATTTTCAAAAAGCATAAAGCTTAGAAATCGGTCTCTACACATAACCAACTCGGAATTCTAAAAATCGTAATCGTTATTAAAAACACTATTTCAAATAGCACAAAAGTATACTAATTTTCCACGTGGTGCTGAATGAGCACCATTGGTGCTCATATGGTGTCAATTAACACCATGGAGCGACAAGGATCTATCCGAGCAGGCAGATTTGAAAGCCCCGCCAAGACCGAGCAGGCAGATGTTCCCTGGAGCTCAGGCCAAAAGGGGGCCACGCGCAAGTCTAGCATCACCAACAATCGCCCTTTAGTATTGAGGTGTACACGAGGCGGTGCCCCATATTTCGCATCTGTGAGATTTATCGAGTGGTCAGTTTGCGTACATAACAAAATACTGTGCGGATACCCCGTAGAAAGATTGCGGCATGAATTCCACCCAGGATTGGAGAACGTACACGACCATATGCAGACTCTGCATGCAAAGGGACGGCTTCATGCTGGGCATTTTTAATCACATACAGGGAATGGAGAAGAGCATTTACAAAAAAATTATGGATTGCACCGCTTTAGAGGTAAATTTGTGCAAACTATTTGACATTTTGTTAATACGAATTCGAGGTTATGTATGATTAAGTTAGTATTTGTAAGCATCGATGGGTGAATCGTACTTAGCATCGATTCAGATGCTGTGTGGTGCAGCTCTTTCGCAATATTTACACGTATTTTCCTCATTATTACATTTCTTAATAATCCATCATTATTAATCGTATCCATGGTTGCCAAGTCTCGCACAAACAGAATTACAAATTATGGATGTATTTTGGCGCTTTAAACAATTTAATGGGTATCGGTGGGAACAACAATACAAGCAACATAAATCTTCCAAATTCCAATCTGCAATAGAATAAATGAAAGAAAAATAAATCGATGAATACAAAACAAACAGTAACCAGTAAACTTAGCTGCAAACCAAAATATCCCTATATGAATACCAACCACCAGACGACAAAAACGATTATGCATATCTCTACGCTGTAAATTCAATATTAACACCTCATGGGCGTAATAGTTACAAGTTGACCTTTTTGATTTAATGTATTTAATGGAATATTTTAAAAACACAGATGGGCAGGTCAATTTTAAGGCAATTCTATAGGTTGTATCGTTCAAAAATAAACAATATCCATTCTAACCTACAAATAGGTTTTTATTTTCGTTTACTTTTGATTGTATAATATACAATTATAATATAATTTATTAATAATCTTGATTTAATATGACTATGTTGTGGTTTGATTAGCGTTTTGCACATTTTAATAAAATTTTCTAATTTGTAAGGAAAATGTAAATAGTCAAATTTTGGTATTTATAATAAGAATTTCATAATTTCTAATGAACATTTTGTAATCTCTAATGAAAAGTTCGTAATTTCCACCTAAGTTTATTTTCATAAAATTATCTACGAATAACTATAAACATTTTAACTTGAACAACTTGAAAATACCAATGACATTTTGCAATTTATAGTGAAATTTTGGCACTTTACAATAAATTTTCATAATCGCTGCTTAAATGTTGTAATTTATAATACGAATGTTGAATATTTTACATTTTACAGTGAAATTTATCAATTAACAATCAAATTTTCTTGAAGTTATTGCAATTTTGTAATTAAGAATGATGGATGATGAAAGCCACAATGAAAATTACATAATTCCAATAAAACTTATTTATTACTTTATGATTGTTTTCTAATTCCATTGAAATATTGTATTCATAATAAAAACTTTATAATACGAATGTTGAATATTTTACATTTTACAGTGAAATTTATCAAATAACAATCAAATTTTCTTAAAGTTATAGCAATTTTGTAATTTAGAATGATGAATGATGAAATTCACAACGAAAATTACATAATTCTAATAAAACTTATTTATTACTTTATGATTGTTTTCTAATTCCATTGAAATATTGTATTCATTATAAAAACGTTGCAATTTTTACTACAATGTTCCACTTTAAATTCAACATTTACAAATTCTAAAACTTTTGTAATTTACAATTAATTCTCCATAAATTCTATTGAAATACTGAAATCCATCATCAAAATTTCGTAACATTCATCATAATGCTATTACTATTTATGGGGTTTTCGAAGAAATTTTTGTGATGTGTAGTTAAAACGTCAAAATTTCATGTTTTTGTTGAATTTAAAAAAAATGTAATCAACATTTTACACCTTCCAATATATTTTTGTAAATTTCTATGAAATGGTTAATACATTTGCAAGGAATATGATTTCTGGGGAAAGACTGTATAATTTCCAATAAAAAACTCGCAAGTTCCATTGATCGTGACAATTTATGAAGTAAATTTATGAAGTCTGGTAATTATATTAAAAATTTCTAATGAAAATTTTCTAATTTCCAATTCATTGCAATTTACAAGCGAGATATTTCAATGAGAATTTTATGGTTTGATGAACTTGCAATTTGTAATAAAATATCAAAATTTGTCATTTGCAACGAAAACTTCATAATTTCTCTTTGTAATTTTGTACTTACTTTTGTATTTTGCATTAAAAAATTTGCAAATTTCTGTCAGAATATTAATAAAATTAATAAAAACTCGTAGGTTCCATTGCTATTTACAATTTATGAAAAGTCTAGAAATTATATTAAAAAATTCTTATGAAAATTTTGTAATTTCCAATTCATTACAATTTACAAGTAATAAATTTTATAATTTCTACTAAATTCTATCATTTATCATGATAACTTTGTTATTTCCTTTGAGTTTTGGAATTTATAATATATATTTTTTACTATCATTTAAAAAATCAAATCAAATTAAGTTTCATGTTGATTTTCATTAAGTAAGTTTTTATATTTATTTTTTATGTGTATATTATGCAGGTTCTCCCGCTAATAAACATTATTATTATTATTAACTTAATTTTCAATATAAATTGTATAATTCAAATGGCAATTTGGTGTTTTGATTAATATTTTACAATTTTAATTACAATTTGTAATGTAAAATTTGTAAAAGTAATAATGTTGAAAATTACATTTCAATTTTTTTCTTATTTTTTTCTTCTTTTATGTTCAATAAATTTTCTGCAAATAACTAAGAACATTTTAACAACTTTGTGAGGGATATGCTTCCTGAATAAAACTCCAATTATTAAAAAAAATTGCAGGATCTAATTAAACTTTGTTATTTATAATGACGATTTTGTAAATTATAATTAAATTTTCTTAGTCAAAGCATGACAAATTTTAATTACCTAATCTTTTTCATATTTAATTTAATATGATTGAAAGCAGTACTGAGCGCACACTTTAGGAACCTCTGTATTAATAAATAAATAAGTATTATGAAAAACTTATGGTATTAAATTTTATATTATTTTTTTCTTTATGGGGAGTACTCTGTCGTAGTTATGTAATATTTTTATTTGATGTTAACAATGTTATTTGACGTTATTCGGGTTAACTGATCTTAACCCGACTAGTTTCGGATTTTATAAGCCATCCTCAGAGGTGTTATTTAAAAAAATATATATATTCAATATTAAATTATTTATTGTAAAGTATTTTTGATTTTTACATATTTGTCAAATTTTGAAGTATGATTATTATTTTGATTATATGGTATTATTGCAATTTTATATGAATGCAAAATGGGCCGGCAAAAGTTCGTTCCCTGGCCGCTTGTATGTTGCCCATCCGCCCCTGTGTACATTACATACCTATTTCTTTAATACCCTATTAACCATGTATAAATTTTAATAAGTAACTATATGTTTGTTTTCAGATTTCGTTTGGAGATGGTTTACCCAATTCAATATGTCATCGATGTCTATATAAAATAGAATTCTGCCTGGAATTTCGACAGCAGTGTTTTGTTTCCGATGCTACTCTTCGTCAAATCAATGGGGTATCCAAGCACTTGCAGAATCCTGAAAGTATACCAAACAGCTTCAATCAAATAGCTTCCAGTCAAGACGGCGATGTTGTCATGGTTGTGGATCCAAACACATTGGACTACGATTCTGAATACGAGTCTGATGTCAATGGGACTGAGCATCATAGTGATAACGAAAACAATGACCTATACGAATTCAGAAACGTTTTTATGTGCAAATTTTGTGATCGTGCCTTCACAGACAAGGCTGAATGTGGATCACACGAAAACAATGGGCACAATAATGTGGTACCTTACTCATGTAACTTGTGTGATATGAATTTTGCTGATAGGCTGCAATATTCGGCTCATCTGAAAAGTGTTCATCAAAATGACAAACCTTATAATTGTCCCCAGTGCGAAAGAACATTTGCAAGAAGATCGGACTTGCGGAAACATACTATAGTTCACACAGGCATAAAGCCGTTCACCTGTCATATATGTTTCAAATCTTTTTCTAGAAATACAAATCTATCAAAACATATCCGTATTCACAATGGACAGAAGCCGTTTGTTTGTCCCAGCTGCCCGAAAACGTTCATATCAAAAGTGGAACTTACCAGACATGCAATGACACATTCCGGGGTGAAGCCTTTCAAATGCAACTTTTGTCACTTACGCTTTGCCAGGAAAGACAAATTCCTCCGGCACCAAAAACGCCACTTTCCGCACGACAATTCCGACAAATCAAAAGAATTAAAACTGATACGAGAGAGTTTGGCCTCGGACTTTGAGTACATCAACCAAGACAGTAACGAGAACAATATAGAGAGTGCAAAAGAAGAGAAGCCAGACTGGCCTAGTACAGAAAATATGATAATTAATATAAACCCTTTTAATCATAACGAGCAAGTTGAACAAATCAACACGGAACCCGATATACCTATTTCTGATCAGTTGGATGGTGATAATTCGGAAAAGACATCTGATAATTTTCTGCAAGTACCGGAACACATTACAGGGGATAGTTTCATGAGTAGTACTCAAGACGCATACAATGGTAAATAGTATTTAATTTTTCCATGGTTGTTTTGTCGCAGGGCGTGTAAATAGTTCGTTATTGTAATTCACTTGTAACACAAATATCGGTTATTGTTACCTAAATAGACGATGTCTACTGAAAATTTTAGTATATTTTTATAATCGAAACATTTCACTATCAAGTATAACTGAAGCTGGTAATAAACAAGTAGTTGTAATCTCTTAATGTTATCTTAATGTACATTAAACCTATCACAAATGGATTTTACTATCTATTTAAATAGTTGTATTTTTAAATTTTTAGATGTATACAAGAATTGTTGTATAATACAGGTTATAATTCATTTGTCTATATATTTTTTTAATTATAAAACAGCCTTATATTATATTTTTAATAATAGCACACTCCTATCTCAATTCCTCTAATAATATGGTGTTGTATTTTAAGGTGCTCCAGAAGCAACAGAAAGAGTAAAAAGATACCCATGTCAAATGTGTAACAAGAGGTTTTCTAGTTTTGAAGGTTTACATTTACATATGGGCATACATACAGGAGATCGACCTTTCAGTTGCACAGTTTGCACGAAAGCTTTCATGAGAAAACGTGAATTAGACAGGCACATGGCCACGCATACCGGCATGAAGCCGTTCAAATGTTCGTGTTGTGAAAAGCGCTTTGGGCGCAAAGATAAATTGTTACGGCATATGCGCATACACGACGTCAATAAAGAACACATTTGCTTCATTTGTGGTGCATCGTTTAATAGGAAAGATGGACTCTCTCATCACATGAAAACACATGTTAAAGATGACACCGATTTGTTGTATAATATGCCAATTAATATATAGATTATTTATTGTTAACTGTTGCATCAAATGTTTATTTAATTAATGTACTATACATATTTATTGTCATTACATTTAATTTTTTTTAATTTAATTCATTATTTATGTAATAATACATTGACACAGTCAAATCATTCGTTTACAAAACTTTTGTACATTTTATTTTATAGAATTTTATTAAATCGATTATGGATTTAGTTATTTCTTAATTTCAGACTATTATAATCTGTCATTACTTCAAATATGCTAAACATTGTTGAAAGAATAAATATTCTAAATTTATGTTTCAAATATTTGTTCTGTTAACTTTAATGCCATTGTGCTTATGTTGTCTAGATGGCAGTTCGAGGAATTTAAAAGTTTGTACAGAAAAGTACGACACTTCATAACTATGCAAGTAAACATCCTGTGAACAACTATGTATATCATCTAGTAACCATTATGCTGGTTACCTTCTTACGTTATAAGTTGTCTGTGCCTTCTTAGAATGAGTAACACGCATCATATTTAACATATTAAAAGTCCTATTAATCACAATTTATAGTACAAACAAATAAGTCCAACACCATAACTATGCAACCAAACATGTTCTGCCTTATTTTCTCTATACGAGCATCCAAGATTCTTGCAGTAATTTCGAAATTGATAACACTCGAAGCTTTTACCCAATTTGCAAGAGTGGTGCTTTCAGCAAAAGTCTCGCAAGCCTATTACATTTGTAATTGATTTATTAGCGTTTATTTTAATCTATTACACATGAAAGGCCAATAGCAAAATAAAGATTGATCTCTCGACAATGCCCTTCACAAATTGATTATGTTTGTTAATTCATGCCAAATATGTAGATTAGGAAACCGTAAAATGTGTAATTCCAGGGTAAGCCGTTGATTGAAGTTTCTTATTCGAACTATTTGGTAATGATTTTACGAGTGCCAATACAATATACCTTATGTTTTCTGTAGGTATATTATATAATACATTGCACAGTTTCTTCTGCAATATCACAACTGGTTATTTTTGCTTAGTACCAGTATAACTGCAAGTCGCATTTGAGAAATTTCTTTCGTTTTTGAGATTTAAAGATTAAGAGATTTGAGAATTAAAGAAGCAGAAATATGCAAAAATAACCAGTTTTGCGATATTGCAGAGGAAACTGTGCAATGTATTATATAATATACCTACAGAAAACATAAGTTATACTGTATTGGCACTCGTAAAATCATTACCAAAGAGTTCGAATAAGAAACTTCAATCAACGGCTTATTGGTATTGGTACGAGGTAAAAGCATCGTGTGTTGCCTAAGTTAACATAAGAAATACGCGGAAATTTGCGTACCTCAAAACTCCCGCTGTGTCATAATGACATTCAGTTGGCTAACATAAAAAACCCCAAATCAGCTGATAGTAACTTAACATTTGATGTTGGTAACGATGTAATTTGAAGTTTAAAACTTTTGTTCCATTGTTAATCTGTCACTTTGACAAATGTGTTATCGGCTCTCATATTCACGAGCGATGGATAATAATTCATATAAGAGCTTTCAAACGACCCATACCATAGTAAAAGGCCCCTATTCACTCTGCTTAATTGCTATCACATGAACCTTTAGCGTTTACTATGTATATCTCGCCGACCAAAACTGACACTGACAGTGCACGTCAACAGCACCTAACCTTATTTCAAAAGTTTGACAGAAGTACAGTCAAATAAAATAGTTGGTAATTAATAGTTACCAAGTACAGTCCAAAATATTCTTTTATCTTTGTCTTATGTCACGCGAGTTTTGTGTACAAAAGTACAGTAATCGCAAATACAAATTGTTATATATCTAGGAGTGGATCTATTAATCGACTGAACCACACAACTGCCATGTGTGTTCTCTCTTTATTAAAACTCTATGCGTGCTCGTTGCGGTAGGTTAGACCACCTTCTTTACCTCTAAGGCACATACATTACATATATTACATT
Source organism: Othius punctulatus (assembly GCA_951805005.1). NCBI lineage: Eukaryota > Metazoa > Arthropoda > Insecta > Coleoptera > Staphylinidae > Othius > Othius punctulatus. Next base: position 73,009,151 of record OX638143.1, on the reverse strand, counting down.
ATTACATCTATATTACATACATCTATTACATCTCCCTTATTACGTTACATAGTCATACAGTCTTTTTGGTTTTATGGTTACTCTTTTACAGTTCACTCTTTTTACAATGTTATCATCTACAAAGTTATCATTTACAATACAATCATCTGTAATGTTGTCATTTACAATATTATCATCTGTAATGTTGTCATTTACAATATTATCACCTGCACTGTTATCATTTACAATATTATTATTATATACAAAATTTGAACGTTGTATCACTTCGTTTGAACCTTTGAAGTTTTTAATGTAAACACTATTTCTTATTATACATCTTCCATCCTCTTTTTCTATTTTGTAAGTTCTTTCTCTTATTTTATTCTTAATTTTTCCTAGTTTCCAAGTGCTTTTAGGCTTTTCTTGGAACCAAACTTGCATTCCATTTCTAAGTTCAACGTATGAACGTACACCTGATTTGTCATAATAAATTTTTGATTTGATTTGTCTTGTGTCAATTTTGTTCTTTAGTTTTGTCTTATTTATAATTTGAGAATTTAGTTTGTTTTCATTAATGGGTAAGTTGCCTCTTAAGTATCGTGACATTAATATCTGAGATGGTGTGTAGGTATCATAGACAGGGGTGTTACGGTAACTTAATAAAGCTAAGTATATGTCTTCTTTATTTTCTAATGTCTTTTTAATTAATTTCTTAATGGTTTGAATTGATCTTTCTGTAAAACCGTTGGATTGTTGGTGATATGGGGATGATTTAGTTATTTGAAAATTCCATTCATTGGAAAATGTTTCATATTCTTCAATGATGAGTTGTCTTCCACTATCTGATACAACAATTTTGGGTATTCCATGTCTAGCGAATATGGATTTTAATTTGTTGATTACATTTTTGGAAGTAAGATTTTTGTTCAACGTCATGATTTCGGGATATTTTGAGTAGTAATCCACTGCAATAAGGAATGTTTCACCATGTATTTCAAATAAGTCAATTCCTATTTTTGCCATGGTTTTTTAATTATTTGATGATTTATCATAGGCTCTCTTCTATTCGAGTTTGAATATTTATTACATACGTAACATCTATTAATTATATTTTCTATATGTGTTATCATATTAGGCCAATATACTGCAAATTTTGCTCTCGATATGCATTTATTTATACCTAAATGACCTGTGTGTATGTCTTCAAGGACTTTGTTTCTCCATGATTTTGGTATAATGACTCTTTGATTCATATATATTAAGTTATTGCTTCCCATTGTTAATTCTGACTTTAATTTGTAAAATGGTTTCAAATTTACTGTCATTTTATGTATGCTCTTTGGCCATCCATCCTTAATAAAGGTTTTTGTCATTTTTAATTCTTCATCATCTTCAGTTGCTTTTATCAATTGTTTTAACCTGTCCTCTTTAATTGTTAATTTTTTTTAGATTAGGCATACTTGAGCGTTTAATTCTAAATTATCTTCGAATATTTTATTTACTGTTGCTCGTGATAATGTTTCAGCTATTATTAGATATTTGCCTGGTTTGTAAACTAAATTTATTTTATATTTTTGTAATGTCAAAAGCATCCTTTGTATTCTAGCTGGGCATGAGTTTAATGATTTTTTGAATATGGAAATTAATGGTTTGTGATCGGTTTCAACTGTAAACTCTCTTCCATAAACATATTGATAGAACTTTTGTACGCCAAAACATATTGCTAATAGTTCCTTCTCTATTTGATCATATCTTTGCTGAGTTTTTGTCATAGCTTTAGAAGCATATGCACATGGTTTTTCATTTTGCAAAAGTGCAGCCCCTAAGCCTGAGCTAGATGCATCAACTGATATTGTCATTTGCTCTCTTGGATTAAAATACTTTAAAATTGGTTCTTCTGAAATTATCTTTTTTAATTCGTTAAATGCTTTTTCTTGAGGGTGTTCCCATGAAAATATATTGTTATCTTTAATTAAATTCCTTAATGGTTGTGTAATTTTTGATAAGTTTGGATTAAATTTTCCTACATAAGTTATGAAACCTAGGAATCTTTGGACATCTTTTTTATTAATTGGTTTGGGCATTCCTACGATGGCTTCAATTTTATCTTCATCCATTGATAAACCTTTATTTGAAAACTTATGTCCTAAATACTTAACTTCATCGAGACCAAATTTACATTTGTTTCTATTAAATTTTACAATTTTTTCTCTAGCTATCTTAAATACTTCTTCCAATATTTTGTCATGTTCTTCTTTAGTCTCGGCATGAATTAAAATATCATCGACATAGATTACTACACCTCTTATATGAAAAATTTCTTGAAAAGTTTCTTGGAATACTTCACTAGCAGTTTTAATACCAAATGGTAGTCTATTGAATTTGTATCTACCATGAGGGGTTGCAAAAGTGCATAACTTACTAGATTTTTCATCTAATGGAATGTGCCAAAATCCACTAGCTGCATCTAATATTGTGAATATTTTTGAACCATTCAAATTTCTTGTTATTTCGTCCATGTTTGGTATTTTGTATTTTCTATCTATTATAACTTCATTTAAATCTCTTGGATCTAAGCAGATTCGTAGAGAACCATCTTCTTTTCTAACTAGTACATATGAATTTATCCATTCTAAGCTGCCTTGAAATTTTTCTATTATTTTTAATTTTTCTAAATTTTCTAAACATTTTTTAAATTGATCTTGTATAGCAGAAGGTACATTTCTTATTGTATTTACTACTGGTGTTGCATGTTTTTGTATTTCAATGTGATAAGGCTTACTTGTTTTACCTATACCTTCAAATACATCTTTATATCTATTGGTTAATTCTTCATAATTTTTAATTTGGTTTTTATTAACTGTATTAATGAATTTAATATCCTCGTCATTTTTTATGTTTACTATTCCTAAATGAATACATGTTTTTAAACCTAAGATTGACCCATTATTACTTTTGTCTACAAAGAATTCAGTTTTCTTGAAACAATTTCGATTATAGTATAAATCTAGATAACATTTTCCCAATATAGGAATTTTATCTCCAGTAAATGTGACTGAGTTTTCCTAAATGTTCTCAATATTTTTAAAATTAAATTTTCACGCTTTTAATTCAAAGTAGGAAATTATATTGACACTTGCTCCCGTATCTATTTTAAATTTAGCCTTTACATCTGCATCTTCACCTATACTCAACTCTATAATGCAATGATTAAAATTATTGAGGTTTTTGTTTCCATTATTAATTGTGTCTATACTCAAGTGATCATTACAATTATCCGATTGATTCACTTTCTTTACAGATTTATTCCTACATTTATTTGCAAAGTGATTGTCCTTTTTACATTTGAACATATTTTACCGTATGCTGGACTTTTATTTATCGGATGTGATTTACCACATCTTGAACAGTCTTTAATTTCTCTTTGTACCTGATTGTAATTTCTATTTTCGTTCGATCTTGAAGAATCTTCTCGGAATTTTTGTGTTGTTTTCTTCTGATTTTTTACTTGATCCACTTCTTTGTAATTTCTTGCCTTGTCTCCACTCGTTGATTGTTTCATATCCTGAAGCTGCTGTCTGGATGTTTCGGTTAACACACATGTCACGATTGCTTTTTCCAGGGTGTACTCTTGATGTTGTAGAAGTTGCTCTTGAACCTTCTCATCTTTTATCCCAATGATTAGCATCGTTTTTATTAATTCCGTTTTAAAGTTTTCAGGGAATTCGCACTGTTTTGCTTGGTTTTTTAATGACGTGACATACTGTTCCGTGCTTTCCTCATTTTGGCGGGACGTGAAAAATTTATATCTCTCGTAGGTTAGGTTCTTTTTTGGAATGAAATAGTCATTAAATTTCTTCTTTAGTACAGTAATTTTGTCCTTATCATCGTCACTAAATGTGAAGCTATTGTAGATTGCAATGGCTTCTTCGCCCATTAAATGCAGTAAATGTGCACATTGCGTTTTTTCTGGTTTTGAGTCTAATTCTACAGCGGCGGAGTATATTTCATACCTCTGCTTCCATTGCCTCCAATTCACACTGAGATTGCCGTTTAATTTAATTGGTTGGATTCCTCTGCTTTCCATTTTCACGTCTTCTTTTTATTTCTCCTTTTAATGTCCGTTAAGCTGCACCATGTTATATATCTAGGAGTGGATCTAGGAATCGACTGAACAACACATCTGCCATGTGTATCCTGTCTTTATTAAACTTCTATGCGTGGTCGTTGCGGTAGGTCAGATAACCTTCTTTACCTCTAAGGCACATACATTACATACATTACATCATTACATCTATATTACATACATCTATTACATACCTTTTCCAAAATAGTATGTAAGTGTTAAAAGGATATTTTTTTGCTGATAACAATGTTTTCTAAGGTATCAAAGAATATATCTGATAATATTCCACTTGTTGGTGAACCCATTGGATGTCCATCAGTCATTTTGTACTAATTGTTATTGAAAAGGCAAAAATGAGGAAATCAGGAAATAATTGGAAATTGAAACTATACAGGAGTACATAGAAAATAGGCAGATTAGTTGGTAGAATAAGAATGGATGAAAAGGCTAAAGTGAAAAGAACGTGGGAAGCGAAGACGATAGATAAGAAGAAAAGAGAAAGACCGAGAATAGGATGGAATGAAATGGTTATAAAAATTCAAGAAAAGAAAGAAATGTCAGAAGGAGTAGCAAGGAAACTAGCACGAGATAGAGACGTATGGAAAAAAACTGTAAATAAAAAGTAAAAAGAAAAAGTAAAAAGTAGAATATAAAAAATGTAATGTAAATAAAATAACAATGTACACAAAACGGCAATACCGCAAGGTAAAATGGCAAATGTAAAATTGATTAATAAAAAAATATATTATTATAATAAAAAAGATTAATAAAAATAAAAATGATTAATAAAAATAAAAAAATATTAACTTTAATTAACAGTACAATATTATTTTCGTGCGAAAAATATTCAACGAAAAAGTGACTATTATATTAGAAAATATTGTTGATAACAGCCCACGATTGACCTTCATAAATTATAACGTCAAAACAAAATGACTTGGTGTGAAACTATGTAAATCTTGCCAATGAAAATATCACCCTAATATCGCATACTTTATTAAAAATCATCGTGAATGGAAAATAGCCATTGTTTTTTACTGCGAGGACGATTTCTCGCCTTTGTGCGACATTTGTAATATTAAAAAGTTTGCGCTGTATACTCTATTGTGCGATATGTAAATTTGTATACTTTGTATACAAACTGCGTACGTGACTGTTGTATTATTATCATGCTTTCATATTTTCCCATAGTTTGTAATTCTTTATTGTTGCCTTTTCATGTGTTTGGAAGCCACAAATATTGCTAAAACTAATAATAATTTCGCATTTGAGCAGTTAAATATGAAATTCCACAATAAGAATTAAAATAGCATGAAGATAACTTTTACTGCCATATTCATGTCTAATGAGTGTAAATGAAGTTGCCTATGTCAAAAATAGAACTATTTTCACTAGAGCGGCACAAAATTATTTTACATGGTTACGTATTTACAAGCATTTAGATACACCTTGTATTTGATATATTCTACTGGGTGCCTCAAAAATGGTGTCCATCCTTTATAGGGCTAGATTATTAGTCCCTATAGAGTACGGAATCGATTACGAGAATGACATATAAGTTAGTTGACAAGATGAAAAACTTGAATAATCACTTTCATGGCCTGAGTGATAAAAACATAAAAGCAAGTTCCTACTTATGTAAGTAAGTACTTCCTTAGTTACCAAATGTGTTTCATCATTCATCGAAGTCTGTTGTAATTATTTTCTCAAAATATGTGTTAAAAAAATTATTTCAACAAATTTGTTATCCATCTTTTAACCGTTTTAAATGATTGACACAGAATTATTTGAAATCTAAATATATAAAAGAAAGTGGTGTTAGTTAGACTATTTATAACTCAAGAACGGATGAACCGATTTGGCTGAAAATTAGTGGAGAGGTAGCTTATAATCAGGAGATGGACATAGGATACTTTTTATCCCGTTCGACCGCGTTTCCGTCAAGTCACTATAAATCGTGGTATAACATAAACGCATCTCACATGAAATAACAAAACGCTAACGACAGTGGATATCTCTCTCTCTCTCACGTTTCTTTTCGGTGCATGATGCCTGATCGACTTTTGTTTATTAGGTCTGTTCGTGTTAAGGAAAATGTTACACATTTCTTACACTTTTTAAAAAACTCGAATTCTGATTGGTTGAAAATTCCAATTCAACCAATCAGAATTCGTGTTTTAAAATTTTCGTACACAAACCTAATTTTCAAACAAACATTTACACGCCACCACGCAAATATTATCGAGCAAATCATGCTTGCTATGGAAATCTGTATCCGCGCGTTACATTGCCCGGACTCTAATCGTAAACAATGCCGCGACCAAGACGATCAAATCTTTCCCGACAAAGCCGTAATGCAAGAAGGATACGAAACATTGCAAATGAAATGACTGAAGAAGCACAAGGAATTGCCCGTGAAGAGCTCCGCGTTAGTATGGCTCGACTTCGTGCTTCTCAATCACAAGATCAAAGAGAGGCAGCACGTGAAACGGCTCGGTTGGCAATGCGAAATCGTCGAGCGAATAACAGAAATGAAGAAGTAAATAATTTTCGACGCAAAAGAAGAAATGTATCAAGTGCTGATTGATTTCTTTTCCTCACAATTTCTGTAACTTTGTCTCATCGAAAGACGAACTTATCAACAAAGTATTCCCAAACATCATTACTAACTACAAAAATAATGAATAGTTGAGTGAACGAGCAATTTTAGCGGCTAAGAATAAAGATGTAGATGACCTAAACTACATTATTCAGAATGATATCATTGGAACAATGCATTTATTCAAATCAATTGACTGTGTAACAAACGAAGATGAAGCCACCAACTATTCAATTGAATTTTTGAACTCCTTGGATGTGCCTGGCTTACCACCTCACAATTTACGCCTCAAGGTTGGCTCCGTAGTAATTATGCTTCGAAACATAAACCCACCAAAACTTTGCAACGGTACGCGTTTGGTAGTAAGTAAATTGCTAAACAATGTGATTTACGCGACGATACTCAAAGGAAAATTCGAAGGTGAGGAAGTACTCATTCCGAGGATACCGATGATCCCAAACGATATGCCGTTTGAGTTTAAAAGACTTCAATTTCCGATCCGTCTTGCATTCGCCATGACCATTAACAAATCACAAGGACAATCCTTGAAAGTTTGTGGTCTGAATCTGGAAAATCAATGTTTTTCACATGGTCAATTATATGTGGCATGTTCACGGGTCGGAAGACCATCTGCGTTGTTTGTACTTGCACCTGATAATAAGACAAAAAATGTCGTGTATCACAAGGTGCTTAACTGAAAAGTGCAACCTATGCACCAAAATACATGAACAATAAAGAATCATTAAAATACTTGATTTTTTTATATATTTATATATATCTTTCCAAATAAAAAATAGAATTAAATAAAATCTAAAGTTTGTTTATTTACTGCCTCTAAGGCGGAACAGAGTTCGCCGGGTCCGCTAGTAATATTATAAAGAGAGAATCTGCATTCGCAACTTCATATGCTTATAACTTCAAAAATAACCATCACAAGAAAATATCTTTGTAGATTTAGAGTCATATGGGTTAGTAGTATGTAACGTATAAAGGATGGACATCATTTTTGAGACATCCCTGTATAGTCAGTATAGTCCATCTGATGTTCACATGATTTAGGGCAAGCTTAGTTTCTTAATTATTATTACAGTGTACTTTAAATACAGACATAAGTCAGATTTTAAAGTTTTTAAATTGTTATTTTTTTTAAACTAAAAGCCCATTATTTTCTCAAAATTGTGTTAAAAAAATTAATTCAACAAATTTGTTATCCATCTTTGGACCGTTATAAATGATTGACACCGAAATTTTTGAAAAAATATTATAAAGAGAGAATCTGTATACGCAACTTCGCAAACGGCCAAAAATAGCCAATACGCCAATAAGGAATTTCCGTGAAGTGCCACATTTTTTATAAACAAATATAGTGCGATTTTTGTTTTTTTTAAAATCTTTTCTGTGTTGTCAATAGTATGAATAAAGCGTAGAAGTAGACAGGGGCGGATGGGCAACATACAAGCGGCCAGGGAACGAACTTTTGCCGGCCCATTTTGCATTCATATAAAATTGCAATAATACCATATAATCAAAATAATAATCATACTCCAAAATTTGACAAATATGTAAAAATCAAAAATACTTTACAATAAATAATTTAATATTGAATATATATTTTTTTTAAATAACACCTCTGAGGATGGCTTATAAAATCCGAAACTAGTCGGGTTAAGATCAGTTAACCCGAATAACGTCAAATAACATTGTTAACATCAAATAAAAAGATTACATAACTACGACAGAGTACTCCCCATAAAGAAAAAAATAATATAAAATTTAATACCATAAGTTTTTCATAATACTTATTTATTTATTAATACAGAGGTTCCTAAAGTGTGCGCTCAGTACTGCTTTCAATCATATTAAATAAAATATGAAAAAGATTGGGTAATTAAAATTTGTCATGCTTTGACTAAGAAAATTTAATTATAAATTACAAAATCTTCATTATATATTACAAAGTTTAATTAGATCCTGCAATTTTTTTTAATTGTTGGAGTTTTATTCAGGAAGCATATCACTCACAAAGTTCTTAAAATGTTCATAGTTATTTGCAGAAAATTTATTGAACATAAAGGAAAAAAAAAGAAAAAAATTGAAATGTAATTTTCAACATTATTACTTTTACAAATTTTACATTACAAATTGTAATTAAAATTGTAAAATATTCATCAAAACACAAAATTGCCTTTTGAATTATACAATTTATATTGAAAATTATGTTAATAATAATAATAATAATGTTTATCAGCGGGAGAACCTGCATAATATACACATAAAAAATAAATATAAAAACTTACTTAATGAAAATCAACATGAAACTTAATTTGATTTGATTTTTTAAATGATAATAAAAAATATATATTATAAATTCCAAAACTCAAAGGAAATAACAAAGCTATCATGATAAATGATAGAATTTAGTAGAAATTATAAAATTTATTAGTTGTAAATTGTAATGAATTGGAAGTTACAAAATTTTCATAAGAATATTTTAATATAATATCTAGACTTTTCATAAATTGTAAATATCAATGGAACCTGCGAGTTTTTAATAATTTTATTAATATACTGACAGAAATTTGCAAAAATTTTAATGCAAAATACAAAAGTAAGTACAAAATTACAAAGAGAAATTATGAAGTTTTCGTTGCAAATGACAAATTTTGATATTTTATTACAAATTGCAAGTTCATCAAACCATACAATTCTCATTGAAATATCTCGCTTGTAAATTGCAATGAATTGGAAATTACAAAGTTTTCATTAGAATTTTTTAATATAATTACCAGATTTCATAAATTTACTTCATAAATTGTCACGATCAATGGAACTTGTGGGTTATTTATTGGAAATTATACCGTCTTTCCCCAGAAATCATATTCCTTGCAAATGTATTTACCATTTCATAGAAATTTACAAAAAATATATTGGAAGGTGTAAAATGTTGATTACATTTTTTTTTAAATTCAACAAAAACATGAAATTTTGACATTTTAACTACACATCACAAAAATTTCTTCGAAAACCCCATAAATAGTAATAGCATTATGATGAATGTTACGAAATTTTGATGATGGATTTCAGTATTTCTATAGAATTTATGGAGAATTAATTGTAAATTACAAAAGTTTTAGAATTTTTAAATGTTGAATTTAAAGTGGAACATTGTAGTAAAATTTGCAAAGTTTTTATAATGAATACAATATTTCAATGGAATTAGAAAACAATCATAAAGTAATAAATAAGTTTTATTGGAATTATGTAATTTTCGTTGCGACTTTCATCATTCATCATTCTAAATTACAAAATTGCAATAACTTCAAAAAAAATTTATTGTTAATTGATAAATTTCACTGTAAAATGTAAAATATTCAACATTCGTTTGTAAATTACAACATTTAAGCAGCGATTATGAAAATTTATTGTAAAGTGCAAAAATTTCACTATAAAATGCAAAATGTCATTGGTATTTTCAAGTTGTTCAAGTTAAAATGTTTATAGTGATTCGTAGTAAATTTAAGGAAAATAAACTTAGGTGGAAATTACGAACTTTTCATTAGAGATTACAAAATGTTCATTAGAAATTATGAAATTCTTATTATAAATACTAAAATTTGACTATATTTACATTTTCCTTACAAATTAGAAAATTTTATTAAAATGTGCAAGAAGCTAATCATACCACAACATAGTCATATTAAATCAAGATTATTAATAAACTTGTCGTCGGATTTTCCAGAAAAAAATTCTGGGGCCTGCCGGCCCAACATTCGGGATGCCTACCGGCCCACCGGGAAATTTCCCATTTTCCCGTATGGCCCATCCGCTCCTGGAGATATGGGAAGAGACACTTAAAAAGTACCAAATGGAAATAAATACGGATAAAACTAAAGTAATGGTAGTGGGAGGTATGGAAGCGATGAACATCAAATTAAAAGACACCAAAACTGAACAAGTGGAGGAAATTAAATACTTGGGGGTAGTATTCAACAGTAACGGGGAACAAGTGAGTGAGATTGACATGAGGATTAAGAAGGCTACAAGTACTTACCATGAACTGAACAAAAGCATCCTACGCGGAATAGAAATATCGACCAAAACAAAAACTAAGTTATACAAGACACTACTAAGATCAGTATTAACATTTGGATGTGAGACGTGGAATCTGAAAAAGAGGGAGAAGGAAAGAATACAAGCTGTGGAAATGAAATACCTGAGAAGAACGAAAGGGGTAACAAAATTCGACAAGATCAGAAGCTCAGTAATAAGAAATGAACTAGAAATAGAATAGACCCTGAAATTTATTGAAAAGAGATAGTTAGGATGGTGGGGTCACATGCACAGGATGAAAGAAGACAGACAACCAAAACTTGTGTTGGAAGCAAAATGCAAGAAGACCGGACGAGGCAGACCAAAGAAAACCTGGGACGACACGATTAAAGAGATATTAACAAAACGAGGACTAACAAAGATACAGGCAAAGAACATGACAAACGACCGAAAGAAATGGAACAAATGAGAAATGTAAAGAAAAACACCTACACTAATTGGTAGAAGGTGTAATGATAAATATATATATATATATATATATATATTGTATTCTTTATAGATATGCCTCTGAAGATGTTTTTTTTATAACCGAAACTAGTCAAGCGATAAAAATAAATAATAAAATAAATAAACAAATACCAGTAAGTACTTTTAATTATATTTGCATTTAATTTTTTTTTTAATATTCTGAAGGAGAAATACAACTGGATGAATATATCGGATAATTACTGATTTGCCTTTCTCCAATAACATCATATTATTCCATATGTATAGGTATGAACTGTAAAATAAATTAATCTCATTCATTAATCTGCTGAAATGAATGAATGTAATTAAATGCGGATGTATTGACATATATTTCATATACTATCATTTACAGTAATATTTACTATAGGATATCGATAATATTATAATAAAACAGGGAAAAAAACAAACCTTTAATTGCACCAAACATTTACATCGCGAGCTTGACCATATATATGAGTGGGTCAGAGAACTGAAGTGGAATTAATATACACGTTATTCAACAAGAGACATTCTATTTAGGGGCTAATTGAATCACGTCTGACGTTCATTTGTCAAGAAATGAAGTAGAGTAACTGCGATGTTTTTATGCAGAATAATGTTTATAGTTTTCTCGAAACGATGCCATTAGGTCTTAATCCAGTTCAGTTTTGTAATACTCATGTATTGATGTATTTCTTGATTATTACAAGCAGGGGCGGATGGGCCATACGGGAAAATGGGAAATTTCCCGGTGGGCCGGTAGGCATCCCGAATGTTGGGCCGGCAGGCCCCAGAATTTTTTTCCGGAAAATCCGACGACAAGTTTATTAATAATCTTGATTTAATATGACTATGTTGTGGTTTGAATAGCTTTTTGCACATTTTAATAAAATTTTCAAATTTGTGAGGAAAATGTAAATATAGTCAAATTTTGGTATTTATAATAAGAATTTCATAATTTCTAATGAACATTTTGTAATCTCTAATGAAAAGTTTGTAATTTCCACCTAAGTTTATTTTCATAAAATTTTCTACGAATAACTATAAACATTTTAACTTGAACAACTTGAAAATACCAATGACATTTTGCATTTTATAGTGAAATTTTGGCACTTTACAATAAATTTTCATAATCGCTGCTTAAATGTTGTAATTTATAATACGAATGTTGAATATTTTACATTTTACAGTGAAATTTATCAATTAACAATCAAATTTTCTTGAAGTTATTGCAATTTTGTAATTTAGAATGATGAATGATGAAAGTCACAACGAAAATTATATAATTCCAATAAAACTAATTTATTACTTTATGATTGTTTTCTAATTCCATTGAAATATTGTATTCATTATAAAAACTTTGCAATTTTTACTACAATGTTCCACTTTAAATTCAACATTTACAAATTCTAAAACTTTTGTAATTTACAATTAATTCTCCATAAATTCTATTGAAATACTGAAATCCATCATCAAAATTTCGTAACATCCATCATAATGCTATTACTATTTATGGGGTTTTCGAAGAAATTTTTGTGATGTGTAGTTAAAATGTCAAAATTTCATGTTTTTGTTGAATTTAAAAAAAATGTAATCAACATTTTACACCTTCCAATATATTTTTTTGTAAATTTCTATGAAATGGTTAATACATTTGCAAGGAATATGATTTCTGGGGAAAGACGGTATAATTTCCAATAAAAAACTCGCAAGTTCCATTGATCGTGACAATTTATGAAGTCTGGTAATTATATTAAAAATTTCTAATGAAAATTTTGTAATTTCCAATTCATTACAATTTACAAGCGAGATATTTCAATGATTATTTTTTGACGTTTCTCAAAACCAATGATATATTTCGATTTTTGTCATATTGATACTTCTGGACCAATCCCGTCATTATTATACTGGGAATATTCTCTAGAGATTATTATAGTGGGAATAATCTCGGTAGCTAGGTTCACTCTTGTCAATCAAAATATTTGTCAAATTATTAATTTATCAATCATATTAAAGTGTCATACAAAATGAATAAAAGTCGCTTTAGCTGCGTTTCGCATACTGAAATTGATAAAGAAATACTAGAAAGCAAAAAACGTCAAAAAATAATCTAATCAAATATAACTCGAGAGTTCGATAAATTAGAAAATAATTTGACAGATTATGTCTCAAACTTGTTGCCATTTGGCAATAGTCACTCGAGCCCTTCGGGCTCTCGTGACTATTGCCTGGCAACAAGTTTTCGACAATCTGTCAAATTATTTTCAATTTATTCTCACTCTCTTGTTATATTATTACTGAGAATTTTATGGTTTGATGAACTTGCAATTTGTAATAAAATATCGAAATTTGTCATTTGCAACGAAAACTTCATAATTTCTCTTTGTAATTTTGTACTTACTTTTATATTTTGCATTAAAATTTTTGCAAATTTCTGTCAGAATATTAATAAAATTAGTAAAAACTCGCAGGTTCCATTGCTATTTACAATTTATGAAAAGTCTAGAAATTATATTAAAAATATCTTATGAAAATTTTGTAATTTCCAAATCATTACAATTTACAACTAATAAATTTTATAATTTCTACTAAATTCTATCATTTATCATGATAACTTTGTTATTTCCTTTGAGTTTTGGAATTTATAATATATATTTTTTACTATCATTTAAAAAATCAAATCAAATTAAGTTTCATGTTGATTTTCATTAAGTAAGTTTTTATATTTATTTTTTATGTGTATATTATGCAGGTTCTCCCGCTAATAAACATTATTATTATTATTAACATAATTTTCTATATAAATTGTATAATTCAAATGGCTATTTTGTGTTTTGATTAATATTTTACAATTTTAATTACAATTTGTAATGTAAAATTTGTAAAAGTAATAATGTTGAAAATTACATTTCAATTTTTTCTTATTTTTTTTTCTTTTATGTTCAATAAATTATCTGCAAATAACAATGAACATTTTAACAACTTTGTGAGGGATATGCTTCCTGAATAAAACTCCAATAATTAAAAAAAATGCAGGATCTAATTAAACTTTGTAATTTATAATGAAGATTTTGTAAATTATAATTAAATTTTCTTAATCAAAGCATCGCAAATTTTAATTACCTAATCTTCTTCATATTTTATTTAATATGATTGAAAGCAGTACTGAGCGCACACTTTAGGAACCTCTGTATTAATAAATAAATAAGTATTATGAAAAACTTATGGTATTAAATTTTATATTATTTTTTTCTTTATGGGGAGTACTCTGTCGTAGTTATGTAATCTTTTTATTTGATGTTAACAATGTTATTTGACGTAATTCGGGTTAACTGATCTTAACCCGACTAGTTTCGGATTTTATAAGCCATCCTCAGAGGTGTTATTTAAAAAAAATAATATATTCAATATTAAATTATTTATTGTAAAGTATTTTTGATTTTCACATATTTGTGAAATTTTGAAGTATGATTATTATTTTGATTATATTGTATTATTGTAATTTTATATGAATGCAAAATGGGCCGGCAAAAGTTCGTTCCCTGGCCGCTTGTATGTTGCCCATCCGCCCCTGTATATGTGTATATGAAACATTAATTTACTTCAAATTAAATTAACAAAAAAATTTTTTTTTTATATTGTTAACACTACACATTAGATTAATTTAAAGCATTGGTGAATTAAGCGGGTACACTTATTTACTTAACTAATAACTGTGAAAATGATGACATTCTGCTACGTGAGCCTTGAACGCTTGTTGACAATTGAATGAATAAAAAGGTATTGCACAATCTGCCAGGCAATGTTGCTCATGCACGTTTGGATGTCACCATAGCAGCCTCAACCAATGAGATTTGGCGCATATATATATATGCCAGATTATTGTCAGTACCGTCAGCTAAAGATTAGCTACTTAGTCACTATGCGTCTTCCACTTTAGTAATGCAAAAAATACACAGAAATGCGGTTTTTCTGATTTTCTAAATTGTGTGTAATAATACTTTGTTTTGGATATTTAAAATTACTTGAGGTAAGCAACTCCTATATTAATTTTAAAAAAACTTTACGTTTTACGAAATTCGCAAAAAATACACAGAAATACGATTTTCCTGATTTTCTAAATTGTGTGTAATAATATTTCGTTTTGGATTTTTAAAATTACTTGAGATAAGCAACTCCTATATTAATTAAAAAAAAAACTTTACGTCTTACGAAATTCGCCTGAAAAGACAATTCATAGCAGACATTGTTTGGTATTTCATGTATTCAGATTAAACACGATTCATTTATTATTCGTATTCATTTCACGTTTAAATGAACGAAGTTTATCATGATATAGATTTCATAGCGAAATTCGTTAAAACAATATGTAAAATTGTTATTATTGACAAACGGAAAGTGAAAATTGTTTCATGTTAATCTAAATCCTGAAAATTATTATCGGCATTAATATTGAACTTAACATATTGTAACAATAACTTTAACATATTATTAACATACATAATATATTTTAACATTTGTAAAGTCTATTTGTTTTGAAACTTTCAGCCAATACATAAATAAATAATCGTGCGCAATTATAATTACACACACATTTTACCTGAATATAATGAAGAGAAATGTGTATATATTTAAATATTATACATAATATATCCAATATGTCATTCATGAGAGGCTTGGTAATTTCAGTTCTATATGGAAATGATTTGTTATCTCGTTTTGTAGTAGATTAAATATTTGCACTTAGTTTAAACAGTTTATCGGAATAATGTGATTATATGAAACATAAATTATTCTCATCCAAGAAGAACGAACAATGATTATCACAATAACGTATTTTAAATTATTTTCTTGTGTTGCATGACCATTTTATTGCGCTGATTTCAATATTCTAATTAACTGCATTTGTTAAGTAATTTTGCTTTAGAAGTACTTTTGCTACGGAATAAATAAATATTCGTAAAAGTAGCGCTCCTATAAAGGTAGTTCGAAAAAATTCAAAAAAACTGATAGGTCGGTTTTTGTTTATGTATTCCGCATTTTTGACGCACTTCAAAAAATTATAACGTCAGTAATTTTTTACTTACAACGTAATTGGCTTTTTTTTAAAGAAAATTCGGTTTTTTTATTTTACATTTTGTAGTTCTTAATTTTCTTTATAGCCACATCATTGTTCTTGCAAAAATACTTACCTTTTCCTCTAAAAAGTGGTAAATCAACGAGAAAAAAAACACTCCGTATATTTAAAACATCCTTGATCAGGTGATTTTTGTTATTTATTCTGCATTTACTGAGGCACTTCGAAAAATTATGACAGTCAATAATTTTTGACTTATGACGTAATTGACATTTTTTTAAAAATGGAATTAATTTTTTTTATTTCACAACTTTTGTACAGCTTTTAATTCTCTTTATAGCCATATAATTCTTTTTACAAAAATACTCATTCTATCCTCTAAAAACTTTTAAAACAACGGAAATAAAACACTCGTTTTTAAGAAAAGAATTCGATTTTTTTTATTTCACAACTTTTGTACAGCTCTTAATTCACTTTATGGCCACATTTTATTTTTTCCAAAATACTTACACTTCCCTCTAAAAAGTTGTAAATCAACGAAAAAAAAAACGCTCTGTGTATTTAAAAAATCGTTGATCAGGTGATTTTTGTTATTTATTCCCCCTTTTCTGACGCACTTCGAAAAATTATGACAGTAATTTTTGACTTATGACATAATTGACATTTTTTTAAATGGAATTCAATTTTTTTTTTATTTCACAACTTTTGTACTGCTCTTAATTCTCTTTATAGCCATATAATTGTTTTTGCATAAATATTTATTCTTTCCTCTAACAACTTGTAAAAAACGGAAAACACTCGTTTTGAAGATGGGAATTCGATTTTTTTTATTTCACAACTTTTGTACAGCTCTTAATTCTCTTTATAGCCACATCATTGTTTTTGCAAAAATACTTATCCTTTCCTCTAAAAAGTGGTAAATGAACGAAAAAAAACCCCTGGGTGTAATTAAAAAAATCGTTGATCAAGTGATTTTTGTTATTTATTCCGCACTTTCTCACGTACTTCGAAAATTGATGACTCAGTAATTTTTGACTTATGACGTAATTGACATTTTTTTAAGAAGGGAATTAGATTTTTTTTATTTCATAACTTTTGTACATTTCTTAATTCTCTTTATAGCCACATAATTGTTTTTGGAAATATACTTATCCTTTCATCTAAAAAGTGCTAAATTAACGAAAAACAAAACACTCAGTGTATTTAAAAAACGTTGATCAGGTGATTTTTGTTATTTATTCCGCATTTTCTGACGCACTTTGAAAAATTATAACAGTATATTTTGATATATGACGCAGGTAATTGACATTTAAAAAAAATTGAATTCGATTATTTTTTTATTACACTAGTTTTGTGCAGCTCTTAATTCTCTTTATAGCCTCATAATTGTTTTTGCAAAAATACTTATCCTTTCCTCTAAAAAGTGGCAAATCAACGAAAAATAAAACACTCGGTGTATTTAAAAAATCGTTGATCAGGTGATTTTTGTTATTTATTCCGTATTTTCTGATACACTTCGAAAAATGATGACAGTCAGTAATTTTTGACTTATGACGTAATAGACAATTTTTAATATGGAATTCGATTTTAAAAATTTTTTTTTTTTGAAAAATTATTCTATCCCCTAAAAACTTGTAATACAACGGAAAAAACACTCAGTGTATTTAAAAAATCGTTGATCAGGTGACTTTTGTGCCCACTTTTTGTGACCCACTTCGAAAAATTATTATGTTTAGTTTTTGACTTATGACGTAATTGGCATTGTTTTAAATTGGAATTCGATTTTTGTTAATTTCAAATCTTTTGTACAGCTCTTAATTCTCTTTATAGCTACATAATTATTTTTTCAAAAATACTTATCCTTTCCGCTAAACAGTGGTAAATCAACGAAAAAAAAACACTGTGTAATTCAAAAATCGTTGATGAGTGATTTTTGTTATTTATTCCGCATTTTCTGATGGACTTTGAAATATTATGACAGTCAGTAATTTTTTACTTATGACGTAATTGACTTTTTTTTGATGGAATTTGATTTTTTTATTTCAAACCTTTTGTACAGCTCTTAATTCTCTGTATAGCCACATAATTGTTTTTACAAAATTACTTATCCTTTCTTATTAAAAGTAGTAAATCAACGAAATAAAAAACACTCGGTGTATTTAAAAAATCGTCCATTAGGTGATTTTTGTTATTTATTACGCATTTTCTGACGCACTTCGAAAAATTAAGACAGTCAGTAATATTTTACTTATAGCGTAATTGACTTTTTTAAATTAAATTAGATTTATTTTTTCATAACTTTTGTACAGCTCTTAATTCTCTTTATAGCCACATTTTTTTTTTGCAAAATGTCTATTTAGAGAGAGAGAGATAGTTCGAAAAAATAAAAAATAAACCGATAGGTCGATTTTTGCTATTTATTTCGCATTTTTTTAAGCACTTCGAAAAATTATAACGCTAGTAATTTTTTACTTATGCGTAATTGACTTTTTTTTAAATGAAATTAGATTTTGTTATAATTTTACATTTTGTACAGTTCTTAAATCTCTTTATAACCACATAATTGTTTTTGCAAAAATACTTATCTTTCCTTTCAAAAGTGCCAAATCGACGAAAAAAAAAACACTCCGTGTATTTAAAAAATCGTAGATCAGGTGATTTTTGTTATTTATTTCGTCTTTTCTGACGCACTTCGAAAAATTAAGACAGTCAGTAATTGTTGACTTATGACGTAATTGACTTATTTTTTAAATGTAATTGCTTTTTTTAAATTAATTTTCGATTTTTGACTTGATTGTTTTTTTTAAATGGAATACGTTTATTTTTTCACAACTTTTGTACAGCTCTAAATTATCTTTATAGCCACATAATTGTTTTTGCAAAAATACTTATCCTTCCCTCTAAATAGTGGTAAATCAACGAAAAAAAAAACTCGGTGTATCTGAAAAATCGTTGATCAGGTGATTTTTGTTATTTATTTCGCATTTTCTGACGCACTTCGAAAAATTATGAGTCAGTAATTTCTGAAATATGACGGAATTGACATTTAAAAAAATGTAATTCGTTATTTTTTATTTCACATCGTTTGTACAACTCTTAATTCTCTTTATAGCCACATAATACTTTTTGCAAAAATACTTGTCCTTTCCTCTAAAAAGTGGCAAATCAATGAAAAAAACACTCGGTGTATTTAAAAAATCGTTGATCAGGCGATTTTTGTGATTTATTCCGCATTTTGTGACGCACTTCGAAAAATTATGAGTCAGTAATTTTTGACTTATGACGTAATTGACATTTTTTTAAATTAAATTAGATTTTTTTTTTCACAACTTTTGTACACCTCTCAATTCTCTTTATAGCCACATAATTGTTTTTGCAAAAATACTTATTTTTTTCTCTAAAAAGTGGTAAATCGACGGAAAAAAAACACACGGCGTATTTAAAAAAATGTTCATCCGCTGATTTTTGTTATTTATTCCGCATTTTCTGACGCACTTAGAAATATTATTACAGTCAGTAATTTTTGACTTATGACGCAATTGCCATTTTTTTTAAATGGAATTCGATTTTTTTTCATTTTACAACTTTTGTACAGCTCTTAATTCTCTTTATAGCCACATAATTGTTTTTGCAAAAATACTTATTCTATCCTCTAAAAACTTGTAAATCTACGGAAAAAAACACTTGGTGTATTTAAAAAATCGTTGATCAGGTAATTTCTGTTACTTATTCCGCCTTTTCTGACGCACTTCGAAAAATTATGACAGTTATTTTTGACATATGACGTAATTGACATTTTTTTAAATGGAATTCGATATTTTTTCATTTCACAACTTTTGTACAGCACTTAATTCTCTTTATAGCCACATAATTGTTTTTGCAAAAATACTAATCCTTTCCGCCAAACAGTGTTAATCAACGAAAAAAAAAACACTCGATGTATTTAAAAAATCGTTGATCAGGTGATTTTCGTTATTTATACCACATTTTCTGACGCGCTTCTAAAACTTATGACAGTCAGTAATTTTTGACTTATGACGTAATTGACTTTTTTTTAAATGGAATTCCATTTATTTTTGTTTCACAACTTTTGTACAGCTCTTAATTCTCTTTATAGCCTCATACTTGCTTTTGCAACAAATACTTATTATTTCCACTAAAAAGTGGTAAATCAACGGAAAAAAAACTGTGTATTTAAAAAATCGTTGATCAGGTGATTTTTGTTATTTTTACCTCATTTTTGACGCACTTCGAAAAATTATGACAGTCAATAATTTTTGATTTATGATGCAATTGAAGTTTTTTTAAATGGAATTCGATTTTTTTTAAATGTCACAACTTTTGTACAGCTCTTAATTTTCTTTATAGCCACACAATTGTGTTTGCAAAAATACTTATCCTTTAATCTAAAAACTCGTAAATCAACGAAAAAAAAACACTCGGTGTATTTAAAAAATCGTTCATTAGGTGATTTTTCTTATTTATTACGCATTTTTTGACGCACTTCGAAAAATTATGACAGTCAGTAATATTTTACTTATAGCGTAATTGAGTTTTTAAAATTAAATTAGATTTTTTTTTCACAACTTTTTTACAGCTCTTAATTCTCTTTATAGCCACATATTTTATTTTGCAAAATGTCTATCTAGAGAGAAAGAGAGAGATAGTTCGAAAAAATAAAAAATAAACCGATAGGTCGATTTTTGCTATTTATTTCGCATTTTTTAAGCTCTTCGAAAAATTATAACGCCAGTATTTTTTTACTTACAGCGTAATTGATTTTTTTTTAATGAAATTAGATTTTGTTAAAATTTTACATTTTGTACAGCTCTTCAATCTCTTTATAACCACATAATTGTTTTTGCAAAAATACTTATCCTTTCCTCTAAAAAGTGGCAAATCAACGGGAAAAAAACACTCGGTGTATTTAAAAGATCGTTGATCAGGTGATTTTTGTTACTTATTCTGCATTTTCTGACGCACTTAAAATTTTTATGACAGTCAGTAATTTTTGCCTTATGACGTAATTGACATTTTTTTAAATGGAATTAGATTTTTTTTTATTTAACAAACATTTGTACAGCTCGTAATTGTCTTTATAGCTACAACATGGTTTTTGCAAAAATACTTATTATATCCTCTGAAAAGTGGCAAATCAACGAAAAAAAAACACATAATTGTTTTTGTAAAATTACTTATCTTTTCTTCTAAAAAGTAGTAAATCAACGAAAAAAAAAACACTCAGTGTATTTAAAAAAATGTTGATCTGGTGATTTTTGTTATATATGTCGCTTTTTCTGACGCACTTCGAAAAATGACGACGTCAGTGATTTTTGACTTATGACGTAATTGACATTTTTTTAAATAGGATTCGATTTATTTTTATTACACAACTTTTGTACAACTTTTAATTCTCTTTATAGCCACATAATAGTTTTTTCAAAAATACTTACCCTTTCCTCTAAAAAGTGGTAAATCAACGGGAAAAAAACACTCGGTGTACTTAAAAGATCGTTGATCAGGTGATTTTTGTTATTTATTCCGCATTTTCTGACGCGCTTCGAAAAATTATGACAGTCAGTAATTTTTGACTTATGACGTAATTGACATTTTTTTAAATGGAATTCCATTTATTTTTGTTTCACAACTTTTGTACAGCTCTTAATTCTCTTTATAGCCACATAATTGTTTTTGCAAAAATACTTATCCTTTCCTCTAAAAAGTAGTAAATCAACGAAAAAAATATAAGTATTTAAAAAATCGTTGATTAGGTGATTTTTGTTATTTATTCTGCATTTTCTGAAGCACTTTGTAACTCTCCGCTATTATTTTATTATATTTATTTTATTATTCGTCGTTTTTATCGTGAAATTATTACATAATTTCTTGATTATTTTGGCTCATGATTTATTATATAATGTTTTAATTATTTTTGGCTCGTAATTTATTATATAATGTTTTAATTATTTTTGGCTCGTGAATTGTGATCGTATTTAGTACTTACACGTCGTGACGTTTAATTTAACTACCGTGATTACTCTCAAGGTACTTTGCTATTGGTAATGTGTTAATTAACGTACACTAATAATGAATTAATACAAGAAAGCACCAATTTAAGGATTTGTTTTGTTTATTTAATAATAGACACGCTGAAATTGTAAGACACAGGGAAATAAAACACAGGTTGATGATGATTTAAATTAATTTATATAATTGTAACATACAGGAAAATAAAAGACAGGTTGACGATTATGACATGAATTGATTTATTTTCTAGATTTCGTTGATCTTTTAATGAATTTGTAAATTTTCTTATTTATTCAATTGATAGTTTGAAAATGGTTATGACTACGAAGTTTATTTACGAGTGTTTGTTATACATGCACGTGCTTCTCTAGTTTCTTAGACCATTTATTGCCATGCCCTTTCACTCCATTTAACTACGGGAAAGTGATATGATCAAAAATAGAACTATTTAAAGATGTTGAAATATCCCCAATAATTCATGAATGATTACTAAAGGTATCTCGCGATCTTCCCGAATTTCATGGTTGTGTCGGTGTCCACACAATAATGTAATTATTGGAGCCCCATTGTTTACGTTGATTGAGGTAAATTAGTAATTCTACCCACGACCACAGCAAGCACCAATGTCACAAGTAGTCATCACCGTCAGACATGTTACAAGTTGTGTCAAATAACAGTTCTGCTACCTCAATCGGAAATTTTTATGTAATGTTATAATATATTATTATTAGGAACATTGAAGGTTATTAATAACTTCTCTTGTGATTATACCAAGCTTCATTCTCTCGTTTATCATTTTCTCGGTTTATGCGGGGTTTTAATAATTCCACTTATTTCTTGTTTACGATATTTAACCACAAATTGTCATTATGTCTTCAAATTATTGAGATTTAATCCAGCCTATTTTATCTGTACGATTCTAAACTACTCTGCCCAATAATAGGTACGTTATGGGCTTGTTTTATGATTTGAAATAAAGAAACCAGTATTTTTATACATTATGTTTTTAAATTATTATGATTTAATCCAACTTAATTATTTATACAATTATAAATCACTCTGCCCAATAATATGCACGTTATGTGCTCATTTATGATTTAAAATGAAGGAGCCATCATTTTTATGAATTATTTTGATTTGAATATGATGATGTATGTCAGAGGGTAACACTGAAAGCCTTGATTACTTGTTATAGTTATGGTGAATACAGCCACGTTAGTTTGCGATCGCGGGCGCGATGTATGATGAGTTTATATGTTTGAATGTTATGATGCTGACGACGATTTGATTCTAGTGGAGGAGGTGATTCCACAATAACAGGTGTGTGAACGAAGTGCGCGGGTGGGCGTCAATTACACCTGTTATTGCTTCCTCTAGTGATTCGTAAACACGAATAGCGTTCGAGCTGCCTTTTTTTACTGATAGGAATGGGTAATCGGTGTTTGGCTTTTCTAGGTAACTTGTGGTTTGTTAAATACACTATTTTCCGTCAATTTGAATCTAGTGCGGGAATTTCATTTCACAATAATAGGTGTGTGAACGAAGTGCGCGGGTGGGCGTCAATTACACCTGTTATTGCTTCCTCTAGTGATTCGTAAACACGAATAGCGTACGAGCCGCCTTTGTTTACTGACAGGAATAGGTAATCGGTGTTTGGTATTTATAGGTAACTTAGGGTTGATTGAAAGGAATAAGCACTCCTGTGAATTTATAATGAGACTGGTTTGACAACTTTATATTACTGTTAATAATAAAAACATTAAATTACTCTGTACCTAGAATTGTACGTTTTTCGATTTATTCAAATTTTTACTCTACTTTGCGTTTTTCACAACGTTATATGCAATCGTTAATTTAATTATATACTCAAAACCGCGAATGTCGTGTGCGTTGCCCGTGGCCGACGCAACTTTCTTACTTACTGATCTCGCTCGTGTGTGGCTTGTGCTTAAATAGGTTTTTTTCAGCTTCAAATCTCCACTCCCCTCACATATCTACTGCTAAATATTCGCCCCCATCCCTTAGTTATCATGGTGATTATTAATCTTGAGTGTGCGTGTGGTATTAATGCGTTTTTAGCGCAGAGTTTTACACTTAACTTAAAGTGTCGCCATTCGAGGTGATTTTTACGTGCCTGGCGCTTGCTCGTTTCTAAGGGGCGCTGATACCCAAATTGTTTATGTGACACCACGACATGGAATCTTCCAGAACCGTGCATATGCAGGCCTCGGCTCTTGAGATATTTGGCGACGCTCTGGCGCGACTTGCGATGGCTATTTATCACATTTCACCCTGGGATTATTTGTAAATGAATGAATTTAATAATTTTGTTGTATTCATGATTTTTAATATATGAGTCACTTTATTGCGTAAATGCGTATTATACTGGGCGTATATTTGGGCCTATTACAACTTCGAAAAAGATGACAGTAATTTTTGACTTATGACGTAATGTTTTTTTTTTAAGGAAGTCGATTTTATATTATTCCACAACTTTCGTACAGCTCTTAATTCTCTTTATAGCCACATAATTGTTTTTGCAAACATACTTATCCTTTCATCTAAAAAGTGGTAAATCAACGGAAAAAAAAATTGGCATTTAAAAAAAATGGAATTAGTTTTTTTTTGTTTCACAACTTTTGTACAGTTGATCAAAAATCTGACGTTCATTTCAAGAGTAACCAGTCTCAATAAGTTTCATTTTGATTCACAAATCACGTTGATGTAGTTTTACACATATTAGTTAGACTTTTATTTTTTAAATCAATATACAAATATACCTTAATTAATTCACTGATAATATATCAATATAAACAACATATAAAACATATTGTCATCTCAATAATAAAATATTTTAGCCAAACAATAGAATTTATTTTTGAAAGATATATTTTGTTTTTTGTAAGACGCTTGTTATTTATTGCTAGTTTTATCATTTTGTTCCATTTATTGACAAAAACACCAGATATTATTGTATTACCATGTGTATTAAAATATTACTTTAAATTATTTAGTCCAAGTTTAAATTTAAAGAAAAATAACAAATTATCCTTTTTCACAACGACATTTATTTCTCTAAATGCACATTTCAACCACTACGTTGTCATCTTCAGTAGACATTTGTATTATTCTATTTTTTTTTTCTTACAAAAGATGCTTACAATTAATTGCGTGCTTCAATTTTATTTACTATATACAGGGTGTTGCATTTAAAAAAGAAATTTCAATGCGGTTTTCTTGTCAAACTAAACACCTTGTATATTCAAAATATTCTCATAAGAATGCATAAATTCTAGGTTCGCTTGTTTGATTTTTTTTCTCCATTTTTTGCACCGTCGAAAAATTATTAATGTGTTTTAGGAAATTCAGGATATCCTGTATATGAAATAGCATGTGTTGCATGATATTGTATGGTTGTACACTATCCATATAAATATTGCATAAGGACAATGTAATAAATAAATAAATAGAAATACGAAGAATGTAAAAACGCAAGAAACAAAGTATTCATAATTTTTTTTCCAAATTCCAGATTTTAAAGAAAACATCCGCTATGAGCTATGAAAGCCGTGCATTGTCAAAGTTTAATTTCAGCAGTTTTAAAATTTTTTTTGCACCAATTTCATCGGTGATTTATAAGGAAACCATCCATATAAACCAAAAATGGCAAAGAAATATTCGACTCCATTTTGCACCCTGAATATTTTTCGATCGACTTCCCGAACACCCCAAATATGTATTATGAATCTATTTATAAGGGTGGACCTATTTTATTCAAATAGTTTTATTTCTGTAACCATCAAAACTACGTCAACCAAATTGATGATAATCCGTATAGCCTTGTCTACAATTTGTAAATTCATCTTTTCATTTTTCAATCAACTTTTCACTAGGGGAAAATTTTCACCTAGTTTTTCAGTTTTAGACCAAATTTTTCAACCAAATTGATGATAATCCGTATAGCCCTGTCTACTATTTGTAAATTCACCTTTTCATATTTCAATAAACTTTTCACTAGGTGAAAATTTTCACCTAGTTTTTCAGTTTTAGAAAGGTTCCAAGTTTTATATACTTGCGACAAATTCCATTTTACGTTAATTTCTTCACGCTTGTTTCAAAAATTGGCTCTCTTTTAGGTGCCTTGTCAAGTTGTCTAGTTTAACAATGTATTTATGTTTTTGATTTAAGCCTTAAATAACTTTTTTTACAAATGAATGCATATTGCACATTGAATGATGACCACGATATGCATATCCTCTGGAATAAAAGAAAGGAGGAAATAATCTCGAGCAAAGCCAAATTTTGAAAATTTTGCATTTGCATTACGTGTTTTATTAACCTCAATTCGTTAATTAAAATTTTTCTACGATTATATAGCAGTACCTACTGACTCTTAGGTTTCTACATTGTTGTTGTAGATATTTATAAAAAATAGAAAAATCTATGAAGTAAACTTTAATTTTGTTTTGTTGAAATTTTGTTTATTATGTAGCGTTTTTTGCTAATAAATATTCTTTATATTATTATTAATTTTCGATAGATGGATTTAAGTTGAAAATTAGTAACAATTTGGTATTTTCCTCAAGGACTTTAATATGAATTTTCAAGTCGCTCAGTTAAGCCGTCTAGGCTTATCTATTTTTTTTTTGAGAAAACAATTTCTCAAACAAGTAGATTTATGAGGCTGCCTTCGTTCTGGATAGTGATGGAAATGTTTCGGGTGCAATTTATGAACTGTTATTACTTTTAATAAAGCATTGTAAGTAACATATATTTATCGTGGTTTTCTATTATTCATTTATTCATGTAGGCGACCCTGAGGCCGATATAGGTCAAGTGCAATAAAATTAACAATTAACCAATACATAATAAATAATTAAAATACAATACAATTAAATAAAAATAAAAAATAAAAAAAACATTACAACAATTACAGTATTAGCACATTATATTACGCATGGAGATTACGTTAATTGAGTAGTACCTACGAGTTTTATAAAAAAATGCGTTTTCACCTTACATTTATTCATTTGTTATGCTGTTTATTGCTTTTATGTGTACCGATAACTGGTTAAAAGTGTTGATGCCCTTGAAATGGTTTTCATAAACAATTTTGCATTTTTCACACATAACAGACAATTCACGAATGAAAATTTATCATTTAATAATATGCAGCATGACATATACAGCACGTGAATAATAAATATAAAGATAGAATTATTAGATTAGAAGAATTATTAGACTATTAGATTAGAATTAAACTAGTTTATCTTCCTTTCTTCAAGTATTACCCACACTTTGGCTCTTGGGACTCAATCAAATGCCTTTTCTAAGTCCACGAATATCATGTATAGTTTGTTGTTTTGTCTTTATATTTTTTCTGTCATCTTTTTAATTGTAAAGATATGGTCTTGGGTTGAATGTTCTTTCATTAATCCACTTTGTGACTTTTCCATTGTTTTTTCAATTTTCTTTCTTAGTTTGTTCTCTAGTATTGATTCATACAGTTTTGCCGCTGTTCACAGCAGGGATATTCCCCTAAAGTTGTTGCAATTTCTACTGTCTCCTTTTTTATGTATTGGGAAGATCACTGCTTTTTGCCAGTCTGCTGGTATTTTTCCTGTTTCCCATATTCTATTTGTTAACTGTGGCAGTAGTTGTTTCCCATCCTTTCCTATGTATTTCAGCTGTTCAGATTGGATTTTGTCGTGACCTGAGGCTTTTCCGTTGTTTAACTTCTTTAGTGCGTTTTCTAACTCTTTTTCTGTAATAGATCCCTCTTCTTCTTCTGTTTCGTTACTATTTTCTTGTTCCTCTTCGTTTTCATCTTCTTTATTGGTTATCTCTTTTCCAAAGAGAAGCTCTTTGAAGTGCTCTTTCCATCTGTCCATGATTTTTTTATCATCTTTCATTAGAACACTATGTTTATTTTTGAGTAGCTTTAGGTTTGTTTCTTTTCACTTTCTGCAGCTTTTCAGTGTTCTGTAGAATAGTTTTGATTTCCTTTAAAATGTTCCTCTAATTTGGTTCCCAAATCCTCCCATTTTCTGTCTTTTTCCTTCCTTATTATTGATTTTTTTATTGAAATATACCTGCTTGTATATTTCGTAGTCTGCTTCGTTTTTTGTGCTTAAGTATTTTTTCCAATTATTAAAATATTAAAATATAATAATAATAATAATAATATTTATTTATTGTGTTTAGAAGCATAATGCATATACAAGTCAAAGTAGGTACATAGTTTGTAAAGTATGTTAGTGAAGAAATACATCACAGTTTTGACATCAGGAAACACTAATATAGTAACATACAAAAACTGTTTTAACATAAAAACAGTAGATAAGTAGATCACAGTAGATAGTATTGAACCTCTCTGTGTAATATTCGTGTAAATAATTCTTTTTTCTACTTATATACAGGGTGGCCCAACTATCCTCGCTCGGACCATTGCTGCTATACTAATGAAAATTGAGGAAAAAACTGATTGGAAATAATTTGACACTTCATGTGCTACTTTTTGAAATTATTTTCGAGTGCACCATAAATCCAGGACATAACATTTGATCTCTTTTTTAAATGGATCACTCTGTATATTCTTTGATTATTAGAATCTGCTTCATGTGGGTGTCACAAATCATTTTTTATTTTTAGTGATCAGATGCAATGTTGCCAAGTTATTCACACTTTAATCAAATTTCACGAAAAATCATGGAAAAAATCTACAAAACTTTATTATAAGAGGTCAATGAAAGAAACTCGGCATGCAAGTACCCAAGCAATGTGCCAAAACATACACAATATTTATAGTTACGTTGAATGCACAGGGTGTTCTGAAATATCGATCGAATTTTTGCTATTTTCAAATGGCTAAAACTTTTTTTGGAAGATAGATTTTTGACTAGATTGATCTTTATTTAAAGTATTAATCTATTAATCTATTAAAAAGTATTATTAGATTTCAGTCTACATGCTACCATTGAATAGCCCATTAGATGAGCACTCAGCATATGAAGCCATATATAGAGTGTTCCATTAAAAAAAAAAAGTTTGACCTTTTTGAAAATAGCAAAATTGCATCGTTGCTGACGCGACTCGTGCACAAATGTTCCCTTACGAAAAAAACAGTATTTTTATCTCTTGGGCAAAATGTACTATTAACTTTTGTTTTTATTTTAGACTATTATCTCTTTGTTTTTATTTTAGACTATTATCTAACTTAATGTACAGTCACGCTCACATAAATCTAGTACAAGAACTTATGTTACAATAGCAGTTTTATATAGCAATGTCATTTATTTTTGTACTAGATTTATGTGAGCATGACTGTATGTGAAATCGGCCTGTTATGTCGTTAACATTGTATATAGTTCAAGTAATTACACAAATTATTTATCAGTTACCGCTATATTTAAATTGAATTAAAATTATAATATATGAACTTAGGGAATTGATTATTAAGAATATGGTCGAGTTGTCGATTGGAAATAATCCTGCGGCCGAAATCTGGCACATCTTGCTCGAAGATTGTTGAGCTAATTCTTGAAGTTCCGATTTTAAAATGGTCTCATCTTTAGGTAGCATTTCTATAACCAAATAGCACGCATTTGGTACAGAGCTTGCTTCTTCTGAACAGTCGTTACAACAATTATATACTCCAGCAGTTAACAGCTGAAAGCAAATATGTAACTAATACGGATGAATTCGGTTTGATAAATTTAATTTATTAGAGATTTCAGATCCCCTTTTGTTACTAATAAATACGGACATGATTTTTGCTTTTTTATGATTATGATAATAAGTTTATGGTACTTATGTTGTTATTATATATTCCTAACGATTTTAATAAGGTGATGCAAATATAATTAAGTTTAAGGTTTTATCCATAAATGATTTTTGCTTTTTTGTAAATATTAAAATTTGTCTATGGTAATTATGTTGTTATTATATATTCCCAACGATATTTTAATAAAGTGATGCAAAAATAATTAAGTTGAAGGTTTCATCCATAAATAGTTAATGGAGTTATGTATTTGAGGTCATTATATTATTATTTGATACTTACTAGTAAAAAAATATTTTTATTTAATTTTATTATTTATTTATTTTATTTTGCCAGTAGCGGTTAGTATATGCCCATCTTCAGAGGCATGTATTTAATGTTTATACATCAATAAATAAATTATAGAATAAAATAAAAATATTTTTTACCAGTAAATAGGTACCAAATAATAATATATCAAAAATAATTATTTTGCATGTAAATAAAATCTTATGTACTATCTTTAACATAAAGTATGTAAAATATAAATGCTTAATACTTACAAAATTAACAATACTATATACGGTGGAATTTATTATTAATCCGAATTCAAATGGATTGTCTTGAACAGTTTCCAATCCATTTAACAGATAATTTATCGTATACAGAAGGGTACAAATATTATATATATAAAGCAATGCATGGTATATGCCAAATATTCCATTAAACTCATCGAAAACAATTGTTAATAGTTTATAAATTCGTCGAATTCTATTCAGTGGTAATTCTGACTTATTTTTGTTCATAATTGTATGGATTGGATTATTAATAATTGAACTAGGTTTCTTTGAATTATTTACAAGAGTTTCTAGTAGTTTTTTAAACATCATGAACCTGTATTTAATTGCTAATCCATAATAGCGAAGCATCAAAATAAATATTAATATTGAGTATATCTGCAAACAGTGCAGAAAATAAATTGCTAACATGACTGCTGGTGCACCTAGATAATATGAAACCCAAACATTATATAAATTAGAAGTCGTAAAAATTATGTGTGCAAAAATTACTTCAACCATTAGTTTATTCTTAAAATTCACTCCCAAATTTATTAGATTAAGGTCATCAATAACTCGCAAACATTTCAGAAATACAAACACACGGCGTCTCTTTATAATGGCGAGATCAATTATTGCAGTCATATTGAATATTGTTATTATTAACTGCCACGAAATATCTAGTATTTTTGATGTATTTATATTTTGTGGTACTACAGATCGATAATAGTATATTAAACCAATCGTAATAATGCGAAATGCTAAAATTAAGAGCGGATATATATATTCATCTTTAAATTTATCCAAAGATGTGTCCATGTTCGGAAGAATGCCGATATATTTACATAGAGTATGTAATGGTTTTAATAGTCGAATATCTGTTGCAAACGATTTTAAGTACATCTTACTTTGTCAAGTGTAAAAATGGCAACTTGTTCAGTAGCCGTCTTTAAATTAATCAACTGCTATTCATGAATATAGCATTCGTGTTTAATGATATAAGAGTTTAATTGCTTTTATTATAATTGGCAATGTATCTTTAAATTTAAAATTAAATGTTATTAATATATTCTATTTAATTATAAGTACTTATTCTTATTATAACTTTTCATTAGCTAATATTATTATTGTTTGTTTGGAGTTTATGTATTCGCTTATATTATGTTTACCACTTTTCCGTAATTAGCTTTTAAATAATATATGTTGGATGTAAACGCTTCCTTCTACCAGTAATATAAATTTAAAAAAAATACGTCCTGATGTAATCAATATAAACAATGTGAATCATGAATAAGTCTCAGGGGCACTTTTAATTTATATCTGTAAATTCATCATTTTATAGATTTTTCAAGTGTGGCAGATCGTTTTTTACTGAGCTAAGCTATAAGAACATAACAAGGTCCATGAAGCAAACAAAAATGCACTCAGTAATCGTATGAATTAAGTAATTACAAAATACTTAAAAATCTTAATACATATAAGTATTTGTATATCTCTTATATCCTTCTGTTTAAAGAAGAAAGAAAACAATAAAAAATATAAGTATTAGTATTAGTATTAGAACTAAAAATCTAATGTGCAATTTGCTTATGGGAGACATTATATTAATTTGTTTCTTTTTTTGAAATTTTTAAAGGCAGATTTTAAGGATAGTGTAGGGCTTTTATTTACCAAACTATCAAACATGAAAATATATCGGTAATCGCGTTAAGATTATAAATACGAATTTAACATTTTTGCTTTGTTACTTTTTCAAAAATATGTAAATTTTGTTTATCATGGCATTTTGTTGTTGATACGTTCATGTTTTAATTTTTTATCTTGTATCTTGCACAAATACTGACTGATATTCATTATCTATACAACACAGATTTATAAGAAAAACTATAACTTTACTTCCTCTAATTATATTTAAATCAATATCAACTGCTATGTTGCTAATAGTGATTATAACTTCAAAAGCATTATTCAACACTGTATAAGAATCTATATTTATATTTTGAGTCGCAGTTCCATACATCGAAATACTGAATCCAGCAATACTCCCCATTATAATTATGGAAAGGTAATATAATCCATTGAGATATATATATATATATATATATATATATATATATATATATATATATTAATATATACAGGGTGATTCAGACCACCCGTCCCAGGCCTTTTTCTCGGTAATGTGACGTCTTAGAAGTTCGGGAAAAATAATATCATAACAAAAGCTTACCTGAAGAATTTAATGGAGGTTGTTTCGATTTCCGGAAGTAACCGGAAATAGGCGTAACAGCACTCAACTTCAGAATTTTTAAATGGGAACCTAGGTCGTATGTGAAATAGTTGGATAGGTATTTTAAAAAGAAACATATTTTGTAAGAAAAGTTTTTTTATAAATGATATACTTAACGGAATAAACATTAATGTGTCGGGCATCCAGCCTTGACCATTTTCCCGAAAGTATGACGTCATAGAGGTTCCGAAACAAAATAGCATGACTTAAGCCCACCTGATGAATTTAATGGCGGTAGTTCCGATTCTCGAAAGTAACCGGAAGTAGGCGTAACTATACTCAAATTCAGAATTTTAAATGGGAACCTAAGCCATTCTAGAAGAAACTTTTTTTTTAAGACAAACCAGAAATAAACTATTTTTATTGGAATTGTTTTTGTAAATAAAACGAATTAATCAATAAATTTTGATTACACTCACCCAGCACCATCAGCATATCAAACCCTTCCAAATTTGAGAACACCATATTGAATTATTGCCCAGCAATAACGTATTTTATTGAAATTGTGGACTTTGCAGACAGTAAGCAAGCCTGAAAACACTTCACTTCGACAGTGTTCGGAGGGGAAAAGGTATTTTATTTACAAAAATACTTGAATGCTAAGTGCAGTTACGCCTACTTTCTGTGATTTTCGAGAAACAAAACTACTACCATTAAATTCATGGGCTAGGCTTGTGTTATGCATTTTTTTAACCTCAATGACGTCATACTTTCGAGTACATGCCCTGGGCTGGTTGCCCGACACATTAATGTTTATTTCGTTAAGTATGTCATTTATAAAAAAACTTTTCTTACAAAATATGTTTCTTTTTAAAATACCTATCCAACGATGTCACATACGACCTAGGTTCCCATTTAAAATTCTGAAGTTGAGTGCAGTTACGCCTACTTCCGGTTACTTCCGGAAATCGAAACAACCTTCATTAATTTCTTCAGGTAGGCTTTTATTATGATATTTTTTTTCCCGAACTTCTAAGACGTCACATTGCCGAGAAAAAGGTCTGGGACTGGTGGTCTGAATCACCCTGTATATATATATATATATATATATATATATATATGCCAAATGCTACGTTATACACAATGCCTCATAATGTGTTGTTATACTAAGTCTATTAACTGCGTAGATTTATTATTGGGGTGATAATTAAGAATCATAAAATTGTTATTTACTTTTCTTGTTATGAATTTTATTATTTTGTTTTTCTCTTTTCTCAGAGTCAAAAAGTGGGATCAAAATAAATTAGATGGCAGGCAAAGAATATTAATTTTAATTAATATTTATTATAATAATAAATGTTTAGATAATTAATAACAAAACAAATACTACACTAATTCAATATGAAATCAAATAAACGCTTGATAATAGAAAGCAAATCCTATCACTAATTAACAAACTAACACTATCATTATTTAATAACAATAATTTCCTAAATTCATAATTCGCACAATCAACTCCCTAATTGAGTAGTAATTTTAATAAATTCTATCTGGCATTCATATTCATATTCCTGGTGAATAGCGGCAACTCGCAGTGATGATCGGCAATCCTGGTTGCAGATGTCGAATCAGTAAATTCGTTTAAGTCGGCACCAATTCCCTCGATTCAAAGTCCTGCTGTCCTCTGTTGATCCTCTTCTATAGTTGACATTCTCGCTGAATCGTCTTTGGGGTTGAAGTTCTCGTTGAATCCTCTTGGACTCCTTTCAGCTGTTCCGTGTTGATAATGATTCCCTTGTTCACGTCGAGTGTTTACAGATGCTCGAACGCAAATAATTACTGTCCCGAAATTGATTATATCCGCGTAAACAAAACGTAAATCAAACTGTTTTTGAATAACGCGTGAATGTAAATAACTATTGTTCGACGATATTTGTTTCTATACAACTGTTTTTGTTTTCTCTGCTGATCGATGTGGATGCTCCGAGATCTAAAGCGAATCTGATTGTTTATCGGCGTTCAGCCTATTTAAAACCTCGGTTAAACCAGTGATTTTAGCTTGTTAAAATCCGCCTACGATGATCCAAATACTCGTGTATATTGTCGAGTTGCTACTTGAATCCAATTTGTAACCACGGCAACGAATCAACAAATTATAATTATGATTAGAATTATCCATATACCGGTGAAATCATAATTCTAATTGCAATTTGAATCTGATATTCTAGATCCTTGAATTTTTCTGCTTCTATACGAATGTCGAACGTATTTGTACGATGAGTTTGAATTTTCCATTGAATTTTATATAATTTTATACTTATTACTGACTCATTACAAATATTTTACGTTAATTGTGCCTTGAATTAATTATAATTCTAGCTATACAAATCCTATTTGACTACCTATGTTATCCTATGAATATCTAAATATCCTAAATCTAATACATTCAGTATAATTATCTATAAACAAAATCCTATCTAACGTATACTATTAAATAACAAATTAAATCTATTAAATAACATCACAATATATTATAAATATACATAAAAAATAAAATACGTAAATATTTTAAAATATTTTGCTCGAAATTTGCTCGAAGATATCAAAATATATATGGTACATTTTAGCAATTAAGGAAACTATTAAAATATAATAATAATATTAATAACAATATGTATTTATTGTGTTTAGAACTATACAGCATACACAAGTCAAAGTAGGTGCATAGTTTGTAAAGTATGTTAGTGAAGAAATACATCACAGTTTTGACATCAGGAAACACTAATATAGTAACATACAAAAACTGTTTTAACATAAAAACAGTAGATAAGTAGATCACAGTAGATAGTATTGAACCTCTCTGTGTAATATTCGTGTAAATAATTCTTTTTTCTACTTATATACAGGGTGGCCCAACTATCCTCGCTCGGACCATTGCTGCTATACTAATGAAAATTGAGGAAAAAACTGATTGGAAATAATTTGACACTTCATGTGCTACTTTTTGAAATTATTTTCGAGTGCACCATAAATCCAGGACATAACATTTGATCTCTTTTTTAAATGGATCACTCTGTATATTCTTTGATTATTAGAATCTGCTTCATGTGGGTGTCACAAATCATTTTTTATTTTTAGTGATCAGATGCAATGTTGCCAAGTTATTCACACTTTAATCAAATTTCACGAAAAATCATGGAAAAAATCTACAAAACTTTATTATAAGAGGTCAATGAAAGAAACTCGGCATGCAAGTACCCAAGCAATGTGCCAAAACATACACAATATTTATAGTTACGTTGAATGCACAGGGTGTTCTGAAATATCGATCGAATTTTTGCTATTTTCAAATGGCTAAAACTTATTTTGGTAGATAGATTTTTGACTAGATTGATCTTTATTTAAAGTATTAATCTATTAATCTATTAAAAAGTATTATTAGATTACAGTGTACATGTTACTATTGAATAGACCTTTAGATGAGCACTCAGCATATGAAGCTATATACAGGGTGTTCCATCTGAAAAAAAATGAGTTTGAGCTTTTTGAAAATAGCAAAACTGTATCGTTGCTGACGCGGCTCGTGCACAAATGTTCCCTTACGAAAAAAAAACAGTAATTTCATCTGTAGGGCAAAATATACTATTAACCTTTGTTTTTATTTTAGACTATTATCTTTTGTTTTCATTTTAGACTATTATCTAACTTAATGTACAGTCACGCTCACATAAATCTAGTACAAGAAATTATGTTACAATAGCAATTTTATATAGCAATGTCATTTTTTTTTGTACTAGATTTATGTGAGCATGACTGTATGTGAAATCGGCCTGTTATGTCGTTAACATTGCATATAGTTCAAGTAATTACACAAATTACCTATCAGTTAGACAACTACCGCTATATTTAAATTGAATTAAAATTATAATATACGAACTTAGAGAATTGATTATTAAGAATATGGTCGAGTTGTCGATTGGAAATAATCCTGCGGCTGAAATCTGGCACATCTTACTCGAAGATTGTTGAGCTAATTCTTGAAGTTCCGATTTTAAAATGGTCTCATCTTTAGGTAGCATTTCTATAACCAAATAGCACGCATTTGGTACAGAGCTTGCTTCTTCTGAACAGTCGTTACAACAATTATATACTCCAGCAGTTAACAGCTGAAAGCATATATGTAACTAATACGACTGAATTCGGTTTTCATAAATTTAATTTATTAGAGATTTCAGATCCCCTTTTGATATTAATAAATACGAACATGATTTTTGCTTTTTTATGAATATGATAATAAGTTTATGGTACTTATGTTGTTATTATATATTCCTAACGATTTTAATAGAGTGATGCAAAAATAATTAACATTAAGGTTTCATCCATAAATAGTTAATGGAGTTATGTATTTAAGGTTGTTATATTATTATCTGGTACTTACTGGAATTTTTTTTAATTTCATTATTTATTTATTTAATTTCGCTAGTTTCGGTTAGTATATGCCCTTCTTCAGAGGCATGTATTTAATGTTTATACATCAATAAATAAATAATAAAATAAAAATAAAATATCTGTTTACCACTAAGTAGGTACCAAATAATAATATAGCAAAAATAATTATTTTGCATGTAAATAAAATCTTATGTACTATCTCTAACATAAAGTATGTAAAATATAAATGTATAATACTTACAAAATTAACAATACTATATGTAGAGGTATTTATTATTGATCCGAATTGAAATGGATTGTCTTGAACAGTTTCCAAACCATTTAACACATGATTTATCGTCAACAGAAGGGTAAAAATATTATTTATATAAAGCAATGCATGGTGTAAGCCGAATATTCCATTAAACTCATCGAAAACAATTGTTAATAGTTTGTAAATTCGTCTAATTCTATTCCCTGGTAATTCTAACTTATTTTTGTTCATAATTGTATGAATTGAATTATTAATAATTGTACTAGGTTTCTTTGAATTATTTACAAGAGTTTCTAGTAGTTTTTTAAACATCATAAACCTGTATTTAATTGCTAATCCATAATAGCGAAGCATCAAAATAAATATTAGTATTGAGTATAACTGCAAACAGTGCAGAAAATAAATTGCTAATATGGCTGCTGGTGTACCTAGATAATATGAAACCCAAACATTATATAAATTAGAAATAGTAAAAATTATGTGTGCAAAAATTACTTCAAACATCACTTTATTCTTAAAATTCACTCCCAAATTTTTAAGGTCATTAAGGTCGTCAATAACTCGCAAACATTTCAGAAATTCAAACACACGGCGTCTCTTTTTAATGGCGAGATCAATTATTGCAGTCATATTGAATATTGTTATTATTAACTGCCACGAAATATCTAGTATTATTGATGTCGTATTTATATTTTGTGATACTACACATCGATAATAGTATATTAAACCAATCGTAATAATGTGAAATGCTAAAATTAAGAGCTGATATATATATCCATCTTTAAATTTATCCAAAGATGTGTCCATGTTCGGAAGAATGCCGATATATTTACATAGAGTATGTAATGGTTTTAATAATCGAATATCTGTTGCAAACGACTTTAAGAACATCTTACTTTGTCAGGTGTAAAAATGGCAACTTGTTTAGTAGCCGTCTCTAAATTAATCAGCTGCTATTCATGAATATAGCATTCGTGTATAATGATATAAGAGTTTATTTGTTTTTATTATAATTGGCAGCGTATCTTTAAATTTAGATAAAATGTTTCTAATATCTTCTATATAATTACAAGTACTTAT
Source organism: Othius punctulatus (assembly GCA_951805005.1). Classification (NCBI taxonomy): domain Eukaryota; kingdom Metazoa; phylum Arthropoda; class Insecta; order Coleoptera; family Staphylinidae; genus Othius; species Othius punctulatus. The sequence goes on along the minus strand of OX638143.1, from coordinate 72,970,458 downwards.
TCTTATTATAATTTTTTATTAGCTAATATTATTATTGTTTGTTTGGAGTTTATGTATTCGCATATATCATGTTTACCAGTTTTCCGTAATTAGCTTTTAAATAATATATGTTGGATGCCAACGCTTCCTTCTACCATTAATATAGATCCAAAAAAATTACGTGCTTATGTTATCAATATGAACAATGAGAATCATGAATAAGTCTGAGGGGCACTTTCAATTTATGTCTAAAAATACATCATTTTATAGAATTTTTAAGTGTGGCAGATCGGTTCTTAGTGAGCTAAGCTATAAGAACATAACAAGGTTCTCGAAGCAAACAAAAAATGCACTCAGTAATTGTATGAATTAAGTAATTTCAAAATACTCAAAAATCTCAATATAAGTATTTTTATATCTCTTATACCCTTCTGTTTAAAGAAGGAAGAAAACAATAAAAAATATAAGTATTTTTAGCTCTAAAGTGCAGTTTGCTTATGGGAAACATTTTATTATTGTTTTTCTTTTTATATGGGTTTTGGCATTTGTTTCAGTATGATCAATAATGTTAAAATTTCCAAAAAAAATCGCATCCATTACGTAGAATTTTGAAAATTTTAAAGTCAGTTTTTAAGGATTGTGCAGGGCTTTTATTTACCAAACAAAAAACATGAAAATTTATCGGTAATCGCGTTAAGATTATAAATGCAACTTCAATATTTTTGCTTTGTTACTTTTTTCAAAAATATGAAAATTTTGTTTATCATGCCTTTTTTTTTGTTGATACGTCCATGTTTTAATTTTGTATCTTTATTATATATTTATTTCGCACAATTACTGACTGATATTCATTATCTATACAACACAAGTTTTATAAAAAACCTATTACTTTTCTTCCTCTAATTATATTTAAATCAATAACAACTGCTATATTGCTAATAGTGATTATAACTTCAAAAGCAATATTCAACACTGTACCAGTATCCATATTTGTATTTCGAGTTGCAGTTCCATACATCGAAATACTGAATCCAGCAATACTTCCCATTATAATTATGGAAAGGTAATATAATCCATTGATAGTATACATTATAATTTTATTACCTTCCACTTAATTGCATATAATTTAAATAGCCTAATAAACTATTACTATCTAAGATTAAAAATGGCTGGAAGTTTTGAAACAGATATAAAATTATTGAAGCCATTGCATATAATAGGCCAATACTTTTGCATAAATTTAATCTAAGTAAGTTAATATATATATATATATATATATATATATATATATATATATATATATATATATATATATATATATATATATATATATATATATATTGCTATGTTATTGTTAGGGTTTAATTATTTTAACACAATAATTATGATTTACCCCACGTTGAGGGTGCCAAATGCTATGTTATAGACCAGGGGTTCTTAAACTTTTTTATATAGCGACCCCCTTCAAGCTTAGGAAATTTTAAACGACCCCCTCCTCCATATAATGAAATATATATTAACCGTAGATGTAGATGTAATATCGCACTATTTTACAATGTAAATAAAATAAGGATTAAAGAATACATACCCATTCATTTCACATATATATATAATTGGAAACGTTGACGGGATATCGGTCAAAATAAAACACAATAAATAGAATGACATAAAACTATATATATATATTTATTCAATAGAAAAAATAAACTTATGTAACAATTTTTTTATAAGAAAACAAAACTATATCTATATATTCAATAAAAAAAAAAACTTTTGTAACATTTTTTTTAATAAAAACATTATTAACATCAAACAATATTAATGTGACTGATGTGATTGTTTATTTTTACACAAATAATTAAATCTAGGCTCAATTTGAGTTAGTGCAGGTCGTAATAAATTTTCAACGTTTATTAAAGTTGAACGGTATTTTGATTTTATGTAAGTTAATGTGGAAAAGGCTGATTCACATAAATATGTTGTACAAATTGGCAGTAATTTGTTCATTGCCATTTCCGATAGTAGGGGATATTCTGATTTGATTTCTATCCAAAATTCATGCACAGGCACTTGAGAAAATCTGAGTCGCAAGGTAGTATCACTTGTTAATTCGGCAAATTCATCTTGTGCTTTTAAGTTTAAAAAATTAATTTCTTCCATTTCAATTGAAAATGGATTGCAAATCCATTGTTGTGTATCGATATCATTGGGAAAATACCTATGCATGTAAACTTCCATATCCTTCAAATGATTAACTATAATTTTTGTTATAGGAGTATCTTTTTTTGAAATATTGTTACTAATTATATACTCGTCAGTAAATGGAAACATTTCGAGCGATCCACTTTCCACTCTGTTCTTCCATATAAGAATTTTTTTATCAAAGGCCTCAAGTTTATTTTTTAACATAAACATATTAACGCAGACTCCCTGCATTGATAAATTCATATCATTGATTTTATCAAAAATATCTGCCAAATAGCATAGCTTGAGAAGCCATAAATTATCGTGAAAATAATCGGCCAAATTAGAATTTTGCTCTGTTAGAAATATAAGCACTTCATCTTTTAAAGTTAATAATCGTTTCAAACTTCGACCTCTTGATAGCCACCTAACTTCAGCATGTAGCAATAAACTTGTATAATCAGAATCCATATCAATGCACAAATTTTTAAACAATCGACCATTAAGTGCTCGACTTTTAATAAAGTTAATGATTTTGACTGCATCAAAAAACACAGTGTTTAATTCTGGTGCATTTTTTTTAACAACAAGTGCCTCTCGGTGAATCATACAATGTGTAAATGTAATATGATCATTTCCACCAGCTTTAACAAATGCTGTAAAACCAAGATCTTGTCCGGTCATTGCTGCAGCACCGTCCGTGCACACACCCAACACAATTTTTCCAATTTAATCCTTCTTTTTCAAAAAACTCGTTTACTTTTTTATATATATCTTTTCCACGAGTATGACCTTCCAGAGGACGACAAAACAGTATATCTTCATGAATGCTTCCTTCATAAATATATCTTACAAAAAGTAACAACTGTGCCATTTTTGAAATGTCTGTCGACTCGTCCAGTTGTATTGCAAACTTTGAGCTATCTTTAAGCCTCATAAGAAGCTGTTGAAATTGATCATTGGTAATGTTTGAAATTCTTTTGGACACAGTGTCATTTGATAATGGAATTTTACTAATTTCAGCAGCATACTGTTTTTCATGAACAATTTCAGACATTCTTATAGCTGCAGGTAGTAAAAGTTGCTCTCCAATAGTGAAAGGCTTTTTCGTTTTTGCTATCAAATACGAAACTTCATACGATGCCAATAGATATTTATCATTCAAAGTAACATACTTCTCGAAAGTGTTCTTTTCTTTATTTGATGTTTGCAAAAGACGCTCAAAATATTCTATTGGCTTTTTTGATAACGTTGCATGTTTAGTATTCAAATGTCGTTGCAGTTTTGACGGTTTCATGCTTTCTGCAGCCAAAACTTCTTTGCAAATTAAGCACACTGGTTGTTCTTCATTGTTGTGAGAAGAGCATGTGAAGCCATACTGCAAATATGATTCGTCATATTTTCGTTTTTTTGTTTTGCTAGAAGTCGGATTTGAAGCTCTGCAACTTGGTTGTGACGGCGTGGCAGACTTATTAGTTGGAATTTTAATTAGCCATTTATCCATGGTGGTTAAATAATAATAAATAATTAAACAAAATGTAGTTGAACTTTAACGTAATAATTGAAAACACCAACTGAAAATTACACAGTAAATACACACATGTCACTACGAAGACAAAGCTGAGTCCAAACTGAAGTACAAACAGAAAAATAACTACACTCGAATCTTTAACAGTGCAATGACAACAAATTACGATCAGATCAACCCGTATTGATCAAAGCCGTATTGTATGTGTAAGGCGACGCGGCAAACACTGACGCCGGCGGCCGGACATCAATGTCGAACGTTCAGTTGAAAATCGAGGAGCGCGTTGTATTTATTATTTTAAATGCTACTTACATATTTTCATTTATAAGCCCTACATAACAGTTTTGCATTGCCACTTTTTTCAAAAAATAGTTATAATAAAACTACAATAGTATTTTGTATGATTTTTATTTGTATTTATATTTGTACGTAGTGTGTATACTAATTTTAAAATTTTATGTATAATGATTCAAAAGTATCAGATCTTTGCGACCCCCTTTCAGTAGTCTCGCGACCCCCCTGGGGGCCGCGACCCACAGTTTAAGAAGCCCTGTTATAGACAATACCCCACGTTTAAAATGTGCTGTTATAATAAGTCTATTAACTGCGTAGATTTTTTATTGCATTGATAATTAAGAATCATAAAATTGTTACTTACTTTTGTTATTATGAATTTTATTATTTTGTTTTTCTTTTTTCTCACAGTCAAAAAGTGGGATCAAAATAAATTAGATGGCAAGCAAAGAATATTAATTTTAATTAATATTTATTATAATATTAAATATTTAGATAATTGATAACAAAACAAACACTACACTAATTCAATATGAAACAAAATGAACGCTTGACAATAGAAAGCAAGTCCTATCACTAATTGACAAACTAACACTATCAATATTTAATAAAAATAATTCCCTAAATTCCTAATTCGCACAATGAACTCCCGAATTGAGTAGTAATTTTAGTAAATTCTACCTGTCATTCATATTCATATTCCTGGTAAATAGCGGCAACTCGCAGTGGTGATCAGCAATCCTGGTTGCAGATGTCGAATCAGTAAATTCTATTAAGTCGGCACCAATTCCCTCGATTCAAAGTCCTGCTGTCCTCCGTAGTTCTCTTCTATAGTTGACGTTCTCGCTGAATCGTCTTTGAGGTTGAAGTTCTCGTTGAATTCTCTTGGACTCCTTGTAGCTATTCCGTGTTGGAAATGATTCCCTAGTTCACGTCGAGTGTTTACAGATGCTCGAACGCAAATAATTACTGTCCCGAAATTGATTATATCCGCGTAAACAAAACGTAAATCAAACTGTTTTTGAATAACGCATGAATGTAAATAACTATTGTTCGACGATATTTGTTTCTGCACAACTGTTTTCCTTTTCTCTAATGACCGACGTGGATGCTCCGGGATCTAAAGCGAATCTCATTGTTTATCGGCGTTCAGCCTTTTTAAAACCTCGGTTAAACAAGTGATTTTAGCTTGTTAAAATCCACCTACGTTGATCCAAATACTCGTGTACATTGTCGAGTTGCTACCCGAATCCAATTTGTAACCACGGCAACGAATCAACAAATTATAATTATGATTAGAATTATCCATATACCGGTGAAATCATAATTCTAATTGCAATTTGAATCTGATATTCTAGATCCTTGAATTTTTCTGCTTCTATACGAATGTCGAACGTATTTGTACGATGAGTTTGAATTTTCCATTGAATTTTGTACATATTACTGACTCATTACAATTATTTTACGTCAATTGTGCCCTGAATTAATTATAATTCTAGCTATACAGATCCTGTTTGACTACCTAAGTAATTCTATTAATATCTAAATACCCTAAATCTAATATATTCAGTATAATTATCTATAAACAAAATCCTATCTAACGTGTACTATAAAATAATATAAATATTAAATCAATTAAATAACATCACAATATATTATAAATATATATAAAAAATAAAATACGTAAATATTTGATAATATTTTGCTCGAAATATGCCCGAAGATATCAACATATTTGTGGTACATTGTGGCAATTAAGGAAACTATTAAAATATAATAATAATATTAATAATAATATGTATTTATTCTGTTTAGAACTATACAGTATACACAAGTCAAAGTAGGTACATAGTTTGTAAAGGATGTTAGTGAAGAAATATATCGCAATTTTAACATCTGGAAACACTAATACAGTAACATACGAAAACTGTTTTAACATAAAAACAGTAGATAAGTAGATCACAGTAGATAGTATAGAACTTCTCTAAGTAATATTCGTGTAAATAATTCTTTTTTCTACTTATATACAGGGTGGCCCACCTATCCTCACTCGGACCATTGCTGCTATACTAATGAAAATTGAGGAAAACACTGATTGGAAGTAATTTGATACTTCATGTGCTACTTTTTGAAATTATTTTCGAGTGCACCATTAATCCGGGACACATTTGGTCTCTTTTTTAAATGGATCACCCTGTATATTCTTTGATTATTAGAATCTGCTTCATGTGGGCGTCACAAATAATTTTTATTTTTAGGGATCAGATGCAATGTTGCTAGGTTATTCACAATTTAATCAAATTTAACAAAAATCATGGTAAAAATCTACAAAACCTTATTATAAGAGATCAATGAAAGAAACTGGTTATGCAAGTACCCAAGCAATGTGCCAAAACATACACAATATTTGGAGTCATGTTGAATGCACAGGGTGTTCTGAAATATCGATCGAATTTTTGCTATTTTCAAATGGCTAAAACTTATTTGGGTAGATAGATTTTTGACTAGATTGATCGTTATTTAAAGTATTAATCTATTAATCTATTAAAAAGTATTAATAGATTACAGTCTACATGCTGCCATTGAATAGCCAATTAGATGAGCACTCAGCATATGAAGCTATATACAGGGTGTTCTATTTGAAAAAAATATGAGTTTGAGCTTTTTGAAAATAGTAAAATTGTATCGTTGCTGACGTGGCTCGTGCACAAATGTTCCCTCACAAAAAACAACCGTATTTTTATCTCTTGGGCAAAATGTACTATTAATCTTTGTTTTTTTTTAGACTATTATCTAACTTAATGTACAGTCATGCTCACATAAAACTAGTACAAGAAATTATGTTACAATAGCAATTGTATATAGCAATGTAATTTATTTTTGTACTAGATTTATGTGAGCATGACTGTATGTGAAATCGGCCTGTTATGTCGTTAACATTGTATATAGTTCAAGTAATTACGCAAATTATTTATCAGTTACCGCTATATTTAAATTGAATTAAAATTATAATATACGAACTTAGAGAATTGATTATTAAGAATATTGTCGAATTGTCGATTGGAAATAATCCTGCGGCTGAAATCTGGCACATCTTACTCGAAGATTGTTGAGCTAATTCTTGAAGTTCCGATTTTAAAATGGTCTCATCTTTAGGTAGCATTTCTATAACCAAATAGCACGCATTTGGTACAGAGCTTGCTTCTTCTGAACAGTCGTTACAACAATTATACACTCCAGCAGTTAACAGCTGAAATCATACATGTAATTAATACAGCTGAATTCGGTTTAAATAAATTTAATTTATTAGAGATTTCAGATCCCCTTTTGATATTAATAAATACGAACATGATTTTTGCTTTTTTATGAATATGATAATAAATTTATGGTACTTATGTTGTTATTATATATTCCTAACGATTTTAATAAAGTGATGCAAAAATAATTAAGTTTAAAGTTAATTAATCCATAAATGATTTTTGCTTTTATTGTCAATATGATAATTTGTCTATGGTAATTATGTTGTTATTGTACATTCCTAACTATTTTAATAGAGTGATGCAAAAATAATGAAGATTAAGGTTCCATCCATAAATAGTTAATGGAGTTAGGTATTTAAGGTTGTTATATTATTATCTGGTACTTACTGAAAAAAAATATATTTATATTTTATTTCATTATTTATTTATTTAATTTCGCTAGTTTCGGTTAGTATATGTCCATCTTCAGAGGCATGTATTTAAAGTTTATACATCAATAAATAAATAATAAAATAAAAATAAAATATCTGTTTACCACTAAGTAGGTACCAAATAGTAATATAGCAAAAATAATTATTTTGCATGTAAATAAAATCGTATGTACTATCTTTAACATAAAGTATGTAAAATATAAATGTATAATACTTACAAAATTAACAATACTATATACGGTGGTATTTATTATTAATCCGAATTCAAATGGATTGTCTTGAGCAGTTTCCAAACCATTTAACACATGATTTATCGTCAACAGAAGGGTAAAAATATTATTTATATAAAGCAATGCATGGTATATGCCAAATATTCCATTAAACTCATCGAAAACAATTGTTAATAGTTTGTAAATTCGTCTAATTCTAATCCCTGGTAATTCTAAATTATTTTTGTTCATAATTGTATGGATTGGATTATTAATAATTGAACTAGGTTTCTTTGAATTATTTACAAGAGTTTCTAGTAGTTTTTTAAACATCATAAACCTGTATTTAATTGCTAATCCATAATAGCGAAGCATCAAAATAAATATTAATATTGAGTATGTCTGCAAACCGTGCAGAAAATAAATTGCTAACATGACTGCTGGTGCACCTAGATAATATGAAACCCAAACATTATATAAATTAGAAATAGTAAAAATTATGTGTGCAAAAATTACTTCAACCATTACTTTATTCTTAAAATTCACTCCCATTTTTTTTAGATTTAGGTCATCAATAACTCGCAAACATTTCAGAAATTCAAACACACGGCATCTCTTTATAATGGCGAGATCAATTATTGCAGTCATATTGAATACTGTTATTATTAACCCCCACGCCATATTTAGTATATTTGATGTGGTATTGATGTGGTTATTTATATTTTGTGGTACTACATATTGAGTATAGTATATTATACCAAACGTAATAATATGGCATGCTAATATTAAAAGCGGATATATATGTCCATCTTTAAATTTATCCAAAGATGTATCAATATTCGGAAGGATGCCCATATATTTACATAGGGTATGTAATGGTTTTAATAATCGAATATCTGTTGCAAACGAAGCCGATTTAAAGAACATTTTACTTTGACAAGTGTTAAATTAAAATGGCAACTTGTTCAGTAGCCGTTTCTAAATTAATCAACTGCTATTCATGAATATAGCATTCGGGTATAATGAGATAAGAGTTTATTTGCTTTTATTATAATTGGCAACGTATCTTTAAATTTAAAATTAAATATTACTAATATCTTCTATTTAATTATATGTACTTATTCTTATTATAATTTTTCATTAGCTAATATTGTTATTGTTTGTTTGGAGTTTGTGTATTCTCTTATATCATGTTTACCAGTTTTTCTTAATTAGCTTTTAAATAATATATGTTGGATGTTAATACTTCCTTCTACTATTAATATAGATCCAAAAAAATTACGTGCTTATGTTATCAATATGAACAATGTGAATTATGAATAAGTCTGAGGGGCACTTTCAATTTACTTCTAAAAATATATAATTTTATAGAATTTTTAAGTGTGGCAGGTCGTTTTTTAGTGAGCTAAGCCATAAGAACATAACAAGGTCCATGAAGCAAACAAAAAATGCACTCAGTAATCGTATGAATTAAGTAATTACAAAATACTCAAAGATCTCAATTCAAGTATTTTTATATCTCTATATATATACAGGGTGTGTACGCTAAACCGTTCATAATAAAATGGTTTTATTATTTGACAGTTTGCATTACAATGGCGACAAAACAAACGCATATCACATGCCTACTAAAGTGCACTTGTGACATGCAAAATTATACCCTGCCCAAATGCGACGAAAAAGTAATCTTCGAAATAATTCAAAAAATACTTGCTTTAGGTGTAGTTGTATTATACTTTTTTGTAGTAATTTTTTGTCCCAATCGTGTTATGCGATAAAAAATGGGTCATTCCATTTAAAAAAATTGAATTACAGGATATTTAAGAGGGCAGTTATACAGGGTCCGTCATTTCACCTCCCGTCTTCAATAGCTCAGTTACTAATAGAGTTAGGATTTTGATATTTTTCAGACTTCAGTTGCTTTCTAGGGTGTATTTCAGGAAAATATTTTTGATTATACAGGGTGTCCCAAAAAAGTGTGAAGTCATCATGATGTATATTTTTAGATTGCATGGTATATTCTTTGTTACTTATTTGGGTGCCTCTTATAGATGCCTACATACCCATAAAATTTGATTGAAATCGGTTTAGTGACATTAGCACAAAAAAATAAAAACTGAAAAAAATCAGTTTTGCACCATTGGTTAAGAAAATTAATAAGGGATAAAAATAGTGCCTCGTTAATAAAACCATACAAGGTGCTCATTAAATAAGGTCTGACGATTGCGTTTTTGACAAGTTTTTTTTGATATGCATTATACAGAGTGTCCAACATTTAGTGTCAAACTTTTCAAACCTTAAAGCACTTTATTTTTCTTATTTTAAATTGGAACCCCAGTATATTTTTATGTAATTCCATGCGGAATTAAAAGAGAAACATTTTTCGTAATTACAACCCTATCTCAATTCCTAACACATTCAAAGATATTTGCAGAAAACTCGTTTTATCAACAATTCCAATGGCCATTTTAATTAATCAAAATCGAAGGTGGGTTTGAAAAACAATTTAATGACATTAAAGTTTAACAAAGTGACAAGAGCCATTGTTGACTGTATAATATAAAAGTTTAAAACTTTTTTAGCTAAGGTCTTTATACCCAAGATACTAAAATTACTTTTTGTCATGGAAAATATGATTTTCATAATATGACAAATGTTATGACCTATATCGACAAATGTGGATATGACTTTCATATTCGCATCTCAAAATATTATATTCAACCTGTTACGAAGAGTGGCAATGTCAATTCATACTCGTCTTCGTTTGTGCCTTCAAGAGGGCGGAAGACATATAGACCATAAGTTCCAGCAATTAATTAATTTTAGAAATGCACAGTTTTGTTATGTCTTTATGAAATTTTATTACTAAAACTATTTTTTATACAAAACTTAATACTTTTACGATGTGTAATAAGTTTAGACGAGGATCTGTGAAACCTTTAATACTTTCGAGATATTAATTGTAACTACAAAACATGTTATGTCAATAAATTGTTTTTCAAAGTCACCTTCGAGTTTTATTCATTTAAATGGCTATTGGAATAGTTGATAAATCGAGTTTTCTGCACATAACTTTCAATGTGTTAGGAATTGCGATAAAGTTGTAATTAGGAAAAATGTTTGTCTTTCAATTCCACATGGAATGACATAAAAATATACAGGGGTTCCAATTTAAAATAAGGAAAATAAAGTGCTTTAAAGTTTGAAAAGTTTGACACTAAATTTTGGACACTCTGTATAATGCATATCAAAAAAACTTGGTTAACGCAACTATCAGACCTTATTTAATGAGTACCTTGTATGGTTTTATTAACAAGGCATACTTTTATCTCTTATTAATTTTCTTAACCAATGGTGCAAAACTGTTTTTTTTCAGTTTTTATTTTTTTGTGCTATTGTCACTAAACCGATTACAATAATATTTTATGGATATGTAGGCATCTATAAAAGGCACCCAAATAAGTGACAAAAAATATATTATGCAATCTAAAAATATAAATCATGATGACGTCACACTGTTTCGGGACACGTTGTATAATCAAAAATATTTTCCTGAAATACACCCTAGAAAGCAACTGAAGTCTGCAAAATATCAAAATCCTAACTCAATTAGTAACTGAGCTATTGAAGACGGGAGGTGAAATGACGGACCCTGTATATAGATATTTTATGAACACTTATTATCAAAATTGACAGTTTCCAATTATTTTACTCACAGAGGCATCCTCTATGTATAATTAGAAATTTAACTCATAATTTTGCCTTATTCCTAAGAGAAGTTATAGACAGATTTCAGGCTACCTTTTAGAGGTCAAAATTTTAGAATAACATTTTTTTTCTTGAAAACTGGAAGAGATAAGTGTACATATGTTCGTACAAAATATGTTCCAATTTTAGCGAGGAATTCAAAAATATAATAATATATGAGGTGTTCCATTTAAAATTAGAAAATTGGTGCAACTTCCGGTGGAACCGGAAGTGATAGAAACTTGAAAATATTTCACATGAGGATAACTGATTAAACCGTGTGACGAGGATTTTTTTGAAATGTTTAATACAATGGCAACCCCGTAAACTTTTAACGAACGGTTTCGCGTAGACACCCTGTATACCGGGCTTTTTTCGTTTTTACACATGTGATTGGCAATGTATAACTGGTTGCCTGCATCTACCTGTAAGGAATTTCCTATGTGTAATTCTAAAAAAAAAAAAATCAACTCATTAACGGCGTCGGTGCAAGCAACCTGTCAATTTTGGCATGTTACACAGAGAGGTTATGTTTTTATTCAAGGCAATAATACATGACGGGGTCTTTGAAGATACGCAGAGTATTCGTAATGTATTGTGGATTTGTGCCATTACATGCAGTACGTATACGGCCTTTCAATTCATCTACGTTATGTATTTGTACGTCATTAAAAATTTTACTTTTCAGGTAACCCCAAAGAAAATAATCATTTGTTGACATATCAGCTGATCTTGATACATTACGAATACTCTCGTGTATTGTCTTGAATAAAAACCTAACCTCTCTGTGTAACATATGCCAAAATTGACCGGTTGATTGCACCGACGCCGTTAATGAGTTTTTTTTTTTTTTTTAGAATTACACATAGGAAATTCCTTACGGGTAGATGCAGGCAACCAGTTATACATTGTCAATCATATGTGTAAAAACGAAAAAAAAGCCCGATATATCGTTCTCCCTTCTACCAATTATGGTGTACGGTTTTTTTTATTTTGCTTTGTCTTGCTATTCCTGGATTGATCCCATGATGTATTTCTTCCATTCTTTTCTGTTCTTCACCGTTTTTTTTCGCCTCTGCTATTGTTTTCCCTTTCTTTTCAATAATTTCTTTCATTTCACTATCCCATGTTTTTATTGGTATACCTGTACTTTCCTTCTTTTGGGTTTTCGCCTGCCACACCTGTTTCACTTGTCTTTCCTCCTCCATCCTCTGTAAGTGTCCCCATCACTCTAATTTCTTTCTCTGTATAAATTCTTCTACCGTTTCTATTTCCAGCTGGTCTCTGATTTCTGTGTTCCTTATCCGGTCTCTTCTTGTCACTTCAATTATTCTCCTAAAGTACTTCATTTCCATGGCCTGGACTTTACTCTTTTCTCTTTTCGTTAGAACCCAAAACTCACACCCGAATATCAGCACCGGTCTGAATATTGACTTAAATATGGACAATTTTGTTTTTCTTGTTAGTCCCCTTTTATTTATGAATGCTCTTAGTTTAAAATATAGCTTCGTTATTTTTTTATTCTGCTATCAATTTCCTTCTTATTTCGACTTTCACTTTGTATTTCTACCCCTAGGTATTTGTATTGTTCTACTTGTTCTATTTTTGTATCATCTATTTTAATATCAATCTGTTCTTGCTTTCAAAATATCATCACTTTTGTCTTGTTTTTGTTCATTTGCATTCCATTTGTTTTTAGTGTTTCGTTCCATATATGTAGATTATTTTGTAGGTCTTCTCTATTTCTTCCTATTATTATTATGTCATCCGCGAATGCTCTTTCTGCTATTTCTACTCTTTTCAATTTGTTATGTCCGATCTTTACTGTTTTTACCTTTTCTCTGCATGTTCTAATTATTTCGTCTATAATTAAAATGAAAAATGTTGGACTCAGACCTCCACCTTGTCTTAATCCGTTGTTTATTGTGAACTCGCTGGATTGTTGATTTTTTTCAACTATTATATTCCGGTTGTTCTGGTATATGCTTCTTATTACTCTTATCATCTCATTATTCACATTTCTTTTCTTTAAAATCGACCATACTTTTTCACGAGGCACCCTGTCGAATCTTTCACCATATCTATGAATCCTATGTACATCTGTTTATTTTCATAGTTTGCCTTTTCCTGTATTTGTTTTATCATAAATATGTGGTCCTGTATACTTCTGCCTTCCCTGAATCCACTCTGTGATTCCATTGATGTTCTTTCTGTGCTTTGTTTCAATTTTTTATTTATTAGTTGTTCATATATTTTCATATTTGTAGTTATTATATTAATTCACCTGTAATTGTTACAGTCTTTTCTGTCGCCGTTCTTGTATATGGGTACTATCATTGCTGTGTGCCACTCGTTTGGCACACACTCTTCTTGCCATGCTTTGTAGTAGATTTTTAGTAGCATTGATTTCCCTTGTGTACCTAGTTTCTTAATCATTTCTGTTGTGATTCTATCCACTCCTGCTGCTTTTCCGTTTTTTGTTTTCTTATTACTTCTGACAAATCTTCCATACTTACCTCTTGCTCTTATTCATTTTCTGTATCTTGTTCTTGTTCGTCTGTATTTCTCACTTTTTCTTCCTCTTCCGTGTTGAGTAACTCCTGAAAGTATCGTTTACATCTCTCCATCCTTTCTATGTCATCTGTTATTCTTTCTCCTTTTTAGTTCATTATATGTGTCGTCTCGTTTGTCCCTTTTGTCCTATTCCTTTTGATTATGTTGTAGAACAGTTTTATGTTGTCTTTAATACTTTTCTCCATTTTGTCTCCAAATTTTCTCCAACTATGTTTTTTTCCTTCTATTACTAATTGTTTAACCTTTTTTCTGCTGTGCTTATATTTTTCATAGCTTTCTAAAGTTTTCTTTCCTAAATATTCTTTCCATGCTATCTTTTTGTTTTTATCTCCTCTTTTGTCTCATTCGTCCACCATCCCGTTTGTCTTTTCGTGTTTGTCATTTGGTAGCTTCCACATAATGTCTGTGCAGCTGTTAGTATTATATTCTTGAATGCCTCCCACATTCCATCTAAGTCATCTTCTTAGTATCTACTACCTCTTTTCTGTGTTCTCTTTTTTCGAGAATATAGTCTATAATTGACTTTTCGTTTCTAGCTCTTTCTTCTCTTGTATATTGGTGTATTCTTTTATGATTCAAATATCATATCATATATGCTTTTATTGTTAGGGTTTAATTATTTTAATATAATAATTATAATTTACCCCACGTTGAGGGTGCCAAATGCTACGTTAAAATGTGCTGTTATACTAAGTCTACTAACTGCGTAGATTTATTATTGGGTTGATAATAAGAATCATAAAATTGTTATTGTTAATTGTTACGCCGGGCATACACGATGCGGTATACCGGAGAGGTAAACCTGTGCAGGTCACCTGTACTGGCAAACCGGAGCGTGTGTATGGACAAGTTTCGGTATACCTGCACAGGCATACTGACCTGTACAGGCGACCGGAGAAGAACTAAAATTCGATTATTTCTGCCTGCAGGCGAGTGCAAACCGGAGCGTGTGTGGGAATCGGCAGGTTTCAGTTGAGGTTTCAATTATGTTTAGTTGTATCTTGTAAGTGATTCGAAGTGTTTTGCTACTGATTTTCGTTAAATTTTTTGTCAGTTGAAACAAAATGGCATTAACAAAAAAGCGTAATCAGGGTATTGAAGATTTCATTGATATATATATAAGTCAGAAACTTGCCTATGGCGTGTCAAGAGCAAGGAATATCACGATCGCTCGAAGAGGGACGCTGCGTATGATAAATTATGCTTTTCTCATAACTGTATTTTTCTTCTTTATAATAGGAAACACTAGTGAAAGCAATTCTCGGTACACTGTTTCGTTTATGCGTAAGTAATTAAGGTAATCCACGGGTTCTACTGTTAATTCTTGCAATAAATTAATATGTGTGTACTGGTTTCTTTTTAGCAACCATTTTTTGCACCACATTTTGCGTTTTTTCTTTTGATTTTGCTTGGACGTTGAAGTAGCAAGCAGGAAACCGAGGACCGCAATTGCGTCTTCTATAGCTGTTGACGCCATTATTGTCTTTGCCAACTGAGACCTGAACTGAAAGTCTAGTACGGTTAACCCTACTGTGTGTGTGCAAAGCACCTGTGCAGGTATACCTGCAGGTAAACCGATAGGTTTACCTCTCCGGTATACCGCAACGTGTATGGCCGGCTTTATGAATTTTATTATTTTATTTTTCTCTTTTCTCAGAGTCAAAAAGTGGGATCAAAATAAATTAGATTGCAGGCAAAGAATATTAATTTGAATTAAAATTTATTGTAATATTAAATATTTAGATAATTATTGATAACAAAACAAACAGTACACTAATTCAATATGAAACAAAATGAACCCTTGACAATAGTAAGCAAGTCCTATCACTAACTAACAAACTAACACTATCAATATTTAAAAACAATAGTTCCCTAAATTCCTAATTCGCACAATTAACTCCCTAATTGAGTAGTAAGTTTAGTGCATTCTACCTGGCATTCATATTCATATTCCTGGTGAATAGCGGCAACTCGTAGTGGTGATCGGCAATCCTGGTTGCAGATGTCGAATCAGTAAATTCGATTAAGTCGGCACCAATTCCCTCGATTCTAAGTCCTGCTGTTCTCGATTGATCCTCTTCTGTAGTTGACGTTCACGCTGAATCGTCTTTGGGGTTGAAGTTCTCGTTAAATCCTCTTGGACTCCTTTCAGCTGTTCCGTGTTGATAGTGATTCCCTAGTTCACGTCGAGTGTTTACAGATGCTAGAACGCAAATAATTACTGTCCCGAAATTGATTATATCCGCGTAAACAAAACGTAAATCAAACTGTTTTTGAATAACGCGTGACTGTAAATCACTATTGTTCGATGACATTTGTTTCTGTGCGACTGTTTTCTTTTTCTCTCCTGACCGACGTGGATGCTCCGGAATCTAAAGCGAATCTCATTGTTAAACGGTGTTCAGCCTTTTTAAAAATTGGGTTAAACAAGTGATTTTAGCTTGTTAAAATCCGCCTACGTTGATCCAAATACTCGTGTACATTGTCGAGTTGCTACCCGAATCCAATTTGTAACCACGGCAACGAATCAATAAATTAAAATTATGATTATAAATATCCATATACCGGTAAAATCATAATTATAATTGTGATTTTTATCTGATATTCGAGATTCTTGTATGGTTCTGCTTCAATGCGAATGTAGAACGTCTTTGTACGATGAGTTTGAATATTCCATTGAATTTTATATAATTTTATACTTATTACTGACTCATTACATATATTTTACGTTAATTGTGCCCTGAATTAATTATAATTCTAGCTATACAAATCCTATTTGAATACCTAAGTTATCCTATGAATATCTAAATATCCTAAAGCTAATACATTCAGTATTAGATCTATAAACAAAATCCTATCTAACGTATACTATAAAATAACAAATTAAATCTATTAAATAACATCACAATATATTATAAATATACATAAAAAATAAAATACGTAAATATTTTATAATATTTTGCTCGAAACTCGTTTGAAGATATCAAACTATTTATGGTACATTTTGGCAATTAAGGAAACTATTAAAATATAATAATAATATTAATAATAATATTTATTTATTATGTCTAGAACTATACAGCATACACAAGTCAAAGTAGGTGCATAGTTTGTAAAGTATGTTAGTGAAGAAATACATCACAGTTTTGACATCTGGGAACACTAAAATAGTAACATACAAAAACTGTTTTAACATAAAAACAGTAGATAAGTAGATCACAGTAGATAGTATAGAACCTCTCTGTGTAATATTTGTATAAATATTTTTTTTTACTTATATACAGGGTGGCCCACCAATCCTCGCTCGGACCATTGCTGCTATACTAATGAAAATTGAGGAAAAAACTGATTGGAAGTAATTTGATACTGCATGTGCTACTTTTTGAAATTATTTTCGAGTGCACCATAAATCCAGGACACAACATTTGGTCTCTTTTTTAAATGGACCACCCAGTATATTCTTTGATTATTAGAATCTGCTTCATGTGGGCGACACAAATCATTTTTATTTTTAGGGATCAGATGCAATGTTGCTAGGTTATTCACAATTTAATCAAATTTAACAAAAAATCATGGTAAAAATCTACAAAACCTTATTATAAGAGATCAATGAAAGAAACTCGGCATGCAAGTACCCAAGCAATGTGCCAAAACATACACAATATTTATAGTTACGTTGAATGCACAGGGTGTTCTGAAATATCGATCGAATTTTTGCTATTTTCAAATGGCTAAAACTTATTTTGGTAGATAGATTTTTGACTAGATTGATCGTTATTTAAAGTATTAATCTATTAATCTATTAAAAAGTATTAATAGATTACAGTCTACATGCTGCCATTGAATAGCCAATTAGATGAGCACTCAGCATATGAAGCTATATACAGGGTGTTCTATTTGAAAAAAATATGAGTTTGAGCTTTTTGAAAATAGTAAAATTGTATCGTTGCTGACGTGGCTCGTGCACAAATGTTCCCTCACAAAAAACAACCGTATTTTTATCTCTTGGGCAAAATGTACTATTAATCTTTGTTTTTATTTTAGACTATTATCTAACTTAATGTACAGTCATGCTCACATAAAACTAGTACAAGAAATTATGTTACAATAGCAATTGTATATAGCAATGTAATTTATTTTTGTACTAGATTTATGTGAGCATGATTGTATGTGAAATCGGCCTGTTATGTCGTTAACATTGTATATAGTTCAAGTAATTACACAAATTATTTATCAGTTACCGCTATATTTAAATTGAATTAAAATTATAATATATGAACTTAGAGAATTGATTATTAAGAATATTGTCGAATTGTCGATTGGAAATAATCCTGCGGCTGAAATCTGGCACATCTTACTCGAAGATTGTTGAGCTAATTCTTGAAGTTCCGATTTTAAAATGGTCTCATCTTTAGGTAGCATTTCTATAACCAAATAGCACGCATTTGGTACAGAACTTGCTTCTTCTGAACAGTCGTTACAACAATTATATACTCCAGCAGTTAACAGCTGAAAGCATATATGTAACTAATACGGCTGAATTCGGTTTAATAAATTAAATTTATTAGAGATTTCAGACTCCCTTTTGTTATTAACAAACACGGACATGATGTTTATTTTTATTATGAATATGATAATTTGTTTATGGTAATTATGTTGTTATTATATATTCCTGACGATTTTAATAAAGTGATGCAGCAATAATTAAATTTAAAGTTTCATCCATAAATAGATAATGGAGGTATATTTAACGTTGTTATATTATTATTTGGTACTTACTGGTAAAAACATATTTTTATTTTATTTTATTATTTATTTATTTCATTTCGTCTAGTTTCGGTTAGTATATGCCCATCTTCAGAGGCATGTATTAAATATTTATACATCAATAAATAAATTATAAAATAAAATAAAAATATTTTTTTAGCAGTAAGTAGGTACCACGCCGTTGCCGGTCCCAAGCCCGGATGAGAAAGGAGGAGGGGGAGGAGTATCAACCTCGTTAAAAAACCAGGGGTCAGCTGGCTCCGGATGATAGTACCCTGTAGGGCCCCTTGCCTAGGGTTACAGGTGAAAAACGGCCAACGGTCCCGAGAGCAGACGAAGATCCTAGATCTCAATGGTCAAGAGAGCGGAAGAACCACATCGGGATAGACGGAATCCCGCAGCCCAGTAAGGCAATCTGTCTAATGGAAGAAAACCATAAAAAATAAATTACCTGGCCCTCCTGGTTGGGGGTTGGGGCGAAGGGCCTGCAACCCATCACCCGGAAAAAATAATTCAACCGCAAAAACAAACAGACAACAGCCTCGGAAACTGAACGACAACGAAAATAGACGAACCAAGCAAAGGAAAAGGATAATGAATATGGGAACGTGGAACGTACAAGGTATACGTACGAAACAAGCCGAAGTAATAACGGAGATCAAGAAAATGGATATGGATATTGTAGTCCTCACAGAAACAAAGAAGAAAGGATTTGGAACTGAAGAAATAGACGAGTATATTCACCTTTTTAGTGGAGTACCGAAAGAAGATAGAGCTAAGAGAGGAGTATCCCTGTTAATTAAGAAGAAATACAAAAAACTTTTGACTAACTTTGAAGCAATCAATGAAAGGATCATCAAGGTGAATATCAATATACTAGGAAGACGACTAACCATCTTTGGAATTTATGCTCCCAATGAAGACGAAACAGTCCTACTAAAAGACCTATTTTTCGAAGAACTTCAAATGGCGCTAGATAACATAGGAGACAATAGAGAGATCATTCTGATGGGAGACTTTAATGCTCATATAGGGAGTAGAAGAGACGATAAAGTAATCGGACAATTCGGCGAAGTAAATATCAACAATAATGGGGATAGACTGACGGATTTCTGTGCACAGAATACATTGAAGATCGAAAATGGATTTTTTAAACACAGAGACATACATAAATACACGTGGATCCAGCACACTAGACAACTAAAATCTATTATTGATTATATCATTACCAGTCAAGACAAATCAATCAAGGTCAATGATGTAAGAGCATATAGAGGGCCGGAATGTGGGTCAGACCATTATCTAGTAAAGGGAGTATTCTATTTTCCATATTTTCCATATAAGTCTTCTAACCTACCACCAGAAAAAAAAGGAAAGGTGTCTAAGGAAGAACTAACAAAGCTAGACAGAAAAAGATACAACATCGCAAATTTTAAAGAGGAAAGCATCAGATATTTATACCAACAAAGGTTAGATCAAAAGCTAACACATAACGCATCTAACAATGTCGAGGAAATGTATGAACACATAAAGCTAGCTATACATGAAGCATCACATGAAGCTTTAGGGGCATTAGAAAAGAAGAAGCCCATCAACAGAAACATTTGGTGGAATGATGAGATCGAAGAAAAAGTTAAAAGCAAAAAACAGGCGTACCTCAAATGGCTCAATACTAAAACAGAAGCAGACAGACAAGTGTATACGGAGAAAAGAAATGCGGTTAGAAATCTAGTAAAAGAAGAAAAAACAAAGACATGGGACAACAAATGCCGCGAAATAGAAATGTACATCGGCGGCCGGAGATGTACAGAAGCATGGAGGTTTGTAAACAATATAAGAGCAGACAAGAAACAAATACCCCTGGAACAAATATCGGCAAAAAAGTGGGAGGAATATTACGGAAGACTGCTATCGGAAGACCGACATCAATTTATCGAAGAACAAATAAATATTATGGTGGATGGAGAGCCCATGGAAATTTCAATAGATATGGTAGAGAAGGCAATAAAAAACATGAAAAATGGAAAGGCGAGCGGACCAGGAGATGTGGCTGCGGAGATGTTAAAAAATGGTACAAAAAAACTTAATGAAATGATAACAAAATTACTAAACAAATGTATCAACGAAAATAAAGCCCCTGAAGAATGGAAAATGGGGTTCATGTCATCTATACTTAAGAAAGGAGATCCTCGCAAGTGCGAAAATTACAGAGGAATAACGGTAACATCAACTTTTAGCCGCCTATATGGAAGAGTACTTCGCGATCTTGTTGAAACGGAATATGCGGTAATTGAAGCAGAGGAACAAAGTGGTTTCAGGGCAGGCAGATCGTGCATGGACAATTTATTTTGCTTAAAACAGCTAATGGAAAAGAAAATTAGCACAGGAAGAGAGTTGCACCTACTTTTCATAGACCTAGCAAAAGCGTATGATAATGTGCCCATACAAGGACTATGGAAAGCTCTAGAAAACACTAATATAAGTACGAGAGTAATAAAAGCCATTAAAGAACTTTACCGAGATACCAAAATTAAAATGAAAATTGGAGAATCAATATCGAATGGAATCAGTACATCTAAAGGTTTGAAACAAGGATGCTGCCTATCACCGACACTATTTAAAATTTATATCGAGCACTCCTTGAGAACGTGGAAAAGGAAATGCAAAGGCATGGGAATTAACATAGGAGACAACAACATATACACTCTCCAATTTGCAGATGACCAAGTGCTCATGGCCCAAGATAAAGATGACCTTCAATATATGACCAGGAAAATTAAAGAAGAGTATGAAAAAGCAGGTCTATCTATGAACCTGAACAAAACTAAATACTTATGTATTGGAGGAGAATCCGAGGATTTGGAACTGGAGAATGGAGAAATAATATCAGCATGCAATAGTTACCAATACTTAGGGGTAAACATACAAAAAGATGGAAAGGATGAAAAGGAAATTAGGCAAAGAATCGGACAAGGTAGAAGAGGTATTAAGAGGCTAAATGGTATATGGTGGAGTAAAGAAATAACGAAAAAGAGAAAATATAACATATACAACACAGTTATACAAAGTATTGTACTCTACGGAGCAGAAGGATGGAGGTGGACCGAAGCTGACAAAAGAAGACTAGAGGCTCTGGAGATGGATGCCCTAAGAAGATCATGTAGAATATCGAGGTTGGATAGGGTACGCAATACAAGGATAAAGGAATTAATCGGCTTGAGAGAAAATATCGTACAGGAAGCAGGAAAACGGCAACTAATCTGGTACGGACACGTGAAAAGGATGGCAGATCATCGCTTGCCAAAAATTACGCTCGACTGGGTCCCTCCGGAAAGACGGAAACGAGGCAGGCCCAGGAAATCCTGGAATGACGGCATCCAGAAAGCTATGAGCGAAAGGAACCTACAAGATGACCAATGGCAGGATAGGTTAGGATGGAGGAAGAGTCTGGGGATCGGACAGCGTCGACAGACGTTCTAAAACCGAAATATATATATATATAAGTAGGTACCAAATAATAATTTAGCAAACATAATTATTTTGCATGTAAATAAAATCTTATGTACTATCTTTAACATAAAGTATGTAAAATATAAATGTATAATACTTACAAAATTAACAATACTATATACGGTGGTATTTATTATTAATCCGAATTCAAATGGATTGTCTTGAGCAGTTTCCAAACCATTTAACACATGATTTATCGTCAACAGAAGGGTAAAAATATTATTTATATAAAGCAATGCATGGTATATGCCAAATATTCCATTAAACTCATCGAAAACAATTGTTAATAGTTTGTAAATTCGTCTAATTCTAATCCCTGGTAATTCTAAATTATTTTTGTTCATAATTGTATGGATTGGATTATTAATAATTGAACTAGGTTTCTTTGAATTATTTACAAGAGTTTCTAGTAGTTTTTTAAACATCATAAACCTGTATTTAATTGCTAATCCATAATAGCGAAGCATCAAAATAAATATTAATATTGAGTATGTCTGCAAACCGTGCAGAAAATAAATTGCTAACATGACTGCTGGTGCACCTAGATAATATGAAACCCAAACATTATATAAATTAGAAATAGAAAAAATTATGTGTGCAAAAATTACTTCAACCATTACTTTATTCTTAAAATTCACTCCCATTTTTTTTAGATTTAGGTCATCAATAACTCGCAAACACTTCAGAAATTCAAACACACGGCGTCTCTTTATAATGGCGAGATCAATTATTGCAGTCATATTGAATACTGTTATTATTAACTCCCACGCCATATTTAGTATTTTTGATGTGGTATTGATGTGGTTATTTATATTTTGTGGTACTACATATTGAGTATAGTATATTATACCAAACGTAATAATATGGCATGCTAATATTAAAAGCGGATATATATGTCCATTTTTAAATTTATCCAAAGATGTATCAATATTCGGAAGGATGCCCATATATTTACATAGGGTATGTAATGGTTTTAATAATCGAATATCTGTTGCAAACGAAGCCGATTTTAAGAACATTTTACTTTGACAAGTGTTAAATTAAAATGGCAACTTGTTCAGTAGCCGTCTCTAAATTAATCAACTGCTATTCATGAATATAGCATTCGGGTATAATGAGATAAGAGTTTATTTGCTTTTATTATAATTGGCAACGTATCTTAAAATTTAAAATTAAATATTACTAATATCTTCTATTTAATTATAAGTACTTATTCTTATTATAATTTTTCATTAGCTAATATTGTTATTGTTTGTTTGGAGTATGTGTATTCTCTTATATCACGTTTACCAGTTTTCCGTAATTAGCTTTTAAATAATATATGTTGGATGTCAATGCTTCATTATACCTTATAAGATTAATATAGATCCAAAAAAATTACGTGCTTATGTTATCAATATGAACAATTGCGACGCTTACTTCCTGTCAAAACTGTCAACCCCCCCAAATAACTCTACTGGCGCGGGCCGCTAGCCGTTTAATCAGTGGAGACGGCGGGGTTCGGATGGTAAAGTATAAAATGGGCGCCACACAATTACCGCACCAGTAGAGGGTGATCACGCCTCCTGGTCCCAACTGTGAAGGATAAGGAGGCTTTACCTCAGACGCTGGTAAACAATGAAATAGAGAAAAACTATGGTTTGACAATTAACAACAGAAGATTTATTTAAAACTAAATGGTCATTTAACAATATTGTTGTAAACTTGTTCTTAAATCTGGCTATCAAAATGATTAATGGGAATGGAAATGTGCGATGACCCCTTGTGGTCTCAGACGTCCCGATGCCCTGCGGGGGCGGTTCGCGAAATGGAGGGTTTACCCGAAGAAAAAGGACGATGGTACCAACGCTTCCCTATTCCCCGCTATTTACGCAGTCTCCGTATTTCCGCTCACGCCTTACCTTTACCGCAGAGACCGTCAACGCCCTAAATACAATTGACAAATGGAATGATGTGACATATGAGTGATTACGTAGAATGATTTGGAGGCTCGGCGTTCCCACGGCGATCCACTCCGGGCGCCGCCACTGGCTTATACGTTCCGCGCGACGGTTGACGCACGGTTTTGCGATATTGGCCACTACTGTTGGCTACGTCACGCAGCGGCAAAACCTCCTCTTGTGGACACGACAGCGCCGTCAACTCGCCGTCCGTAATAAAAAACCGGGACCACTGGCCGTAATTTAGCCGTAGGTTAGCCGTAGGTTGCGTATACCGCCTCCCACTAGAACCCTATAAAACAATTTACCCAGTAAGAAACGTAGTACGTGAAGCGTGCGCGCGGGGCTTAACTTACCCTTGTGCAAGGGGTTTCCGACCACTAAAACTGCGACACCACTATATTCCCCCTTGGGAGAGAATCGTCCTCGACGGATCCTCCTAACGCAAACAGAATACTCCCGCTCTAATTGCAGATCGACCTTTGTCGATATATCTCTTCGCGTGCGCGTGTCTTGCTGCAGTTAAATTCACACCAAAAATGGCCGGTCCGTCTCGTCCGCTCGCGAAAACGCTGCCCAAAAATTCCGCCGCGAGCAGCGCCTCGGTCAGCAATGACCATAGGCGGCGCTCAAAGGAGGATAATGCAGAGGCGCGCGCTAACGTTGAAACTTCACGTTACAGTTCCCCCCCTTTCCCGGAAAGAAGGAACTACCTTACGAGTTCCTGCCTACTAACTACCCGAAACAAATAAGAAATAGAAGGAAGAAAGAAAGAAGAAATGAGGATGAGTAGAGGTCGGGCTTATTAGTCCCGTACCAACAGACGTAGGTCCCTCGCATGCCAAAGCCCTGCAGGCTGCCCTGCCTCGTTTTCCAGCTCATAGGTCCACTGGCCTGTTTTCTTCCGCACCTTGTACGGTCCTACAAACTTCGGGGCCAACTTTGCCGCAAACCCTTTTGAGGCATCCGACAGTACATAGTTTTTCTTCAGAACCTGCTGTCCCGTGAAGAACTCGTCTGGTCTCCGACGTAAGTTATAATATTTCTGGTTTCGCACGTCTGCTGTGCGCATGCGCTGCCGAACCTGGCTGTAAACCGCTTTCAACTTCTCATGCCGGATTAGAGGATCCTCTACGACCTCATCGGCACCAATCAGCTGGTCACCAATAATCGATTGCTTATCAAACACCGACCCAGACAATATTATTTCTCTACCAAAATTCATGAAATATGGACTGAACCCGGTCACCTCGTGTTTAGCACTGCGAATCGAACACGCTAAATGTGACAGCTTATCCGCCCAATGACGATGGTCCTCCTTTGCGAACATCGCCACCAGAGTCTTGATTACCCTGTTGGTCCTCTCTGTCGGATTTGCTTGGGGGTGGTAATGGGGATTGTATCTCACCCTCACATCATATTTCTCGAAAAGCTGTCGAAACTCTCGGCTCCTATATTGCGGTCCATTATCCACCAGAATGACCTCAGGGGCTCCGAAAAACAGAATCACTCTCTCCTCGATGATTTTCACTATGCCTGGGGCCGTGGCCTTGCGAAGCGGAAAGATCAAAGGCATCTTTGAAAATGTGTCTACTACCACCAATAAGTACGAATATCCACTAGTAGACCTCGGGAACGGCCCCATGAGATCGCTGCTAATGATCTGCCATGGGCGAGCTGCCTTTCGGTTCGGTACCAAATACCCAGCCGGTTTCTGTTGAGGCGGCTTATATCGAACACAAACTGGACATCGGCGAACATATTTGGCCACGTCTGCACGCATCTTGGGCCAATAGTATCTATCAGCCACTCTCCCAAACGTCTTATAGACACCCATGTGACCGGCCGTGGGCACATCGTGACATTCACGCAGTACTCGTCCGCGATCCTCCTTCGGCACAACCTCTCTCCACTCGTCCACTCCGGTTCCTAACCCAAAACGCTCTTTGACGTACCTAAAAAGTCTTCCTTCGCTGACCCTATACTGCGTAAACTTAAGAGGATGTCTCAGGACATCTTCTCTCCTTCTGGCATACCACTTATCTACTACTGGCCTAGCCTGTAATGCAGACACTTCGGTCAAACCATTAATTTCGGGTACAGCTCGTGATAAAAGATCCGGAACGATATGGTCCTTACCCTTCCGATGAACAATCTGAAAATCGTACTGCTGCATTCGGACTGACCATCTCGCCAAACGACCTGTGGGATCTTTCATATTCTGTAACCACACCAAACTATGGTGATCAGTAATGACCTTGAAGGACAATCCCTCGAGATAGGGGCGAAACTTTTCCACTGCCCAAATAACGGCCAAACACTCCCGCTCCGTCGCCGAATAGTTTCGCTCTGCCCTAATAAGAGACCTACTGATGTAGCTGACGACTCTCTCGCCATCGGGGTGTGTCTGCGTCAAAACCGCACCCAGCCCGTGGCCACTCGCGTCGGTCTGCACTGTAAATGGCAGAGTGAAATCAGGACAGGTGAGGATTGGGGCCTTGATAAGATGCTCCTTGATAGTACGAAACGACTCCTCGCACTCCTCAGACCAAATTACCTTGCAGCCCTTCTTCAACAGCGCAGTGATCGGAGCGATAATCGTAGAAAAGTTAGGTACAAATCGTCTATACCACGAAGCCATTCCTACCAATCTCCTTACCTCCGTGCTCGTCCTTGGTGGGGGGATGTTGACAATGGCTTCCACCTTGCCCGGATCCACATGAAGACCTCTTCGATTTACTATGTACCCCAGGTACTTTAATTCCGAACGACAAAAATGGCACTTGTCCTCACTCAGTGTCAGGCCAGCTGCACGGATTCTACGCAGTACCTCTTTAAGAACTGACATGTGCTTTGCGAATGAATCCGCTACCACGACGATGTCGTCCAGGTAGACGAAAACATTCGGCTCGAGATCGTAGCCTATCACGCTGTCAATAAGTCTCTGCCAGGTTGCTGGGGCGTTATGCAGCCCAAACGGCATCCTAGTGAACTGGTACAGTCCTCTCCCTGGAACTGCAAAAGCAGTGTACTGCTTTGATGATTGAGCCATGGGTATCTGCCAATACGCGCTTTTAATATCCAACGACGTCAGATACTTTACGCTGCGCAGTTTGTCTAAGGTGCTGGTGACGTAGGGTAGGGGGTAGCTATCCTTGACAGTCACCTGATTCAGCTTGCGGAAGTCGACACAGAACCTAAAGGTGCCATCCTTCTTCTTCACCAGCAAGATCGGAGATGACCACGGTGAGTTAGAACGCTCTACCACTCCCAAAGACAACATTTCTTGAAGCTCCTTGTCAATCTGCTCCTGCATCACCGGAGACACTGGATAGTTTCTAGACTTAATTGGGGATGATGTGGTGGAAATCGTGTGCTCCGCCAACGTCGCCCGACCCAACTGCCTCTGCTCTCCGCTAAAATGAGCTGAAATTACGCCTGACAAAATGGACTGCTCCCCCGAGCTCAATCCTAAATCCTCATCGATCACGTCCAGAACTGCCTGCTCTGCAAAGGTCCAAACACCACTACGCAAATTCGGGACTACTCCCATCTCCTTAAAAAAATCTATGCCTAAAATTAACCTATGCGAAACGCCGGGAATAACGAGCACTTCGAGTACTATTACGCGACCCAACACGCTAAAAGGAATCCTGCAACTGCCCAAACTCTCGCATCTCTCGCCGTTCGCCACCGTACAATCCACGGTGGAAGGCAACAATTCTAAACCTAACTGGGCCAGCTGCTTCCATCCAAGGGATCCTAGAACCGTGCGTGTTGCACCCGTGTCCAATAAACCTAACATATTTACACCATACACATCCACTTTCAAATAAGGTCGTTCATCACCTATCGCGCTATCCAAAATAAAATCAAGGCGAGCCCTCTCTCTGCTAAACGTACCCTCTGTGGTCTCCAATCTTGGGTGGGGCGTTAGACCTACACGCCCTACCGTCTGGCATTTCCCGAACACTGCGAACATGACGCTCTGGTTACGCCGCGCTGACCACAACCAAAACAACGTCTGCTCGACCGCTCGGTACAATCCCGCGCAATATGCCCTTCTCGTTGACAGTTGAAGCACATTACACCCAGCCGAGCTGGTGTCTTCGCAGGGGTTGAAAAACCACCCCGACTGTTCACGTCAACGTAAGCCAGATCGGGTTCTAAAGTCTCGTGTTTCTGTGGAGGCCTCTTGTACGCTTCGGTCATGGCTCGCGTATGTTCGATAGAGCGACCAATTTTCCGTAATTCGTCGATCGACTTCACGTCTACCAAGCACAATCGCTGGAGGTAAAATGGAGCTAGGTTCTTCGTAACCATCTTCAAACGAACCTCCTCAGTCAACTTGACCCCGAGGTCCTCTAACCTCGCGAAATAGACACTCATCACCGTAAGGAACGTACCAACTGTTTCCTTCGGCCCCTGGGTCCGACCCCTCGCCTCGTCAAATAGTCGATCTGCGAAATCCACCGGTTGAAATTCCTCGCGGAGTCTCGCCACCAAATCTTCCCAAGACACTAGGCTCCTACGGACGGCCGAATACCACAACAGCGCTTTACCCTTGAACAGATCCAACGCGGACGCGAATAGCTGAGGTTTCTTCACGTTACGGGCCACCTGCAGCTCCTCTACTTTAGCTACAAAAGTGCAGACGGACATGTCCGACGCTTCCCCAGAATACTTTAGGTTCCACTGCGAGACGGGGACTGATTTGATCGGTGTACGCGACGGTGTACTCGAGACCACGGGTAGAGGGTCATCGTCACTGGACGAATCACTAGCGCACCCGCTAGGCGCTAGTGGGCTCGAGGCAATCAGCGACAAATTTAATGGTGGAATAGAAGGCTGACTCACCCTTTTAACTCTGTCCTCCAGGTCCGATTGTAACGATTGTAGGGTCACCAACATCTGCGATCGACTTGTCTTCTCCTCCTCCGTCGTAGGTGTAGACCTATCTATTCTAGCGGCGAGATGAGCCAATGTGCTCAGAATGTTCGAATAGCCGCTGCTATTTGCCACACCGGTGAAGGTGCTAATGGTATTCGTCAATGAGTCACATCCCAGTGTCACTGCATCAAGGTCTTCTTTATATGGGAAAGGATACTTGGGGTAATGCAAACTCGCACCCCCGCGCTCTACTCTAAGGACGTTGCTAAGGGTTTTTCGCATCTCATCTACTAAGCCTTCGGGATATCCACGATATTTAAGCTCATATGCGAGCTCAGCCTTAGAAAGGGACTTGACCTTCATGGTCCCGCCAATATTAGCCATGATTACTATGGGGTGAGTGGAAAGAAAAGACAAATAAATAGAAAATAGCCAAAATACTTATACCCAACTAAACCTAACCTAACTAAAAATTCGACACGGGTTGGCTTTACTTGCAAACGCTTCTCGTACTCTATACAAAAAAGACATTGACCTCCCAGGTCACCAAACAGCGTCAACTACGCTACCAACAATGATAAGTACTCCGATTGCAAAGTAAAGTTCCCTAAAAATTCATCCAAAAAAAATCGCGGAAACTAAGTAGCGCACCGTGGTTACTAAAGCCGCTGCTACGCCGTACCCGAGTTTCAGCGAGTTAAAAAAATCACAATTGAAAAAAGAAAATTACAAAGTTTTTTTTTTTTTTTTTTTTTTTTTTTTTTTTTTACTAAACGAGTGCCGTAGATCAAGAACAAACTTGCACCAAGACCAAAATACAATCGGGCCCCACGTTGGGCGCCAAAAATGCGACGCTTACTTCCTGTCAAAACTGTCAACCCCCCCAAATAACTCTACTGGCGCGGGCCGCTAGCCGTTTAATCAGTGGAGACGGCGGGGTTCGGATGGTAAAGTATAAAATGGGCGCCACACAATTACCGCACCAGTAGAGGGTGATCACGCCTCCTGGTCCCAACTGTGAAGGATAAGGAGGCTTTACCTCAGACGCTGGTAAACAATGAAATAGAGAAAAACTATGGTTTGACAATTAACAACAGAAGATTTATTTAAAACTAAATGGTCATTTAACAATATTGTTGTAAACTTGTTCTTAAATCTGGCTATCAAAATGATTAATGGGAATGGAAATGTGCGATGACCCCTTGTGGTCTCAGACGTCCCGATGCCCTGCGGGGGCGGTTCGCGAAATGGAGGGTTTACCCGAAGAAAAAGGACGATGGTACCAACGCTTCCCTATTCCCCGCTATTTACGCAGTCTCCGTATTTCCGCTCACGCCTTACCTTTACCGCAGAGACCGTCAACGCCCTAAATACAATTGACAAATGGAATGATGTGACATATGAGTGATTACGTAGAATGATTTGGAGGCTCGGCGTTCCCACGGCGATCCACTCCGGGCGCCGCCACTGGCTTATACGTTCCGCGCGACGGTTGACGCACGGTTTTGCGATATTGGCCACTACTGTTGGCTACGTCACGCAGCGGCAAAACCTCCTCTTGTGGACACGACAGCGCCGTCAACTCGCCGTCCGTAATAAAAAACCGGGACCACTGGCCGTAATTTAGCCGTAGGTTAGCCGTAGGTTGCGTATACCGCCTCCCACTAGAACCCTATAAAACAATTTACCCAGTAAGAAACGTAGTACGTGAAGCGTGCGCGCGGGGCTTAACTTACCCTTGTGCAAGGGGTTTCCGACCACTAAAACTGCGACACCACTATATTCCCCCTTGGGAGAGAATCGTCCTCGACGGATCCTCCTAACGCAAACAGAATACTCCCGCTCTAATTGCAGATCGACCTTTGTCGATATATCTCTTCGCGTGCGCGTGTCTTGCTGCAGTTAAATTCACACCAAAAATGGCCGGTCCGTCTCGTCCGCTCGCGAAAACGCTGCCCAAAAATTCCGCCGCGAGCAGCGCCTCGGTCAGCAATGACCATAGGCGGCGCTCAAAGGAGGATAATGCAGAGGCGCGCGCTAACGTTGAAACTTCACGTTACACAATGTGAATCATGAATAAGTCTGAGGGGCACTTTCAATTTATGTCTAAAAATACATAATTTTATACAATGTTTAAGTGTTGCAGATCGTGTTTAGTGAGCTAAGCTATAAGAACATAACAAGGTCCATGAAGCAAACAAAAAATGCACTCAGTAATCGTATGAATTAAGTAATTACAAAATACTCAAAAATCTCAATTCAAGTATTTTTATATCTCTTATACCCTTCTGTTTAAAGAAGAAAGAAAACAATAAAAAATATAAGTATTTTTAGCTCTAATGTGCAGTTTGCTTATGGGAGACATTTTATTAATTTTTTTCTTTTTATATGAGTTTTGGCATTTTATTCAGTATAATCAATAATGTTAAAATTTCCAAAAAAAATTCGCATCCATTACGTAGAATTTTGAAAATTTTAAAGTCGGTTTTTAATGATAGTGCAGGGCTTTTATTTACCAATCAAAAAACATGAAAATTTATCGGTATTCGCGTTAAGATTATAAATGCAAATTTAACATTTTTGCTTTATTACTTTTTTCAAAAATATGTTAATTTTGTTTATCATGGCATTTTTTTGTTGATACGTCCATGTTTTAATTTTGTATCTTGCACAATTACTGACTGATATTCATTATCTATACAACACAGGTTTTTTAAAAAATCTATTACTTTTCTTCCTCTAATTATATTTAAATCAATAACAACTGCTATGTTGCTCATAGTGATTATAACTTCAAAAGCAATATTCAATACTGTACTAGTATCTATATTTATATTTCGAGTCGCAGTTCCATACATCGAAATACTGAATCCAGAAATACTCCCCATTATAATTATGGGAAGGTAATATAATCCATTGATATATATATATATATATATATATATATATATATATATATATATATATATATATATATATATATATATATTAATTTCGTGGTACTCGTTTACAACAGTGGAACTATGATAAAAGAATTACTACTGTTTTTTACAAAAGAAAATTATTCTCAAAAGGGTTATGTACATTCATGAAGATTACAAAAAAGTATAAAACCTCTTATTTGAACTGTTATAGACCTAATATATTTAGAATATGGTATTGTTTTCCATAGTTGTTAGAAAACTTATGTATTTCTTTAATATTTTGTTTTTTTTTTTGGGGGATTAGGTAGGTCAGTTGTCCAAAAAACAAAGTACAAAAGAAAAAAATATATAAACCTTTCTCACATTAAGTCAACTAAACACTCAAATAATGAACATTTGTTCGAAGGACAACATACAAACTGTTTGTTGTATCATTGCCCTCAGCTTAAAATATCATGAACATATTGTCTATATTACCTTTTAAAACTTACTACAATTTTTGTTTACACTAAATACGAAATAATATGTTTTACCTTACCAATATTTATAACCATGACTGTTTCAACCCTTGTGTTGATGCATTTTTTACCCCTTCCACTATTCCAGTCCTCGCAAGTTTGAAAAAGGTGCACTGTTAAGCACCGAAACGTCACTATATAATATTATTTTTAAATTGATCAAATTTTCTGCTTTTTATATACTATCATTAAAATATACATAATATGTACCTAGTACATTAAACTTAACCAGGAAATTGTTTCAAACTCACCTGACCTACCTAATCCCCCCAAAACAAAAACAAAATATTAAAGAAAAACATAAGTTTTCTAACAACTATGGAAAACAACACCATATTATATATATATATATATATATATATATATATATATATATATATCGTTCTCCCTTCTACCAATTATGGTGTAGGGTTTTTTTATTTTGCTTTGTCTTGCTATTCCTGGCTTGGTCCCATGATGTATTTCTTCCATTATTTTCTGTTCTTCACCGTTTTTTTCGCCTCTGCTATTGTTTTCCCTTTCTTTTCAATAATTTCTTTCATTTCACTATCCCATGTATTTATTGGTCTACCTGTACTTTCCTTCTTTTGGGTTTTCGCCCGCCACACCTGTTTCACTTGTCTTTCCTCCTGCATCCTCTGTAGGTGTCCCCATCACTCTAATTTCTTTCTCTGTATAAATTCTTCTACCGTTTCTATTTCCAGCTGGTCTCTGATTTCTGTGTTCCTTATCCGGTCCCTTCTTGTCATTCCGATTATTCTCCTAAGGTACTTCATTTCCATTGCCTGGACTTTGCTCTTTTCTCTTTTCCTTAGAACTCAAGACTCACACCCCAATGTCAGCATCGGTCTGTATATTGACTTAAATATGGACAGTTTTGTTTTTCTTGTTAGTCCCCTTTTATTTATGAATGCTCTTAGTGTAAAATATAGCTTCGTTGTTTTTTTATTCTGCTTTCAAATTCCTTCTTATTTCGACTTTCACTTTGTATTTCTACCCCTATGTATTTGTATTGTTCTACTTGTTCTATTTTTGTATCATCTATTTTAATATCAATCTGTTCTTGCTTTCAAAATATCATCACTTTTGTCTTGTTTTTGTTCATTTGCATTCCATTTGTTTTTAGTGTTTCGTTCCATATATGTAGATTATTTTGTAGGTCTTCTCTATTTCTTCCTATTATTATTATGTCATCCGCGAATGCTCTTTCTGCTATTTCTACTCTTTTCAATTTGTTATGTCCGATCTTTACTGTTTTTACCTTTTCTCTACATGTTTTAATTATTTCGTCTATAATTAAAATGAAAAGTGTTGGACTCAGACCTCCACCTTGTCTTAATCCGTTGTTTGTTGTGAACTCGATGGATTGTTGATTTATTACCACTATTATATTCCGGTTGTTCTGGTATATGCTTCTTATTACTCTTATCATCTCATTATTCACATTTCTTTTCTTTAAAATCGACCATGCTTTTTCACGAGGCACTCTGTCGAACGCCTTCACTACATCTATGAATCCTATGTACATCTGTTTATTTTCATAGTTTGCCTTTTCCTGTATTTGTTTTATCATAAATATGTGGTCCTGCATACTTCTGCCTTCCCTGAATCCACTCTGTGATTCCATTAATGTTCTTTCTGTGCTTTGTTTTATTATTTTATTTATTAGTTGTTCATATATTTTCATATTTGTAGTTATTATATTAATTCCCCTGTAATTGTTACAGTTTTTTCTGTCGCCGTTCTTGTATATGGGTACTATCATTGCTGTCTGCCACTCCTTTGGCACACACTCTTCTTGCCATGTTTTGTTGTAGATTTTTAGTAGCATTGATTTCCCTTGCGTACCTAGTTTCTTGATCATTTCTGTTGTGATTCTATCCACTCCTACTGCTTTTCCGTTTTTTTGTTTTCTTATTACTTCTGACAAATCTTCCATACTTATCTCTTGCTCTTCTTCATTTTTTGTATCTTGTTCTTGTTCGTTTGTATTTCTCACTTTTTCTTCCTCTTCCGTGTTGAATAACTCCTGAAAGTATCGTTTACATCTCTCCATCCTTTCTATGTCATCTGTTATTCTTTCTCCTTTTTTGTTCATTATATGTCTCGTCTCGTTTGTCCCTTTTGTCCTATTCCTTTTGATTATGTTGTAGAACAGTTTTATGTTGTCTTTAATACTTTTCTCCATTTTGTCTCCAAATTCTCTCCAACTATGTTTTTTTCCTTCTTTTACTAATTGTTTAACCTTTTTTCTGCTGTGCTTATATTTTTCATAGCTTTCTAAAGTTTTCTTTCCCAGATATTCTTTCCAAGCTATCTTTTTGTTTTTTATCTCCTCTTTTGTCTCATTCGTCCACCATCCCGTTTGTCTTTTCGTGTTTGTCATTTGGTAGCTTCCACATGCTGTCTGTGCAGCTGTTAGTATTATATTCTTGAATGCCTCCCTCATTCCATCTAAGTCATCTTTCCTGTATGTATTTTGTTTGAGTACTATTTCATTCTCCACCAGATCCTTGTATTCGTTGCTTACGTGTTCTTCTTGTAATCTGTGAGCCTTGATCTTTTTCACTTCGATTTTCTTCATTTTGTTATCATCACTTTTTATTATTGGTTCTTTTATTGTTGCTACCACTAGGTAGTGGTCACTTCCAATTTCTGGCCCTCTCCTTACTTTAGTATGTACTACCTCTTTTCTGTGTTCTCTTTTTTCGAGAATATAGTCTATAATTGACTTTTCGTTACTAGCTCTTTCTTCCCTTGTATATTGGTGTATTCTTTTATAATTAAAATATATATATATATATATATATATATATATATATATACAGGGTGTCTACGCTAAACCGTTCGTTAAAAGTTTACGGGGTTGCCATTGTACTAAAAATCTCAAAAAATCCTCGTCACACGGTTAAATCAGTTATCCTCATGTGAAATATTTTCAAGTTTCTATCCCTTC
The DNA here is from genome assembly GCA_951805005.1 of Othius punctulatus. Classification (NCBI taxonomy): domain Eukaryota; kingdom Metazoa; phylum Arthropoda; class Insecta; order Coleoptera; family Staphylinidae; genus Othius; species Othius punctulatus. The sequence continues at coordinate 72,934,747 of OX638143.1, read as the reverse complement.
CGGTTCTACCGGAAGTAGCACCAACTTTCTTATTTTAAATAGAACACCCCATATATTATTATATTTTTGAATTCCACGCTTAAATTGGAATATATTTTGTAAGAACATATGTACACTTATCTCTTCTATTTTTCAAGAAAATAATGTTTTTCTAATATCTTGACCTCTAAAAGGTAGCCTGAAATCTGTCTATAACTTCTCTTAGGAATGAGATAAAATTATGAGTTAAATTTCTAATTATACATAGAAGATGCCTCTATGAGTAAAATAATTGGAAACTGTTAATTTTATATAGAGGCACCCTCTAGGTACAATTAGAAATATAACTCATAATTTTATCTTATTCCTAAGAGAAGTTATAGACATATTTCAGGCTAGGCCTTTTAGAGGTCAACATTTTAGAAGAAAAAAAAAATCTTGAAAACTAGAAGAGAATAGTGTACATACGTTCTTACAAAATATGTTCCAATTTAAGCGAGGAATTCAAAAATATAATAATATATGGGGTGTTCCCTATCTTCTTTCCTTCATCAGCGGCAAATGTGAATAACTTTTATTGAATACTCTACATGTTAGAGCAACAATTATATCGCAGTTGCCATTTATAAAGAATAAATTTATAATTTGTTGGTTTGTGTATTGATTCATTTTATTGATTTTGATTTCTGTAATACTTTATTCTAAATGGTTTTATTATTTGACAGTTTGCATTACAATAACGACAAAACAAAAGCATAACACATGCCTACTAAAGTGCACTTATGACATGCGAAATTATACCCTGCAGAAACGCGACGAAAAAGTAATCCTCGAAATAATTCAAAAAATACTAGTTTTAGGAGTATAGTTGTATCATACTTTTTTGTAGTAAATTTTTCTCCCAATCGTACTATGTAATAAAAAATGGGTCATTACATTTAAAAAAAAAATGAATTACGTGATATTTAAGAGGGCACTTAGATATTGACATTTTATGAACACTTATGATCAAAATTGACAGTTTCCAATTATTTTACTAATAGAGGCATCCTATAGGTACAATTAGAAATAAAACTCATAATTTTATCTTATTCCTAAGAGAAGTTATGGACAGATTTCAGGCTACCTTTTAGAGGTCAAAATTTTAGAAAAACATTTTTTTCTTGAAAACTGGAAGAGATAAGTGTACATACGTTCTTACAAAATATGTTCCAATTTAAGAGAGGAATTCAAAAATTAAATAATATATGGGGTGTTCTATTTAAAATAAGAAAGTTGATGCTACTTCCGGTGGAACCGGAAGTGATAGAAAGTTGGCAATATTTCTAAACTTTTAACGAACGGTTTAGCGTAGACACCCTGTTTATATATATATATATAAATATATATATATATATATATATATATATATATATATATATATATATATATATATATATATATATATTGCTATGTTATTGTTAGGGTTTAATTATTTTAACACAATAATTATAATTTACCGCACGTTGAGGGTGCCAAATGCTACGTTAAAATGTGCTGTTATACTAATAAGTCTATTAACTGCGTAGTTTTATTATTGAGTTGATAATTAAAAATCATAATCATATTGTTATTGTTAATTGTTATGAATTTTATTATTTTGTTTTTCTCTTTTCTCAGAGTCAAAAAGTGGGATCAAAATAAATTAGATGGCAGGCAAAGAATGTTAATTTAAATTAGTATTTATTATAATATTAAATATTTAGATAATTGATAACAAAACAAACACTACACTAATTCAACATGAAACAAAATGAACGCTTGACAATAGAAAGCAAGTCCTATCACTAATTGACAAACTAACATTATCAATATTTAATAACAATAATTCCCTAAATTCCTAATTCGCACAATTAACTACCTAATTGAGTAGTAATTTTAGTAAATTCTACCTGGCATTCATATTCATATTCCTGGTGAATAGCGGCAACTCGCAGTGGTGATCGGTAATCCTTGTTGCAGATGTCGAATCAGTAAATTCGATTAAGTCGGCACCAATTCCCTCGATTCAAAGTCCTGCTGTCCTCGGTTGATTTTCTTCTATAGTTGACGTTCTCGCTGAATCGTCTTTGCGGTTGAAGTTCTATTTTAATTCTCTTGGACTCCTTTCAGCTGTTCCGTGTTGATAATGATTCCCTAGTTCACGTCGAGTGTTTGCAGATGCTCGAATGCAAATAATGACTGTCGCGAAATTGAAGTTTGAATTTTCCATTAAATTTTATACATATTACTGACTCATTACAATTATTTTACGTTAATTGTGCCCTGAATTAATTATAATTCTAGCTATACAAATCCTATTTGAATACCTAAGTTATCCTATGAATATCTAAATATCCTAAATCTAAAACATTCAATATTAGATCTATAAACAAAATCCTATCTAACGTATACTATAAAATAACAAATTAAATCTATTAAATAACATCACAATATATTGTAAATATACATAAAAAATAAAATACATAAATATTTTATAATATTTTGCTTGAAACTCGCTTGAAGATATTAATATTTATGGTATATTACTATTTATGGTACATTTTGGCAATTAAGGAAACTATTAAAATATAATAATAATATTAATAATAATATGTATTTATTGTGTTTAGAACTATACAGCATACACAAGTCAAAGTGGTATATAGTTTGTAAAGTATGTTAGTGAAGAAATATATCACAGTTTTGACATCTGGAAACACTCATATAGTAACATACGAAAACTGTTTTAACATAAAAAACAGTAGATAAGTAGATCACAGTAGATAGTATAGAACCTCTCTGTGTAATATTCGTGTAAATAATTCCTTTTTCTACTTATATACAGGGTGGCCCACCTATCCTCGCTCGGACCATTGCTGCTATACTAATGAACATTGAGGAAAAAACTGATTGGAAGTAATTTGATACTTCATCTGCTACTTTTTGAAAATAATTTCGAGTGCCCAACAAATCCGGGACACAACATTCGGTCTCTTTTTCAAATGGATTACCTTGTATATTCTTTGATTATTAGAATCTGCTTCATGTGGGCGTCACGAATAATTTTTATTTTTAAAGATCAGATGCAATATTGCCAAGTTATTCACGTTTTAATCAAATTTTACGAAAAATCATGGAAAAATTCAACAAAACCTTATTAAAAGAGATCAATGAAAGAAACTCGGCATGCAAGTACCCAAGCAATGTGCCAAAAACATGCACAATATTTGGAGTCACGTGGAATGCACATTATGTTCTGAAATATCCATCGGATTTTTGCTATTTTCAAATGGCTAAAACCTATTTTGCTAGATAGATTTTTGACTAGATTGATCGTTATTTAAAGTATTAATCTATTAAAAAGTATTAATAGATTACAGTCTACATGCTACCATTAAATAGCCCATTAGATGAGCACTCAGCATATAAAGCTATATACAGGGTGTTCCATTTGAAAAAAAAAATGAGTTTGAGTTATTTGAAAATAGCTAAATTGTATCGTTGCTGATGCTGCTCGTGCACAAACGTTCCCTCACGAATAAAACAGTATTTTCATATCTAGGGCAAAATTGCTTTAAACAAACAAACCTTTGTTTTAATTTTAGACTATTATCTAATTTAATGTACATTCATGCTCACATAAAACTAGTGCAGGAAATTATGTTACAATAGCAATTGTATATAGCAATGTCATTTATTTTTGTACTAGATTTATGTGAGCATGACTGTATATGAAATAGGCCTGTTATGTCGTTAACATTGTATATAGTTCAAGTAATTACACAAATTATTTATCAGTTACCGCTATATTTAAATTGAATTAAAATTATAATATACGAACTTAGAGAATTGATTATTAAGAATATTGTCGAGTTGTCGATTGGAAATAATCCTGCGGCTGAAATCTGGCACATCTTACTCGAAGATTGTTGAGCTAATTCTTGAAGTTCCGATTTTAAAATGCTCTCATCTTTAGGCAGCATTTCTATAACCAAATAGCACGCATATGGTACAGAGCTTGCTTCTTCTGAACAGTCGTTACAACAATTATATACTCCAGCAGTTAACAGCTGAAAGCATATATGTAACTAATACAGCTGAATTCGGCTTAAATAAATTTAATTTATTAGAGATTTCAGATCCCCTTTTGATATTAATAAATACAGACATGATTTTTGCTTTTTTATGATTATGATAATTTGGTTATGGTAATTATGTTGTTATTATATATTCCTAACGATTTTAATAAGGTGATGCAAATATATTTAAGTTTAAGGTTTTATCCATAAATGATTTTTGCTTTTTTGTAAATATTAAAATTTGTCTATGGTAATTATGTTGTTATTATTTATTCCCAACGATATTTTAATAAAGTGATGCAAAAATAATTAAGTTTAAGGTTTCATCCATAAATAGTTAATGGAGTTATGTATTTGAGGTTATTATATTATTATTTGGTACTTACTAGTAAAAAAATATTTATATTTTATTTCATTATTTATTTATTTAATTTCGCTAGTTTCGGTTAGTATATGCCCATCTTCAGAGGCATGTATTTAAAGTTTATACATCAATAAATAAATAATAAAATAAAAATAAAATATCTGTTTACCACTAAGCAGGTACCAAATAATAATATATGAAAAATAATTATTTTGCATCTAAATAAAATCTTATGTACTATCTTTAACATAAAGTATGTAAAATATAAATGCATAATACTTACAAAATTAACAATACTATATGCGGTGGAATTTATTATTAATCCAAATTCAAATGGATTGTCTTGAACAGTTTCCAATCCATTTAACAGATAATTTATCGTATACAGAAGGGTACAAATATTATATATATAAAGCAATGCATGGTATATGCCAAATATTTCATTAAACTCATCGAAAACAATTGTTAATAGTTTATAAATTCGTCTAATTCTATTCAGTGGTAATTCTGACTTATTTTTGTTCATAATTGTATGAATTGGATTATTGATAATTCTACTAGGTTTCTTTGAATTATTTACAAGAGTTTCTAGTAGTTTTTTAAACATCATGAACCTGTATTTAATTGCTAATCCATAATAGCGAAGCATCAAAATAAATATTAATATTGAGTATATCTGCAAACAGTGCAGAAAATAAATTGCTAACATGACTGCTGGTGCACCTAGATAATATTTAACGTAAACATTATATAAATTAGAAATCGTAAAAATTATGTGTGCAAAAATTACTTCAACCATTAGTTTATTCTTAAAATTCACTCCCAAATTTATTAGATTAAGGTCATCAACAACTCGCAAACATTTCAGAAATACAAACATACGGCGTCTCTTTATAATGGCGAGATCAATTATTGCAGTCATATTGAATATTGTTATTATTAACTGCCACGAAATATCTAGTATTTTTGATGTATTTGGTACTACAGATCGATAATAGTATATTAAACCAATCGAAATAATGTGAAATGCTAAAATTAAGAGCTGATATATATATCCATCTTTAAATTTATCCAAAGATGGGTCAATGTTCGGAAGAATGCCAATATATTTACATAGAGTATGTAATAGTTTTAATAATCGAATATCTGTTGCAAACGATTTTAAGAACATCTTACTTTGACAAGTGTTAAATTAAAATGGCAACTTGTTCAGTAGCCGTCTCTAAATTAATCAACTGCTATTCATGAATATAACATTCGGGTATAATGATATAAGAGTTTATTTGTTTTTATTATAATTGGCAGAGTATCTTTAAATTTAGATAAACTGTTTCTAATATCTTTTATTTAATTAAAAGTACTTATTCTTATTATAATTTTTCATTAGCTAATATTATTATTGTTTGTTTGGAGCTTATGTATTCTCTTATATCATGTTTACCAGTTTTCTGTAATTAGCTTTTAAATAATATATGTTGGATGTCAAGGCTTCATTATACCTTATAAAATTAATATAGATCCAAAAAAATTACGTGCTTATGTTATCAATATGAACAATGTGAATCATGAATAAGTCTGAGGGGCACTTTCAATTTATGTCTAAAAATACATAATTTTATACAATGTTTAAGTGTTGCAGATCGTGTTTAGTGAGCTAAGCTATAAGAACATAACAAGGTCCATGAAGCAAACAAAAAATGCACTCAGTAATCGTATGAATTAAGTAATTACAAAATACTCAAAAATCTCAATTCAAGTATTTTTATATCTCTTATACCCTTCTGTTTAAAGAAGAAAGAAAACAATAAAAAATATAAGTATTTTTAGCTCTAATGTGCAGTTTGCTTATGGGAGACATTTTATTAATTTTTTTCTTTTTATATGAGTTTTGGCATTTTATTCAGTATAATCAATAATGTTAAAATTTCCAAAAAAAATTCGCATCCATTACGTAGAATTTTGAAAATTTTAAAGTCGGTTTTTAATGATAGTGCAGGGCTTTTATTTACCAAACAAAAAACATGAAAATTTATCGGTATTCGCGTTAAGATTATAAATGCAAATTTAACATTTTTGCTTTATTACTTTTTTCAAAAATATGTAAATTTTGTTTATCATGGCATTTTTTTGTTGATACGTCCATGTTTTAATTTTGTATCTTGCACAATTACTGACTGATATTCATTATCTATACAACACAGGTTTTTTAAAAAATCTATTACTTTTCTTCCTCTAATTATATTTAAATCAATAACAACTGCTATATTGCTAATAGTGATTATAACTTCAAAAGCAATATTCAATACTCTACTAGTATCTATATTTATATTTCGAGTCGCAGTTCCATTCATCGAAATACTGAATCCAGCAATACTCCCCATTATAATTTTGGAAGGGTAATATAATCCATTGATATACAGGGTGGTCACTTTTACGACGCCCACCAATAGGATCTATTAAACGAAAATATAGAATATTAGAAAATATAGAAAATATATATATATATATCAGGAAAATATTTTTGATTATACAAGGTGTCCCAAAAAAGTGTGACGTCATCATGATGTATATTTTTAAATTACATGGTATATTTTTTGTCACTTATTTGGGTGCCCATTATAGATGCCTACATACCTATGAAATTTTATTAAAATCGGTTCAGTGATTTTAGCACAAAAAAATAAAAACTGAAAAAAATCAGTTTTGCACCATTGGTTAAGAAAATTAATAAGAGATAAAAGTATGCCTTGTTAATAAAACCATAGAAGGTACTCATTAAATAAGATCTGATAGTTGCGTTAACCAAGTTTTTTTGATATGCATTATACAGAGTGTTCAAAATTTAGTGTCAAACTTTTCAAACTTTAAAGCACTTTATTTTCCTTATTTTAAATTGGTGCCCCTGTATATTTTTATGTCATTCCATGTGGAATTGAAAGACAAACATTTTTCCTAATTACAACTTTGTCGCAATTCCTAACACATTGAAAGTTATGTGCAGAAAACTCGATTTATCAACTATTCCAATAGCCATTTTAATGAATAAAATTTGAAGGTGACTTTGTAAAACAATTTATTGACATAACATGTTTTGTAGTTACAATTAATATCTCGAAAGTATTAAAGGTTTCACAGATCTTCGTCTATACCTATTACACATCGTAAAAGTATTAAGTTTTGTATAAAAAATAGTTTTAGTAATAAAATTTCATAAAAACATAACATAACTGTGCATTTCTAAAATTAACTAATTGCTAGAACTTATGTTCTATATGTCTTCCGCCCTCTTGAAGACACAAACGAAGACGAGTATGAAATGACATTGCCACTCTTCGTAACAGGTTGAATGTAATATTTTGAAATGCGAATATGAAAGTCATATCCACATTTGTCAATATAGGTCATAATATTTGTCATATTATTAATATCATATTTTCCATGACAAAAAGCAATTTTGCTATCTTGGGTATAAAAACCTTAGCTGAAAAAGTTTTAAATTTTTATATTACTACAGTCAACAATGGCTCTTGTCACTTTATTAAACTTTAATGTCAATAAATTGTTTTTCCAACCCACCTTCGATTTTGATTAATTAAAATGGCCATTGGAATTGTTGATAAAACGAGTTTTCTGCAAATATCTTTGAATGTGTTGGGAATTAAGATAGGGTTGTAATTAGGAAAAATGTTTGTCTTTTAATTCCGCAAGGAATTACATAAAAATATACTGGGGTTCCAATTTAAAATAAGAAAAATAAAGTGCTTTAAATTTTGAAAAGTTTGACACTAAATTTTGGACACTCTGTATAATGCATATCAATAAAACTTAGTTAACGCAACTGTCAGACCTTTTTTAATGAGTATGGTTTTATTAACGAGGTACTATTTTTTTCCCTTATTAATTTTCTTAACCAATGGTGCAAAACTAATTTTTTTGTCCAATGTCACTAACCCGATTTCAATAAAATTTTATGGGTATGTAGGCATCTACATGGTATGCGCCAACTAGATGCCCAAATTTTCATTGTTAACTTTTGATTTTCTTATGGCCGCAATATTGGATTTTAATAGAATTCAAAAAAGGCGAAAAATTCCAATTTCAACCATATATTACACATGGGTAATCTGATATTATTTACCACCAAAAATCGATAATTTAAAAATTTGTTTCAAAAATTCATTTCTACTAATCAAAGATATTATCTCCTTTTTTGCACTTTATACACAATAAAACTACTCAGAGGTTATTTTCTTTGTATGAAGAAATGTGAAATTTGTCATTCCATGGCAACTTGATTTTTAGAGCAGTCCACAGCAGTTTGATTTTTGCAACACATTTTCAAATTATCGATTTTTGGTAATAAATAATGTCAGATTCCCATGTGTTATACATGGTTGAATTCGGAATTTTTCGCTCTTTTGAGTGCCATTAAAATTTAATATTGCGGCCATAAGAAATTCAAAAGTTGACTATGAAAATTTGGGCATCTAGTTGGCGCAGAAAATATTTGGCACTATGATCGAAAAATGTAAGAGTGCCAAGTTTCGTAAAATTTCCTTCAAAAGTAAAAAAGTTGTAAAAGGAAAAGGGAAGTTCACTTTTTCAGTTTTTCAGCGATATTTCATTAACTGTGCAAGATATCCTGGATTTTGTTACAGTATATTGAAAGCCACAAAAATGAGAAACTTTTATCGTATTTGACCAACTCTGTATATATTTTCGTTTAATAGATCCTATTGGTGGGCGTCGTAAAAGTGACTACCCTGTATATCAATGGATTATATTACACTTCCAAAATTATAATGGGGAGTATTGCTGGATTCAGTATTTCGATGTATGGAACTGCCACTCGAAATATAAATATAGATACTAGTACAGTATTGAATATTGCTTTTGAAGTTATAATCACTATTAGCAATATAGCAGTTGTTATTGATTTAAATATAATTAGTGAAAGAAAAGTTATAGATTTTTTTTTAAATCTGTGTTGTATAGATAATGAGTATCAGTCAGTAATTGTGCAAGATACAAGATAAAAAATTAAAACATGAACGTATCAACAAAAAAAAAGCCATGATAAACAAAATTTACATATTTTTGAAAAAGTAACAAACCAAAAATGTTAAATTCGTATTTATAATCTTAACGCGATTACCGATAAATTGTCATGTTTGATAGTTTGGTAAATAAAAGCCCTGCACTATCCTTAAAAACTGCTTTTCTAAATTCTACGTAATGGATGCGAAATCTTTTGAAATTTTTAACCTTATTGATCAAACTGAAACAAATGCCAAAACCCATATAAAAAGAAACAAATTAATCAAATGTCTCCCATAAGCAAACTGCCCTTTAGAACTGAAAATACTAATATTTTTTATTGTTTTCTTCCTTCTTTAAAGAGAATGGTATAAGAGATATAAAAATACTTATATTGAGATTTTTCAGTATTTTGTAATTACTTAATTCATACGATTACTGAATGCATTTTTTTTTGTTTACTTCGTGAACCTTGTTATGTTCTTATAGCTTAGCTCACTAAAAAACGATCTGCCACACTTAATTATTTTATAAAATTATGTATTTTTAGATATAAATTGAAAGTGCCCCTCAGACTTATTCATGATTCACATTGTTCATATTGATAACATAAGTACGTAATTTTTTTGGATCTATATTAATGGTAGAAGGAAGCCTTGACATCCAACATATATTATTTAAAAGCAAATTACGGAAAACTGGTAAACATGATATAAGAGAATACATAAGCTCCAAACAAACAATAATAATATTAGCTAATGAAAAATTATAATAAGAATAAGTACTTGTAATTAAATAAAAGATATTAGAAACATTTTATCTAAATTTAAAGATACGCTGCCAATTATAATAAAAACAAATAAACTCTTATATCATTATACCCGAATGTTATATTCATGAATAGCAGTTGATTAATTTAGAGACGGCTACTGAACAAGTTGCCATTTTAATTTAACACTTGTCAAAGTAAGATGTTCTTAAAATCGTTTGCAACAGATATTCGATTATTAAAACCATTACATACTCTATGTAAATATATTGGCATTCTTCCGAACATTGACCCATCTTTGGATAAATTTAAAGATGGAAATATGTATCAGCTCTTAATTTTAGCATTTCACATTATTACGATTGGTTTAATATACTATTATCGATCTGTAGTAACACAAAATATAAATACGACATCAATAATACTAGATATTTCGTGGCAGTTAATAATAACAATATTCAATATGACTGCAATAATTGATCTCGCCATTAAAAAGAGACGCCGTGTGTTTGAATTTCTGAAATGTTTGCGAGTTATTGATGACCTTAATCTAAAAAATTTGGGAGTGAATTTTAAGAATAAAGTGATGTTTGAAGTAATTTTTGCACACATAATTTTTACGATTTCTAATTTATATGATGTTTGCATTTGTTATTATCTAGGTGCACCAGCAGCCATGTTAGCAATTTATTTTCTGCACTGTTTGCAGTTATACTCAATACTAATATTTATTTTGATGCTTCGCTATTATGGATTAGCAATTAAATACAGGTTTATGATGTTTAAAAAACTACTAGAAACTCTTGTAAATAATTCAAAGGAACCTAGTACAATTATTAATAATCCAATCCATACAATTATGAACAAAAGTAAGTTAGAATTACCTCTGACTAGAATTAGACAAATTTACAAACTGTTAACAATTGTTTTTGATGAGTTTAATGGAATATTCGGCTTACACCATGCATTGCTTTATATAAATAATATTTGTACCCTTCTGTTCACGATAAATCAAGTGTTAAATGGTTTGGAAATTGTTCAGGATAATCCATTTGAATTCGGATCAATAATAAATACCACCGTATATAGTATTGTTAATTTTGTAAGTATTATACATTTATATTTTACATACTTTATGTTAGAGATCGTACATAAGATTTTATTTACATGCAAGATAATTATTTTTGCTATACAAATTATTATTTGGTACCTACTTACTGGTAAAAACATATTTTTATTTTATTTTATTATTAATTATTGATGTATAAACATTAAATACATGCCTCTGAAGATAGGCATATACTAACCGAAACTGGCGAAATTAAACAAATAAATAATGAAATAAAATTACAACCTTAAACTTAATTATTTTTGCATCACTCTATTAAAATCTTTAGGAATATACAATAACACCATAATTACAATAGACAAATTATCATATTCAGAAAATAGCAAATATCATTTATGGATAAAAAATTAAATTTAATTATTTTTGCATCACCTTATTAAAATCGTTAGGAACATATAATAACAACATAATTACCATAAACAAATTATCATATTCATAAAAAAGCAAAAATCATGTCCGTGTTTATTAATAACAAAAGGGGGTCTGAAATCTCTAATAAATTAAATTTATTTAAGCCGAATTCAGCTGTATTAATTACATATATGATTTCAGCTGTTAACTGCTGGAGTATATAATTGTTGTAACGACTGTTCAGAAGAAGCAAGCTCTGTACCAAATGCGTGCTATTTGGTTATAGAAATGCTACCTAAAGACGAGACCATTTTAAAATCGGAACTTCAAGAATTAGCTCAACAATCTTCGAGTAAGATGTGCCAGATTTCAGCCGCAGGATTATTTCCAATCGACAATTCGACAATATTCTTAATAATCAATTCTCTAAGTTCGTATATTATAATTTTAATTCAATTTAAATATAGCGGTAACTGATAAATAATTTGTGTAATTACTTGAACAATATACAATGTTTACGACCTAACAGGCCGATGTCACATACAGTCATACTCACATAAATCTACTACTAAAAAAAATGACATTGCTATATAAAATTGCTATTGTAACATCATTTTTTGTACTAGATTTATGTGAGCGTGACTGTACATTAAGATAGATAATAGTCTAAAATAAAAACAAAGAGATAATAGTCTAAACTAAAAACAAAGGTTAATAGTACATTTTGCCCAACAAATGAAAAACCAGTTTTTTTCTTAAGGGAACATTTGTGCACGAGCCGCGTCAGCAACGATACAGTTTTGCTATTTTCAAAAAGCTCAAACTCATTTTTTTCAGATGGAACACCCTGTATATAGCTTCATATGCTGAGTGCTCATTTAATGGGCTATTCAATAGTATCATGTACACTGTAATCTAATAATACTTTTTAATAGATTAATAGAATAATACTTTAAATAAAGATCAATTTAGTCAAAAATCAATCTATCAAAATAAGTTTTAGCCATTTGAAAATAGCAAAAATTCGATCGATATTTCAGAGCACTCTGTGCATGCAACGTGACTCCAAATATTGTGTATGTTTTGGCACATTGCTTGGGTACTTGCATGCCGAGTTTCTTTCATTGATCTCTTATAATAAGGTTTTGTAGATTTTTTCCCTAATTTTTCCTTAAATTTGTTTAAAATGTGAATAACTTGGCATCATTGCATCTGATCCCAAAAAATAAAAATGATTTGTGACGCCCACATGAAGCAGATTCTAATAATCAAAGAATATACAGGGTGATCCATTTAAAAAAGAGACCAAATGTTGTGTCCTGGATTTATGGTGCACTCGAAAATAATTTCAAAAAGTAGCACATGAAGTATCAAATTACTTCCAATCAGTTTTTTCCTCAATTTTCATTAGTATAGCAGCAATAGTCCAAGCGAGGATAGGTGGGCCACCCTGTATATAAGTAGAAAAAAGAATTATTTACACGAATATTACACAGAGAGGTTCTATACTATCTACTGTGATCTACTTATCTACTGTTCTTATGTTAAAACAGTTTTCGTGTGTTACTATATTAGTGTTTCCAGATGTCAAAACAGTGATATATTTCTTCACTAACATACTTTACAAACTATATACCTACTTTGACTTGTGTATGCTGTATAGTTCTAAACACAATAAATAAATATTATTATTATATTTCAATAGTTTCCTTAATTGCCAAAATGTACCATAAATATTTTGATATCCTCGAGCAAGTTTCGAGCAAAATATTATAAAATATTTACGTATTTTATTTTTCATGTATATTTCTAATATATTGTGATGTTATTTAATAGATTTAATTTGTTATTGTATAGTATACGTTAAATAGGATTTTGTTTATAGATAATTATACTGAATATATTAGATTTAGGGTATTTAGATATTAATAGGATTATTTAGGTAGTCAAATAGGATTTGTATAGCTAGAATTATAATTATTTCAGGGCACAATTAACGTAAAATAATTATAATGAGTCAGTAATATGTATAAAATTCAATGGAAAATTCAAACTCATCGTACAAAGACGTTCGACATTCGTATAGAAGCAGAAAAATCCAAGGATCTCGAATATCAGATTCAAATCGCAATTAGAATTATTATTTCACCGGTATATGGATAATTATAATCATAATTATAATTTGTTGATACGTTGCCGTGGTTACAAATTGGATTCGGGTAGCAACTCGACATTTGACACGCTTATTTACATCAACGTAGGCGTATTTTAACAAGCTAAAATCACTTGTTTAACCGCGGTTTTAAAAAGGCTGAACGCCGATATACTATCAGATTCGCTATAGATATCAGAGCATCCACGTCGGTCAGCAGAGAAAAAGAAAACAGTTGTACAGAAACAAATATCGTCGAACAATAGTTATTTACATTCACACGTTATTCAAAAACAGTTTGATTTACGTTTTGTTTACGCGGATATAATCAATTTTGGGACAGTAATTATTTTCCTGCGAGCATCTGTAAACACCCGACGTGAACTAGGGAATCATTATCAACACGGAACAGCTGAAAGGAGTCCAAGAGGATTCAATGAGAACTTCAACCTCAAAGACGATTCAGTGAGAACGTCAACTGTAGAAGAGGATCAACCGAGGACAGCAGGACTTTGAATCGAAGAAATTGGTGCCGACTTAATCGAATTTACTGATTCGACATCTGCAACAAGGATTACCGATCACCACTGCGAGTTGCCGCTATTCACCAGGAATATGAATATGAATGCCAGGTAGAATTAACTAAAATTACTACTCAATCCGGGAGTTAATTGTGCGAATTAGGAATTTAGGGAATTATTGTTATTAAATATTGATAGTGTTAGTTTGTTAATTAGTGATAGGACTTGCTTTCTATTATCAAGCGTTCATATTGTGTCATGTTGAATTAGTGTAGTGTTTGTTTTGTTATCAATTATCTAAATATTTAATATTATAATAAATATTAATTAAAGTTAACATTCTTTGCCTGTGATCTAATTGATTTTGATCCCACTTTTTGACTCTAAGAAAAGAGAAAAACAAAATTATAAAATTCATAACAATTAACAATAATAATATGATTATGATTCTTAATTATCAACTCAATAATAAAACTACGCAGTTAATAGACTTAGTATAACAGCACATTTTAACGTAGCATTTGGCACTCTCACGTGGGGTAAATTATAATTATTGTGTTAAAATAATTAAACCCTAACAATGACAGCAATATATATATATATATATATATATATATATATATATATATATATATATATATATATTTTAATCATAAAAGAATACACCAATATACAAGAGAAGAAAGAGCTAGTAACGAAAAGTCAATTATAGACTATATTCTCGAAAAAAGAGAACACAGAAAAGAGGTAGTACATACTAAAGTAAGGAGAGGGCCAGAAATTGGAAGTGACCACTACCTAGTGGTAGCAACAATAAAAGAACCAATAATAAAAAGTGATGATAACAAAATGAAGAAAATCGAAGTTAAAAAGATCAAGGCTCACAGATTACAAGAAGAAGACGTAAGCAACGAATACAAGGATCTGGTGGAGAATGAAATAGTACTCAAACAAAATACATACAGGGAAGATGACTTAGATGGAATGTGGGAGGCATTCAAGAATATAATACTAACAGCTGCACAGACAACATGTGGAAGCTACCAAATGACAAACACCAAAAGACAAACGGGATGGTGGACGAATGAGACAAAAGAGGAGATAAAAACAAGAAGATAGCATGGAAAGAATATCTAGGAAAGAAAACTTTAGAAAGCTATGAAAAATATAAGCACAGCAGAAAAATGGTTAAACAATTAGTAATGGAAGCAAAAAAACAAAGTTGGAGAGAATATGGAGACAAAATGGAGAAAAGTATTAAAGACAACATAAAACTGTTCTACAACATAATCAAAAGGAACAGGACAAAAGGGACAAACGAGACGAGACATATAATGAACAAAAAAGGAGAAAGAGTAACAAATGACATAGAGAGGATGGAGAGATGGAAACGATACTTTCAGGAGTTACTCAACACGGAAGAGGAAGAAAAAGTGAGAAATACAAACGAACAAGAACAATATACAGAAAATGAAGAAGAGCAAGAGGTAACTATGGAAGATTTGTCAGAAGTAATAAGAAAACAAAAAAACGGAAAAGCAGCAGGAGTGGATAGAATCACAACAGAAATGATTAAGAAACTAGGTACACAAGGGAAATCAATGCTACTAAAAATCTACAACAAAGCATGGCAAGAAGAGTGTGTGCCAAAGGAGTGGCAGACAGCAATGATAGTACCCATATACAAGAACGGCGACAGAAAAGACTGTAACAATTACAGGGGAATTAATATAATAACTACAAATATGAAAATATTTGAACAACTAATAAATAAAATAATAAAACAAAGCACAGAAAGAACATTAATGGAATCACAGAGTGGATTCAGGGAAGGCAGAAGTATACAGGACCACATATTTATGATAAAACAAATACAGGAAAAGGCAAACTATGAAAATAAACAGATGTACATAGGATTCATAGATATGGTGAAAGCGTTCGACAGGGTGCCTCGTGAAAAAGCATGGTCGATTTTAAAGAAAAGAAATGTGAATAATGAGATGATAAGAGTAATAAGAAGCATATACCAGAACAACCGGAATATAATAGTGGAAATAAATCAACAATCCTGCGAGTTCACAACAAACAACGGATTAAGACAAGGTGGAGGTCTTAGTCCAACACTTTTCATTTTAATTATAGACGAAATAATTAAAACATGTAGAGAAAAGGTAAAAACAGTAAAGATCTGACATAACAAATTGAAAAGAGTAGAAATAGCAGAAGGAGCATTCGCGGATGACATAATAATAATAGGAAGAAATAGAGAAGACCTACAAAATAATCTACATATATGGAACGAAACACTAAAAACAAATGGAATGCAAATGAACAAAAACAAGACAAAAGTGATGATATTTTGAAAGCAAGAACAGATTGATATTAAAATAGATGATACAAAAATAGAACAAGTAGAACAATACAAATACATAGGGGTAGAAATACAAAGTGAAAGTCGAAATAAGAAGGAATTTGAAAGCAGAATAAAAAAACAACGAAGCTATATTTTACACTAAGAGCATTCATAAATAAAAGGGGACTAACAAGAAAAACAAAACTGTCCATATTTAAGTCAATATACAGACCGATGCTGACATTGGGGTGTGAGTCTTGAGTTCTAAGGAAAAGAGAAAAGAGCAAAGTCCAGGCAATGGAAATGAAGTACCTTAGGAGAATAATCGGAATGACAAGAAGGGACCGGATAAGGAACACAGAAATCAGAGACCAGCTGGAAATAGAAACGGTAGAAGAATTTATACAGAGAAAGAAATTAGAGTGATGGGGACACCTACAGAGGATGCAGGAGGAAAGACAAGTGAAACAGGTGTGGCGGGCGAAAACCCAAAAGAAGGAAAGTACAGGTAGACCAATAAAAACAAGGGATAGTGAAATGAAAGAAATTATTGAAAAGAAAGGGAAAACAATAGCAGAGGCGAAAAAAACGGTGAAGAACAGAAAAGAATGGAAGAAATACATCATGGGACCAAGCCAGGAATAGCAAGACAAAGCAAAATAAAAAAACACTACACCATAATTGGTAGAAGGGAGAACGATATATATATATATATATATATATATATATATAATATGGTGTTGTTTTCCATAGTTGTTAGAAAACTTATGTTCTTCTTTAATATTTTGTTTTTTTTTTGGGGGGGGGATTAGGTAGGTCAGGTGAGTTTGAAACAATTTACTTGTTAAGTTTAATGTACTAGGTACATATTATGTATATTTTAATGATAGTATATAAAAAGCAGAAAATTTGATCAATTTAAAAATAATATTATATAGTGACGTTTCGGTGCTTAACAGTGCACCTTTTTCAAACTTGCGAGGACTGGAATAGTGGAAGGGGTAAAAAATGCATCAACACAAGGGTTGAAACAGTCATGGTTACAAATATTGGTGAGGTAAAACATATTATTTCGTATTTAGTGTAAACAAAAATTGTAGTAAGTTTTAAAAGGTAATATAGACAATATGTTCATGATATTTTAAGCTGAGGGCAATGATACAACAAACAGTTTGTATGTTGTCCTTCGGACAAATGTTCATTATTTGAGTGTTTAGTTGACTTAATGTGAGAAAGGTTTATATATTTTTTTCTTTTGTACTTTGTTTTTTGGAAAACTGACCTACCTAATCCCCAAAAAAAAAACAAAATATTAAAGAAATACATAAGTTTTCTAACAACTATAGAAAACAATACCATATTCTAAATATATTAGGTCTATAACAGTTCACATAAGAGGTTTTATACTTTTTTGTAATCTTCATGAATGTACATAACCCTTTTGAGAATAATTTTCTTTTGTAAAAAACAGTAGTAATTCTTTTATCATAGTTCCACTGTTAGTGGATAACGGTAAACGAGTACTACGAAATTAATATATATATATATATATATATATATATATATATATATATATATATATATATATATATATATATATATATATATCAATGGATTATATTACCTTCCCATAATTATAATGGGGAGTATTGCTGGATTCAGTATTTCGATGTATGGAACTGCGACTCGAAATATAAATATAGATACTAGTACAGTATTGAATATTGCTTTTGAAGTTACTATTAGCAATATAGCAGTTGTTATTGATTTAAATATTATTAGAGGAAGAAACGTAATAGGTTTTTTAAAAAACCTGTGTTGTATAGATAATGAATATCAGTCAGTAATTGTGCAAGATAAAAAATTAAAACATGGACGTATCAACAAAAAAATGCCATGATAAACAAAATTTACATATTTTTGAAAAAAGTAACAAAGCAAAAATGTTAAATTCGCATTTATAATCTTAACGCGATTACCGATAAATTTTCATGTTTTTTGTTTGGTAAATAAAAGCCCTGCACTATCCTTAAAAAGTGCCTTTAAAATTTTCAAAATTCTACGTAATGCATGCGATTTTTTTTGAAATTTTAACATTATTAATCATACTGAATAAAATGCCAAAACCCATATAAAAAGAAAAAAATTAATAAAATGTCTCCCATAAGCAAACTGCACTTTAGAGCTAATAATACTTATATTTTTTATTGTTTCCTTCCTTCTTTAAACAGAAGGGTATAAGAGATATAAAAATACTTGAATTGAGATCTTTGAGTATTTTGTAATTACTTAATTCATACGATTATTGAGTGCATTTTTTGTTTGTTTCATGGACCTTGTTATGTTCTTATAGCTTAGCTCATTAAACACGATCTGCCACATTTAAAAATTCTATAAAATTATGTATTTTTAGACATAAATTGAAAGTGCCCCTCAGACTTATTCATGATTCACATTGTTCATATTGATAACATAAGCACGTAATTTTTTTGGATTTATATTAATCTTATAAGGTATAAGGAAACCTTGACATCCAATATATATTATTTAAAAGCTAATTACGGAAAACTGGTAAACATGATATAAGAGAATACACAAACTCCAAACAAACAATAACAATATTAGCTAATGAAAAATTATAATAAAAATAAGTAGTTATAATTAAATAGAAGATATTAGTAATATTTAATTTTAAATTTAAAGATACGTTGCCAATTATAATAAAAGCAAATAAACTCTTATCTCATTGTACACGAATGCTATATTCATGAATAGCAGTTGATTAATTTAGAGACGGCTACTGAACAAGTTGCCATTTTAATTTAACACTTGTCAAAGTAAAATGTTCTTAAAATCGGCTTCGTTTGCAACAGATATTCGATTATTAAAACCATTACATACCCTATGTAAATATATGGGCATCCTTCCGAATATTGATGCATCTTTGGATAAATTTAAAGATGGACATATATATCCGCTTTTAATATTAGCATGTCATATTATTACGTTTGGTTTAATATACTATACTCAATATGTAGTACCACAAAATATAAATAACCACAGTAATACCACATCAAATATACTAAATATGGCGTGGGGGTTAATAATAACAGTATTCAATATGACTGCAATAATTGATCTCGCCATTATAAAGAGACGCCGTGTGTTTGAATTTCTGAAATGTTTGCGAGTTATTGATGACCTAAATCTAAAAAAAATGGGAGTGAATTTTAAGAATAAAGTAATGGGTGAAGTAATTTTTGCACACATAATTTTTACTATTTCTAATTTATATAATGTTTGGGTTTCATATTATCTAGGTACACCAGCAGTCATGTTAGCAATTTATTTTCTGCACGGTTTGCAGACATACTCAATATTAATATTTATTTTGATGCTTCGCTATTATGGATTAGCAATTAAATACAGGTTTATGATGTTTAAAAAACTACTAGAAACTCTTGTAATTAATTCAAAGAAACCTAGTTCAATTATTAATAATCCAATCCATACAATTATGAACAAAAATAAGTTAGAATTACCACGGAATAGAATTAGACGAATTTACAAACTATTAACAATTGTTTTCGATGAGTTTAATGGAATATTCGGCTTACACCATGCATTGCTTTATATATATAATATTTTTACCCTTCTGTTTACGATAAATCATGTGTTAAATGGTTTGGAAACTGTTCAAGACAATCCATTTGAATTCGGATCAATAATAAATACCACTATATATAGTATTGTTAATTTTGTAAGTATTATACATTTATATTTTACATACTCTATGTTAGAGATAGTACATAAGATTTTATTTACATGCAAAATAATTATTTTTGCTATATTATTATTTGGTACCTACTTACTGGTAAAAAATATTTTTATTTTATTTTATAATTTATTTATTGATGTATAAATATTTAATACATGCCTCTGAAGATGG
Source organism: Othius punctulatus (assembly GCA_951805005.1). Lineage (NCBI taxonomy): Eukaryota > Metazoa > Arthropoda > Insecta > Coleoptera > Staphylinidae > Othius > Othius punctulatus. The sequence continues at coordinate 72,914,043 of OX638143.1, read as the reverse complement.
GCATATACTAACCGAAACTAGACGAAATGAAATAAATAAATAATAAAATAAAATAAAAATATGTTTTTACCAGTAAGTACTAAATAATAATCTAACAACCTTAAATATATACCTCCATTATCTATTTATGGATGAAACTTTAAATTTAGTTATTTTTGCATCACTTTATTAAAATCGTTAGGAATATATAATAACAAAATAATTACCATAAACAAATTATCATATTCATAAAAAAGCAAAAATCATGTACGTATTTATTAATAACAAAAGGGGGTCTGAAATCTCTAATAAATTAAATTTATTAAAACCGAATTCAGCCGTATTAGTTATATATATGCTTTCAGCTGTTAACTGCTGGAGTATATAATTGTTGTAACGACTGTTCAGAAGAAGCAAGTTCTGTACCAAATGCGTGCTATTTGGTTATAGAAATGCTATCTAAAGATGATACCATTTTAAAATCGGAACTTCAAGAATTGGCTCAACAATCTTCGAGCAAGATGTGCCAGATTTCAGCCGCAGGATTATTTCCAATCGACAACTCGACAATATTCTTAATAATCAATTCCCTAAGTTCATATATTATAATTTTAATTCAATTTAAATATAGCGGTACTTGTGTAACTGATAGGTAATTTGTGTAATTACTTGAACAATATACAATGTTTACGACATAACAGGCCGATATCACATACAGTCATGCTCACATAAATCTAGTACAAAAAAAAAATGACATTGCTATATAAAATTGCTATTGTAACATAATTTCTTGTACTAGATTTATGTGAGCGTGACTGTACATTAAGTTAGATAATATTCTAAAATAAAAACAAAGAGATAATAGTCTAAAATAAAAACAAAGGTTAATAGTACATTTTGCCCAACAGATGAAAATACTGTTTTTTTTCGTAAGGGAACATTTGTGCACTAGCCGCGTCAGCAACGATACAGTTTTACTATATTAAAACAGCTCAAACTCATTTTTTTTTTCAAATGGAACACCCTGTATATAGCTTCATATGCTGAGTGCTCATCTAATGGGCTATTCAATAGTAGCATGTTCACTGTAATCTAATAATACTTTTTAATAGAATAATAGATTAATACTTTAAATAACGATCAATCTAGTCAAAAATCTATCTACCAAAATAAGTTTTAGCCATTTGAAAATAGCAAAAATTCGATCGATATTTCAGAACACCCAATGCATTCAACGTAACTATAAATATTGTGTATGTTTTGGCACATTGCTTGGGTACTTGCATGCCGAGTTTCATTCATTGATCTCTTATAATAAAGTTTTGTAGATTTTTTCCATGATTTTTCGTGAAATTTGATTAAAGTGTGAATAACTTGGCAACATTGCATCTGATCACTAAAAATAAAAAATGATTTGTGACACCCACATGAAGCAGATTCTAATAATCAAAGAATATACAGGGTGATCCATTTAAAAAAGAGACCAAATGTTGTGTCCTGGATTTATGGTGCACTCGAAAATAATTTCAAAAAGTAGCACATGAAGTATCAAATTACTTCCAATCAGTTTTTTCCTCAATTTTCATTAGTATAGCAGCAATGGTCCGAGCGAGGATAGGTGGGCCACCCTGTATATAAGTAGAAAAAAGAATTATTTACACGAATATTACACAGAGAGGTTCAATACTATCTACTGTGATCTACTTATCTACTGTTTTTATGTTAAAACAGTTTTTGTATGTTACTATATTAGTGTTTCCTGATGTCAAAACTGTGATGTATTTCTTCACTAACATACTTTACAAACTATGCACCTACTTTGACTTGTGTATGCTGTATAGTTCTAAACACAATAAATACATATTATTATTAATATTATTATTATATTTTAATAGTTTCCTTAATTGCCAAAATGTACCATAAATAGTTTGATATCTTCAAGCGAGTTTCGAGTAAAATATTATAAAATATTTACGTATTTTATTTTTTATGTATATTTATAATATATTATGATGTTATTTAATAGATTTAATTTGTTATTTTATAGTATACGTTAGATAGGATTTTGTTTATAGATCTAATACTGAATGTATTAGATTTAGGTCATTTAGATATTCATAGGATAACTTAGGTATTCAAATAGGATTTGTATAGCTAGAATTATAATTAATGCAGGGCACAATTAACGTAAAATATTTGTAATGAGTCAGTAATAAGTATAAAATTATATAAAATTCAATGGAAAATTCAAACTCATCGTACAAAAACGTTCGACATTCGTATTGAAGCAGAAAAATACAAGGATCTCGAAAATCAGATCCAAATTGCAATTAGAATTATGATTTCACCGGTATATGAATAATTATAATCATAATTATGATTTGTTGATTCGTTGCCGTGGTTACAAATTGGATTAGGGTAGCAACTCGACTATGTACACGAGTATTTGGATCAACGTAGGCGGATTTTAACAAGGTAAACAAGGTAACTTGTTTAACCGAGGTTTTAAAAAGGCTGAACGCCGATAAACAATGAGATTCGCTTTAGATTCCGGAGCATCCACGTCGGTCAGCAGAGAAAATGAAAACAGTTGTACAGAAACAAATATCGTCGAACAATAGTTATTTACATTCACGCGTTATTCAAATAACAGTTTGATTTACGTTTTGTTTACGCGGATATAATCAATTTCGGGACAGTAATTATTTGCGTTCGGGCATCTGTAAACACTTGACGTGAACTATGGAATCATTATCAATACGGAACAGCTGAAAGGAGTCCAAGAGGATTCAACGAGAACTTCAACCTCAAAGACGATTCAGTGAGAACGTCAACTATAGAAGAGGATCAACCGAGGAGAGCAGGAGTTTGAATCGAGGGAATTGGTGCCGACTTAATCGAATTTACTGATTCGACATCTGCAACCAGAATTGCCGATCGCCACTGCGAGTTGCCGCTATTGAATATCCAAGAATACCAAGAATATGAATATGAATGCCAGGTAGAATTTACTAAAATTACTTCTTAATTAGGGAGTTAATTGTTCGAATAAGGAATTTCAATGTGATGGAATTTAAAAAGCAGAGAAAGTCCGAAATCAAAAGAAAAATGAACTTTTCTTTTCACTGAGTCAGAATAATTAAGTCTTAATTAGAGATTTTCTGGTTTCAGGACAAGCAAAAAATCTTATTCCTTTGCAGTTTTGGCGTAAAATAAAAGAAAAAAAAGTTTTTCCTCTTGTAAACTCAATCCGGGGACATACTGTATACTAAGCTAGAAAAAGTTTACAACATGGCAATAAATGAATTACAGTCTTGGTTTTTCCGAACGGATGCCGCATAACAAAGGCGTATTATCAAAGATTAATTGTTCATTCACAGTATTATCCCCATTAGTGACCGCTTTTCGAATTTATAGGATTTTGAGTAACCAGCCGTCTCCCTTTGTTTCCGGTGTGCATTACCTCCAGGCTGTCATTTCTGAAGAAATGATTATTCTCAATGCAATGATGCGCTAATCCCGTGTCCTCCTTGTTTTGTAGAATTGATATATCAAAACCAAAATTAATCGAAAAACTTAAGGCAATAGGAATAACGGGAAGGGAGCTAAACATATTGAACACATATTTATCAAACAGAACACAAAAAACCAAAATAAATAATGCAGAAAGCCAACCACTTGTAGCTGAATATGGAATACCACAAGGAGGAAACCTACCACCAATCTTATATATTATATACACAAACGATCTGCTGGAAATGAACTTGAAAGGAAAACCACATTTATATGCAGATGACACCTGTATAGTTTACACGGGAAAAAACTATAGAGAAATAGAAGACAATGTGAACGAAGATATAAAACTGCTGGATTTTCAATAACTTGCTAACAATAAACGAAGCAAAAACAGAATATATGATATTCTCAAACGATAAAATATCAAAAGACATAAACATCACGATCAAGAATACAAAAATAAAACAAATAAAATAAGTCAATTATCCAGGACTTAAAATACAAAGCAACCTGAAATGGGATCAACACATAGAAACGCTTAAAAAGGGGAACTCTAAAACTATCGCCGCCATAATGAAAATCAGAAACTACGTACCGGAAGAGAAAAAGAAACAAATATATCATGCACTGTTTACATCAAACATCAACTATCTCTGCAACATATGGGGAAACACAACTGAAAAAAATTACGGACACAACAAAACAAAGTATTAAAAATACTCTACAAACTGGACCGAAGAATCAATACAGCAGAATTATGTAAGAAAACTAAGGAGCTCGATGTAAGAAACATGATAGAACTGAGTAGTCTACTATTAATATATAAAATTAAAAACAACCTAACAAAAACGAACATGACACTATCAAATAATAAACAGTTCCATCAACTCAATACAAGAAGAAAGTCAGATCTGAGAACAGAAAAATTTATAACAACAAAACATACACAAAACTTAACAACGAAAACAATAAATATATATAACAGCCTGAGCGAACACAAAATGCACTAAACCCTTTTATTTCTAGACGACTCAATTTTCCGTTTTGAATTTGTTCCCTTTCTATATGCATTCAAAATATGGGAATCCATAAGTTTATACTGTATAGTATTATTCGTAAGTAGGTCTAGTATGCATACCTTAATAACATATAGCTTGACTTTTTTAACGTAACCAATGTTATGTAAATTTAATAAATTAGTTAGTAATGAATCATGAAAGGACACTGTAAGCATTGCTTGTAAATGAGTCTGTGGTTATCTAATTGTAAGCCTCCGTCAGGCACAATTGCTGGATTTCACTGCATCATTGTCCCCTGATGAGTACAATGGTCAAAATCCACTAGTACATATAAAGCAATTATGCAATTACTCTCCAAATGCAATCATGTTTTAATTGGAAATAAATTTGATAAAGTAAAGTGTATCGCCGATAAGTCAAATAAATTCGCCAACATTTTCGTCATTTGCATTAGATAATAGACGTATCACTATTTGAAGTTTCCGATATGTTACGATGATACATGTGGGTCCAATAAACGGTAAGACGTATGCCCCTCTCAATTGTTCACTATCAGTAATGATAAACGTGGACTTTAACATCCCATGAACAGTCGAACTGTGGCTATCCCATAGAGGAGTAATATTTCGTCTATAAATAAACCGCGCTCCGTGATAAGTGATTTCTCTTCATCGGTATGTGTCCTATTGTATATGTTTGAGATTTGGAAATCATAAAAAAATTGTCATCGGAGGATCAGAATCAGAACGGTAAGTTTTTACGTTTTTCCAATCATTTTACAGCAGTGAAATTTATCAATTAACAATCAAATTTTCTTGAAGTTATAGCAATTTTGTAATTTAGAATGATGAATGATGAAATTCACAACGAAAATTACATAATTCTAATAAAACTTATTTATTACTTTATGATTGTTTTCTAATTCCATTGAAATATTGTATTCATTATAAAAACTTTGCAATTTTCACTACAATGTTCCACTTTAAATTCAACATTTACAAATTCTAAAACTTATGTAATTTACAATTAATTCTCCATAAATTCTATTGAAATACTGAAATCCATCATCAAAATTTCGTAACATTCATCATAATGCTATTACTATTTATGGGGTTTTCGAAGAAATTTTTGTGATGTGTAGTTAAAATGTCAAAATTTCATGTTTTTGTTGAATTAAAAAAAATGTAATCAACATTTTACACCTTCCAATATATTTTTTGTAAATTTCTATGAAATGGTTAATACATTTGCAAGGGATATGATTTCTGGGGAAAGACGGTATAATTTCCAATAAAAAACTCGCAAGTTCCATTGATCGTGACAATTTATGAAGTAAATTTATGAAGTCTGGTAATTATATTAAAAATTTCTAATGAAAATTTTGTAATTTCCAATTCATTGCATTTTACAAGCGAGATATTTCAATGAGAATTTTATGGTTTGATGAACTTGCAATTTGTAATAAAATATCAAAATTTATCATTTGCAACGCAACCTTCATAAGTTCTCTTTGTAATTTTGTACTTACTTTTGTATTTTGCATTAAAATTTTTGCAAATTTCTGTCAGACTATTAATAAAATTAATAAAAATTCGTAGGTTCCATTGATATTTACAATTTATGAAAAGTCTAGAAATTATATTAAAAAATTCTTATGAAAATTTTGTAATTTCCAATTCATTACAATTTACAACTAATAAATTTTATAATTTCTACTAAATTCTATCATTTATCATGATAACTTTGTTATTTCCTTTGAGTTTTGGAATTTATAATATATATTTTTTACTATCATTTAAAAAATCAAATCAAATTAAGTTTCATGTTGATTTTCATTAAGTAAGTTTTTATATTTATTTTTTATGTGTATATTATGCAGGTTCTCCCGCTAATAAACATTATTATTATTATTAACATAATTTTCAATCTAAATTGTATAATTCAAATGGCAATTTTGTGTTTTGATTAATATTTTACAATTTTAATTACAATTTGTAATGTAAAATTTGTAAAAGTAATAATGTTGAAAATTACATTTCAAATTTTTTATTATTTTTTTTTCTTTTGTGTTCAATAAATTTTCTGCAAATAACTATGAACATTTTAACAACTTTGTGAGTTATATGCTTCCTGAATAAAACTTCAATAAATAAATAAAAATGCAGGATCTAATTAAACTATGTAATTTATAATGAAGATTTTGTAAATTATAATTAAATTTTCTTAGTCAAAGCATGACAAATTTTAATTACCTAATCTTTTTCATATTTTATTTAATATGATTGAAAGCAGTACTGAGCGCACACTTTAAGAACCTCTGTATTAATAAATAAATAAGTATTATGAAAAACTTATGGTATTAAATTTTATATTATTTTTTTCTTTATGGGGAGTACTCTGTCGTAGTTATGTAATCTTTTTATTTGATGTTAACAATGTTATTTGACGTTATTGGGGTTAACTGATCTTAACCCGACTAGTTTCGGATTTTATAAGCCATCCTCAGAGGTGTTATTTAAAAAAAATAATATATTCAATATTAAATTATTTATTGTAAAGTATTTTTGATTTTTACATATTTGTCAAATTTTGAAGGATAATTATTATTTTGATTATATGGTATTATTGCAATTTTAATGAATGCAAAATGGGCCGGCAAAAGTTCGTTCCCTGGCCACTTGTATGTTGCCCATCCGCCCCTGAAAGAAATAATAAGTAAACAGCTATAATGTTTCAATGCTTATTAACTATTCTTGCAAAATTATTTTGAGTTACTATTTTGGTACCTATTCTGGATTAAAATTGGATATTTTTTTTTCTTTGTCGTCTACATTTCAACGCCTACTACAAGAAAATATTCGAAATGTATTAACACAGCCTTTTTCTGAATAAAAACATAGAAAACCATACTGTGATATAAATAGTTGAATTCGTAATAGGAAATGCTATCTATTACAGGGTGTACATTTTTTAGGGGCATATAAAAAAATGAAGTTGATGATGGTTTCTTCCAAACGAAACGTTGTACTGAAACTTTGTAAACGCTGCCTTATAGTGCTAAAAATGTGGCAATGAGAAACTGCCTTTGGTTTTCTTATACCTTTTCAAATTACTTCAGAAAAAAATAAAAATAGCAAAATTTCTGATTTTGTCGAATATCTACGAAAGTAAGCGAAATTTTCAGGTTTTCTGCACAGAATATTAGTGACCAGGACATTGCGCTTTTTTTTGTAATTTAACCGCCCTTGTAATTTTTACAATTTCCGCGATCTCTACGCTGTTGATCCTTATCTTGGACACCCTGTATATTGGGTGTCCCAACTAAAATTAAAGTTTTAGTTGTTTTTGGCTGATTGTATTTTGTATTTAGTTACTTTAGCAGTTTTGCTAAAATTTGTGTGCTACATATTTTAGAAAATGAAAGGAATATTCTGAAACTAGTTTTATAAATATTTCGCACTTTTTCCAAACATTTTTCGGCAATTTTCATAATTTGTAACATCTGTTGATTTATTATTCGTAGTCTGAAAATTCACTTGATATTTTTAATAACATTCTGGACGTTTAAACTTTCGTGATATTTGGATTATACAGGGTGTTAATACTAAGTTGTAACACCCGAAAATGGCAGTTAGAACTCATTGAAACAAACAACTTTTCTTTGTTAAAATTTTTGAATTGGAGCCCAAGTTCATAGTTATTGGCGTTCTTTTGTTTTTCGAAAAATCATCATTACTCCCTTATTTTAAGAAATATTTAAAAATTACAAAAACGTTCAGCATGCGCTATCGCTTCTTTAAAACATTTGTATTTACAATTATTTATTTTATCAAATAACAAAATGGAGACAGAAGAAAAATTTCGAAATAAGATATTTTGAAAATTACTCCATTGATATTAAAAAATAAAACATTTATGAAATCCCTAAACCATATTATAACATTTGTCTGAAACATTTTTTTTCGATCTGTCCAAAAAAGTTATTATTCAAATTGAATTACAAGATAAATTTTAACAAACTGCAACAATCATTTAAAACAAAGTAGGCTAACCTTAAGTTAGGCCATTAAACATGTTGAGGCACGTGTTTTCTAGTTTGTACTTTCAAATTTAAATACTTTTTGATCTTCTTCTTCAGAAATTTCTGTTTCATCTTGAAAAGTTTGTGTCACGTTTATCATCTGTGTGCATATTTTGCATAATTTGTGTATAAAAATGCATAATTTTATCAAAAATTATCAATTATTATTATCAAAACAGACAAATGTTATAAGATAGTTCAAGGATTTTATTTTCAAAAATCGATCGATTGGTTTTCAAAATATCTTGCTTAGAAATTTTTGATCGGTCGCCATTTTGTTATTTGATAAAATAGAAAATAGATGAAATACAAATGTTTTAGAGAACCGAAAGCGCATGTTTAACGTTTTTGTATTTTTTAAATATTCCTTAAAATAAGGGAGTAATGACGATTTTTCGAAAAACAAAAGAACGCCAATAACTATGAACTTGGGCTCCAATTCAAAAATTTTAACTAGGAAAAGTTGTTTGTTTCAATGAGTTCTAACTGCCATTTTCGGGTGTTACAACTTAGTATTAACACCCTGTATAATAGAGATTGTACATGTGATTTTTTTCATGTTGAGGATAATATCGTATCATTTTTAGTAGTCAATGATATCATCTCCTTTTTGCACTTTATACACAATAATATTACTTAGAACTTATTTTCTTTGTATGAAGGAATGTCAAAATAGTATTTTTTTTATTCCATGGCAACTTGATTTTTAGAGCAGTCCACAGCAGTTTGATTTTTGCAACAAATTTTTAAATTATCGATTTTTGGTGGTAAATAATATCAGATTACCCATATGTAATACCTGCTTGAAATTGGAATTTTTCGCTCTTTTGAATGCTATTAAAATCCAATATTGCGGCTATAAGAAAATCAAAAGTTCGTTATGAAAATTTGGGCATCTAGTTGGCGCAACAAATGTTTGGTTCTGTCATCAGAAAGCTCACGTCGAAAAATGTTAGCGTGCCAAGTTTCGTAACATTTCCTTCAAACGTAAAAAAGTTATAAGAGGAAAATGAAACTGCACTTTTTCAGTTTTTCAGCGATATTTCGGGAACTGTGCAAGATATTCCGGATTTCGTTTCAGTATATTGAAAGGCCCAAAAATAAGAAACTTTTAACCCATTTGATCAACTCATGTTTTTCTGTATGTATTGTTTGTTTAATAGATCCTAATGGTGGGCGTCGTAGAAGTGACCACCCTGTATACCTCTCAGCTTTTGTCATACACAGTTGTTTATCTGCAAGTGAAATAAAATTTTCTTGAATTCGCTAGATTTTGAGAGAAATAAAAACTTTTTAATTCACTCAAGATCAAAAACATATAACATCCTTTTGATAGAAAACCTTTAACTTCATGGGCACCAACTTTCCCACTGCTTCTGGGGCAGTGGGTCTTTTCTTTTCTCTCTCTTTCCAGTCTTTTATCCAACCAGGCCTAGTTTACCCATTAGACCAACCTAGGCGATCGCCTAGGGGCGCCAAGTAAATAGGGGCGTGAAAATTTTTGCCAATTAATTTTTTGATTCGTGTTTCTTTCCAAATTAAATAATACAGTTTCCGGTGCTCTCAAAATTTTGTGGGTAGGCAGCAAGTGCAGCTTCAAACACAAACTTTTTGTGTTCAAAGGACAAAAATTAATTTATTTAGAGTACGCATAATTCAAAGTTAAATTTGTTTGCAGAAATATTTCACGTAAATTATCTGGATATCAAAATAAATTACATCAATTTCCAACAAAAGTTGGAACAAAATAAAAAAAGCTGCCAAATTATTTGACTAAGTACCTAAAATAACTTAATTTCTTTCGAAAAGTGAGGAATCCAAAGTGCAGCCCTCAGACACATCCTTACCAGGAACAAGCATACTTTGTACAAATTTGCCTTCAACTTCTCTTAAAAGCACCAATGAAAATTATAATTTACCAAGTTTCGTGAGAGACCGCAATTGAAAATGAGAACTTTGCATCGTCGTTGACAGAAAATCAACCAATTTTAGTCATAGATTTGTTGGACGGACAGATGGAGAATTGATAATAAATTTGTGGATTACATCATTCAAAATCCATCACAACAAAATATTAATAAAGTAGATTTTAAAATCTCTAAAAGATCATATAATGTTCGGGTGAAATATGCTTCAAAGCGTATATTTTTGCACCAATCCATAAATACAGAGACAAAGCGACGAGAATGGCTTGTTTTTCTTAAAACAACAGGATGTATTTATTGTATGCCGTGCAAATTATGTAGGAAAAATTTAAACTTCATTTACTGATACCGGCTTCAAAGATTGGAAGAAAGAACACCGTTTAAAAAAAATATTCTTTGGAATTAAAATATTGGAAAAGTGTTATTGTACGAATAATTGAAGCAGTTTGGTATTTATCCACTAATACTTTGGCTTTTCGTGGTGAAAGTGATGTATTTGGGAAACCGAACAATAGCAATTATAGTGTTTTTACTTGAAATTGAAAATCTACCACCAATTATACCAATTACCAATATACCAATTATACATTGGTCTGTTAGTTAGTTTGTATTTCAACATTTGATTCATTTTTGCAAGCTCAAATTCAAAAATATGCAAACAGAGACCGTTTCATATATATCCGAAGATATATGAATTTATTGAGTCCCCCAATTACTGAATTAAATATTAAAATTAAATTTTTATTAAATATTAAAATTAAAGACCTCATATGGGGTCGATAGCCCTATAAAGATCGATTATATATATATATATATATATATATATATATATATATATATATATATATATATATATATATATATATATATATTAAAATTAAATTTTTATTAAATTTTATTAAATTTTATATTTAAAAGTAAAAATTTTGTTTAATGAAATTCAAGTAAATATTTTTTCATAATTATTGACTCGACACTAGATATTGACAAGATAGACTTTAGTTAACTTTTGTAGTAATATATTGCTATGTTATTATTAGGATTTAATTATTTTAACACAATAATTACGATTTACCCCACGTTGAGGGTGCCAAATGCTACGTTATAGACAATGCCTCACGTTCGGGTGTTTAAAATGTGCTGTTATACTAAGTCTATTAACTGCGTAGATTTATTATTGGGTTGATAATTAAGAATCATAAAATTGTTACTTACTTTTGTTGTTATGAATTTTATTATTTTGTTGTTCTCTTTTGTCAGGGTCAAAAAGTGGGATCAAAATAAATTAGATGGCAAGCAAAGAATATTAACTTTAATTAATATTTATTATAATATTAAATATTTAGATAATTGATAACAAAACAAACACTACACTAATTCAATATGAAACAAAATAAACGCTTGACAATAGAAGGCAAGTCCTATCACTAATTAACAAACTAACACTATCAATATTTAATAACAATAATTCCCTAAATTCCTAATTCGCACAATTACCTACCTAATTGAGTAGTAATTTTAGTAAATTCTACCTGGCATTCATATTCATATTCGTGGTGAATAGCGGCAACTCGCAGTGGTGATCGGCAATCCTGGTTGCAGATGTCGAATCAGTAAATTGGATTAAATCGGCACCAATTCCCTCGATTCAAAATCCTGCTGTCCTCGGTTGATCCTCTTCTATAGTTGACGTTCTCGCTGAATCGTCTTTGGGGTTGAAGTTCTCGTTGAATCCTCTTGGACTCCTTTCAGCTGTTCCGTGTTGGTAATGATTCCCTAGTTCACGTCGAGTGTTTACAGATGCTCGAACGCAAATAATTACTGTCCCGAAATTGATTATATCCGCGTAAACGAAACGTAAATCAAACTGTTTTTGAATAACGCGTGAATGTAAATAACTATTGTTCGACGATATTTGTTTCTGTACAACTGTTTTCTTTTTCTCTGCTGACCGACGTGGATGCTCCTGGATCTAAAGCGAATCTGATTGTTTATTGGCGTTCAGCCTTTTTAATATCTCGGTTAAACAAGTGATTTTCGCTTGTTAAAATCCGCCTACGTTGATCCAAATAAGCGTGTAAATTGTCGAGTTGCTACCCGAATCCAGTTTGTAACCACGGCAACGAATCAACAAATTATAATTATGATTATAAATATCCATATACCGGTGAAACCATAATTCCAATTGTGATTTGAATCTGATATTCGAGATCCTTGTATTTTTCTGCTTCTATACGGATGTCGAACGTCTTTGTACGATGAGTTTAAATTTTCCATTAAATTATATACATATTACTGACTCATTACAATTATTTTACGTTAATTGTGCCCTGGATTAATTATAATTCTAGCTATACAAATCCTATTTGACTACCTAAGTAATCTTATTAATATCTAAAAGCCCTAAATCAAATATATTCAGTATAATTTTCTATAAACAAAATTATATCTAACGTATACTATAAAATAACAAATTAAATCTATTAAATAACATCACAATTTTTATTCAAATCTGACATTTTAAACTGACCTTATACACTTCTCGGCAAACGTCATATACAGTTGTTTATCTGCAAGTGTAATAAATTTTTCTTGAATCCGCTAGTGCATTTACAAAACTTGTTAATTCACTCAAAAATAGAATTAAATCAAAAACATACACCATCCTTTTGATAGAATACCTTTGACTTCGTTTGGTGTCCACGAAGTGAACACAAGAATAATAATAAGTGTGGTCCTAAATAGCTATAATATTTCAATGCTATTTCAATCAACTAGTCTTGCAAAATTGCAAAATCAAATTATCCAGTAAATCCACGCGGAAATAAATTATATAGTTTTGAAATTTGATATACATACTCTTGAGTACTCTTGAGTACTCTAGAATCGAATATCCGTCGGGTCCCCCCACCCCCTTGGGGGCTTCATCCCTTAATATTGAAAAAACACCCCCCAAACTACTACACATGATGAAATGGTTGTTGAAGAAGAAGAAACCGATCTTGACACTTTTCCAGATGAAGAGCTGGAAGACATTGAAGAGATCACTTCTGGACAAAGCATTCCCTACAAAGCATTTGATATACAGATTTGTTATAAAAAAATTGTTTAGGAAATAACATTTTAATGCAATCTTGCTTTACGGACAGCACGTTTTTATTACATGTTTATCGTATGTGGCCTATATATGTAAGCAATCTGTATTTTGCTATCAACTTGAGGTCTTTCCACCTTCGTGTTGTCAATGGATAAACTATTAAAATAAATATCATTGCTCATAATTATTAATCAGTGACATTTAAATGATTATTATACAAAGAAAGTATGCAGTGAATGTGGGCAGTGTTGCTGTGCAAAATGTTTATGAATCCATTTGAGAATATTAGTAAACATACTCGTAAGTCTTGATATTGAATTAAAAGCTAATACCTAACAACAAAACAATCAGGATTTATGATTTGTAGAAGTGTTGTTGATATTATGGTCTCTAAGATTATAACTATTATGTATCAATGAACTCAAATGAGTAACTATCTTGAATTCATAATGTTACATTATTGGCACAGCAGATTGCCAATTTAAGCTGTGCAATTTTCTGTATCTAAATTGGTGTAGGCACTTTCTTAATTTTTTACTTCCTGTAACATACATTAAGATTTGTAACTATTTTGTAAATATTATTTTTAAGGAAAACTATTTTTCATGATTTGCCGTTTTTCACTTTCAATTGTCATTTACTCAAAGTATTTCTTATGTAACATGGCAACATTTTTATACTGTCTCTTCGACAATGAAAAGATGGCTCAAATTCAATAGAAAAAAATTGGGGGTTGTCATTATAAAAACAATGGACGACGTCATTACTCAAAAACAAATGATGGTCGAAAATCTACTGTCATGCAAAAATGTGTATTTTTATCCAAAAAAATCAACGTGTTCAAGGATTTTTTTTCAACATTTTGTATTCCGGTTTTACTGAATTTATTCCATACTTTTGGCGCACCCTGTATATATATATATATATATATATATATATATATATATATATATATATATATATATATATATTGTAATGTTATTTAATAGATTTAATTTGTTATTTTATAGTATTAGTATATTAATAGTATATTAATAGTATATTAGTATATATTAGTAGGATTACTTAGGTAGTCAAATAGGATTTGTATATCTAGAATTATAATTAATTCAGGGCACAATTAACGTAAAATAATTGTAATGTCAGTAATATGTATAAAATTCAATGGAAAATTCAAACTCTTCGTACAAAGACGTTCGATATTCGTATAGAAGCAGAAAAATACGAGGATCTCGAATATCAGATTCAAATCACAATTGGAATTATGGTTTCACCGGTATGTGGATAATTATAATCATAATTATAATTTGTTGATTCGTTGCCGTTGTTACAAACTGGATTCGGGTAGCAACTCCACAATTTACACGCTTATTTGGATCAACGTAGGCGGATTTTAACAAGCCATAATCACTTGTTTAACCGAGGTTTTAAAAAGGCTGAACGCCGATAAACAATCAGATTCGCTTTCGATCCCGGAGCATCCATGTCGGTCAGCAGAGAAAAAGAAAACAGTTGTACAGAAACATATATCGTCGAATAATTGTTATTTACATTCACGCGTTATTCAAAAACAGTTTGATTTACGTTTTGTTTACGCGGATATAATAAATTTCGGGACAGTAATTATTTGCGTTCGGGCATATGTAAACACTCGACGTGAACTAGGGAATCATTATCAACACGGAACAGCTGAAAGGAGTACAAGAGGATTCAACGAGAACTTCAACCCCAAAGACGATTCAGCGAGAACGTCAACTATAGAAGAGGATCAACCGAGGACAGCAGGACTTTGAATCGAGGGAATTGGTGCCGACTTAATCGAATTTACTGATTCGACATCTGCAACCAGGACTACCGATCACCACTGCGAGTTGCCGCTATTTACCAGGAATGTAAATATGAATGCCAGGTAGAATTTACTAAAATTACTACTCAATTAGGGAGTTATTTGTGCGAATTAGGAATTTAGGGAATTATTGTTACTAAATATTGATAGTGTTACTTTGTTAATTAGTAATAGAACTTGCTTTTTATTGTCAAGCGTTAATTTTGTTTCATATTGAATTAGTGCAGTGTTTGTTTTGTTATCAATTATCTAAATATTTAATATTATAATAAATATTAAATAAAATTAATATTCTTTGCCTGCCATCTAATTTATTTTGATCCCACTTTTTGACCTTGGGAAAAGAGAAAAACAAAATAATAAAATTCATAAGCTATATATAAAGAAAGGAGGTTATACAATATTAAATTCGTAGTATTTACTTTATAATTGTAAATTATAAATTGGCGCCCAACAACAACAAAAGTAACAATTTTATAATTCTTTATTATCAACCCAGTAATAAATCTACGCAGTCAATAGACTTAGTATAACAGCACATTTTAAACACCCGAACATGGGGCATTGTCTATAACATTACAACGTAAAAAATAACTAAAACACTTATTTAAGACTTGACTTTACTTTGTAGCACTTAAATTAATACCCGAATAAAAATTTATGTAAATATTCAATTATCATCAAAACCTGCTTTATTCAAATTTAACATTTATATAGTGTGTTCTTGTCGATAAAATTGAGTAACAATTTCTGAGAGAGTAACATTTATGACTTAGTTTAATTAACAGAATTCACTTTAGGGAAGATAACTTAAGTATAAAACTTTAAACATTATTTCTGAGAACGTAACATTTATGAGTTAGAATGTTTTTCTAGTAAGCCCACGATACGTTCTTGGAAAATCTTTTTGAAATTATGTAATAATAATTTTGATAGTCGATTTTCTTATACACTGTGTATCAGCCAAATGGAATAAATTCGATAATAAATAAATGGGGGCGTGTTCGAAAAAACGCTCGGACACGTCGATTGTTATTTTTAGTTGCGCATTTTCTTCAACAAAAACTTTTTATACAGGGTGTGTCATGTGACCGTGGCCAATACCAACTTTCTTATTTTAAATGCAACATCTGGTATATTATTCAATTTTTGGATTCTTCAGAAAATTCTAGACATATTTCATGTACAAAGTCCTATACCTATCTTCAACTGTTTCGGAAATATTAAGTGTTTTCAGATTTATTGCAATAATTAACATTAAAAAAAGAAAATTATTTGATTACAGAAATTCGTTACAACACACTCAAAAACTAATAAGTAATACTGTTTATTTCTTGATAATGTAAAAAAACAAAAAAAAAACAATAAATTTCAATGGAGGAGATGTTCAAAATGCTCGCCGTGAACGTCTTGGCAACATCCTAATCTTAAATAGAAATTTCTTCTAACGTTACTCAACATCACAGGCGTGACCGATCTAATCGCAAGCATTATTCGTCTTCTTAAGTCAGCTAAGTCGAGGGGTTTAGTTTAGTATACAATACTTTTGACATATCCCCATAAGAAGAAGTCAAATGACGTCAGATCAGGGGATCGTGCTGGCCATTCCATCGATCCTCGCCTCCCTATCCACCGATTTGGAAATATTCGGTTGAGGTAGTTCCGGACATTGATTTGGTAATGATCCGAAACAGTTGAAGATAGGTATAGGACATTGTACATGAAATATGTCTAGAATTTTCTGAAGAATCCAAAAATTGAGTAATATACCAGGTGTTACATTTAAAATAAGAAAGTTGGTATTGGCCACGGTCACATGACACACCCTGTATAAAAAGTTTTTGTTGAAAAAAATGCGCAACTAAAAATAACAATCGACGTGTCCGAGCGTTTTTTCTAACACGCCCCCATTTATTTATTATTGAATTTATTCCATTTGGCTGATACACCCTGTATATATATATATAATCGATCTTTCTTCGATTTTCTTATTTTCGAGAAATTCAATTTTTATTTCATTACATAAATAAACATAAATTTTAGTATCCTATTATCACAGAAAATGTACATAAAATGTTCATATATTTAGCGTGTATTTTGCGGGAGCACTTGCGTCATCAAATGGATTTAAAATCAATGTTATTTTAAATCTATTTGTTGACGCTAATACTTTTGAAAAAAATACACGCTAAATACGTGAACATTTTATGTACATTTTGTACATTTTCTATGAAAATAGGATACGAAAATGTATGTAATTATTTTGCAATTGCAGTCCATTGATAACATAAATACCATAAACTTCTTGATATTATACGTTATCAAAAAAATCATATATTTAAGATAATACTACTGATAAAGTTAATACGATTGGAATTAAGATTAATAATTATCTTCAATTATTGATCAATTTCAGATTACATGTAATCGAAGATTATGAAACAGTTTTGATGAATATTGATGACAGATATCAGGCTTAATTAATTAGAGGGGCAAAGATATGGAATATTAGTTATAAAATCGTAAATAACAGTGAGTGTGTCTCTGGTTCATCGGTGAGAGGACCATAATATATACTCAGCTTCATGTAGTGAATGTCATTCTATATAGTGCAAACTCGCTGAGCATATCAGGAAACCTACCGGTAAATATTATTTTATTAATAATATTTTATAACTCCTCAAACTATTTGTTGGCATATTTTCTTACTTATATTTATTTGAATTATTTTAAATATACAGGGTCCGTCATTTCACCTCCCGTCTTTGGTGGCTCAGTTACTAATTGAGTTAGGATTTTGATATTTTGCAGACTTTACTTGAATTCTGTGGTGTATTTTAGGAAAATATTTTTGATTATACAGGGTGTCCCAAAAAAGGGTGACGTCATGATGATGTGTATTTTTAGATTGCATGGTATATTTTTTGTTGCTTGTTTGGGTGCCCTTTATGGATGCCTACATACCCATGAAATTTTATTAAAATCGGTTGTGTGATTTTAGCACAAAAAAATAAAAACTGAAAAAAATCAGTTTTGCACCATTGGTTAAGAAAATTAATAAGAGATACAAGTATGCCTTGTTAATAAAACCATGCAAGGTACTCATTAAATAAGGTCTAATAGTTGCGTTAACCAAGTTTTATTGATATGCATTATACAGAGTGTCAAAAATTTAGTGTCAAACTTTTCAAACTTTAAAGCACTTTATTTTTCTTATTTTAAATTGGAGCCCCTGTATATTTTTATGTCATTCCATGTGGAATTAAAAGACAAACATTTTTCCTAATTACCGGCCGGATTTTTTTTCTGGAAAATCCGACAAGTTTATTAATAATCTTGATTTAATATGACTATGTTGTGGTTTGATTAGCTTTTTGCACATTTTAATAAAATTTTCTAATTTGTAAGGAAAATGTAAATATAGTCAAATTTTGGTATTTACAATAAGAATTTCATAATTTCTAATGAACATTTTGTAATCTCTAATGAAAAGTTCGTAATTTCCACCTAAGTTTATTTTCATAAAATTTTCTACTATTAACTATAAACATTTTAACTTGAACAACTTGAAAATACCAATGACATTTTGCATTTTATAGTGAAATTTTGGCACTTTACAATAAATTTTCATAATCGCTGCTTAAATGTTGTAATTTATAATACGAATGTTGAATATTTTACATTTTACAGTGAAATTTATCAATTAACAATCAAATTTTCTTGAAGTTATTGCAATTTTGTGATTTAGAATGATGAATGATGAAAGTCACAACGAAAATTACATAATTCCAATAAAACTTATTCATTACTTTATGATTGTTTTCTAATTCCATTGAAATATTGTATTCATAATAAAAACTTTATAATACGAATGTTGAATATTTTACATTTTACAGTGAAATTTATCAATTAACAATCAAATTTTCTTGAAGTTATAGCAATTTTGTAATTTAGAATGATGAATGATGAAATTCACAACGAAAATTACATAATTCTAATAAAACTTATTTATTACTTTATGATTGTTTTCTAATTCCATTGAAATATTGTATTCATTATAAAAACTTTGCAATTTTTACTACAATGTTCCACTTTAAATTCAACATTTACAAATTCTAAAACTTTTGTAATTTACAATTAATTCTCCATAAATTCTATTGAAATACTGAAATCCATTATCAAAATTTCGTAACATTCATCATAATGCTATTACTTTTTATGGGGTTTTCGAAGAAATTTTTGTGATGTGTAGTTAAAATGTCAAAATTTCATGTTTTTGTTGAATTTAAGACAAATGTAATCAACATTTTACACCTTCCAATATATTTTTTGTAAATTTCTATGAAATGGTTAATACATTTGCAAGGAATATGATTTCTGGGGAAAGACGGTATAATTTCCTATAAAAAACTCGCAAGTTCCATTGAACGTGACAATTTATGAAGTAAATTTATGAAGTCTGGTAATTATATTAATAATTTCTAATGAAAATTTTGTAATTTCCAATTCATTGCAATTTACAAGCGAGATATTTCAATGAGAATTTTATGGTTTGATGAACTTGCAATTTGTAATAAAATATCAAAATTTGTCATTTGCAACGAAAACTTCATAATTTCTCTTTGTAATTTTGTACTTACTTTTGTATTTTGCATTAAATTTTTTGCAAGTTTCTGTCAGAATATTAATAAAATTAATAAATACTCGCAGGTTCCATTGATATTTACAATTTATGAAAAGTCTAGAAATTATATTAAAAAATTCTTATGAAAATTTTGTAATTTCCAATTCATTACAATTTACAACTAATACATTTTATAATTTCTACTAAATTCTATCATTTATCATGATAACTTTGTTATTTCCTTTGAGTTTTGGAATTTGTAATATATATTTTTTACTATCATTTAAAAAATCATATCAAATTAACTTTTATGTTGATTTTCATTAAGTAAGTTTTTATATTTATTTTTTATGTGTATATTATGCAGGTTCTCCCGCTAATAAACATTATTATTATTATTAACATAATTTTCAATCTAAATTGTATAATTCAAATGGCAATTTTGTGTTTCGATTAATATTTTACAATTTTAATTACAATTTGTAATGTAAAATTTGTAAAAGTAATAATGTTGAAAATTACATTTCAATTTTTTTAATATTTTTGTTTCTTTTATGTTCAATAAATTTTCTGCAAATAACAATTTAACATTTTAACAACTTTGTGAGGGATATGCTTCCTGAATAAAACTCCAATAATTAAAAAAAATTGCAGGATCTAATTAAACTTTGTAATTTATAATGAAGATTTTGTAAATTATAATTAAATTTTCTTAGTCAAAACATGACAAATTTTAATTACCTAATCTTTTTCATATTTTATTTAATATGATTGAAAGCAGTACTGAGCGCACACTTTAGGAACCTCTGTATTAATAAATAAATATGTATTATGAGAAACTTATGGTATTAAATTTTATATTATTTTTTTCTTTATGGGGAGTACTCTGTCGTAGTTATGTAATCTTTTTATTTGATGTTAACAATGTTATTTGACGTTATTCGGGTTAACTGATCTTAACCCGACTAGTTTCGGATTTTATAAGCCATCCTCAGAGGTGTTATTTAAAAAAAATAATATATTCAATATTAAATTATTTATTGTAAAGTATTTTTGATTTTTACATATTTGTCAAATTTTGAAGTAAGATTATTATTTTGATTATATAGTATTATTGCAATTTTATATGAATGCAAAATGGGCCGGCAAAAGTTCGTTCCCTGGCCGCTTATATATTGCCCATCCGCCCCTGGACACTGTGATCAGAAAACTGACGTCGATAAATGCAAGAGTACCAAGTTTCGTAAAATTTCCTTCAAAAGTAAAAAAGTTATAAAAGGAAAAGGGAAGTGCACTTTTTCAGTTTTTCAACAATATTACAGGAACTGTGAAGATATCCCGGACTTTGTTTCAGTATATTGAAAGACACAAAAATGAGAAACTTTTATCCCATTTGACCAACTCTGTATATATTTCCGTTTAATAGATCCTAATGGTGGGCGTCGTAAAAGTGACCACCCTGTATAATGAAACTAGTTTGTAAATTGCGTCATATTTTTGAATGACTTTTTTGTTATTCATTCAAATAAAAGTTACAAATTAGGTACAATTTTTATATCATCGTTTAAGTACAACGAAGATCTATCAAAACAGGAGAAAAAATGGGGATTTATAATAGGTGTAAAAACTTTTGCAGCTTGTGTGGATGCAATTTTAAGTTTAAAAAGTTATATGAACATAAGTCCTAAAACGATTAGTTTCAGAACTGCAAGGATAAAGTTTAATATCTAATTATCATGAAAAACCAAAACACAATATGCCCATAACCGAAATTTAGTTGTCTAATGTCAAAATAGGGCTTGTTTTTATTTTGTCAGCTCTAACTAGATTATTAAACCTACTTTTACTACTTCTGTAATAAAATTTAATCACTAGCAGTTTCGCAACTAATGGTTATAGTTGCAGTTTCGCAACTAACATATGACCTATGTTCATATAACATGTTTTACTTAAAATTGCAACAAGTTACCAAAGTTTCTTACACCTTTTATAAATCACCCTGTATACAGGTCACACATTTTACAATATAATTCATGATATACATACCTGTAGGTATTCAGAAAACTACAAGAAATAATATAATGGTCAAATATACGTGCTGCTAAATTAAATTTAGAAAACTAGTCATTTATTAAATACTCGACAGAACAATAACACTTTTTATTTTTAACAATTTTGAATTCATGGATATCAATGACCCAAACAGCCCGTAGTAAATCGTAACACAATTATTATTCAAATTTACTCAATTTATGGAATTATTCTGGACTAAATAGCGTTTCTTATCTTTGTGCGCAATAAATTATCATAACGAGTAATCTTTTCCATATACGTTAAAAAATATTGTTTACGTTATTGAATCAGTTATGCACTTTAGATAACGTTTTACAATCATAATGAAGATAAAAATATCATATTTAAGTTTAAAAGTTCAAATTCAACGTTATCTGAACATTCAGTAATATTGAAATCAAGTTTTTTCTGCAAAATGTTATTAGTTTTGGCTTAAATAGCTACAATTTTACTATTAAAAAACATCTCTTTCTTTATTTTATAACCGCTCTGTACGTTGTACGGATGTCTATCGATAAAAACTTTGTTTCAAATAATTACAATTTAAAAAAAATGATAATATTTAAATTATCGATTCATTGAGTTTATGTTTGTATAATTTATATTATCTTTAGTATTGTAAGAATAGATTTAAGATACGTATTAGTCTATTAGACTAGATTGTACCATTATTAAATAATAAAAAAAAAATGTTTATATAATTAAGTAAATTCTCTGAATATTTAATAGAAATTATTTAAGGTTCCCTAACGGGAGCTTCCTACAATACTTACATACTACAATACAATACTTCCTAATTTAAAATATACTTACCCTACCTAAAACTATTAGTAGGATCAAGATAAATGCTATTATACATGGTGATTTATAATTATGTGGCAAAATTTAAACCAAATATTCAGCAAAAAAAACGAAACAAAAAAGACTAAGTTTTTCGCCATCTTGCTTCGTTATAAAGTTATGGAGCTCTTTATTGAAAAATATTATCAAATCTGGCTTTTGCTATGCAGTAGTAATACTCGACAATAACAGAAGCAGCAAAAATTGAAGCAAATAATAAAAATTACGATAACAATTTTGTTCTGTGCAACTTATTAAAAACAACTAATTCTGTTTTCTCCTTTTCACCTAAAACAGAAACCATAAACAAATATAATGTCGGTCATCTCTCGTGCATTAATATTGCCCATTTCCTATTATCCTTAAATATTTGCCAAAAACCATAACAGTTTTGGCAACACATGACGCCATTGCCATAACGGAAACCATATACAAATATAATATCGGTCATCTCTCGTACACTAAAATTGCCCATTTCCCATTATCCTTAAATATTTGCCAAAAACACATGACACTTGCGCCAACACATGACGTCATTGCCATAACAGAAACCATGCACTAACAAAATGTCGGTCATCTCTCGTGCACTAATATTGCCTAATAACCATTATCCTTAAATAATTGCCAAATACATATGATACTTTTTCCAACACATGACGCCATTGGCATAACAGAAACCATATACAAATATAGTGTCGGTCATCTCTCATGCACTAATATTGCCCACTTCCCATTATCCTTAAATATTTGCCAAACACCATGGCACTTTTGGCAACACATGACGCCTTTGCCATAACGGAAACCATATACAAATATAATATCGGTCATCTCTCGTGCACTAAAATTGCCCATTTCCCATTATCCTTAAATATTTGCCAAAAACACATGACACTTTTGCCACCACATGACGTCATTGCCATAACAGAAACCGTGCACTAACAAAATGTCGGTCATCTCTCGTGCACTAATATTGCCTAATACCCATTATCCTTAAATAATTGCCAAATACATATGATACTTTTTCCAACACATGACGCCATTGGCATAACAGAAACCATATACAAATATAGTATCGGTCATCTCTCATGCACTAATATTGCCCACTTCCCATTATCCTTAAATATTTGCCAAACACCATGGCACTTTTGGCAACACATGACGCCTTTGCCATAACGGAAACCATATACAAATATAATATCGGTCATCTCTCATGCACTAAAATTGCCCTTTTCCCATTATCCTTAAATATTTGCCAAAAACACATGACACTTGCGCCAACACATGACGTCATTGCCATAACAGAAACCATGCACTAACAAAATATCGGTCATCTCTCGTGCACTAAAATTGCCCAATACCCATTATCCTTAAATAATTGCCAAATACATATGATACTTTTTCCAACACATGACGCCATTGGCATAACAGAAACCATATACAAATATAGTATCGGTCATCTCTCATGCACTAATATTGCCCACTTCCCATTATCCTTAAATATTTGCCAAACACCATGGCACTTTTGGCAACACATGACGCCTTTGCCATAACGGAAACCATATACAAATATAATATCGGTCATCTCTCATGCACTAAAATTGCCCTTTTCCCATTATCCTTAAATATTTGCCAAAAACACATGACACTTGCGCCAACACATGACGTCATTGCCATAACAGAAACCATGCACTAACAAAATGTCGGTCATCTCTCGTGCACTAATATTGCCTAATAACCATTATCCTTAAATAATTGCCAAATACATATGATACTTTTTCCAACACATGACGCCATTGGCATAACAGAAACCATATACAAATATAGTGTCGGTCATCTCTCATGCACTAATATTGCCCACTTCCCATTATCCTGAAATATTTGCCAAACACCATGGCACTTTTGGTAACACATGACGCCTTTGCCATAACGGAAACCATATACAAATATAATATCGGTCATCTCTCATGCACTAAAATTGCCCTTTTCCCATTATCCTTAAATATTTGCCAAAAACACATGACACTTGCGCCAACACATGACGTCATTGCCATAACAGAAACCATGCACTAACAAAATGTCGGTCATCTCTCGTGCACTAATATTGCCTAATAACCATTATCCTTAAATAATTGCCAAATACATATGATACTTTTTCCAACACATGACGCCATTGGCATAACAGAAACCATATACAAATATAGTGTCGGTCATCTCTCATGCACTAATATTGCCCACTTCCCATTATCCTGAAATATTTGCCAAACACCATGGCACTTTTGGTAACACATGACGCCTTTGCCATAACGGAAACCATATACAAATATAATATCGGTCATCTCTCATGCACTAAAATTGCCCTTTTCCCATTATCCTTAAATATTTGCCAAAAACACATGACACTTGCGCCAACACATGACGCCATTGCCATAACAGAAACCATGCACTAATAAAATGTCGGTCATCTCTCGTGCACTGAAATTGCCCATTTCCCATTATCCTTAAATATTTGCCAAAAGCACATGACACTTTTGCCAATACTTGACGCCATTGTCTTTAGAGAAACCATACACAAATATAATATCGGTCATCTCTCGTGCACTAAAATTAACCATTGCTCATTGTGCTTAAATATTTGCCAAAAACACATGACACTTTTGCCAACACATGACGCCATTGCCATAACAGAAACTATTCACAAATATAATGTCGGTCATATCTAGTGCACCGAAATTGCCCATTTCCCATTATCCTTAAATATTTTCCAAATACACATGACACTTTTGCCGACACATGACGCCATTCCCATAACAGAAACCATACACAAATATAATGTCGGTCATCTCTCATGCACTAATATTGCCCAGTTCATATTATCCTTAAATATTTGCCAAAAATACATGACAATTTTGCCAACACATGACGATAATTGACCATAGCCCATTATCCTTAAATATTTGCCAAAAACACATGACACTTTTGCCAACACATGTCGCCATTGCCATAACAGAAACCATACAGAAATATAATGTCGGTCATCTCTCGTGCACTGAAATTGCCCATTTCCCTTTATCCTTAAATATTTGCCAAAAACACATGACACTTTTGCTAACACTTGACGCCATTGCCATAACAGAAACCATACACAAATATAATGTCGGTCATCTCTCGTGCACTGAAATTGCCGATTTCCTATTATCCTTAATTATTTGCCTAAAACACGACACTTTTGCCTACACATGACACCATTGCTTTAACAAAAACCATACACAAATATAATGTCGGTCATATCTCGTGCACGGAAATTGCCCATTTCCCATTATCCTTAAATATTTGCCAAAAACACATGACACTTTTGCCAACACATGACGCCATTGCCATAACAGAAACTATACACAAATATAATGTCGGTCATATCTAGTGCACTGAAATTGTTCATTTCCCATTATCCTTAAATATTTTCCAAAAACACATGACACTTTTGCCAACACATGACGCCATTCCCATAACAGAAACCATACACAAATATAATGTCGGTCATCTCTCATGCACTAATATTGCCCATTTCCCATTATCCTTAAATATTTGCCAAAAATACATGACACTTTTGCCAACACATGACGATAATTGACCATAGCCCATTATCCTTAAATATTTGCCAAAAACACATGACACTTTTGCCAACACATGACGCACTTGCCATAACAGAAACCATACACAAATATAATATCGGTCATCTCTCGTACACTGAAATTGCCCATTTCTCATTATCCTTAAATATTTGCCAAAAACCATGACACTTTTGCCAACACATGATGCTATTGCCATAACAGAAACCATACACAAATATAATGTCGGTCATCTCTCGTGCACTCAAATTGCAGCTTTCCCATTATTCTTAGATATTTGCCAAAAACACAGGACACTTTTGCCAACACATGATGCCATTCCCTTAAGAGACACCATACACAAATATAATGTCGGTCATCTCTCGTGCACTAAAATTGACCATTACCCATTATCGTTAACTATTTTCCAAAAACCATGACACTTTTGCCAACATATGACGCCTTTGCCATAACAGAAACTATACACAAATATAATGTCAGTCATCTCTCGTACACTGAAATTGCCCATTTCCCATTATCCTTAAATATTTGCCAAGAACACATGACACCATTGCCATAACAGAAACCATACACAAATATAATGTCGGGCATCTCTTGTGCACTAATAATTCTCATTTTCCA
This sequence comes from Othius punctulatus, assembly GCA_951805005.1. Lineage (NCBI taxonomy): Eukaryota > Metazoa > Arthropoda > Insecta > Coleoptera > Staphylinidae > Othius > Othius punctulatus. Next base: position 72,886,796 of record OX638143.1, on the reverse strand, counting down.
TTATCCTTAAATATTTGCCAAAAACACATGACACTTTTGCCAACACATGATGCCATTGTCATAACAGAAACCATACACAAATATATAGTCGCTCATCTCGCGTGCACTGAAGTTGCCCATTTCCCATTATCCTTAAATATTTGCCAAAGACACATGGCACTTTTGCCAACACATGACGCCATTGCCATATCAGAGATCATATACAAATTAATGTCAGTCATCTCTCGTCCACTGAAATTGCCCATTTATTACTATCTTTAATTATTTGCCAAAAACACATTACACTTTGGCCAACACATGACGGGACTGCCATTACAGAAACCATTCACAAATTTAATGTCGGCCATCTCTCGTGCACTAAAATTGACCATTGCCCATTATCCTTATATATTTGCCAAAAACACATGACACTTTTGCCGACACATGACGCCATTGCCATAACAGAAACTATACACATATATAATATCGGTCATCTCTCGTGTACTAAAATTGACCATTGCACATTATCCTTATATATTTGCCAAAAACACATGACACTTTTGCCAACACATGACGCCATTGCTATAACAGAAACCATAGACAAATATAATGTCGGTCATCTCTCGTGCTCCGAAATTGCCCATTTCCCAATATTCTTAAATATTTGCCAAAAACACATGACACTTTTGCCAACACATGATGCCATTGTCATAACAGAAACCATACACAAATATATAGTCGGTCATCTCGCGTGCACTGAAGTTGGCCATTTCCCATTATCCTTAAATATTTGCCAAAGACACATGACACTTTTGCCAACACATGACGCCATTGCCATAACAGAAACCATACATAAATATAATTTCGATCATCTCTCGTGCACTGAAATTGCCTATTTCCCATTACCTTTAAATATTTGCTAAAAACACGTGACACTTTTGCCAACACATGACGCCATTGCTATAACAGAAACCATACACAAATATAGTGTCGGTCATATCTCGTGCACTGAAATTGCCCATTTCCAATTATCCTTAATTTTTTGCCAACACATGACGCCATCGCCATAACAAAAAAACATACACAAATATAATGTCGATCATCTCTCGTACACTGAAATTGTCCATTTCCCATTACCCTTAAATATTTGCCAAAAACACATGACACTTTTGCCAACACATGACGCCATTGCCATAACAGAAACCATACACAAATATATCGGTAATCTCTCGTGCACTAAAATTGACCATTACTCATTATCCTTAAATATTTGCCAAAAACATATGACACTTTTGCCAACACATGATGCCATTGCCTTCACATAAACCATTCATAAATATAATGTCCGTCATCTCTCGTGCTCTAAAATTGACCATTACTAATTATCCTTAAATATTTGCAAAAAACTATGACACTTTTGCCAACATATGACGCCAATGCCATAACAGAAACCATACACAAATATAATGTCGGTCATCTGGTCGTGCACTCAAATTGCCCATTTTTCATTATCCTTAAATATTTGCCAAAAACACGAGACACTTTTGCCAACACATGACGCAATTGCCATAACAGAAACCATACACAAATATAATATCGGTCATCTCTCGTGCACTAATATTGCTCATTGCCCATTATCCGTAAATATTTGCCATAAACACATGACACTTTTGCCAACACATGACGCAATTGCCATAACAGAAACCATACACAAATATAATGTCCGTCAACTCTCGAGCACTAAAATTGACCATTGCCCATTATCCGTAAATATTTGCCAAAAACACATGACACTTTTGCCAACACATGACGCCATTGCCATAACAAAAACTATACACAAAAATAATGCCTATCATCTCTCGTGTACTGAAATTGCCCATTTCCCATTATCCTTAAATATTTACCAAATACACATGAGACTTTTGCCAACACATGACGCCATTGCCATAACAGAAACCATACACAAATATAATGTCTGTCATCTCTCGTGCACTGAAATTGCCCATTTCCCATTATCCTTAAATATTTGCCAAAAACCATGACACATTTGCCTACACATGACGCCATTGCCATAACAGATATCATACACAGATATAATATCAGTCATCTCCCGTGTACTAATATTGCCCATTACCCATTATCCTGAAATATTTGCCAAAAACACAAGACACTTTTGCCAACACATGACGCCATTGTCATAACAGAAAACATACACAAATATAATATCGGTCATCTCTCGTGCACTAATATTTCCCATTACTCATTATGCTTAAATATTTGCCAAAAACCATGACATTTTTACCAATACATGACGCCATTATCATAACAGAAACCATACACAAATATAATGTCGGTCATCTCTCGTGCACTAAAATTGACCATTTCCCATTATCCTTAAATATTTGCCAAAAACCATGACACTTTTGCCAACACATGACGCCATTGCCATAACAGAAACCATACAGAAATATAGTGTCGGTCACCTCTCGTGCACTGAAATTGCCCATTTCCCACTATACTTAAATATTTGCCAAAAACACATGCCACTTTTGCCAACACATGACGCCATTGCCATAACAGAAACCATATACAAATATAATGTCGGTCATCTCTCGTGCCCTAAAATTGACCATTGCCCATTATCCTTAAATATTTGCCAAAAGCACATGACACTTTTGCCAACACATGACACCATTGCTTTAACAGAAACCATGCACAAATATAATATCGGTCATTACTCGTGCACTGAAATTGCCCATTTCCCATTATCCTTAATTATTTGCCTAAAACACATGACACTTTTGCCAACACATGACGCCATTGACATAATAGAAACTATACACATATAATGTCGGTCATCTCTCGTGCACTAATATTGTCCCCGTTATCCTTAAACATTTGCCAAAAACACATGGCACTTTTGCCAACACATGATGCCAATGCCATAACAGAAACCATTCACAAATATAATATCGGTCATCTCTCGTGCACTAATATTACCCATTTTTCATTATCCTTAAATATTTGCCAAAAACACATGACACTTTTGCCAACACATGATGCCATTGCCTTAACAGAAACCATACACAAATATAATATCGGTCATCTCTCGTGCACTAAAATTGACCATTACTCATTATCCTTAAATATTTGCCAAAAACACATGACACTTTTGCCAACACATGACGCTTTGGAACTAACAGGATAATTTGTATATTGTTTGAAATAGATAATTATGGAAACTTGCTTTTTGGTAATATTTTTGAATAGAGCTAAAGCTAGCTAAATAGTTGTGGAGCTAACTTTTTAGCTCCACAAATAAAGTACTTTGTTAGCCTGTTTTGTTCACAATATTACGCTAAATATTATGTTCAAATTCTGTCACATAATTGTAAATCACCCTGTATACATATGAAATTTCGTCGAATTATATTTCAAGTTCTGTACATTGGGAAAATTTACGCGTCGACACTTTTTGTAATATGTATTACAACAATTAAAAATACAATCTAAATACATGTGATACAAATTGCTTATCGACGGCTTTCTTTAAAAACCTTGTATGCATGACGGCTTTCTTTAAGAATCTTTGTATGATTTGTAATTTTTTTCAGGAGACACATAAAACTGTTTAAAGTACTAAATTTTGTTAGAACTTGTTGCAGAAAAGTATGCAAACTTGCAATAAAATCTCTGAATGGTCTTTTCTCAAAATACAAGGTTTTAATGGATGATGCACCTAACAATTTTAGACCACTTAAAGCAAAAAATCCTTATAAATCCTTGTTGACAATTTAATGGTTTTTCTGTTCTTATTTTTGTAATTGATGATATTGTAATAAGAATGTTTTTCAGATTAATCAATTTTATTTTATTCCAATACTTAAAATTCAAGCCTGTTTTCCTAATTTTGTTTTATCTGACGTTGTTTTGAATGGGAACTAGATGCATTCTGCACATTGAAATAATAATTTAATAGTTTTACTTTAACGCACTTTTTCTCAATTTTTTTTAAATGTTACATATTGAAAATATCATGTTGTTGAATACATAATAAAAAGTACTATCAAAATCAATAATAAAAAATGTAGGTTGTCATTTAAAAATATATGGCTCTGACGTCGTAACTTCAAAACGGAGAGAGATGGAAAAATGAAAATGGTCTCAAAATATTTGTTTGAAAAAAAATCACTTTAACCCGTAGAAGCATTTTTCAAAAAAATATACAAGGGAAATATAAAGCTGGGTCTTAATACTTTATGCGCTCTCTGATTAATATTGATTTTATCTTCCTAGGTATCGAAAATTTCTATGTAGGCGTTAATTAATTAACAAGATAATCATATCAAAAATATACCTTATAACTGCTTCGATCAATAACATTTGTGTACACATAACGACACATTCAAACGATACTTTAGATATTCATAATAATAGATGGATATCAGAAACAAAGTTCAAATATTATGTATACAGAGTTATACTTATAATTGTTTTTGATCAATTTTAGCCTCGGCTTATATATTAATCATAATTTAGATAAATGGAATAATACCAGTTGGATATCAGAATCAAAGTTCAAAATTATAGAGTACACCTCAAAAATCGATTTATTACACCATTTTCCACATTTAAAAGATGCTTTTGAAATTGAACGTCATATTTTTTATATAAGTTAGGTAAAGTAGACAACATAAAACGTCGCTGATATTTTAGAAAACCCAAATATTGTCTGCAAAGTGCTCTACGCGATGTTATAATATTGGGCCACCCTCTGGATCCAACACCCTTCTAACTTCTAACTTCTAACAAAATAATGTCTAACAATTTTTTTCTACTGACTTCCTTGCGACTTTTCATCCCATTCTTCTTTATCCTGTTCGGTTAATTCTTTGAAATATTGTCTCCATCTTTCCATTATCTTCTCTTCATTCATGATAACTGTTCCATTTTTATCTTTTATGTTCATCATGTTGTGTTATTCTTTTTTTCTTTTAATTGCTTTAGTGTTTCGTAGAATAGGTTTTGGTTCTGCCCAAAATTCTTATTCATTCTTTCACCAAATTTCGTCCATGATTTTTGTTTTGCTTCTTTTATTATTGAATTTGTTTTGTTTCTCTTGTATTTGTATTTTTCATAATCTTCTATTTTTTCTTTGTTAGTAGGTATCTTTTTCATTTCTCTTTTTTTTGTCTTTTGTCTCCTTTTTGACTTCCTCTGCCCACCAGTGTGTCTTTTTCATTTCCTTGTTTCCAATTTTTCTTGTTCCGCAAGTCTCCTTTGCCGCTTCTAGTATATTTCTTTTGAATGTTTCCCATTTCCCTTCTATGTTTAGCTTTATTTTGCTCTCTCTGATTTTATTTTGTAGTATCTCTGTGTATTTCTCTTGTATTTGTTTTTCTCATAATCTGTAGGTTTTTATCTTTTCTTTAACTTTTATCATCCTCTTGTCTGTTTTTTTGTATTCTCTTCCAACTCATGTCCATTTTTAGCAGGTGGTGATCACTTCCTATTTCAGCATGCCTTATAACTCTCACATTCATTATTCTGTTTCAGCTGTTTCTATTAGTTAAGTGGTAGTCTATTATCGATCTTTCGTTTCTGCTTGGCTGTTCCCTTGTGTACTTGTGTTTGTTTTTGTATTTTAATTTTGTATTTGTTATCACAAGGTTGTTTTCAATGCATAATTGTACTATTCATTCTCCATTGTTGTTTTTAATTTATTCTCCTTCTTTTTCCATTATCTCTTCTATTCCTCTATTTTGGGAACCTAGTCTTCCGTTAGATCTCCCATTATCATTATGTGTAATTTTCCTTCATCTATTTCCCGTTGTATGTTTTCAAAGAATGTGTCCTTCTCTTCTTTCTTTGCGTCTTCGTTCGGTCCGTATGCTACTATCAGTGGCCATGTTTCATCCTCAACTAGTTTGATTTCTATGGTCGTTATTCTTCCGTTTACGAGTTTTCTTTTATTATATCTTTTATCCTTTCCGGTGTTATTATAATTCCTACGCCTCCTTTTGTTCTTTCCTTTTTATCAACTCCTGTCCATATCAACCAGTATCCTTCATGTATATTTTGTATTCCTTTTTGTTTCGGTAATTCCTAGTATTTCTATTTTATGTTTTCTCATCTCCTCCACTCAGGGGCGGATGCGCCATACGGGAAAATGGGAAATTTCCCGGTGGGCCGGTAGGCATCCCGAATGTTGGGCCGGCCCCAGAATTTTTTTCTGGAAAATCCGACGACAAGTTTATTAATATTCTTGATTTAATATGACTATGTTGTGGTTTGATTAGCTTTTTGCACATTTTAATAAAATTTTCTAATTTGCAAGGAAAATGTAAATATTGTCAAATTTTGGTATTTATAATAAGAATTTCATAATTTCTAATGAACATTTTGTAATCTCTAATGAAAAGTTCGTAATTTCCACCTAAGTTTATTTTCATAACATTTTCTACGAATAACTATAAACATTTTAACTTGAACAACTTGAAAATACCAATGACATTTTGCATTTTATAGTGAAATTTTGGCACTTTACAATAAATTTTCATAATCGCTGCTTAAATGTTGTAATTTATAATACGAATGTTGATTATTTTACAAATTACAGTGAAATTTATCAATTAACAATCAAATTTTCTTGAAGTTATTGCAAATTTGTAATTTAAAATGATGAATGATGAAAGTCACAACGAAAATTACATAATTCCAATAAAACTTATTTATTACTTTATGATTGTTTTCTAATTCCATTGAAATATTGAATTCATAATAAAAACTTTATAATACGAATGTTGAATATTTTACATTTTACAGTGAAATTTATCAATTAACAATCAAATTTTCTTGAAATTATAGCAATTTTGTAATTTAGAATGATGAATGATGAAATTCACAACAAAAATTACATAATTCTAATAAAACTTATTTAAGACAAAAATACTTTATGATTGTTTTCTAATTCCATTGAAATATTGTATCCATTATAAAAACTTTGAAATTTTTACTACAATGTTCCACTTTAAATTCAACATTTACAAATTCTAAAACTTTTGTAATTGACAATTAATTCTCCATAAATCCTATTGAAATACTGAAATCCATCATTAAAATTTCGTAACATTCATCATAATGCTATTACTATTTATGGGGTCTTCGAAGAAATGTTTGTGATGTGTAGTTAAAATGTCAAAATTTCATGTTTTTGTTGAATTTAAAAAAAATGTAATCAACATTTTACACCTTCCAATATATTTTTTGTAAATTTCTATGAAATGGTTAATACATTTGCAAGGAATATGATTTCTGGGGAAAGACGGTATAATTTCCAATAAAAAACTCGCAAATTCAATTGATCGTGACAATTTATGAAGTAAATTTATGAAGTCTGGTAATTATATTAAAAATTTCTAATGAAAATGTTGTAATTTCCAATTCATTGCAATTTACAAGCGAGATATTTCAATGAGAATTTTATGGTTTGATGAACTTGCAATTTGTAATAAAATATCAAAATTTATTATTTGCAACGCAACCTTCATAAGTTCTCTTTGTAATTTTGTACTTACTTTTGTGTTTTGCATTAAAATTTTTGCAAATTTCTGTCAGAATATTAATAAAATTAATAAAAACCCGCAGGTTCCATTGATATTTACAATTTATGAAAAGTCTAGAAATTATATTAAAAAATTCTTATGAAAATTTTGTAATTTCCAATTCATTACAATTTACAACTAATAAATTTTATAATTTCTACTAAATTCTATCATTTATCATGATAACTTTGTTATTTCCTTTGAGTTTTGGAATTTATAATATATATTTTTTACTATCATTTAAAAAATCATATCAAATTAAGTTTCATGTTGATTTTCATTAAGTAAGTTTTTATATTTATTTTTTATGTGTATATTATGCAGGTTCTCCCGCTAATAAACATGATTATTATTATTAACATAATTTTCAATATAAATTGTATAATTCAAATGGCAATTTTGTGTTTTGATTATTATTTTACAATTTTAATTACAATTTGTTATGTAAAATTTGTAAAAGTAATAATGTTAAAATTACATTTCAATTTTTTTTTTTTTTCTTTAATGTTCAATAAATTTTCTGCAAATAACAATGAACATTTTAACAACTTTGTGAGGGATATGCTACCTGAATAAAACTCCAATAATTAAAAAAAAATGCAGGAGCTAATTAAACTTTGTAATTCATAATGAAGATTTTGTAAATTATAATTAAATTTTCTTAGTCAAAGCATGACATATTTCAATTACCTAATCTTTTTCATATTTTATTTAATATGATTGAAAGCAGTACTGAGCGCACACTTCAGGAACCTCTGTATTAATAAATAAATAAAGTATTATGATAAACTTATGGTATTAAATTTTATATTATTTTTTTCTTTATGGGGAGTACTCTGTCGTAGTTATGTAATCTTTTTATTTGATGTTAACAATGTTATTTGACGTTATTCGGGTTAACTGATCTTTACCCGACTAGTTTCGGATTTTATAAGCCATCCTCAGAGGTGTTATTTAAAAAAAATAATATATTCATTATTAAATTATTTATTGTAAAGTATATTTGATTTTTACATATTTGTCAAATTTTGAAGTATGATTATTATTTTGATTATATGGTATTATTGCAATTTTATATGAATGCAAAATGGGCCGGCAAAAGTTCGTTCCCTGGCCGCTTGTATGTTGCCCATCCGCCCCTGCCTCCATGTATATTTTGTATTTTGTGTGCTTTATTTTTTGCTTCGGTAATTCGTAGTATTTCTATTTTACGTTTCCTCATCTCCTCCACCAGTTCTGCTTCTTTTCCCATGTATCCTCTAATGTTCCATGTCTATATTGTTATTTTTTCTGTTTTTTGTCTTTTTCCTTCCTCCTTTCTTTTTATTTTTATTTTGTTATTGCTATTTTCTTCTGGTTTTGTGTTCTTTTCTATATTATCTATTTTATCGTTGTTTTCCATATTCATGTCTTGTGTGTTACCGCTGTTTGTCTTGTGTCTTGGTTTTTGGTTAAGTTTTTTGGACCTTTTTTTGAACTTTCTAGTGCTTCCATTCCTTTCTCCCTTTGTTCCATCTGTATTCTGTTCCATTAATTAGTAGTCTTTACTTCATTTCCTTTGTCTTTTTTCCTTCGCTATGTTTCTAATTTCTTTTTGCACTTTTCTATCTTCCAAAGTTAAATAATTTTCTATGTATATTATAGTATGCTTTATGCTATGTATATGCTCTTGGCTTTCATGATTGTTTTTTTCATCTCTCACGTTTCCACTTCTGCTAGTACCATGTCATGATTTAGGTATTTGTTTATATTGTATGCGCTTTTTATTTTTATTTCTTCTTTTAGTTCTCTTGTTAGGAACTCTATCTATTCTTTTACTTTTTGTCCTTTGTTGTTTAACCCTTTTATTACGATATTATTTATCTTCTTTTCTTTTTCTGCGCTTTCCACTCGTTCCTCTATGTATTGTATTTTTGTCATCATCGATTGTTTTTCGTTTTCCTACTTTTTTTCATTCTCATTTGATTTTCTTCTTATTGTTTGTATTTCGTATTTTGGTTGTTTTAGTTCTGCGTTGCTTTTTTCTTAATCCATTCGTTGTTATTTTTTAGCTCTTGGTTGTTTTTTTCTTAATCTCTTCGTTGTTCATTTTTAGCTCTTCGTTGTTTTTCCTCACCGCCCGCTTTAAATCCTGTGCCATTCCTTTCAGTTCTTCCATTTTTTCTTTGTTTTGTTCTTCTTTGTTATTATCGCTTTCAGTTTTCTGTTGGTTAGCCTTCCTTTCTTCCTGTTGGATTTTTCGCTGCTCAGGCGACCTTAGTATCTCCTTGCTTATGTTAAATATTGTGTTGGGCTCGTTTATTCCCTGTTCTTCTTTGTGTCTAGGTCTTTTGTGCATGTCAGTTCTTTTGTCTCTCTTGAGTATTTGACTTTGTTTTGTTTATTTCGCTTCAATGATTCTTCCGTTTCCCAACTTGCACCTTATGTGTATGTTGGGTTGTCTAATTTTACTACCGCTGTTGACCCCGGTCCACCCGTCGGAGATCACGTCTGATATTTAATCAGAAAATATCTGATATTTAATCAAAATATTTAATCCGAATATTTAATCAAAATATCAGATAACATCTGATATTTTTGCTAATTTTTTCTCTCCACTCTCGCTGTCTTTAGCCGTCGCTGTTCTGATATATTCTTACTTCTGCGCCTCTGCCGCTATTTCAACATTCTACTCACCAGTTTTCTCTTCTATCATCTCTACATCTTCACTAGTAGATTCAATACTGTAACGGAGCCGATATTTCGGTTATCCCGTTGACAGATTGGCTAACAAAACTTTTTTTCAAAATATTAAATGTGTAGTATTTAGGTTTGCTACAAAATAATTCTATAGGGTTCACTTTCGGACACACGATTTAATATAATTCTTCAGTTTAGCCATTAATGAGTTTTAGTAGGTTGTTCTACCAGCTGGACATGGTGCATTTTTATGCATAAATCGTATTGGAGATATCAACTCAGATTAGTATAAATGTGGATTTGGTTCAAAATAATTCTCAATTTCACATGTCTAATATTGGAAATCTTTTTTTAAACCCTCAAATTTTGACAAACGTCAAAATTGTACCAATGTTTCAACTAATCCAAAATTATAGATCCTGTAGTCGGTCTTTTTGGGGCATAAAATATTATCAAAGTGTCGGTACATATCGCATTATGTGTTTTCATATATTGGTCAGTGCGTTCATATAGATACAAACGTAATGGATGATTCATTGCTGTTATGTGAGAAGCATTCCTGATAGCAGGTAAACATTCTTATCATTCGGAGAATTGGAAATGAGAAACTTGAATATAGTAGAATGAAATTAGTGATTAAATATCATTCTTAGTAAGAATTGGAAACTAGATATTCAGGTGCATTGCATATCAAAAAGTGTTAAAGCGTTTAAATCGTTTAAAAAGTGTTTAGCAATAACGTGTACGTTACTCAACAGCATCACATTCGAATGTCGGATGTATTTATGACATGAATGCATATGACATTCGAATGTGATGCTCTCAAGTAACGTACAAGTTACTGCTAACGTTTCTTGATATTCAATACACCTGATTTTTTGAATTTACAATTAATAAGTTGCATCTATACCTTTTCAAGTTCAAATTGAGACCAATCAAGTTCAAATTGAGACCAATCAATTTCAAGTTGAGACCAATAAAGTTCAAATTGATACCAATCAATTTCAAATTGAGACCAATCAATTTCAAATTGAGACCAATCAATTTCAAATTGAGACTAAACAAAATCAAGTTGACACTAAACAATATTAAGTTGTCATAATACATTTTATTTGTTTACTCTCAACTTGATATTGTTTAGTGTCAACTGGATTTTGCTTAGTCTCAATTTTAAATTGATTGGTATCAATTTGAACTCGATTGGCCTCAATTTGAAATTGATTGGGCTCAATTTGAACTTGATTGGTCTTAATTTGAACTTGATTGGTCTCAATTTGAACTTGAAAAGGTATAGTTTTTATTTTTGAGTGTCAACCATTTCATATGTTTACACCAGTATTTCTTTTAAATTGTATTAACTGATGGGAATGGATACCAAGCTGTGGAATAGTGAGCCTGAAAGGCAGATATCTACAGACAAACCCGATTTTCATTCAAAGCTTGTGTAGTAATGTCCCATTCCAAAAACGTTGATCGATTTCTTGCGCCACCCGGACTTTAAAGCACTGTTACTCGGCGACTATTTGCAGTAATCACATGATTAAAACGGGGTTTTGTATTTTTTTTTTAATTCTGTAACGTTTACGGTTGTGATGATTCAAAAAAGCGACTCTACGGGGAGAAAATCAGGAAAAACTGACTTTTGATAACTTTGACGACCTCTGCCGTTCGAAATATCAACAATAGAGTATTGCACTAATGAGAATAAAGATGTAAAATTTTATGTGCAATATTTCGTGTCTAAAATGTTTTTGCAAGATATATTTGTTTCTTTTTCTCTTCCGGTACGTAGTTTCTGATTTTCATTATGGCAGCAATAGTTTTAGAGTTCCCTTTTTTAAGCGTTTCTATGTGTTGATCCTATTTCAGGTTGGTTTGTATTTTAAATCCTAGATAATTTGCTTCTTTTGTTTGTTTTATTTTTGTATTCTTGGTCATGATGTTTATGTCTTTTGTTGTTTCATCGTTTGAGAATATCATATATTCTGTTTATGCTTCGTTTATTGTTAGCAAGTTATTGAAAAAACAGTTTTCCAGCAGTTTAATATCTTCGTTCATATTGTCTTCTATTTCTCTATGGTTTTTTTCCCGTGTAAACTATACAGGTGTCATCTGCATAGATATGTGGTTTTCCTTTCAAGTTCATTTCCAGCAGATCGTTTGTGTATATAATATATAAGATTGGTGGTAGGTTTCCTCCTTGTGGTATTCCATATTCAGCTACAAGTGGTTGGCTTTCTGCATTATTTACTTTGTTTTTTTGTGTGATAAATATGTCTTCAATATGTTTAGCTCCTTTCCCGTTATTCCTATTGCCTTAAGTTTTTCGATTAATTTTGGTTTTGATATAGTCTCGAAGGCTTATTTCATGCCAATGTATATAGCTGATACTAGTTGTTTCTTGTCCATCTTCGATGATATGTGGTGTATGAGATCTTGTGTGGCCGATGTCGTTCCTGAATGTTGTTGGTAGGCATATTGTTCTTGGTTAATAATTTTGTTTTTAAGCAAGTGATTGGTGATTTGAATTTGGATTGTTTTCTCTTATACTTTATTTAGTGTTGACAATAATGAAATAGGGCTGTAATTTTCCGGGTTGGTTTTGTCTCCTTTTTTGTAAATTGGTAATAATTGTGCTTGTTTTCATATATTCAGGATATATTCCTTCTTCGAGTACTGTATTTATGATTTCTACAAGAATAGGTGTTAGTATCGTTCTGTTTCGTCTTAAGATTTCGTTTGTTATCTTATCAAAGCCCGGTGTTTTATGGTTCTTTAAATTTATTATTATGTAGTTAATTTCTTCTTGTGTTGTTTTTCGGAAGATGAGGGTTTCGATTTGCCTCTTTGTTTTTGTTGTTACGGGTGTTGTTTGGCTGCTTCTTATTTGTTCTCTGCAAGTTCTTTGCCTATATTTGCGAAATATGCGTTTATTTCGTCAGCGATTCTTCAGATTTATTTGTGGTGCCTCGGGTTTTTATTCTTATTTCTTCTATGTAGTTTTTGTTTGATTATTTTTTGTTTATTTGGTCATTTATTAGTTTCCACAATTCGTTAGGATAATCTTTATTTATTTGAAATTTGTTTTTGTAGTATTGCGTTTTCTGTTCATTTATTTGTGCTGTTGATAATTTCTTTTGCTTGTTGTATTCTTGTCTGTCCAAACAATGCATTGTTTGGATTTTTGAGATGTTTTTTTAGGTTTGTTTCTTTGTTTTATTTGTTGTATTATAAAGGTATTAATAAAGGGGTTTCTGTTCTTCTTTTCATATTATTTGTTTGTTGGTTTTTTTCTATTATTCTTTGCAACGTTTTTGATAGCTTCTCGAAGCTGTTTATAGAGTGTGTGTTTATCGATGTTATTTCTTCTGTTATTTTTGGCTGGTTTGTTTTTGTAGTTTTGAAGTATTGTTATTTTAGTTTTATTTTCCGTGTTCCTTTTATTTTTGTATTGATTGCACAGTGGTCGGATATATTTGAAAACTTTATTTTGATGTCGTCTATAAGTTGTGCATTCGTGATGACGTGATCGAGTATTGAATTATTTCCATTGTTATTTTGCTTTGTGAAGAATTTATTTGATACTTTGTTTTCTACTTTGTATCCGTTTTCCTTCAATCTGTTTTTGTATTCATTTCTTGTTTTGTTTTTTTCCAATAAGTTGATGTTTATATCTCCTAAAATAAGATATTCTTCGGTGTTCTTCTATTTATGATTCGATATTTTTATGTATTTTTCAGTATGTTAAATGTAATATGAGGGGGTTTGTATATTAGTATTATGTGAAGTTTTCCTTCTTGAGTAAGATAGTAATTATTTGAATTTCATTTATTGTTGTATTTGTCTTTATCTCGTATTTTGTGTCCTTTCGGATGTACATTACGACGCCTCCTCCTCTTGTGTTTCTCGAGTTGAATTCTGCGTTATATTTGTCTAGTTTGTATAAGAGTTCATTGTTTGGTGTTAGCCATGTTTCGGTTATTGCTATAATTTTTGGGTCTTTGTGTGTTGTTGAAAGTAGTTCGATTTCGTGAAATTTATTTTTCATACTTCTCACATTATGTAGATAAATACTTTCCATTGTACCTTTAGTTTATTGGTGTTTTTTTTTTTTTCTTGATTTTATTGGAGGTGGTCTATATCGGTTTGTGATTTTGTTTTTATATATTTATTTTATTTTAGTTCTCTCACATATTTCCTTCTTGTTTATAAAGCTCCTGTTCATAGCATAGTATGTTTTGATTGCATTATATATTCTGGTGCTTATTTCTCTTTCCACTCTTCCATCATCTGTTATTTCTATTATTAGATACTTAAATTATTGCACCTGTATGGAACACCGTTTGACTATTTATTCAACAAATTCTTCATATGTAAAATTAAAGAAGTCTCATTTAAATTACACACGCGATAATTTAAAAACCTACCTTCCAATTATCTAAAATGTAATTTATATAACTTTCAATTTAAATTGCATTGTTTTTAATTATATATAGGTTTCTTATGTATAAACCGGACATGTTGTAAAACATGTTCATTTTAATTTTTTATTTGTTTAATTGGAACACACAGTTTTCTATACACATGTTAAAACGTTTGTTTTATATGAAACTCAATTAAAATGCAAGATATTTTTGTGGAACTTGTAAAAAATCTGCACTGCATTTATATCAGCCCTTATTATTTTATACTTTTATTAAAATTGTACTTAATTTTAATTCGAGATGAATAAATTTTGAACAACCTATTAATATTAAACACGAATTAAGATGGAACACGAATTAAAATGCAACACATTAAAATGCAATGCAATTAAATTGAGACTTGTACATAATGGTAACTAGAAAGCTTCGTTGGTCCTCGCACAGAGGGTTAATTATTGCTGTTTTTGCCCAACACATATCTTTGCCATGCCTTCTTCTTGTCCTGAATCATTTGTTTTATTTCTTCTGACCACCACGATGTTTGCTGCTTCTTATTTAATCTTTCCCGCTGTCACATACATCTCGTGCAACTTCGAACATGTTTCTTTTAAGTTCATTCCACATTTGATCTACATCACCTTCCATCCTCCTTTCCAATACTTTGTCTTCTATTTTACCATGTATTGTACAGCTATTTCGGGGTTCCTAAGTTTGTGTGTTCTTACCTTGTTGTATGTGATAGCTTTCTGACTCGTTTGTTCTCTTTTATTGCATGGGAGAGAACCATGCAATGGTTCCCAGAAATCAGAGAAACAGTTCATGTTTCTCTTGCACTGTTGTCATAGGTAGGTAATGGTCACTTCCTATTTCAAAGCTTCTTCTTACTTTTGTATCCCTGATTTTGGCTTGTCGGTTTTGCTCTACTAACATGTAATCAATAATGGACTTTTCGTTTCTTGTTACTACTTCTCTTGTGTATGTGTGTATTTCTGTATATTTAAAGATTGTGTTAGTTATTATAAAGTTATTCAGTCTGCAGTATTCAATCATTCTTTTACTGTTATTGTTTACTGTTTCTTCGCCATATTTTCTCCTCACTTAGTCGTTGCTTCGATTCTTACCTACCTTGCTATTAAAATCTCCATATATATATAAATATATATATATATATATATATATATATATATATATATATACACTGTGTATCAGCGAAATGGAATAAATTCGATAATAAATAAATGGGGGCGTGTTCGAAAAAACGCTCGGATTCGTCGATTGTTATTTTTAGTTGCGCATTTTTTTCAACAAAAACTTTTTATACAGGATGTGTCATGTGACCGTGGCCAATACCAACTTTCTTATTTTAAATACAACACCTGGTATATTATTCAATTTTTGGATTCTTCAGAAAATTCTAGTCAAATTTCATGTACAATGTCCTATACCTATCTTCAACTGTTTCGGAAATATTAAGTGTTTTCAGATTTAGTGCAAAAATTAACATTAAAAAAAGAAAATTATTTGATTACAGAAATTCGTTACAACACACTCAAAAACTAATAAGTAATACTGTTTATTTCTTGATAATGTAAAAAAACAAAAAAAAACAATAAATTTCAATGGAGGAGATGTTCAAAATGCTCGCCGGGAACGTCTTGGCAACATCCTAATCTTAAATAGAAATTTCTTCTAACGTTACTCAACATCTCAGGCGTGACCGATCTTATCGCAAGCATTATTCGTCTTCTTAAGTCAGCTAAGTCGAGGGGTTTAGTTTTGTATACAATACTTTTGACATATCCCCATAAGAAGAAGTCTAATGACGTCAGATCAGGGGATCGTGCTGGCCATTCCATCGATCCCCGCCTCCCTATCCACCGATTTCGAAATATTCGGTTGAGGTAGTTCCACTTAATATTTCCGAAACAGTTGAAGATATGTATAGGACATTGTACATGAAATATGTCTAGAATTTTCGGAAGAATCCAAAAATTGAATAATATACCAGGTGTTGCATTTAAATTAAGAAAGTTGGTATTGGCCACGCTCACATGACACACCCTGTATAAAAGGTTTTTGTTGAAAAAAATGCGCAACTAAAAATAACAATCGACGTGTCCGAGCGTTTTTTCGAACACGCTCCCATTTATTTATTATTGAATTTATTCTATTTGGCTGATACACCCTGTATATATATTGCTACGTTATGATTGAAGTTTTATATTTGCCCCAAATGCTATGTCATTGTTAGGGTTTAATTATTATAACACAATAATTATAATTTACCCCACGTTGAGGGTGCCAAATGCTACGTTATAGACAATGCCCTACGTTCGGGTGTTTAAAATGTGCTGTTATACTAAGTCTTTTAACTGCATAGATTAATTATTGGGTTCATAATTAAGAATCATAAAATTGTTACTTACTTTAGTTGTTATGAATTTTATTATTTTGTTTTTCTCTTTTCTCAGGGTCAAAATGTGAGATCAAAATAAATTAGATGGCAGGCAAAGAATATTCATTTTAATTAATATTTATTATAATATTAAATATTTAGATAATTAATAACAAAACAAACACTACACTAATTCAATATGAAACTAAATTAACGCTTGACAATAGAAAGCAAGTAATATCACTAATTAACAAACTAACACTATCAATATTTAATAACAATAAATCCCTAAATTCCTAATTCGCACAATTAACTCCCTAATTGAGTAGAAATTTTAGTAAATTCCACCTGGCATTCATATTCATATTCCTGGTGAATAGAGGCAACTCACAGTGGTGATCGGCTATCCTGGTTGCAGATGTCGAATCAGTAAATTCGATTAAGTCGGCACCAATTCCCTCGATTCAAAGTCCTGCTGTCCTCGGTTGATCCTCTTCTATAGTTGACGTACTCGTTGAATCGTCTTTGGGGTTGTAGTTCTCGTTGAATCCTCTTGGACTCTTTTCAGCTGTTCCGTGTTGATAATGATTCCCTAGTTCACGTAGAGTGTTTACAGATGCTCGAACGCAAATAATTACTGTCCCGAAATTAATTATATCCGCGTAAACAAAACGTAAATCAAACTGTTATTTGAATAACGCGGTAATGGAAATAACTATTGTTCGACGATATTTGTCTTGATATTTGTCTCTGCTGACCAACGTGGATGTTCCGGGTTCTAAAGCGGATCTCATTGTTTATCGGCGTTCAGCCTTTTTAAAACCTCGGTTAAACAAGTGATTTTAGCTTGTTAAAATCCGCCTACGTTGATTCAAATAAGCGTGTACATTTGTCGAGTTGCTACCCGAATCCAGTTTGTAACCACGGCAACGAATCAACAAATTATAATTATGATTATAATTTTCCATATACCGGTGAAACCATAATTCCAATTGTGATCTGATATTCGAGATCCTTGTATTTTTCTGCTTCTATAGGAATGTCGAACGTCTTTGTACGATGAGTTTGAATTTTCCATTGAATTTTATACATATTACTGACTCATTACAATTATTTTATGTTAATTGTGCCCTTAATTAATTATAATTCTAGTTATACAAATCCTATTTGACTACCTAAGTAATCCTATTAATATCTAAATAACCTAAATCTAATATATTCAGTATAATTATCTATAAACAAAATCCTATCTCACGTATATTATAAAATAACAAATTAAATCTATTAAATAACTTCCAATATATATATATATATATATATATATATATATATATATAGATCACCTTCCGCTGTTTCTGTTGTCTCCGTTAAAGTTATCCAGAATGCTTCTTTGTTTACTACTTTTTCATGTTCATTTGGCCCATACACCACAATTATCGTCCTTCTCATGTTATCATAGTTAAGTGTAATTTTCAGTATTCTTGATGTAACTGCCTTCCAATCATTTATTGTGTGCTCAATGTCTTTGTGTATGATACATACACAAAATTAAATGGTAAAATGAATCTAAATATTTCTTATTGTCTCTTTATTTTCACATTATAGTGCAGATATAATAAAAAAAACAACGTATGATACACGTGCATAAGGACTTTCAATCACTACACCGTTAATAGGTCTTCGCTTCGGTTTGTGCTCAAACACGTTCGTGCGTGCTTGAAAGACTCTCTTAGGCACTTGTATCGTATTATACTATTTTCCACAAACAACTTAAATACAAATTAAATTCTTCTATTATTGTAATAACCATTTATTTATGAGTATGTAATTACGTAACATATGCCTTAACTAAGCATGTTCTTATCTTTTGTCTACGTTGCATTAATATTTTTATTTATTATTCATAATAATTTTTAACTGACTCTAGCCACAAAGTCAAATTTTCTAAGCCAAAATCTGATTCAGAAACGGAATAGGAAATATTTCCACATTTTGAAATTATCAGTAATATGTTTTACATGACAGATATTTGAGAAATATACAAATTTGCGTAAAAAATAATCTTATAGCACATTTAGCAATAGATAAGTATACAGGGAGTTTCAAGCCCTAGAAACCAAAACTTTAAAAAATCAAACAGCATAGTACCACTTCTAATTTATCTTCTACTTTATTTGATAGATTTTTTTTAATGTTAAATACAATAAAAATAAGTTTTTTAAAACTGGTTGATACATACTCTCCATTCACGATGTTTTTGCGTCAGGGGAATCTATGAATATCTATTAATATCTAGTAAGTTTTTTGGTGTGTTTCGGAAATAACTGAATTCCCCAATAGAACTTGTCAATTTTTTTAGGTTAAGTTGTTTTCATTTTGAGGTTATATTTTTTAAATAACATTGATGGCAGATGTAAAGTTTAAATTATTAGAGATGAAAATGGAACGGCCGGAAATTATAAATCTAACAATGTGGTACGAAGCAAATGTCTAATAGACATAGACATAAAAAAATAATTGACTTCCGTTGCATCACTCAATCAGTTTATCTAACATTACAAAAAGAAAACCCAGCCAACTCGGTTGCAAAAAGGTCGTGAATATAATATAATGAAAATATGTATCGATATATATTTAAATAAAAGCAGGGGCGGATGGGCCATACCGGAAAATGGGAAATTTCCCGGTGGGCCGGTAGGCATCCCGAATGTTGGGCCGGCAGGCCCCAGAATTTTTTTCTGGAAAATCCGACGACAAGTTTATTAATAATCTTGATTTAATATGACTATGTTGTGGTTTGATTAGCTTTTTGCACATTATAATAAAATTTTCTAATTTGTAAGGAAAATGTAAATATAGTCAAATTTTGGTATTTATAATAAGAATTTCATAATTTCTAATGAACATTTTGTAATCTCTAATGAAAAGTTCGTAATTTCCACCTAAGTTTGAAAAGTTTGAAAATACCAATGACATTTTGCATTTTATAGTGAAATTTTTGCACTTTACAATAAATTTTCTTAATCGCTGCTTAAATGTTGTAATTTATAATACGAATGTTTAATATTTTACATTTTACAGTGAAATTTATCAATTAACAATCAAATTTTCTTGAAGTTATTGCAATTTTGTAATTTAGAATGATGAATGATGAAAGTCACAACGAAAATTACATAATTCCAATAAAACTTATTTATTACTTTATGATTGTTTTCTAATTCCATTGAAATATTGTATTCATTATAAAAACTTTGCAATTTTTACTACAATGTTCCACTTTAAATTCAACATTTACAAATTCTAAAACTTTTGTAATTTACAAATAATTCTCCATAAATTCGATTGAAATACTGAAATCCATCATCAAAATTTCGTAACATTGATCATAATGCTATTACTATTTATGGGGTTTTCGAAGAAATTTTTGTGATGTGTAGTTAAAATGTCAAAATTTCATGTTTTTGTTGAATTTAAAAAATATGTAATCAACATTTTACACCTTCCAATATATTTTTTGTAAATTTCTATGAAATGGTTAATACATTTGCAAGGAATATAATTTCTGGGGAAAGACGGTATAATTTCCAATAAAAAACTCGCAAGTTCCATTGATCGTGACAATTTATGAAGTAAATTTATGAAGTCTGGTAATTATATTAAAAATTTCTAATGAAAATTTTGTAATTTCCAATTCATTGAAATTTACAAGCGAGATATTTCAATGAGAATTTTATGGTTCGATGAACTTGCAATTTGTAATAAAATATCAAAATTTGTCATTTGCAACGAAAACTTCATAATTTCTCTTTGTAATTTTGTACTTACTTTTGTATTTTGCATTAAATTTTTTGCAAATTTCTGTCAGAATATTAATAAAATTAATAAAAGCTCGCAGGTTCCATTGATATTTACAATTTATGAAAAGTCTAGAAATTATATTAAAAAATTCTTATGAAAATTTTGTAATTTCCAATTCATTACAATTTGCAACTAATATATTTTATAATTTCTACTAAATTCTATCATTTATCATGATAACTTTGTTATTTCCTTTGAGTTTTGGAATTTATAATATATATTTTTTACTATCATTTAAAAAATCAACTCAAATTTAGTTTCATGTTGATTTTCATTAAGTAAGTTGTTATATTTATTTTTTATGTGTATATTATGCAGGTTCTTCCGCTAATAAACATTATTATTATTATTAACTTAATTTTCAATATAAATTGTATAATTCAAATGGAAATTTTGTGTTTTGATTAATATTTTACAATTTTAATTACAATCTGTAATGTAAAATTTGTAAAAGTAATAATGTTGAAAATTACATTTCAATTTTTTTCTTATTTTTTTTTTCTTTTATGTTCAATAAATTTTCTGCAAATAACTATGAACATTTTAACAACTTTGTGAGGGATATGCTTCCTGAATAAAACTCCAATAATTAAAAAAAGTTGCAGGATCTAATTAAACTTTGTAATTTATAATGAAGATTTTGTAAATTATAATTAAATTTTCTTAGTCAAAGCATGACAAATTTTAATTACCTAATCTTCTTCATATTTTATTTAATATGATTGAAAGCAGTACTGAGCGCACACTTTAATAACCTCTGTATTAATAAATAAATAAGTATTATGAAAAACTTATGGTATTAAATTTTATATAATTTTTTTCTTTATCGGGAGTACTCTATCGTAGTTATGTAATCTTTTTATTTGATGTTAACAATGTTATTTGACGTTATTCGGGTTAACTGATCTTAACCCGACTAGTTTAGGATTTTATAAGCCATCCTGAGAGGTGTTATTTAAAAAAAAAATATATATTCAATATTAAATTATTTATTGTAAAGTATTTTTGATTTTTACATATTTGTCAAATATTGAAGTATGATTATTATTTTGATTATGTGGTATTATTGCAATTTTATATGAATGCAAAATGGGCCGGCAAAAGTTCGTTCCCTGGCCGCTTGTATGTTGCCCATCCGCCCCTGAATAAAAGTGTTATATTTTGAGCACGCGAATGGTATCAACATATCATAAGAACAATTGAAGATAAATTAAGAATTAAAAAGTATAATATCATAATTAAAAAAAAAAACCTTTAATAAGATAACACTGCAAAATTATCAATAAATGTTTAAATTGCTGCACGTTTTACAGCGAGGCAATATCCTAATCTAGAGACAATTGCTTCATGAATATTGTATAAATTTTGTTTGATGATTAATTAAAAATAATTTACAATTGTTTTTACCACTCATTGCTAGAGCCGTATCAACGCTTGCTCGAATATTGGCACGTTCATTTGAATACATTTCGGTAAATATCTCCGTTATTTATGAAGCGATTTTTAAAAGCACAACTCAATAATGCAATTTTTAATGTTAAATAAATAAAACTGACAAGATTGATTGTAATTTTACTATATAACATCAATTTACTATTACAAATGAGTAAGATAAAATATTATACAATTCACGCAATTGTATAATATTTTATGTTCCTCATTTGTAATAGTAAATTGATGTTATATAAGTAAATTATAATCAATCTTGTCAGTTTTATGTATTTATTTATTTATTCCTTTGCCTATCTAACTTTCGGTGTAAGGCATACATTATTATTTTTTTTAATATTCTCTCCACTTCCTCCTATCTTCTGTTAATTCCTGTATTTGTTCCCATGTGTTCCTTTTTCTTGTTGCGTCTTCTTTTATTGCTTTCTTCCACTCTTTTCTCGGTCTTCCTCTTTGTTGTTTTCCTGTTGCTCTTGTCTCGTATATTTTCTTAGTGTTTCTTTCTTTTCTCATTCGTCTCATGTGTCCATACCACCTCATTTGGCCTTCTGTTATTTTTTCCTGTATTGGTTTTATGTATAAGTTTTTCCTGTGCGTCTCGTTCCTTATCCTGTCTCTTCTTGTTTGGTTTTCTATTTTTCTTAGAAACCTCATCTTCATGGCATTTATTTTGTCATTGTCCATGTTTCGCTGCTGTAAGTTAGCGTTGGTCTGATTGCGTTTTTGACTATTTCTGTTTTTGTGTCGTTTGATATCTCCTTCTTGCTAAAAAAAAGGTGTATTTTAACATGTTATATAGTTTTGCTGTTTTTCCTATTTTATCTTCTATTTCATTATCTAATTTACCATTGCTCGGTACGATTGTTCCGAAATATCTGTATTGTTCTACTTGTTCGATTTTTTTTCTTGTATTTTTATTTCGTGTTTTTTTTTCTTTGGCAATTATCTTGCTTTTGTCTTTTCGTAATTAATTTTCATGTTTATTTTTTTAATCTTTTTCTCAATTATTTTCATGTTGTGTTGCAGTTCTTCCTCTGTTTCTGCTATTATTGCCATGTGATCCACGAAAAGTAGTTCTGCTATTTTTGTTATCTCCATTATCCAATATCCAATTTTTAACATTTTCCATTTTGCTTTGCTTCCTTGGATCGCCTTATCCAATACAATTGAGAAAAGCAAAGCGCTTAGCGCGCATCCTTGTTTTACTCCTTTCTTCGTTTCGAATTCTTTTGATTCTTCATTGTTTGTTATCACAATATTTCTATTTTCTCTGTATATGTATTTTATTACTTTTATTTTTTCCTCCTCTGTTCCTTTTTCTGCTAGTTTGTTCCTTATCCTGTCGAATGTCTTTTAGAGATCTACGAAGCATATGTGCATTTCTCTGTTCTTCTTAATTAGTTTCTCGCTTAGTTGTTTGAGTATGAAGATTATGTCTTGCGTACTTCTCCCTCTTCTGAATCCGCACTGGCTGTCCTCTATTGTTGTTTCTAGTTTGTTTCGCATCCTTTTTTCTAATACCTTGGTCATTATCGTACTTGGTATACTTGTTAGTGCGATTCCTCTGCAATTTTCGCATATTCTCTTATCCCCTTTCTTATGTATTGGTAGAATTATACCTTTATTCCGTTCTCTTGGTGTTTCCCCGCTCTTTATTATGTCATTTATTAGTTTCGTTATTTGTGTTACTCCCTCTTCTCCAATGTGTTTCATTGTCTCCGGGATTATATCGACTGTCCCTGTTGCTTTCCCGTTTATTAGTTTTCGTATTGCTTCTTGTATTTTTTAATTTGCTCAATTTTTTTCTACTGTGTTCTAAAAATAAATGCTGTATAAAAAACAAATACTTTTGTACTGTCTCGAACTGTATAAAAACAAATATGGAGCCTACGCCTAGAATGGTGCCTAGCCTAATTTAGAAAACACAATACTTGTAATTGACGTAGAAGCGCAATATCGAACTTAGAACAAAAATTTGTATGTATCAAATTAACAACAAATTTATCGAAGTGACTCTTCAGTTTCAGAAATGGTCTGCAATTGCGTGCTAGTTTTGGCGTGCATTATATTGTACCTGGGATGGAAATTTAGCAACACTGCAAGATGCTATATCAAGTTTGCAATATATGCCATCTCCAGCGTTATCTTCGCAACAACTCCTATACCGTTGATGCTCATAAGGCCGAAGAGTAGCAAAAACGCACTGTAAGTATATCTTTATTGTATTATTGCAATTTGTACTACTTTGATATTTGTATAGCATTCCAGCTGCTGGCCTTCGACTATTAGCCCGGAACATTCTTGGCCTGAAATGCACTATCAAGGGAAAGGAAAACATTGTCCAAAATAGCGGCTGTGTTGTTGTAATTAATCATCAAAGTGCAGTAGATTTAATAGGTATGTTATTTGCCAAGCGCTGATTTATAAGCATAAAAAATTACAAAATAAGCGCTTAAAAATGCATAAAAATATTAGAAAATAAACATATAAAATAGCATAAAGATTAGAATAAGCACAAAAACGTCGAAAAAGCATGAACAGGCATATTTTATTTTTTATGAAAATACAGAAAAACAAAACAAAACATAATTTTATTAACAAGAACGCACTATAGGTAGATAAAAGTAATATTTTAATAGCATAGGTTTTGGTGATTAATATTAATAACAATAATAATTAATAAGAAATAATGATTACTGCTCATTTTTAAATGAACTAATAATTAAATGTTTTTTTCTAAATTTTCAACGGAAAATCCCATTCTCCTATCACTGAGCACATTTTTTAAGTGTGAAAAGCTTCTCTCCACATCCACACTTGTAATCGGTGCATATTAAAATTTGGGAACAATTGTAATATTTATCAGCAAATCTTCCACGAAATGTCCTTTTAAAACTGTTGATATTTTTTTATAACTCGCCAAACCCTTCATTTTTTGACAAAACTGCATCACTTTTTTTTTTAATAATTTCTCCTATAGATTCCCGTAAGTTTGAGACGTCGTTCCTAAAATCTTCAACTATTTGAACCGCATCTACCAAAGTTGTGTCCTTTGCTTGGAGTTTATCAATCGTTTTGCTTACGAAACTCTAGTTGGTTTTTAGGAATGCTAAATTTTGTACAACCCTCCTATCTTTAAGAACTTTGTGGCATTCTTTAATTGCCTCTGACACATTTTCGCGAAACTCTAACACAAGCTCCTTAAATGAATCGAAATTATCGGCATCATTGAAGGCAGCATCTAGCCACGTACCCCATCTAGTTATAACCGGTGCCTGAGGAAGAGGTACATTTGGCATTCTTTCCCTAAACATTTCAACCCTCAGTGGAGCTTTTAGGAAAATTTTCTTCCCGGTTTTTATCAAATCATTGACCAGGGGAAATTGCAGTCTAATCGTTTCAGCAACTCGATTAAAACCATGTGCCAAACAGGTGCAATGCATTAATTGCTCGTAAAATTCTTTTAAATTAGAATATGCCTTCAACATATATGCAGCGGCATCAGAAAGCATCAATAATAATTTATCATTTAGTACGGGGTTTTTCAAAAAAAATGTGTTAATCCATCGTGAACGAATTTGGCAACGGTATTGCCATTTGTTTTTTCGAACTGCTTGGAACTAATTTAAAATGAATTGGTAGGGTCTTCGTTTAATATTCCAATCATTAAATGGGTGATGTACCGACCACATGAATCAGTAGTTTCTATATGTAATTGTTGCCAATTATCTTTTTTATTTCCTCAATAGTGTGTTTATATACTTGCTCGACATAGTTTTTGCGAGTGGTTGATTCGGCAGGAATACGTCTACTGATGTATTTTTGTAAAACAGATTTAAACTTACTATTATCTAGTTTTTTTAACGGAATATTAGAAGATACCATCGTATTGCATAAATCAAAGCAAAATTCCTTTTCATTCTGTGTAGAAAAACTCGCAAAAGACTCGGAAATAGTTTGCTGGGTACTCAGGGTACTGCTTGCAGATTTGTGTTTTTTTTAATTTTCCAGGTGAACTGTTGTTTTGATATGTTGTGTTATGTGAAATTTTTTCTCGCAGTTAATCTACAACATAATACATGGTTGTACCTAGGCCAATAGCAACACAAAATAAAACTAACCGGTTTGATAAAAGCCCTGCAAATTAATTTGCTGTTCTCATATTTTAAGTCAGAATGTCCACGTATCCATTCATCGACGGAAGGTTTTACTTTCGGAATTTTATACAAGAAACTTATAAACACGTAATACACACAAGGCACAAGCACAACGCACTGAAGGTTGAGATAAATTGGACTGAATTGATAGCACATTTGCCCCAGATGCGTTCTGTGCACGTAAAAATAGGGTAATCCCCGAAATATTCAAACTTTGTTTACCAAATATAACGTACGCACGCTCGCTTTGTTGATGATTTTGTGATAACCAAGCACTCTAGACGTAACGGAGTAATATTAATACTGAATTCTCATTACAATAATGTGCAACAAAATATATTCCTAGCAAATATAAATAATTTGCTATAAAATTGAGAAAGAAGCAAATAAGCACAAAAAATAAGGAAATATGCACAAAAAATGCACCAAAGCAATTATAAGCTTAAAAACTGAAAATATGCATAAAAGCACCAAAAAAAATTGTCACGTTACTTCATTTGCTGAAATTTGTATAGATACGAGGTCATTTTGGTCTGCTATTAAAACTAATGTATAGCATAATACCTAGAAATCCGCGCCTTGTTCATCATTATGAAGTTTTCAACGTGTTCTTCTGTACACATTTTTTTTAAGTTTGATAGGTTGCTTCATAAATCTTTCGCGCCGTTTAGGTAGTAAGTTAGGTAGTGGTCAGGTACTACCACAGCATTTGCTGCATTAGTACTGTTTAGGTTTATTTTTCTGTAGAGGAACCTCTTACAATCAAATTTTCCAACAATTACCCCGGAAAAATAACACAATAACGAATCAAAATAATGTTAATCCATGAATAATACTTTTATTTCTAATTGGTCGATAGTAAACGAATCTAAAACTCTAGACTCAATATATTCGTTTACAGTGGTGATTATTATTGCGAATTAAATTAATTACATTTTTATTGTTATTATAACAAATGTGTGTAAAGTGAAATAAAGTAAGATTGTAATAATCAATGAAATTACGTATACCTTTTTTTCCACAACTTTATTTATATATTTGTCTATACAGGGTGTCTCTAAATTGTATGGAAATGGCTTAACCACAGATTACTGGGATCAAAAGTAGACGATTTAACAAAACTTATCTATATTCAAATGCGTTTGGTTTAGCCAGTATTCAGCTTCAGAGTAAATTTAAGTTAAATTTTAAAATTAACTTTGAAGCTGAATACTGGCTAAACCAAACGCATTTGTATATAGGCAAGTTTTGTTAAATCGTCTTTTTTTGATCCCAGTAATCTGTGGTTAAGCCATGTTGTTATATATCAAGAAGTGGATCTAGGAATCGACTGAACCACACAACTGCCATCTGTATACTGTCTTTATTAAACTTCTATGCGTGGTCGTTGCGGTAGGTTAGACAACCTTCTTTACCTCTAAGGCACATACATTACATCTATATTACATACATCTATTACATCTCCCTTATTACGTTACATAGTCATACAGTCTTTTTGGTTTTCTGGTTACTCTTTTACAGTTCACTCTTTTTACAATGTTATCATCTACAAAGTTATCATTTACAATAGAATCATCTGTAATGTTGTCATTTACAATATTATTATCTGTAATGTTGTCATTTACAATATTATCATCTGCAATGTTATCATTTACA
Organism: Othius punctulatus; assembly: GCA_951805005.1. Taxonomy (NCBI): domain Eukaryota; kingdom Metazoa; phylum Arthropoda; class Insecta; order Coleoptera; family Staphylinidae; genus Othius; species Othius punctulatus. The sequence continues at coordinate 72,858,595 of OX638143.1, read as the reverse complement.
ATATTATTATTATATACAAAATTTGAACGTTGTATCACTTCGTTTGATCCTTTGAAGTTTTTTATGTAAATACTATTTCTTATTATACATCTTCCATCCTCTTTTTCTATTTCGTAAGTTCTTTCTCTTATTTTATTCTTAATCTTTCCTAGTTTCCAACTGCTTTTAGGCTTTTCTTGGAACCAAACTTGCATTCCATTTCTAAATTCAACGTTTGAACGTACACCTGATTTGTCATAATAAATTTTTGATTTGATTTGTCTCGTGTCAATTGTGTTCTTTAGTTTTGTCTTATTTATAATTTGAGAATTTAGTTTCTTTTCATTAATGGGTAAGTTGTCTCTTAAGTATCGTGGCATTAATATCTGAGATGGTGTGTAGGTATAATAGAAGGGGTGTTACGGTAACTTAATAAAGCAAAGTATATGTCTTCTTTATTTTCTAATGTCTTTTTAATTAATTTCTTAATGGTTTGAATTGATATTTCTGTAAAACCGTTGGATTGTTGGTAATATGGGGATGATTTAGTTATTTGAAAATTCCATTCTTTGGAAAATGTTTCATATTCTTCACTGATGAATTGTCTTCCACTATCTGATACAACAATTTTGTTTATTCCATGTCTAGCAAATATGGATTTTAATTTATTGATTACATTTTTGGATGTTAGATTTTTGTTCAACATCATGATTTCGGGATATTTTGAGTAGTAATCCACTGCAATAAGGAATGTTTCACCTTGTATTTCAAATAAGTCAATTCCTATTTTTTGCCATGTTTTTTTAATTATTTGATGATTTATCATAGGCTCTCTTCTATTCGAGTTTGAATATTTATTACATACGTAGCATCTATTAATTACATTTTCTATATGTGTTTCATATTAGGCCAATATACTGCAAATTTTGCTCTCGATATGCATTTATTTATACCTAAATGACCTGTGTGTATGTCTTCAAGGACTTTGTTTCTCCATGATTTTGGTATAATGACTCTTTGATTCATATATATTAACTTATTGCTTCCCATTGTTATTTCTGACTTTAATTTGTAAAATGGTTTCAAATTTACTGTCATTTTATTTATGCTCTTTGGCCATCAATCCTTAATACAGGTTTTTATCATTTTTAATTCTTCATCATCTTCAGTTGCTTTAATCAATTGTTTTAACCTGTCGTCTTTAATTGTTGAATTTTTTTCGATTAGGCATACTTGAGCGTTTAATTCTAAATTATCTTCGAATACTTTATTTACTGTTGCTCGTGATAATGTATCAGCTATTATTAGATATTTGCCTGGTTTGTAAACTAAATTTATTTTATATTTTTGTAATGTCAAAAGCATCCTTTGTAATCTAGCTGGGCATGAGTTTAATGATTTTTTGAATATGGAAATTAATGGTTTGTGATCGGTTTCAACTGTAAACTCTCTTCCATAAACATATTGATAGAACTTTTGTACGCCAAAACATATTGCTAATAGTTCCTTCTCTATTTGAGCATATCTTTGCTGAGTTTCTGTCATAGCTCTAGAAGCATATGCACATGGTTTTTCATTTTGCAAAAGTGCTGCTCCTAAGCCTGAGATAGATGCATCAACTGATATTGTTATTTGCTCTCTTGGATTAAAATACTTTAAAATTGGTTCTTGTGAAATTATCTTTTTTAATTCGTTAAATGCTTTTTCTTGAGGGTGTTCCCATGAAAATATATTGTTATCTTTAATTAAATTCCTTAATGGTTGAGTAATTTCTGATAAGTTTGGAATAAATTTTCCTACATAAGTTATGAAACCTAGGAATCTTTGGACATCTTTTTTATTAATTGGTTTGGGCATTCCTACGATGGCTTCAATTTTATCTTCATCCATTGATATACCTTTATTTGAAAACTTATGTCCTAAATACTTAACTTCATCTAGACCAAATTTACATTTGTTTCTATTAAATTTTACATTTTTTTCTCTAGCTATCTTAAATACTTCTTCCAATATTTTGTCATGTTCTTCTTTAGTCTCGGCATGAATTATAATATCATCGACATAGATTACTACACCTTTTATATGAAAAATTTCTTGAAAAGTTTCTTGGAATACTTCACTAGCAGTTTTAATACCAAATGGTAGTCTATTGAATTTGTATCTACCATGAGGGGTTGCAAAAGTGCATAACTTACCAGATTTTTCATCTAATGGAATGTTCCAAAATCCACTAGCTGCATCTAACATTGTGAATATTTTTGAACCATTCAAATTTCTTGTTATTTCGTCCATGTTTGGTATTTTGTATTTTCTATCTATTATAACTTCATTTAAATCTCTTGGATCTAAGCAGATTCGTAGAGAACCATCTTCTGTTCTAACTAGTACATATGAATTTATCCATTCTGAGCTACCTTGAACTTTTTCTATTATTTTTATTTTTTCTAAATTTTCTAAACATTTTTTAAATTGATCTTGTATAGCAAAAGGTACATTTCTTACTGGATTTACTACTGGTTTTGCATGTTTTTGTATTTCAATGTGATATGGCTTACTTGTTTTACCTATACCTTCAAATACATCTTTATATCTATTGGTTAATTCTTCATAAATTTTAATTTGGTTTTTATTTACTGTATTAATGAATTTAATATCCTCATCATTTTTTATGTTTACTATTCCTAAATGAATACATGTTTTTAAACCTAAGATTGACCCATTATTACTTTTGTCTACAAAGAATTCAGTTTTCTTGAAACAATTTCCATTATAGTATAAATCTAGATAACATTTTCCCAATATAGGAATTTTATCTCCAGTAAATGTGACTAAGTTTTCCTTAATGTTCTCAATATTTTTTAAATTAATTTTACACGCTTTTAATTAAAAGTAGGAAATTATATTGACACCTGCTCCCGTATCTATTTTAAATTTAGCCTTTACATCTGCATCTTCATCTATACTCAACTCTATAATGCAATGATTAAAATTATTGAGGTTTTTGTTTCCATTATTAATTGTGTCTATACTCTAGTGATCATTACAATTATCCGATTGATTCACTTGGTTTACAGATTTATTCCTACATTTATTTGCAAAGTGATTGTCCTTTTTACATTTTAAACATTTTTTACCGTATGCTGGACATTTATTTATCGGATGTGATTTACCACATCTTGAACAGTATTTAATTTCTCTTTGTACCTGATTGTAATTTCTATTTTCGTTCGATCTTGAAGAATCTTGTCGGAATTTTTGTGTTGTTTTCTTTTGATTTCTTACTTGATCCACTTCTTTGTAATTTCTTGTCTTGTCTCCACTCGTTGAATGTTTCATATCCTGAAGCTGCTGTCTGGATGTTTCGGTTAACACACATGTCTCGATTGCTTTTTCCAGGGTGTACTCTTGATGTTGTAGAAGTTGCTCTCGAACCTTCTCATCTTTTATCCCAATGGTTAGCATCGTTTTTATTAATTCCGTTTTAAAATTTTCGGGGAATTCGCACGGTTTTGCTTGGTTTTTTAATGACGTAGCATACTGTTCTGTGCTTTCCTCATTTTGGCGGGACGTGAAGAATTTATATCTCTCGTAGGTTAGGTTCTTTTTTGGAATGAAATAGTCTTTAAATTTCTTCTTTAGTACAGTAATTTTGTCCTTATCATCGTCACTAAATGTGAAGCTATTGTAGATTGCAATGGCTTCTTCGCCCATTAAATGCAGTAAATGTGCAAATTGCGTTTTTTCTGGTTTTGAGTCTAATTCTACAGCGGCGGCGTATATTTCATACCTCTGCTTCCATTGTCTCCAATTCTCACTGAGATTGCCGTTTAATTTAATTGTTTGGATTCCTCTGCTTTCCATTTTCACGTCTTCTTTTTATTTCTCCTTTTAATGTCCGTTAAGCTGCGCCATGTTATATATCTAGGAGTGGATCTAGGAATCGACTGAACCACACAACTGCCATGTGTATACTGTCTTTATTAAACTTCTATGCGTGGTCGTTGCGGTAGGTTAGACAACCTTCTTTACCTCTAAGGCACATACATTACATACATTACATCATTACATCTATATTACATACATCTATTACACATTTCTACATAATTTAGAGACACGCTCTATATGTCTACCAGAAAATACTCCAATTAAGAAGAAAACAATTATATATTTTTCTAATTATAATTGTGTGTACGTTGAAATAAAGTAAGATTGTTTTATTTGATTTAATTAATTCATAATGCTTTACAAAATAATAGCGACCAGTATATTGTGTAGAAAATCATTCTTTTAAATCTTATTTTAATTTCAGTTTTGGCTGAATTATGGCCAGTAATGGAGCGTTGCACAGTTATATCAAAGAAGGAAATATTTTATATATGGCCATTTGGTTTGGCAGCATGGCTGTGGGGTACAATTTTTATAGACAGATTGAACGGGTCTAAGGCAAAAGACGCAATAAACAAAACTGGCGAAATCATCAGAAGTCGACAAGCACGAGTACTAATGTTTCCCGAAGGAACTAGAAGCCAACGAAAGACATTACTGCCGTTTAAGAAGGGTGCTTTTCATTTGGCCATGGCTTCGAAGTGCCCGATTCAACCAGTTGTGGTGAACAGATATACTTTCCTAGGACCACATAGATTTGATAGCGGTTAGTGTTAACAAAATTTTATTTGAATGTTATTATAAAGTTACACGTCTTGTTTCAGGGGAAATTGAAATATCCATTTTACCAGCAATATCAACAGAAGAATTGAACCCGGATGAAATATTGACAGTAATAGATAAGACCTACAATGTAATGCAGACCGAGTTGACCAGCATGGCTAACACTACACCTAATAACAACATTGATAAGTATAAATAAAAATACATAGACTGATTAATGTTAAAATTATTTGTATTAAATTTAATGTATATAAAATTATATATAAAAAGTTATATTATATATTTATATTTTTGAGTAAAACATGTACAATTTTATTATTAGTTTGCTCTTTACTTATTTGTATGTGTATTTTGATTATCGTGATATTGACAACTATTGATCAAAAGCAATAAAGCTATGAATTGTGTGGCAAACTGCCTATACAGATGATGTGTTTATAAAGAATTTTGAGTTTTTCTTTTCTGTACCCGGCAAAGTTCCTATTGGTCCAGGTCGGATTGAAATTTTCTGGCTCCCAATCGTTTTTTTTTTGTGCATTTTAGCCTTTGAAAAAAAAATTACTGTTCAGGTTTTGTAATTCCCCTTTTTCCTCTTTCTGTGAATATTAATATGATTCAATGAATGATTCTCATCTAAAATATTGAAAATGGAAACGATTCAAAATTATAGAAATATTCCAGAAAACCGCTCCACAAAGCTTCAAAAACACAAAAAATATCATTTGAACATTAATGAGTTTCATTGCGTTTTAGATAAGATTGTTTTATTATGTGTGACTTGAATTTTGAAATCTTGGTGGTTTTCGTGGAGGGTCTTAGAAATTTACAACTTCAGAAATACCAAAAAAGGCATTGAACATTAATAAATTGTCTTTAAATTGTGATTGTAATTGAAAAGCAAACACTATGGATGATGCCATATTTCTAGAATTTCAACATTCTGTGAATATCAATATGATTCAATAAATGGCTCTCGACTGAAATATCATAAATTGGAAACGATTCAAAATTATAGAAATTTTTCAGAAAAACACTCCACAAAGCTCCAAAAACACAAAAAATATCATTTGGACATTGATGAATTTCATTGAGTTTTAGATAAGATTGATTTATCGAGTGTGACATAAATTTAGAAATTTTTGTGGTTTTGGTGGAGGGTTTTGAAAATTTATAATTGTAGAAATACCAAAAAAGGCATTGAACATTAATGAATTGTCTTTAAATTGTGCTTGTAATTGAAAACCAAACACTATGGATGAAGCCATATTTCTAGAATTTCAACGATCTGTGAATATTAATATGATTCAATAAATGATTCTCATCTAAAATATCGAAAATTGGAAACAATTCAAAATTTTCCAGAGAAACACTCAACAAAGCTTCAAAAACACAAAAAATATCATTTGAACATTAATGAGTTTCATTGAGTTTTATATACGATTGTTTTATTATGTGTGACTTGAATTTTGAAATCTTGGTGGTTTTGGTGGAGGGTCTTAGAAATTTACAACTTCAGAAATACCAAAAAAGGCATTGAACATTAATGAATTGTCTTTAAATTGTGCTTGTAATTAAAAACCAAACACTATGGATGATGCCATATTTCTAGAATTTCAACATTCTGTGAATATCAATATGATTCAATAAACGACTCACGTCTGAAATATAGAATATTGGAAACGATACAAAATTACTTGTTTGATTTGCAGGCCATTAATTTCTAATTTCATTCTATTTTCAGTATTGTTAAATATTATGAATTCTGTTCTTTGTTCGTTAATTGTTAAAGCTTTAACTTGTATCCATTTACTATATGTTTTTAGATCTTCATTTATTACTTTTTGCAATGAATTTAGGTTTTTGTCGGTGTCATTTGTAAATAATTATAAGTGTCATCAGCGAAAATGTAAAGTTGCCCTTTAGATTTAATGAGTGCATACTGTTTACGTATGAATATAGTAATGGGCCCAATACCGATCCTTGTGGCACACCTATTTGAACTGTCATTAGTGTACAAATTAAATTATTTCCATTGAATGTTGTGATTTGTTTTCTATCTTTTAAGTGCGTTTCAAATAGTTTGTCAGCAATTCCCCTGATCCCCATTTTAAAAAGCACATCTAAAAGTAAATTGTGATTTACTCTGTCAAAAGCTTTTCTCAGATCAATTGATACTGCAACTCCTTTTTCTTTTTTGTCCATTTTATTATCTACAGAGTTCATGATATCAGTTATCGATGCTTGTGTGTTCCTTTGTTTTTTTAAACCATATTGATATTTGTCTAATGTCAATTGCTGATTATTATTGATGAAATTTGGTAATCCATTTTATTTATCATTTTTTCGAAGACTTTTGTGAATATTGATGTTATTGATATTGGTCTGTAGTTGTTTAGGTCCGAGTTATTGCAATTTTCATGTAATGCTGTTACTCTCGTTTATTTCAATGTTTCTGAATATTCAACCGTGCATAGTGCTTTGTTATAAACATTGGTTAAGATGTTTATGACTGAGGGTAAGATATTTATAATGTCATTCACTGTGATACTGTCTATGTCAGCACATATATTTTTATTTAGTTAAAGTACTATACTACTGATTTCATTTTGTACACATAGTTGTAAAAACATGTTTATATTGCTATGATCTAGAAATTCATTGCCATTTGGGTTTGTCTGGTTTGTTTGTTTATTATTGTCTATTTCAATGAAATGTTTATTAAACGCATCGGCAATTGCTTTCGTATCTTGTATGTAATTGCCATTAAGTAGAATTTCAGTTATTTGTTGTATTGATTTTTTAATATTGCAATGTAATACGTCTTTTATGGCCCTCCAGTTTTTTTGCATAGTCATGGCCACATTTTTGAAATTTTTTATAGTAATATTCAGGGGCGGATGGGCAACATACAAGCGGCCAGGGAACGAACTTTTGCCGGCCCATTTTGCATTCATATAAAATTGCAATAATACCATATAATCAAAATAATAATCATACTTCAAAATTTGGCAAATATCTAAAAATCAAAAATACTTTACAATAAATAATTTAATATTGAATATATTTTTTTTAAATAACACCTCTGAGGATGGCTTATAAAATCAGAAACTAGTCGGGTTAAGATCAGTTAACCCGAATAACGTCAAATAACATTGTTAACATCAAATAAAAAGATTACATAACTACGACAGAATACTCCCCATAAAGAAAAAAATAATATAAAATTTAATACCATAAGTATTTCATAATACTTATTTATTTATTAATACAGAGGTCCTAAAGTGTGCGCTCAGTACTGCTTTCAATCATATTAAATAAAATATGAAAAAGATTAGGTAATTAAAATTTGTCATGCTTTGACTAAGAAAATTTAATTATAAATTTCAAAATCTTCATTATAAATTACAAAGTTTGTTGCAATTTTTTTTTATTATTGGGGTTTTATTCAGGAAGCATATCTCTCACAAAGTTGTTAAAATGTTCATAGTTATTGAACATAAAAGAAAAAAAAATAATAAAAAAATTGAAATGTAATTTTCAACATTATTACTTGTACAAATTTTACATTACAAATTGTAATTAAAATTGTAAAATATTAATCCAAACACAAAATTGCCATTTGAATTATACAATTTATATTGAAAATTATGTTAATAATAATAATAATGTTTATTAGCGGGAGAACCTGCATAATATACACATAAAAAATAAATATAAAAACTTACTTAATGAAATCAATATGAAACTTAATTTTAGTTGATGTTTTAAATGATAGTAAAAAATATATATTATAAATTCCGAAACTCAAAGGAAATAACAAAGTTATCATGATAAATGATAAAATTTAGTAGAAATTATAAAATTTATTAGTTGTAAATTGTAATGAATTGGAAATTACAAAATTTTCATAAGAATTTTTTAATATAATTTCTAGACTTTTCATAAATTGTAAATATCAATGGAACCTGCGAGTTTTATTAATTTTATTAATATTCTGACAGAAATTTGCAAAAAATTTAATGCATAATACAAAAGTAAGTACAAAATTACAAAGAGAAATTATGAAGTTTTCGTTGCAAATGACAAATTTTGATATTTTATTACAAATTGCAAGTTCATCAAACCATAAAATTCTCATTGAAATATCGCTTGTAAATTACAATGAATTGGAAATTACAAAATTTTCATTAGAAATTTTTAATATAATTACCAGACTTCATAAATTTACTTCATAAATTGTCATGATCAATGGAACTTGCGAGTTTTTTATTGGAAATTATATAGTCTTTCCCCAGAAATCATATTCCTTGCAAATGTATTAACCATTTCATAGAAATTTACAAAAAATATATTGGAAGGTGTAAAATGTTGATTACATTTTTTTTTAATTCAACAAAAACATGAAATTTTGACATTTTAACTACACATCACAAAAATTTCTTCGATAACCCCTTAAATAGTAATAGCATTATGATGAATGTTACGAAATTTTGATGATGGATTTCAGTATTTCAATAGAATTTATGGAGAATTAATTGTAAATTACAAAAGTTTTAGAATTTGTAAATGTTGAATTTAAAGTGGAACATTGTAGTAAAAATTGCAAAGTTTTTATAATGAATACAATATTTCAATGGAATTAGAAAACAATTATAAAATAATAAATAAGTTTTATTAGAATTATGTAATTTTCGTTGTGAATTTCATCATTCATCATTCTAAATTACAAAATTGCTATAACTTCAAGAAAATTTGATTGTTAATTGATAAATTTCACTGTAAAATGTAAAATATTTAACATTCGTATTATAAATTACAACATTTAAGCAGCGATTATGAAAATTTATTGTAAAGTGCAAAAATTTCACTATAAAATGCAAAATGTCATTGGTATTTTCAAGTTGTTCAAGTTAAAATGTTTATAGTTATTCGTAGAAAATTTTATGAAAATAAACTTAGGTGGAAATTACGAACTTTTCATTAGAGATTACAAAATGTTCATTAGAAATTATGATATTCTTATTATAAATACCAAAATTTTACTATATTTACATTTTCCTTACAAATTAGAAAATTTTATTAAAATGTGCAAAAAGCTAATCAAACCACAACATAGTCATATTAAATCAAGATTATTAATAAACTTGTCGTCGGATTTTCTAGAAAAAAATTCTGGGGCCTGCCGGTCCAACATTCGGGATGCCTACCGGCCCACCGGGAAATTCCCCATTTTCCCATATGGCCCATCCGCCCCTGGTAATATTATTTTTTTGTAATTTTAATGTTTTTTTTTGTACAAATCATTTTATTTTATATAGTATTATTTGAGTTTTATATTATTCGGATATGTTTTAGTTTGTTTATATTGTTTATTTGTTTTCTTAATTGTTTCCGTAATTTTTCATTAAACCAATTTGAATTTCTAAATTTTATTTGTACCTCTTTAGAATGTTTTATTGTTATGTATTTAATAGTTTCAATTAATTCCTTAATGTCCATATTTTGTTTATTGTCAAATATTATTTGTGCATCTTGTATAATTTTGGAATCGTCTATTTTCAGAAATGTTTTTAGTTTTATTTGAAATTTGAAATATATAAAACATGATTTTAAGAAATAGGTACTTTAAATATATGTGAAGTGATAGTTAAATATAATAAATCCTCTTCCTCGCCAGCAGTAACAGAATGTGTAGTTATTGTTCGGTATTTTTTTAATGTAGAGTTGGCAACCCTACTTTTAACGTATGTCTGCTTTTAAATTCATAACAGGAACCTTAGCTTGCTTCATGTTGGTATCACTGCAAAACTGGCAATGAACCTGACATACATACCAAAATACATACTAAAACCGTTGCTATCTTCTCAGATATTTTCACTTCTCAGATTTTCAAGAGCTCATAATATGTAGATATTCGTGAATCAACTGTATTTCATAAAGTTTTACTCAATGAAGATTAATCATCCATTGTACGTGGGGTACACGTAATTTGTGTCGGAAAGAACTGACTATATTGGCACCATAGAGGAGAAGAACCTGTGAAAAGCGACAGACTATATTAAAAATGGATTTCTTTAAATCCGAAGATGATATAGAGTTAAATTGTACATACATTCAAATTAAAACTGAAAATGACTCTTCCAATGAAGAGAAAGAGGATCTTTCCACTGCAATTGATTCTAAACAAGGTGTGTTTATTAAGTTTAAATGGAAAAACATGTAATTACTTGTCCTCTAGTATATTTATGCGAGCATGACTATATCTACTGTCTCAGTTGTAATGTTTAGTCAATTTGTATGTTTCTATTGCAATTTCATTATCTATCTGTAGAGAGAAACGATGTTGATGTTCAAACGCACCTTGAACTACATGAAGACCAGATTCCTGGTCTTCATCCGATTCCGTTTCTGGAAAACGTTCCTTTAGAATGAAACATAAGACAGCTCTCATGATTTCTACTATATATCAGCATGCTTTTTCTCAAGTAACAATAGATATTAAAGTCTTATACATTTTTAATCTAATTGCATTGCATTTCATTACCTATCGATAGAGAGAAACGATTTTGATGTTCAAAAGCAACTTGCTTTACGTGAAGACCAGATTCTCTCAAAAACACAATAGAAATTATAGCCATATTTTATATATATATATATATATATATATATATATATATATATCTGATCTAATCTATGGCGTTTTTATATTTAGTATTGCAGCCACTAAGAAGTTTTCCAGATTATATAAATAACTTGGCAGGTGAAGATAGTAAGTCCAAGGTAAGTAAATGACCGGATTAAAGTTAAATAGCGTCAAACACTTTGTACATATTTTAGAGTGATTTATGTTTCGTAAACATAGAAGAGGAGGAGACTGTGCAGATTTCTTCAGTCATGCCATACACATGTGACACGTGTAATGCTACTTATGATGACTTCGCAAGTTATAAAGTGCATTTAGAGGATAATCATGGTTATATAATACCACCTGATATATGTAATGAAATGTAAGAACAATATGGATTAATCTGTTCAGCTCATCAAATGTAACTTACAGGCTCATAATAGTTCGGCCTGTTTACATTTTCAAGCAGAAGCCTAAACAAATCATAAAACTTATACAAATGATGATACAGGGTGGAAATCTGGGGTCGATAGCCTGAATAAAGATCGTTATATATATATATATATATATATATATATGATGATACATTTCGACAAAATTGTTTTCGACTATATTAATATACAGGGTGTTAATACTAAGTTGTAACACCCGAAAATGGCAGTTAGAACTCATTGAAACAAACAACTTTTCTTAGTTAAAATTTTTGAATTGGAGCCCCAGTTCATAGTTAATGGCGTTTTTTGTTTTTCGAAAAATCGTCATTACTCCCTTATTTTAAGAAATATTTAAAAAATACAAAAACGTTCAGCATGCGCTATCGGTTCTCTAAAACATTTGTATTTACAATTATTTTCTATTTTATCAAATAACAAAATGGCGACCTAAGAAAATTTTCGAAACAAGATATTTTGAAAATCACTCGATTGATTTTTGAAAATAAAACATTTATGAAATCCTTAAACTATATTATAACATTTGTCTGAAACATTTTTTTCGATCTGTCCAAAAAAGTTATTATTCAAATTGAATTACAAGATGAATTTTAACAAACTGCAACAATCATTTAAAATAAAGTAGGCTAACCTTAAGTTAGGCCATTAAACAAGTTGAGGCACGTGTTTTCTAGTTTGTACGTTCAAATTTAAATGCTTTTTGATCTTGTTCTTCAGAAATTTCTGCTTCATCTTGAAAAGTTTCTGTCACGTTTATCATTTGTGTGCGTATTTTGCATAATTTCTGTATAAAAATGCATAATTATCAAAACAGACAAATGTTATAAGATAGTTCAAGGGTTTTATAAATGTTTTATTTTCAAAAATCGATCGATTGGTTTTCAAAATATCTTGCATAGAAATTTTTGATCGGTCGCCATTTTGTTATTTGATAAAATAGAAAATAATTGTAAGTACAAATGTTTTAGAGAACCGAAAGCGCATGTTGAACGTTTTTGTATTTTTCAAATATTTCTTAAAATAAGGGAGTAATGGCGATTTTTCGAAAAACAAAAGAACGCCAATAACTATGAACTTGGGCTCCAATTCAAAAATTTTAACTAAGAAAAGTTCTTTGTTTCAATGAGTTCTAACTGCCATTTTCGGGTGTTACAACTTAGTATTAACACCCTGTATATACTTTAACTTTACAAGGGTTGAATATTTTATATGAATAACAATGAACAAAATTAATAACACCAACTTTCGTGAACCGACTGCTCATAATAGTTCGGCAGATATTTAATATTGCTAATCACGTTTCGACGGGTTTAATTTGAAATGTACAGCAGATGTATTTGAATTTACTGTATCAATTGATTTAAGCTTTTTAGTGCGCTAGAGCTAATACAGTATTGCATTTAATTCTTCGAAAAACATTCCTTTAGAATGAAACAAAAGACAGCTCTCATGATTTCTACTGTATATCAGCATGATATTGCCTGTTTTTTTATCAAAGGATCACCAACACTGCAATTTACAATTTATACCCAAAATGAAACTGGCTACATTGTGTAAATTTGAAGTTATAAAGTGCTTTCCTTTCACACATGCGCCAGTGAGACTCAAGTAAGAATTTTTACCTCCCCTTGACCGATCTGAGCTGGTTTTCCGGGGGGTAATCAAAATGACTCACTTATGGAGTTGGGGTTAAATTTGTGTCGAAATATATTTTAACGAAATTATTATTTTTACAGGCACTTCAGCCATACAGGAGAAATGAATTACAAATGTGATGTGTGCACCTCAAGTTTTAATAATGCACGTAATTTGAAGAGACACAAGTTAATACACACAGGAAAGCGTTACAAATGTAACGAATGTAATTCAAGTTTCGTTCAAAGTGGCCAATTGAAGATTCACAAGATGAGTCACACTGGAGAAAGACCTTACAAATGTGATGAATGCACCTCAAGTTTCACTACTAGAAGTGTGTTGCGCAGACACAAGATGATGCACACAGGAGAAAGACCTTACAAATGTGACGAATGTTCCTCAGGTTTCACAGCCAAGACTGTTTTGAAACGACACAAGCTGATCCATACCAGACAAAAACCTTACAAATGTGACGAATGCGCCACATGTTTCACTGAAAAGGGTAGTTTGAAGAGACACAAATTATTGATCCACACAAGAGAAACGTCTTACAAATGTAACGAATGTAACATAAGTTTCACTTACCTTTTTCAATTAAAGAAACACAATATAACCCACACTGGAGAAAAACCTTACAACTGTGATGAATGCACCGCAAGTTTCATTAAGAAATGTAAGTTTAAGAGACATAAGTTGGTCCATTCACGAGAAGGGCCTTCCTAATTTAATGAATGCACCTTGATTTTCTATGAAATGAGTGATGAATAGGTCCAAGTTACAAGAGTAGTTTGAATAAGAAGATAATTCTGCTCAGCGTAAAAGTAATTAGGAACAGGGCGTGGTAAATCATATTGAAGACAACTCGCACAATATAAATGGTGCAGTGATGTAAAAGATCAATAAAGTATGCAAAGCCTTATTCTCTAGATCAGTGGTTCCCAATAACTTTAAGATGTTGTACCGGTATGTAGTAGACAATATGATGGCGTACCTGTAAGTAAATATTTTTGGAAAAACGAGTCCTACACCCCTTGTAGTCCTAATCGTCGGAGAGAAACGAATTTTGTTTGGGTTGCGATTGTTAGGAAATGACAGCTCTGTCTCTGTTTCATAATTCTGTGTCACATTGTTACTTCATTGTTATCGATCACCATAAAAAGAGAAAGTATTCGGATTGAAAAACAACAGACAATACGATTTTGTTTGACAATTTATTGTATAAAAAACATTATTTTACGCAAAATATTGTTTTTCTTATTATTTCTCGCGCACCGGTAGCTCGACATTCGTGTACCGGTACCGGTACGCGTACCACAGGTTGGGAACCACTGCTCTAGATAAAATAAATACAAATGACCGAAGTTTGACATTTCACAGTATTTGACAACATAACAAACCGAGTTCACCTCCGGATTAAAAGGAGCACTCTCATAGTTATACGAAACCTATTTCATGTGAAAAACCATTCGTAATCAAAATGAAGAGAATTTATTTAATTTTCTCATTTGTACATATCTAAATTAAGTGCTTTAGAAATTAAGTACCATGTATATTTATGCAAATCAAGTGTCATTTTATTCCATGTATGAATGAAATAGAATGTGATTTTTATTTAGTTATTGAAAAATATGAAAATAATTTCTATTAAAGTGCTTAATATATGGCTATCATTTTATTTAGTGTTTCATATGAATTACAAATTGTAATAATTCAAGTATAAACAAAAAATGAACAGCATTTTAAATCAAATGTCTCAACCATTCAAGTCAAGTTAAATTTTAATCCTGCAACAATACCAATGTACCAAAATAATTCATGTAATATTAAAATTAAAGTATCATAAAATTGAGTGTTGATTTAATCCGTGAACCTTAAAAACTACCTTACGCTTTAAATTAATTTTCATTATTGAAAATTGAAACGTAATATTAATTCAAAAACAATCGTTATTATAATCGTGTCTTCTATAAATAATGCGTTATTTCTATTAAAAATTAAATATAATTTAAATTCTATTGTGGAAAATAGTGTTTCATTTTAATTCAATTGAATTACAATCGAATGTTCGAAATTTATGCATCTTCCATTAAAACTAAGTACAATTTTTATGAAAGTATAAAATAATGATGGCTAGCATAAGTGCAGTGCAGATTTTTTACCATAAAATGTTGTTCCATTATTCCATTCCATTATTTTCCATAAAAATATCTTGCATTTTAATTGAATTTCATATAAAACAAACCTTAACATGTGTATAGAAAACTGCATGTTCAAGAAATAAATAAATACTTTATATGAACATTCTTTATAACATGTCCGGTTTACAACATAAGAAGCCTATTTATAATTAAAAACAAAGCAACTTAAATTGAAAGTTATATAAATTACATTTTAGGTAATTGAAAAGTTGGTTTTTAAATTATCGCGTGTGTAGTTTAAATGACACTTCTTTAATTTTACACATGAAAATTGTGTTGAATAAATAGTAAAACGACGTTCCATAGTTTTGTTTTAGTACAACATTCAATAAAAGTAACATTTTTTAATTTGTCGTCAAGCTTAACTAGAACAGCGAGAGTTGTGTTTATGGCCGGTTAATAATTCGTAGTATTTATAGCAAGTCGTGCCTGGTGTATAGGTACTTAATAATTTCTTATTATTCTTATTATTTATTTATTATTAATAATAAAATTATAACACTGATCACCTGCATTTGTCGCACATGATTTTTTAGATCTATTGAAATAAAACTCCTTTATTTTAAATCGTGCGTTTATTCATTTGCAGCACTTGCGATTCTTACGGATTAATGAAACCATAAGAAAAAAACTCTATTTTAAAAACTTCTGGTTGCTACCGCAATTTGGAAAATGTTGGTTTCCCCACAAAATAGCTACACATTAGACACCCCAAATTAACCCCAGCGACGGTCTTTTACATGCTGGCGTACTGTTAGTAATCAAAATTGTTGATAATTTCAAAGGGCTGTAAATTATTTATTTGGGGTGTCTTATTGTTGCGTTTTCACATATGTATTAACTATTGCCGCCCATATTAGATGGAATCATCAAATTTCAATAGACACCCCAAATCAACCCCAGCGATGGTCTTTTACATGCTGGCGTATTTTTATTGATATAAATTGTCATTAAGTTCATAGGGCTCTAACTTATGCTGCATTATTAACATAAGTAGATAATACGAACTTCGTATTGTGAATAAACAAAATAAATCAGCATGTGTATGTATAAATATCGTTCAACGTATTTCGAGTGTTAAATCATTTACAGGAACCTTAGTTTATTACTTGTTGGTATCTCTGCGAAATCTGGTTAAAAAATTGACATCTTAAAAACTTGTCACATTGTAGCTTTCGCATCCTTTATGTAATTGCCATTAAGTAGAATTTCAGTTGTTTGTTCTACTGATTTTATATTATTACAATTTAATACGTCTTTTATGGCCCTCTAGTTTTTTTGCATAGTCATGGCCACATTTTTGAATTTTTTTATAGTAATATTCTTTTTTTGTAATTTTAATGTTTTTTTTTAGTACAAATCATTTTATTTTAAATAGTATTCTTTAAGTTTTATATTATTCGGATATGTTTTAGTTTGTTTATATTGTTTATTTGTTTTCTTAATTGTTTTAGTAATTTTTCATTAAACCAATTTGAATTTCTATATTTTATTTGTACTTCTTTGGATTTTTTTATTGTTATGTGTTTAATAGTTTCAATTAATTCCTTAATGTCCATATTTTGTTCATTGTCAAATATTAATTGTGCACAGGGGCGGATGGGCCATACAGGAAAATGGGAAATTTCCCGGAGGGCCGGTAGGCATCCCGAATGTTGGGCCCCAGAATTTTTTTCTGGAAAATCCGACGACAAGTTTATTAATAATCTTGATTTAATATGACTATGTTGTGGTTTGATTAGCTTTTTGCACATTTTAATAAAATTTTCTAATTTGTAAGGAAAATGTAAATATAGTCAAATTTTGGTATTTATAATAAGAATTTCATAATTTCTAATGAACATTTTGTAATCTCTAATGAAAAGTTCGTAATTTCCACCTAAGTTTATTTTCATAAAATTTTCTACTAATAACTATAAACATTTTAACTTGAACAACTTGAAAATACCAATGACATTTTGCATTTTATAGTGAAATTTTGGCACTTTACAATAAATTTTCATAATCGCTGCTTAAATGTTGTAATTTATAATACGAATGTTGAATATTTTACATTTTACAGTGAAATATATCAATTAACAATCAAATTTTCTTGAAGTTATTGCAATTTTGTAATTTAGAATGATGAATGATGAAAGTCACAACGAAAATTACATAATTCCAATAAAACTTATTTATTACTTTATGATTGTTTTCTAATTCCATTGAAATATTGTATTCATAATAAAATCTTTATAATACGAATGTTGAATATTTTACATTTCACAGTGAAATTTATCAATTAACAATCAAATTTTCTTGAAGTTATAGCAATTTTGTAATTTAGAATGATGAATGATGAAATTCACAACGAAAATTACATAATTCTAATAAAACTTATTTATTACTTTATAATTGTTTTTTAATTCCATTGAAATATTGTATTCATTATAAAAACTTTGCAATTTTTACTACAATGTTCCACTTTAAATTCAACATTTACAAATTTTAAAACTTTTATAATTTACAATTAATTCTCCATAAATTCTATTGAAATACTGAAATCCATCATCAGAATTTCGTAACATTCATCATAATGCTATTACTATTTATGGGGTTTTCGAAGAAATTTTTGTGATGTGTAGTTAAAATGTCAAAATTTCATGTTTTTGTTGAATTAAAAAAAAATGTAATCAACATTTTACACCTTCCAATATATTTTTTGTAGATTTCTATGAAATGGTTAATACATTTGCAAGGAATATGATTTCTGGGGAAAGACGGTATAGTTTCCAATAAAAAACTCGCAAGTTCCATTGATCGTGACAATTTATGAAGTAAATTTATGAAGTCTGGTAATTATATTAAAAATTTCTAATGAAAATTTTGTAATTTCCAATTCATTGCAATTTACAAGCGAGATATTTCAATGAGAATTTTATAATAAAATATCAAAATTTCTCATTTTCAACGAACTTTTGTATTTTGCATTAAAATTTTTGCAAATTTCTGTCAGAATATTAATAAAATTACTAAATTCTCGCAGGTTCCATTGATATTTACAATTTATGAAAAGTCTAGAAATGATATTAAAAAATTCTTATGAAAATTTTGTAATTTCCAATTCATTACAATTTACAACTAATAAATTTTATAATTTCTACTAAATTATATCATTTATCATGATAACTTTGTTATTTCCTTTGAGTTTTGGAATTTATAATATATATTTTTTACTATCATTTAAAAAATGAAATCAAATTAAGTTTCATGTTGATTTTCATTAAGTAAGTTTTTATATTTATGTTTTATGTGTATATTATGCAGGTTCTCCCGCTAATAAACATTATTATTATTATTAACATAATTTTCAATATAAATTGTATAATTCAAATGGCAATGTTGTGTTTTGATTAATATTTTACAATTTTAATTACAATTTGTAATGTAAAATTTGTAAAAGTAATAATGTTGAAAATTACATACAATTTTTTTCTTTTTTTTTTTTTCTTTTATGTTCAATAAATTTTCTGCAAATAACTATGAACATTTTAACAACTTTGTGAGGGATATGCTTCCTGAATAAAACTCCAATAATAAAAAAAAAATGCAGGATCTAATTAAACTTTGTAATTTATAATGAAGATTTTGTTAATTATAATTAAATTTTCTTAGTCAAAGCTGACAAATTTTAATTACCTAATCTTTTTCATATTATATTTAATATGATTGCAAGCAGTACTGAGCGCACACTTTAGGAACCTCTGTATTAATAAATAAATATTATGAAAAACTTATGGTATTAAATTTGATATTATTTTTTTCTTTATGGGGAGTACTCTGTCGTAGTTATGTTATCTTTTTATTTGATGTTAACAATGTTATTTGACGTTATTCGGGTTAACTGATCTTAACCCGACTAGTTTTGGATTTTATAAGCCATCCTCAGAGGTGTTATTTAAAAAAAATATATATTCCATATTAAATTATTTATTGTAAAGTATTATTGATTTTTACATATTTGTCAAATTTTGAAGTATGATTATTATTTTGATTATATGGTATTATTGCAATTTTAAATGAATGCAAAATGGGCCGGCAAAAGTTCATTCCCTGGCCGCTTGTATGTTGCCCATCCGCCCCTGATTGTGCATCTTGTATAATTTTGGAATTGTCTATTTTCAGAAATGTTTTTAGTTTAATTTGAAATTTGAAATATATAAAACATGATTTTAAGAAATAGGTACTTTAAATATATGTGAAGTGATGGTTAAATATAATAAATCCTCTTCCTCGCCAGCAGTAACAAAATGTGTAGGTATTGTTCGGTATTTTTTAAATGTAGAGTTGGCAACCCTACTTTCAACGTATGTCCGGTTTTTGATTATTAACAGGAACTTTAGCTTGCTTCATGTTGGTATCACTGCAAAACTGGTAATGAACCTGACATACATACTAAAACCGTCGCTATCTTCTCACACATTTTCTCTTCTCAGATTTTCAAGAGCTCATATGCAGATATTCGTGCATCAACTGTATTTCATAAAGTTTTACCCCATGAAGATTAATCATCCATTGTACGTGGGGTACACGTAATTTGTGTGGGAAAGAACTGACTATATTGGCACCATTGAGGAGAAGAACCTGTGAGAAGCGACAGACTATATTAAAAATGGATTTCTTTAAATCTGAAGACGATACAGATTTAAATTGTACAGGCATTCAAATTAAAACTGAAAATGACTCTTCCAATGAAGAGAAAGAGGATCTTTCCGCTGCACATGATTCTAAACAAGGTGTGTTTATTGAGTTTAAATGGAAAAACATGTAATTACTTCTCTAATACATTTATGTGAGCATGACTGTACCTATCGTCTCAGTTTTAATGTTTAGTGAATTTGTATGTTTCTATTGCAATTTCATTATCTATCTGTACAGAGAAACGATTTTGATGTTCAAACGCAACTTGAACTACATGAAGACCAGATTCCTGGTCTTCATCCGATTCCGTTTCTGGAAAACGTTCCTTTAGAATGAAACATAAGACAGCTCTCATGATTTCTACTGTATATCAGCATGATTTCTCTCAAAGAAACAATAGATATTAAAGTCTTATACATTTCTAATCTAATCCATTTACTATTATATACTGTTACTTTCGGTTCTAAAAGCCCCATTATTTTACCAAACTGTCAACCATAAAGCAGGAAACAGGAATACCAAATCAAAGAGCAAGCATAGGATACCGCCTTAGTTTTAACGTTAAGTAAGTTTGTATGTTTTCATTGCATTTCATTACCTATCGATAGAGAGAAACGATTTTGATGTTCAAACGCAACTTGCTCTACGTGAAGACCAGATTCTCTCAAAAAAACAATAGAAATTATAGCCTTATTTTTTTATATATATTTGATCTAATCTATGGCATTTTTATATTTAGTATTGCAACCACTAAGAAGTTTTCCAAATTATATAAATAACTGGCGCTCAGGTGAAGACAGTGATTCCAAGGTAAGTAAACGACTGGATTAGAGGTATATAGCGTCAACCACTTTGTTTTTTAGAGTGATTTATGTTTTGTAAAGGCAGAAGAGGAGACTGTGCAGATTGCTTCAGTTGTGCCGTACACTTGTAGAATGTGTAATGCTACTTACGATGGCTCGGCAAGTTATGAAGTGCATTTAGAGAACGATCATGGTGATATAAAACCTGACATACGTAATGAAATGTAAGAACAATATGAATTAACCTATATCTAATACAGGGTGTACATTTTTTACAGAAGATTTTCAAGTAAATATTTCAACGCAGATTATTATTTTTACAGACACGTCAGTGTCTGCCATGGAGGAGAAAACCACTACAAATGTGATGTATGCACCTCAAGTTTTACTGAAAAGGGTAGTTTGAAGAAACACAAATTGATCCACACAGGAGAAAGGCCTTACAAATGTAAAGAATGTAATTCAAGTTTCGGTCAAAATGGCCAATTACAGATTCACAAGATGACCCACACTGGAGAAAGACCTTACAAATGTGATGAATGTTTCTCAAGTTTCACTAGTAAAAGTATTTTGAAGCGACACAAGCTGATCCATACCGGACAAAAAAAACCTTACAAATGTGATGAATGCACCTTAAGTTTCACTGAAAAGGGTAGTTTGAAGAGACACAAATGGATCCACACGGAAGAAGGGCCTTACAAATGTAACGAATGTAACTCTTGTTTTACACGAAATGGCCAATTAAAGGTTCACAAGATGACCCACACTGGAGAAAGACCTTACAAATGTAATGAATGTAACATAACTTTCGCTCAAAACTCTCAATTAAAAACTCACAAGATGACCCACACAGGAGAAAAGCCTTGCAAATGTGACAAATGTTTCTCAAGTTTCACTAATACAAGTGATTTGAAGCAACACCAGTTGATCCATACTGAACAAAAGCCTTACAAATGTGATGAATGCACGTCAAGTTTCACTGAAAAGGGTATTTTGACTAAACACAAATTGATCCACACAGAAGAAACTCCTTACAAATGTACAGAATGTAATTCAAGTTTCCGTCGAAGTGTCCAATTAAAGATTCACAAGATGACCCACACTGGAGAAAGACCATACAAATGTGATGTATGTTTCTCAAGTTTCACTAGTAAAAGTATTTTGAACCGACACAAGTTGATCCATACCGGACAAAAACCTTACAAGTGTGATGAATGCACCTCATGTTTCACTGAAAAAAGTAGTTTGAAGAGACACAAATGGATCCACACGGAAGAAACACCTTACAAATGTAATGAATGTAACTCTTGTTTCACACGAAATGGCCAATTACAGATTCACAAGATGACCCACACTGGAGAAAGACCTTACAAATGTAATGAATGTAATAGAACTTTCGCTCGCAACTCTCAATTAAAAATTCACAAGATGACCCACACAGGAGAAAGGCCTTGCAAATGTGACAAATGTTCCTCAAGTTTCACTAATACAACTGATTTGAAGCGACACAAGTTGATTCACACTGAACAAAAGCCTTACAAATGTGATGAATGCACATCAAGTTTCATTGAAACGGGTAGTTTGAAGAAACACAAATTGATCCACACAGGAGAAATGCCTTACAAATGTAACGAATGTAACTCTAGTTTCGCTGAAAATTGCCTATTAAAGATTCACATAATGACCCACACAGGAGAAAGACCTTACGAATGTGATGAATGTTCGTCAAGATTCAGGCATAAAGGTAATCTGAAGAGACACAAGTTGATCCATTCAGGTGAAAGACTGTGCTAATTTAATGAATGCACCTAGATTTTCTATGAAATACGTCATGAATAGGCCCAAGTTACAGGGAAGAGGTAAGATGAATAAAAAGATAATTGTGCACGGTGTAAAAGGCATTTAGAATATGGCATGGTAAATCATATTCAAAACAACGCACAAAATTTAAATGTTGCAATTCTGTAAAAGGTCCATAATTAAGGTGACCAGATCCTAACGATAGAAAAGCGGGACGCCAAAACGCAAAATATACAGGGTGTCTCCTAAAAAACGCAGCTGGCCAATAACTCCATAACTCCCCTAACTATTTATTGCCCAATTTCAATAAAACAAAAACAAAATTAATTGTCTCCATATGTTCTACAAAGGAGCCATAATTTTCTTTTTTTTGCAAAATCAACTTTCATTTCAGCAATAGTCTGCTAGATTTTGCAAAAAAAAAAATTAGGGCCCCTCTGGAAACATGTGGAGCCATTTAGTTTTGTTTTCGTTTTATTGAAATAAATAAACGAGGTATCGCTAGCGGCGTATTTTAGCAGACACTCTATATAATATTATATTACAATCTTTTTTAACAACATAAAACATAATGTCATATTTATAAATACAATAAGTACGAGGCATGTTTTTAAAGTACTGTTTTGTATTTTGGCCGCTGCAGCGCTGCTACCAAATAAAGATATTGGCGAAATATATAAGCTGATAACTTCAAAATAGCGAATAAAAGATCACCCCGGAAAAAAAAACAATCTTTCAAAACGTCGTGGAACGCGGGACAAATTTTTAAAAATCGGGACTGTCCCGCTAAAATCGGGACGCCTGGTCACCTTATCCATAATGTATGCAAAGTCTTATTCTCTTGATAAAATAAATACAAATGACTGTCCATGACTTTGTTTGTGATTAGCTTTGTACATACATATTAGGGTGGTTCTTAATATAGCCTGTTTAAATCCAGCTGTAATTCATAGAGAAACAATTCCCACTTTTTTTCAGATTTTTATTATAAACCCTTCCCCTTAAAGTAAGGTTATTTTAATACAATTGTTTTTTCAAATTATTTTTCTAACATTTCTAGAAATTTTGCTCCAAATTTTGTTCAAATCTGATAACCAATCTATCAATTAATAGTTGCAAGATTTTATTCGTCACTCTTGCTACTGAAAAATAGAATCAAAAATTTAGAGAAGGGTGGGACAAATTTAAAATGAATGTTATACAAAATTGAATAAAAAATACACATTATTACACAAACATGTCTAGAGTGTAGGAAAGGTGGTATAAATTGCATGAAAAGTACTTAAAATTGAATAATAAATGTACAGTCATGCTCACATAAATCTAGTACAAACAATTTGACATTGCCATATAGAATTGCTATCGTAACCTAATTTCTTGTACTAGATTTATGTGAGCATGACTGTACATTATAACACAAAAATTATTACACAAAAACTGACTAGAACTGGTCAAATAATTCTCAAAATTATAGGAAACATGATCTAAATTGAACATAAAATGCACCAAAAATACTTGAAACGGTATAAAAAATGCCCAAAAACTGCATGAGAAATTTAAAAATTGCACGAAAATGGAACCGTAAAATATTTGGTTTTCATTTCAAGACTATTAGATTATTATTGAATACAAATAGAATTAAATATGTATAAATGAGTGTCATTGAAATGTTTTTATCAAGTGTTCTCGGCAAACAAAAGTTTATGCAAGTCAAAATGCTCAAAATTACGCAAAAACAGTGAAACCTGTACGAAAAATAGTTAAAAGATTCCTAAAATTTTACGATATATGCTCTGGATTTAAATTAAAAATGCTCAAAATTACGCGAAAACCGTTGAAAAATGAGCAAAAGTAAAAAACTCTTCAAAATTGACTATAAATTACGTGAAAATGGTTAAGTCTGTACGAAAAATGGTTAAAAATCCTGAAATTTAACGAAATATGCTCTTGATTTAAATAACAATGCTCAAAATTGCGCGAAAACTGTTGAAAATTGAACGAAAAGTAAAAAACTCTTCAAAATTGACCAAAAATTACGTGAAAATGGTTAAAAAATCCTAAAATTTTACGAAATATGCTCTAGATTTAAATAACAATGCTCAAAATTGCGCAAAAACTGTTGAAAATTGAACGAAAAGTAAAAAAAAACTAAAATATAAACATTGTTCTAATGTTCTAATTATAAATAATAGATAATAATTAATAAAAATTCTAAATAAGACAAAACTAAAGAACAAAATTGACACAAGACAAATCAAATCAAAAATTTATTATGACAAATCAAACGTTGAACTTAGAAATGGAATGCAAGTTTGGTTCCAAGAAAAGCCTAAAAGCACTTGGAAACTAGGAAAAATTAAGAATAAAATAAGAGAAAGAACTTACGAAATAGAAAAAGATGATGGAAGATGTATAATAAGAAATAGTGTTTACATAAAAAACTTCAAAGGTTCAAACGAAGTGAGACAACGTTCAAATTTTGTATATAATAATAATAGCAATCATAGTCAAGGTATTCAACACTCGAATTGTGATTATAAGTTCGTTAGTTATCTTAAAATCAGTATAAAGGCTAATGTAGTTAAAAATGAGTAATATTTTGTACATATCCACTGCTCATAATGCGTTAAACTGACAGTTTGTAACCCTTAAATAAGTTATTCCGCCAGAGTCGGGAGCTTAAAATTTAAGGATCCTTACAGTGTTTAAGTAACCTTAAGATGGCGGTGCAATGGTTTTTCGTCCGTTAAGGAACCTTAAAATTTTAAGTATCCTTAACGCATACGGTGCAATCGGGCATAAGTAACCTTAAGATGGCGGTGCAATGGTTTTTCGTCCGTTAAGGAACCTTAAAATTTTAAGTATCCTTAATGCATACGGTGCAATCGGGCATTATAGGAACCTTAAAATTTTAAGTATCCTTAACGCATACGGTGCAATCGGGCATAAGAGTTCTACAGAATTTGTGAAATGTAAAAAATCGGATTTCATTTAAAGAAAATGTCACTGACTTAAGTCAAAAAAGAACTTCACAGATACAAAGTATTACCGCCATAATAAAGCTTTGAAAACTTTAATCGCTAATTATGTAAAGATAAGCCATTTTCCAACAGGCATTGATTAATGAAACTTTAAAAGTGACATTGAAATTGAATAGTTTATTTCAGGAACTGGTCAAGTGCATGTTTTCAAATTGTTCGGATACAAAGAAAAACGTTATATTATTGATATTTAAACAGATTTTCGCCTGAAAAAAATTCTAGTATTAGTTGACATTTTCCCAAAGTTGATGCTGCCTGGAATTAAATTATAATATTTCTTTTTATTTTATTAATACTGGAGGCTTTTACTTCGTGATACATTATGTATAAATAAATAATGCAATTTTTTACTTTGTAGGTATCACCGTTTATTTTAATAAAGTGACTATAGTTTCGACCGAACAGTCGGTCATTTTCAAACATATAATTATAATTAATGATTATAATAATAAAAATAATTATAATTAAAATGACCGACTGTTCGGTCGAAACTATAGTCACTTTATTAAAATAAACGGTGATACCTAAAAAGTAAAAAATTGCATTATTTATTTATAATATTTCTCCCTTAATTGTAAAAAATATTGAAAATATTGCAGTTGACTCGTTTCTGCAATAAAATACGATTTTAATGTAGAAACATGTATGTTTAATGGTAATTTCCTAATTTTTTGTAGTATGATTTTTAACAAACAAGACACTATTAAAAACTATATATTTTTTATTTGAACACAGAATAATAAAACACCAAATTTTCCGCGTTTTCATTAAAATACAATAAAGAAATTTAAACTTATTTTCTGATTTGTTAAATATACCAAACTACTAAGCAATGGTAATTGTTACCATGGTATTAGTATTATACAATATACCACAGGAGTTTTACTGCAGAAATTTAAATTTACTACAGAAACATGCTGTGTCATGTCGCTTGACAGGTTTCTGCACTAAACGTGATATTCATTGTAAATTATATCCCATGAAACGGAATGGCAGTTGAAGTTATATTACAGAAAAATATGCTCTGACAATAGGAGATACTGATTCCGCAAAAAAAAAGAAAAATCCATAAAAATGTCTGTTGACTAGTTTCTGAAATAAACGATTCAATTTAAGTTTCAGTTGTTCTCTGTCATGGCTATGGATATTTTTACATGTATTTATCACCATTTCATTTTTACATGTTCTCTTTATCGGTAGCATATCAATTGTGGATGTAAATGTAATTAGATAGATTTATAGTTTCTAAACATTCGTTTACTTCTGTACTTTTTCTCTAAAATAATCCGGGAAGCAGGAAAATGCATAAATGTGGGTTTACATGTTAAATTCCTGTGTACCTACCTAACCAATTTAACACCTGGTATATCTGCATGATATAAAAGATAACTGTCTACATTATGTAAATTTTGCAGTTATATAATAAATATAATCTGTTTTTTTATCAATGGATCACCAATACTGCAATTTACAATTTATACTGAAAATATAACTGGCACTTTTCACATTGTGAAAATTTGATGTTATAAGGTGCTTTCCTTCCACACCAAAACTCGGTTAAAACTTACTTCATTTACAATCTCAAAATGGTGGAGCGTTCCTTTCACTATGCGCCAGTAAGTCTCGGGCGAGAATTTTTACCTCCCGTTGACCGATCTGAGATGGTTTTTCGGGGGTGATCAAAATGAGATCCTTAACCCACTTATGGAGTGAGGGTTAAATTTGTGCTGAAAAGAAGATTTCACCGAACATTATTTACATTATTTTTTACAGACACATCGGCCTCACAGGAGAAAAACACTACAAATGCGATGTATGCACCTCAAGTTTTAATACGAAACCAAATTTGAAGAGACACAAGTTAATCCACACAGGAAACAAGCCTTTCAAATGTAACGAATGCAACTCTAGTTTCACTCAAAATGCCCAATTAAAGATTCACAAGATGATCCACACTGGAGAAAGACCTTACAAATGTGATGAATGTACCTTAAGTTTCACTACTAAAAATGCGTTGCAGAGACACAACACGATCCATACAGGACAAACGCCTTACAAATGTAATGAATGCCCCTTAGGTTTCAGACATAGCAGTCTACTAAAAATTCACAAGTTGACCCACACAGGAGAAAGACCTTACAAATGTGACGACTGTTCCTCAAGTTTCACTAATGTAAGTGATTTCAAGCGACACAAGTTGATCCATACCGGACAAAAACCTTACAAATGTGATGAATGCACATCAAGTTTCACTGATAGTGGTAATTTGAAAAGGCACAAGAGGCTCCTCACAGGAGAAAAACCTTACAAATGTGATGAATGCACCTCAATTTTCACTGAAAAGGGTAGTTTGAAGAGGCACAAATTGATCCACACCGGAGAAAGGCCTTACAAATGTAACGAATGTAAGTTAGGTTTCACTCAGACCTCTCAATTAAAGAATCACAAGATGACCCACACCGGAGAAAGACCTTATAAATGTGATGAATGTCCCTCAAGTTTCAGTCAGAAAAGTAATATGAAGAGACACAAGTTGAGCCACGCAAGCCAAATGCCTTACAAATGTACTGAATGTAACTTAAGTTTCACTCAAAATGGTCAATTAAAGAATCACAAGATGACCCACACCGGAGAAAGACCTTATAAATGTGATGAATGCAAATCAATGAATGAATGACAAATGAATAAAAGCGATCCTGCGGGCATTTCCTGAACACAATATAGGATATTCAGTTTCATCTCTTCTGTTAAAACCTGGTTGGTTTTATCCCGTAAAATTTATAATAACGTGCAAATATGTCACTTGAATGAACTAAAAAGCCGTATACGTACTGCATAAGCCCATACTTCATTACAAATACTCTGCGTTGCTTCCAAGATCCCGCCTTGCTGGAAGATCCTTCCTTGGCTTGAAATGCACGGAGGGCATTTTGAAAACTTGCTGGCACATCAGGATTCAACCACACTTAACCTTTTATGTTGTTTTGTTTACTGTTAGAATTGTTTGAATAAATTTATTTCTTCATTTGAAACTGAATTTGTGCGATTCCTTTATTGTTAAAAACATAACCTATCTGAAATGGTTTATGCCAAAATGGTGACAGTAGACGACAGTGTATAGCTAGTTGCCTACGCCCAGGGGCGGGTGGGCAACTTACAAGCGGCCAGGGAACGAAATTTTGCCGGCCCATTTTGCATTCATATAAAATTGCAATAATACCATATAATCAAAATAATAATCATACTTCAAAATTTGACAAATATGTAAAAATCAAAAATACTTTACAATAAATAATTTAATATTGAATATATTATTTTTTTTAAATAACACCTCTGAGGATGGCTTATAAAATCCGAAACTAGTCGGGTTAAGATCAGTTAACCTGAATAACGTCAAATAACATTGTTAACATCAAATAAAAAGATTACATAACTACGACAGAGTACTCCCCATAAAGAAAAAAATAATATAAAATTTAATACCATAAGTTTTTCATAATACTTATTTATTTATTAATACAGAGGTTCCTAAAGTGTGCGCTCAGTACTGCTTTCAATCATATTAAATAAAATATGAAAAAGATTAGGTAATTAAAATTTGTCATGCTTTGACTAAGAAAATTTAATTATAATTTACAAAATCTTCATTATAAATTACAAAGTTTAATTAGATCCTGCAATTTTTTTTTAATTATTGGAGTTTTATTTAGGAAGCATATCCCTCACAAAGTTGTTAAAATGTTCATGGTTATTTGCAGAAAATTTATTGAACATAAAAGAAAAAAAAATAATAAAAAAATTGAAATGAAATTTTCAACATTATTACTTTTACAAATTTTACATTACAAATTGTAATTAAAATTGTAAAATATTAATCAAAACACAAAATTGCCATTTGAATTATACAATTTATATTGAAAATTATGTTAATAATAATAATAATGTTTATTAGCGGGAGAACCTGCATAATATACACATAAAAAATAAATATAAAAACTTACTTAATGAAAATCAACATGAAACTTAATTTGATTTGATTTTTTAAATGATAGTAAAAAATATATATTATAAATTCCAAAACTCAAAGGAAATAACAAAGTTATCATGATAAATGATAGAATTTAGTAGAAATTATAAAATTTATTAGTTGTAAATTGTAATGAATTGGAATTTACAAAATTTTCATAAGAATTTTTTAATATAATTTCTAGACTTTTCATAAATTGTAAATATCAATGGAACCTGCGAGTTTTTATTAATTTTATTAATATTCTGACAGAAATTTGCAAAAATTTTAATGCAAAATACAAAAATGACAAATTGCAAATGACAAATTTTGATATTTTATTACAAATTGCAAGTTCATCAAACCATAAAATTCTCATTGAAATATCTCGCTTGTAAATTGCAATGAATTGGAAATTACAAAATTTTCATTAGAAATTTTTAATATAATTACCAGACTTCATAAATTTACTTCTTAAATTGTCACGATCAATGGAACTTGCGAGTTTTTTATTGGAAATTATACCGTCTTTCCCCAGAAATCATATTCCTTGCAAATGTATTAACCATTTCATGGAAATTTACAAAAAATATATTGGAAGGTGTAAAATGTTGATTACATTTTTTTTAAATTCAACAAAAACATGAAATTTTGACATTTTAACTACACACCACAAAAATTTCTTCGAAAACCCCATAAATAGTAATAGCATTATGATGAATGTTACGAAATTTTGATGATGGATTTCAGTATTTCAATAGAATTTATGGAGAATTAATTGTAAATTACAAAAGTTTTAGAATTTGTAAATGTTGAATTTAAAGTGGAACATTGTAATAAAAATTGCAAAGTTTTTATAATGAATACAATATTTCAATGGAATTAGAAAACAATCATAAAGTAATAAATAAGTTTTATTAGAATTATGTAATTTTCGTTGTGAATTTCATCATTCATCATTCTAAATTACAAAATTGCTACTACTTCAAGAAAATTTGATTGTTAATTGATAAATTTCACTGTAAAATGTAAAATATTCAACATTCGTATTATGAAGTTTTTATTATAAATACAATATTTCAATGGAATTAGAAAACAATCATAAAGTAATAAATAAGTTTTATTGGAATTATGTAATTTTCGTTGTGACTTTCATCATTCATCATTCTAAATTACAAAATTGCAATAACTTCAAGAAAATTTGATTGTTAATTGATAAATTTCACTGTAAAATGTAAAATATTCAACATTCGTATTATAAATTACAACATTTAAGCAGCGATTATGAAAATTTATTGTAAAGTGCCAAAATTTCACTATAAAATGCAAAATGTCATTGGTATTTTCAAGTTTTTCAAGTTAAAATGTTTATAGTTATTCGTAGAAAATATTATGAAAATAAACTTAGGTGGAAATTACGAACTTTTCATTAGAGATTACAAAATGTTCATTAGAAATTATGAAATTCTTATTATAAATACCAAAATTTGACTATATTTACATTTTCCTTACAAATTTGAAAATTTTATTAAAATGTACAAAAAGCTAATCAAACCACAACATAGTCATATTAAATCAAGATTATTAATAAACTTGTCGTCGGATTTTCCAGAAAAAAATTCGGGGGCCTGCCGGCCCAACATTCGGGATGCCTACCGGCCCACCGGGAAATTTCCCATTTTCCCGTATGGCCCATCCGCCCCTGATAACTGGGCAATACTGTGGCAAATTATTGGTTGTTTTGTGTAATGAGTATAAACGAGTTATTAATAATCATATTACAAATTCATTAATATCAGTCATACGAACAATTTATAGGATATATTTAACAATATTGTATCTATCAAAACCTACTTAGTGAATCCTGAAGTAATAGATGGAATGTGACATTGGAAGGCACAAACAGTGACATATTTCATGAAGTGGTGACATGCGTTGAGCAATTTGCGGGCACGTAGAATTGAGCAATGTGTGAAGTCATTGACGTTAAGTACATCGTTTATCCAAAATTAACTAATTGTTTTAGAGTCAATAAAGCAAGTCATTAAATTCAAGTTGATGTTTAATTATTGTTGCAAGATCCTTTAAAGTGAATAAATTACACTTTATCCATAAATATGTGTCTTTATTTTATTAATATTATTGTTACTAACACAAGCATTACTTCTAAAAGAAGTTGAAGTTGTCACGATAATTATTTAATATCAAACATAACGTAAAGAAGTACTACCATTATACGATCACACAAAGTAACAGATAAATCACGAGCCAAAACAGATATAATAAATTATAAGAATTTGTGATTATAAGTACGAATAAGTAGGTAAGAATTCAGTATTAATATTACTCCGTTACGTCTAGAGTGTTTGGTTATCACAAAATCATCACCAAAACGAGCGTGCGTACGTGATATTTGGTAAACAAAGCTTGATTATTTCGGGGATTACCCTATTTTTACGTGCACAGAACGCATCTGGGGCAAGTGTGCTATTAATTCAGTCCAATTTATCTCAATCTTCAGTGCGTTGTGCTTGTGCCTTGTGTGTATTACGTGTTTATAAGTTTTCTTGTATAAAATGCCGAAAGTAAAACCTTCCGTCGATGAATGGATACGTGGACATTCTGAATTAAAATATGAAAACGGCAAATTAATTTGCAGGGCTTGTATCAAACCGGTAAGTTTTATTTTGTGTTGCTATTGGCCTAGGTACAAGCATGTATTATGTTGTAGATTAACTGCGAGAAAAAAATTAACATAACAGTTAACATATCAAAACAACAGTTCACCTGGAAAATTTAAAAAAACACAAATCTGCAAGCAATACCCTGAGTACCCAGCAAACTATTTCCGAGTCTTTTGCGAGTTCTTCTACACAGAATGAAATGGAATGTTACTTTGAGTTATGCAATACGATGGTATCTTCTAACATTCCGTTAAAAAAACTAGATAATAGTATGTTTAAATCTTTTTTACAAAAATACACCGGTAGACATATTCCTGCCGAATCTACCATTCGCAAAAACTCTGTCGAGCAAGTATATAAACACACTATTGAGGAAATACAAAAGATAATTGGCAACAATTACATATGGTTCTGTGTAGATGAAACTACTGATTCACGTGGTTGGTACATCGCCCACTTAATGATTGGAATATTAAACGAAGACTCCACCAATGCATTTTTAATTAGTTCCAAGCAGTTAGAAAAAACAAATGGCAATACCGTTGCCAAATTCGTTCACGATGGATTAACACTTTTTTTTTGCGAAACCCCGTACCAAATGAAAAATTATTATTGATGCTTTCTGATACCGCTGCATATATGTTGAAGGCATATTCTAATTTAAACATATTTTATGAGCAATTTATGCATTGCACCTGTTTGGCACATGGTTTTAATCGAGTTACTGAAACGATTAGACTGCAATTTCCCCTGTTCAATGATTTGATAAAATCCGGGAAGAAAATTTTCCTAAAAGCTCCACTGAGGGTTGAAATGTTTAGGGAAAGAATGCAAACTGTACCTCTTCCTCCGGCACCGGTTATAACTAGATGGGGTATGTTGCTAGATGCTATTATGCTGACCATTTCGATTCATTTAAGGTGCTTGTGTTAGAGTTTCCCTAAAATGTGTCAGAGGCACTTAAAGAATGCCACAAAGTTCTTAAAGATAGGAGGGTTGTACAAAATTTAGCATTCCTTAAACCCAACTACAGTTTCGTAAGCAAAGCGATTAATGAACACCAAGCAAAGGACACAACTTTGGGAGATGAGGTTCAAATAGTTGAAGATTTTAGGAACGACGTCTCAAACGTACGGGGATCTATAGGAGAGATTATTAAAAGAAAATGTGATGCAGTTTTGTCAAAAAATGAAGGGTTTGGCGAGTTACAAAAAATATCAACAGTTTTAAAAGGAGATTTCGTGGAAGATTTGCTGATAAATATTACAATTGTTTCCAAATTTAAATATGCACCGATTACAAGTGTGGATGTGGAGAGAAGCTTTTCACATTTAAAAAATGTGCTTAGTGGTAGGATAATAGGATTTCCCTTGAAAATTTAGAAAAACATTTAATTATTAGTTCATTTAAAAATGAGCAGTAATCATTATTTGCTATTAATTATAATTGTTATTAATATTAATCACCAAAACCTGTGTTATTAAAATATTTCTTTTATCTACATACAGTGCGTTCTTGTTAATAAAATTATGTTTTTTTTTTCTGTATTTTCATAAAAAATAAAATATGCCTTTTCATGCTTTTTCTGCATTTTTGTGCTTATTCTAATCTTTATGCTATTTTATATGCTGATTTTCTAAGATTTTTATGCATTTTTAAGCGCTTATTTTGTAATATGTTACGCGTATAAATCCGCGCTTTGCTAACGATTTATATTAGATTATTCGAAATGTATTCACAGGACGTCTGGCAAGCATCTACTACCCCAATCTACGCTGATGAAAAGGTCATGAGACAGAGTTTCCCGAACCCAAAGAAATCCATAAGAACCGCTTCACATCAGGCGACTTAGTGGCGCGTCCCTGTGGCGCTTTTCCCAACAGTATAAACATTCACATGATTTTTAATAATTTTCCGGCGACAAACACACACTGGTGATAACCTGCTACGGAGCAGCCAAAAAACATTCACGTTACAAAACAATAAAGTAATAAATATTGTTAATTGTTATACAAGACTATAACATATAACTTTATTGAAAGGAAATGTTTACGAGTCGATAATGATTATTTATCGTCATGTATAACACAATATTTTTTTTCTCCTACCTCAATAGAAAGTACACATTCCTCGATAATATGAGGAAAGTCTTACTTTTATTATAGTACACCTATTTGTGTCCTTTATTGAGAAGTTTTCTATTTATTTTTTATTGAATTTAATATTTGATAGATTTGTGAATTTATTTGTTATTGTTTTTGTGTTCCGTTGATTGTTGTTTAATGAATTTTTATTTTTAAGTATATTGATGGTCTTGTTCTTCTTCATTTGTTATTTTATAGTAGTCTTCTGGGTCTTCTTTATTCTTTCTTAATATATTGATCTACTTGTTTTTCTTGAGTTTTATTATTTTTAGAGTATTTCCATGTTTTAGTTTGGCTTCTTCTTCTAACTTGTTTAGATGATTTTTGTCTATTCAATTTTTTAATATATTATGGCTAAGTTGGATTTTTGTTTTGATCTTATCTAGATTTGCATAATGTTTATAAGTTTCATTTTCAAGTTTATTCATTTTAAATTTCTTTCAAATTTTTTATTAATGAAGTTTGGAATTTTGTAATTAATGAATGCTGGAGTTAGTTTATATTTCTTGCAAATTGTTGCGAATTTCATGTTTTGTTCTGTTAGGTACTTCTTCAATATAAGTTTGCAGAATATTTGGATGAGAATTGGTGTACTTGCCATGTTCAGTCATGCTCATATAAATCTAGTACAAGAAATTAGGTTATTATAGCAATTTTATATGGCAATGTCAAATTGTTTGTACTAGATTATGTGAGCATGACTGTTCATATTATTGTTATGGTTTTATCCATTTCGGATACCAGTTATAATAATAATATTTTTTATTGTTTTCTTCTTAATTGGAGTACTTACTGGTAGTTTATATATAAAGATCTTTTCTTGTTTTTATTACTTTATTGTGTCTTCTTGACCTAACTAGCTATTAAATATACAATATATATATTTAAATATAGATAATATATTTAAAATAAGTTTGTGTTTTAAGTGGTGTGTGTGCGCGTATTGTGTATATGTGTATTTTAATTTAATTTTACTTACTTTTTGAGTTTAATATATTCGTTATTAGATTAGATATTTTTTTATTTGACAAATTTATATTATATTATATAATATAATATAATTATATATATATATATATATATATATATATATATATATATATATATATATATATATAAGTTATTATTAAGTTATATGTTATTACTTGATGTAGTTTTAATTTAGATTCTGCCAGGATTATGTAAAAATTTATATAATGGTTTAAAATTTAGTTCTGTTTGGTCGTTTAAAAGAGATTACTATTATTAAGTTTAAGGCTTTATCCAAAAATTACCAGTTATGTTGTTATATTATTATTTGGCACTTACTGATAAAAAAATATTTTTATTTGATTTTATTATTTATTTATTCTATTTCACCTGACTAGTGTCGGTTAGTATATATATATATATATATATACCATCTTCAGAGGCATCTACGAAGAATACAATAAATTAATTAGGTTGAATATAAAATTGGAGTCAAGTTTCTTACAAAATGTTTAAATATAAATTATAATAGTATTTATTATGTGTTCAATATTATAGTGTGTATAAATGATTTAGTGTTTATGTAATTTGTTAGTGTGGAGAAGAATTAAAATGCGTGAAGTCAGTGATCAATTTTAAAGTCTCCACTAAATCAGAAAATATATTTAAATTAAATTAAATAAAAATTAATATCTCTCGCATCAAAACAAATTTGAATGGAACCTTCGGTCGTCACTTCCGGCTGAATTGGGAAAGATACCATACTGTTATTAAAAAGATATGAAAAGAAATATAAATTGAAATTAAATTGACAAAAATATTATTAAAGTTGAAAACCAATTTGTTTGGAATCTTGGGTCGTGACTTCCGGCTGAATTGGGAAAATTCATATTTGAAAAATGCATGTTATCATGAAAAATAAGTTTGTTAATACATTTCGAACATTTTGGTGTAGTATGCGTTGAAATGAGCGACGAAGACAAAATTTATCATCTAATTTTATGATTTTATGATAATTAAATGAACAGAACAATTTTCATAATTCTGCAGTAAAAAGACTTGATTGAAGTTTATAAATCTCGGCTGCGCTACGCTACGCTCCGCTTCGCCTCAATTTTACCACAAATTTTGCTCTCGATATGCATTTATTTATACCTAAATGATCTGTGTGTTTGTCTTCAAGGACTTTAATGTATAATGACTCTTTGATTCATATATATTAAGTTATTGCTTCCCATTGTAATTTCTGACTTTAATTTGTAAAATGGTTTCAAATTTACTGTCATTTTATTTATGCTCTTTGGCCATCCATCCTTAATAAAGGTTTTTATCATTTTTAATTCTTCATCATCTTCAGTTGCTTTTATCAATTGTTTTAACCTGTCCTCTTTAATTGTTTTTTTTTTCGATTGGGCATACTTGAGCGTTTAATTCTAAATTATCTTCGAATACTTTATTTACTGTTGCTCGTGATAATGTA
This sequence comes from Othius punctulatus, assembly GCA_951805005.1. Taxonomy (NCBI): domain Eukaryota; kingdom Metazoa; phylum Arthropoda; class Insecta; order Coleoptera; family Staphylinidae; genus Othius; species Othius punctulatus. The sequence goes on along the minus strand of OX638143.1, from coordinate 72,821,431 downwards.
TCAGCTATTATTAGATATTTGCCTGGTTTGTAAACAAAATTTATCTTATATTTTTGTAATGTCAAAAGCATCCTTTGTAATCTAGCTGGGCATGAGTTTAATGATTTTTTGAATATGGAAATTAATGGTTTGTGATCGGTTTCAACTGTAAACCCTCTTCCATAAACATATTGATAGAACTTTTGTACGCCAAAACATATTGCTAATAGTTTCTTCTCTATTTGAGCATATCTTTGCTGAGTTTTTGTCATAGCTCTAGAAGCATATGCACATGGTTTTTCTTTTGCAAAAGTGCTGCTCCTAAGCCTGAGCTAGATGCATCAACTGATATTGTTATTTGCTCTCTTGGATTAAAATACTTTAAAATTGGTTCTTGTGAAATAATCTTTTTTAATTCGTTAAATGCTTTTTCTTGAGGGTGTTCCCATGAAAATATATTATCTTTAATTAAATCCCTTAATGGTTGAGTAATTTCTGATAAGTTTGGAATAAATTTTCCTACATAAGTTATGAAACCTAGGAATCTTTGGACATCTTTTTTATTAATTGGTTTGGGTATTCCTACAATGGCTTCAATTTTATCTTCATCCATTGATATACCTTTATTTGAAAACTTATGTCCTAAATACCTAACTTCATCTAGACCAAATTTACATTTGTTTCTATTAAATTTTACATTTTTTTCTCTAGCTATCTTAAATACTTCTTTCAATATTTTGTCATGTTCTTCTTTAGTCTCGGCATGAATTAAAATATCATCGACATAGATTACTACACCTTTAGTATGAAAAATTTCTTGAAAAGTTTTTCGGAATACTCCACTAGCAGTTTTAATACCAAATGGTAGTCTATTGAATTTGTATCTACCATGAGGGGTTGCAAAAGTGCATAACTTACTAGATTTTTCATCTAATGGAATGTTCCAAAATCCACTAGCTGCATCTAATATTGTGAACATTTTTGAACCATTCAAATTTCTTGTTATTTCGTCCATGTTTGGTATTTTGTATTTTCTATCTATTATAACTTCATTTAAATCTCTTGGATCTAAGCAGATTCGTAGAGAACTATATTCTTTTCTAACTAGTACATATGAATTTATCCATTCTGAGCTGCCTTGAACTTTTTCTATTATTTTTAATTTTTCTAAATTTTCTAAACATTTTTTATATTGATCTTGTATAGCAAAAGGTACATTTCTTATTGGATTTACTACTGGTTTTGCATGTTTTTGTATGTAAATGTGATATGGCTTACTTGTTTTACCTATACCTTCAAATACATCTTTATATCTATTGGTTAATTCTTCATAATTTTTAATTAGATTTTTATTTACTGTATTAATGAATTTAATATCCTCATCAGTTTTTATGTGTACTATTCCTAAATGAATACATGTTTTAAACCTAAGATTGACCCATTATTACTTTTGTCTACAAAGAATTCAGTTTTCTTGAAACAATTTCCATTATAGTATAAATCTAGATAACATTTTCCCAATATAGGAATTTTATTTCCAGTAAATGTGACTAAGTTTTCCTTAATGTTCGAAATATTTTTTAAATTAAATTTACACGCTTTTAATTCAAAGTAGGAAATTATATTGACACTTGCTCCCGTATCTATTTTAAATTTAGCCTTTACATCTGCATCTTCACCTATACTCAACTCTATAATGCAATGATTAAAATTATTGAGGTTTTTGTTTCCATTATTAATTGTGTCTATACTCAAGTGATCATTACAATTATCCGATTGATTCACTTGGTTTACATATTTATTCCTACATTTATTTGCAAAGTGATTGTCCTTTTTACATTTTAAACATTTTTTACCGTATGCTGGACATTTATTTATCGGATGTGATTTACCACATCTTGAACAGTCTTTAATTTCTCTTTGTAGGTGATTGTAATTTCTATTTTCGTTCGATCTTGAAGGATCTTCTCGGAATTTTTGTGTTGTTTTCTTCTGATTTCTTACTTGATCCACCTCTTTGTAATTTCTTGTCTTGTCTCCACTCGTTGATTGTTTCATATCCTGAAGCTGCTGTCTGGATGTTTCGGTTAACACACATGTCTCGATTGCTTTTTCCAGGGTGTACTCTTTATGTTGTAGAAGTTGCTCTCGAACCTTCTCATCTTTTATCCCAATGATTAGCATCGTTTTTATTAATTCCGTTTTAAAATTTTCAGGGAATTCGCACTGTTTTGCTTGGTTTTTTAATGACGTGGCATACTGTTCTGTGCTTTCCTCATTTTGGCGGGACGTGAAGAATTTATATCTCTTGTAGGTTAGATTCTTTCTTGGAATGAAATATTGAAAGTGATTAAAATTCTTAAATTAAATTTCTATAGGTTGGAAGTAGTATGTTCGGTTGCCTATGCTATATGACGTAATTTTTTGTCGCCTTATTGATTGGACATAGTAATTTTGGTTGCCTAGCTTACATGATTAGGTTGATATTCTATGACATAAATAGTTCACATTTCTCGCACCTGAGAACAGCATGGCAAAACTGACATAATCTTAATCGACTATCTAACTTAACTGTAGAGTAGCAAATTCAGATCAGAGTAGAAAAGTATGTACGTAATCGATTGGATACATTTGGGGTAAAGCAATATTAAGATGATGTAATAAAGCTTGCCTACATTAAAGGAATATATTGCCCTGTTTAACGAATACAGGGACACGTTTATTATAAGTAGAAATATATAATTGCTAGCATAATAAGGGGTAAATGTGTGATTGCCATTTCATATACTATATTGAAGTGGTATATTGAAGTGGTTACTTAAATCGTATACTTGAAAACCTTTAAGATGATGTGGTATACATTTGGTAGTGTGTTAGAGTTCAATATGCAAATATAATGCATGTATAATATAGCTGTAGCTTTATAAAGCACCAGTCTAAGAAAAGTCTTAAAACATTGATTTATCGAGCATTTGAAAATGTGGTACACGGCTTCGTTATATAGGCAACCTACATTATTTCGGGCAACAGCGCATGCCTATTTATATTGACGTTGACGTAATTGAATTTGTTATACAAATACGGTCTAAAATGTGCATTTCTAGATAGGTTTATTCGACGGCATGCCGAATTAGACATCATTCTGCTTCGGCGAGTAATCCTAGAAAGTGCTATTGTAACCAATAAAGTTTGTATACAAACCGCGATAACGATTTCATGTGTCATGCGCAGTCAGTTTTGTTACGGCCATGTTCGTTAATACACATTCTTAGTCAGTGCGTTGAAAAACGGTGAATATCGCGTGAAGTCGTCGCGTACCATCTCCAAAATGTCGTCGGGAAATATGGGAATGGAGCAGCTTATTCCGATTGTGAACAAGCTGCAGGATGCATTCACCCAGTTGGGTGTTCACATGACTTTGGATCTGCCACAAATCGCTGTGGTGGGCGGACAATCAGCGGGCAAGAGTTCGGTACTTGAAAACTTTGTCGGAAGGTAGCGTATATTTACTTCAAGTACTCTTTGTTTTCGTCATATTTTCATTTTACATCCGCATCTGTACATTTTTGCCTTTACCGATCCAATTTCAAATTATCGACCTGCGCTCGGACTTACACTTGAGATTGACATTTAGATGACGTTCCATTTGTTTTGTGATTCATAGGACCCACATTGGGGTGACCCTTGTTTATGGTTTCATCTGTACGATTAATCAATTTATTCTTCTCCTCCTATTAATTATTATAACTTATTATTTCGCCAACGTCGTTAACCGGGAGGGTGAGACTCGATACACTCCCAAATGTGTGTTATTAAAATCTATTGTGAACGATTTTTCAAAAATGATTTCCTGTCTTTGCTTAAACGTATTGAAAAAGTTCACAAACTAACTACTCTTATGAGCCTGGCCACTCCCATGATAGGAACAATCATTCACCATTGATAGGAATTATCTATGTTCATTGTTACATGAAGGCGTTGACATTCATGGGGTGCCACTTCGAAATCTGTCGATACTTCATATCTTAATATAAATACAAGAATGTAAATAACACCATGTTAGTAATATGAAACAAAATGAAACATCGATACAAAAAAAAATAGTTATAAGGCTGTGGTATATTCAGGATAAGCATAATTTTCTTTTGTTTTTTTAATGTACCGGTTGTTTGTTTTCAAACGCTAACATATGGATTTAAAAAATTATTGCGCGTCAAGTAATATTAAATATCAAATTATTTTCATCATTTTCATTTGAAATATATCATATCATAATTCGTTAACAGTAACTTGTATGTTAGTTGAAGCATCACATTCATATGTCAATTGTCTTTCAAATGTCAGACATTTAAATGTGATGCTGTAAACTAACGTACACGTTACTGTTAACGTTTTTTTAATACGCAATATACCTGACTATTTCAATCGAAAATTATGAAAATAATATAATATTTAATATCACTTGATGGGCAAGTGTAACAATAGTGTAACAATAATTTGTTAAATCCATATGTTAACGTTTGAAAACGAACAACCGGTACATTATAAAAACAAAAGAATGCTATGTTTAAATCTGTCAAATAATATATATTATATTTATCATAATAAAAGATACGAGAAAACAAAATATATGCACAGTGCACATACGCATGAAGAAAACAAACCAGCAAAGATACAAATAGCACAGTACACATTCCAACGAGTAAACAGCTACAAATATCTAGGAGTCACAGTAAGTGGAAGCAACGACAGATCTATCGAAATCAGTGAAAGAATAAAGGCAGGGAAAAAGGCCTTCTGGAAATACCAGAAGCTGCTTAAAGATAAAAACCTCAGCACGAAAACGAAAATAAAAATCTACAAAACCAACATAAGAACAGTAACAACATACGCAGCAGAGACAATGTGCCTGACCAAAAGAGACGAAGAAAGATTGAGAATACTGGAAAGAAGAATTATAAAAAAGATCACTGGGCCCTAAGAAAATACAAGGTCAAGAGCACAGACCACTAAGAAACGAAGAAATAAAAAGTATTCTAGAAGAGGAAGATATAGTAAAGTTCATAAAAGCACGGAGGCTCAGCTGGTATGGTCACATACAAAGGAGCCAAGACCCCATACTGAAGAAAATCACGAGCTGGAAACCACCACTCAGCAGATCAAGAGGAAGACCGAAGATAAGATGGCAGGACCAAATGCATGAAGATTTGCGAATAATGAAAGTCACAGAATGGAAGAAGAAGGTGCAAGAGAGAAAGGAATGGAATAAAATAATATAAGAAACAAAAACACACAAGAACCTATGAAGGAAAAATAGAAAATGTGGATGTGGATGAGGATCAAAAGAGCTCCAGGAAAGGAGCGGCTAATACTCCGCTAGGAGTCTAAGGCCATATATATATATATATATATTTATCATTACACCTTCTACCAATTAGTGTAGGTGTAACCTTCTGTCAAATAATAATCAATGAAATTACATTTACCTTATTTTCCACAACTTTATATATATATATATATATATATATGTCCCCGGATTGAGTTTACAAAAGGAAAACCTTTTTTTTCTTTTATTTTACGCCAAAACTTCAAAGGAATAATATTTTTTGCTTGTCCTGAAACCAGCAAATCTCTAATTAAAACTTAATTATTCTGACTCGGTGGAAAGAAAAGTTCATTTTTGTTTTGATTTCGGACTTTCTCTGCTTTTTAAAACCCATCACATTAGCCGTTTTATTTTTTTGACGATGTCACTTTGACAAATGAGTTTACGCAAGTTAAATAACAAAAATGTTTGTGAAAAACATAATTTTAATAAACAGCAACTCAAAGAAACAGCTTTAAGATAAAAAAGTCATTTTTAACAAGACCAGTCATTATTCAATTAACCCCCCACCCAATTCTGCGCACAATTCTACTTTAAAACGAAGCTCCTTGAAACATCTTTGAATTTCTTCGATGGACAATGACTCCACGGCGTCTCCTATTCGATTTTTTAATTCTTCGGCTTTATTAGGTAGGTTATCCATATACACCTATCCCCCGATTTACACGGTACTTGTTTTACACGTTTTCGCTTTTTCACGGTTTATGGTACTCTGTGATTGAACATGCGCAGTGTACACATCTCACGGGGAATCTCCCGAGCTTATGTGCTGACTTGCTGCACACGCACACTGTGTCTGTATTTCTTCGCCTAAAATTAAGGTTTTATCTACGGAAAATTGTATTTGAGTGAAAGTTTCAGTTTCAGAAAGATTTAATTTTCCATATTCGTAAATTACAAGTGAGTGCATAATTTAGATTATTATAAATTAACGGCTGTGATTAAAGTAAAATTCAGAGGGGGAAAATGCGGGAAATTTTGGATGGAAATGATGGCAATTTACCAAATATTCTCATATTCTAGGAGAACGTTGAAGTAAAATTTTTACCAAAAAATACAACTTCATATGGTTATTACAACCATTGGACCAAGGCATAATTTCTACTTTTAAAGCTTTGTACATAAAACGAGCCTTTGCATATATTTTGGAACAAATGGAGAACAATGAATCTTTAACAGTTATTAGTGCTTGGAATTTTTTTACAATATTAGACTGTGTGAAGCATATCGCCTTATCATACACTGCGATTAAGCAAACAACGCTCAATAGCTGTTGAAAAAATTGTGGCCAAATGTAGTCAAAAATGAACATTCCATTTCAACGTTAAATGATGAATATTCGCAGATAGTACAGATGGCGCATTCATTGGGCGGAGAAGGTTTTGATGATTTTACTGTTGAAGATATCGCAGAGTTAATGGCTGATAAAGAACTAAGTGAGGATTATTTAGTTAACTTAGTTTGCGAAAGTGAGTCTGACAAATCTGATGAAGAGGAATTAGTACCAGTAACATTCACTGCTAAAGTCATCCGCGAAGGACTCGCATTGGGAAGAAAGCTGGGTAATCATTTTATACAAAATGACACAAACGTTGAAAGGGCTTTACGATTCCAACATGACAAATCGCTGCTAGGCTCAATATGAAGAAGTTTACAAAGATCTTAAAAAAAATCGAAGCAATTGTTAATAACCGATTTTATTACCATCCCTCATAATGTAAATATTTCTGCTTCAAACATCGAATCTGCACAAATAACTTCGAGTGATGAAAGTGAATTCGAACCTTCGATTAAAAAAAAAAGAATGAGTAATTTCTGACAGTGATGAAAGATAATAAAACATCTTTGGTTTTATTTTTTGTTCTTCTGTTTAATGTATTGTAATTAAATTTAAAAAAAACAGTGTTTCCGTAATATATTACATATTTTAACCTGTCAATGCATTTTATTGTTATTTCTATGTACACCTAAAAATATTGAAGAAAATCACAACTGTTAAATAGCAAAATTATGCATTTTCTGCAAGCTTTTCGATTTACACGGTTTTGACTTAATTTTCGATTTACACGTTTTTCTCAGGAACGTATCTACCGTGTAAATCGGGGGATAGGTGTACACAATTTGCTTTAAACGTCCCCACAAATAAAAATCCAAAATTGTTAAATCGGGACTTCTGGCAGGCCACAATACTGGACCATTTCTTCCAATCCACTGATCTCCAAATTTAACATCTAACCAGTTAGTAACAATGCGTGAAAAATGTGCAGGACAACCATCCTGCTGAAAAAACATTGTACGTCTGTAAATCATTTCTAAAGCATGAAGCCCATCGCTAAGAAATCTTTCTAACATATCTAAATATGTGTGCTGATTAATGTTGTTATCAAAAAAGTATGGACCTATTATCCCGTGATAACCAACGGCACGCCACACATTTACTTTTGTAAAATACTGGCGACCTTTTAAAATTCTGAAATGTGGATTATTATCGCTCCAATATCTTACATACTGTGAGGCAACTGTCCCATTGGTAGAAAATGTTGCCTCATCAGAAAACATTATTCTGCAGTAAAAGTTTCAGTCTCAAGATATGTGATCTCCCAGCCACAAACAAAAATATAATCGTTTTGCATCATCCCCAGGTTCCAATGTGTGATTAAATATCGGCTTGTATGGGTGAATTTTCTTCGCTTTTAAAATTCTTTGAATGTGGGGCTTACTCATGCCCAGTTGGAGTGACCGCCTCCTTAGTGAGGTTTTTGGTTGATCTTGCACAGATTTCAACACTAAAAAAGTAGCAGCGTCATCGTCATCGTATGGTTTCTTCTGTTTCTTTAAATTTTCAACAGATCCAGTTATTAAAAACTTTTTTATCAGTTTTTGGGCCATATGTGAAACTTGAATATCCGGAAATTTCTCATTGAACTTTTCAATAACAGAACGATAACAGTGCTCACCAAAACCATAACATTGAATCAAATAAATTCTCTGCTCCAATGTCATCATTTTGTAAACTTTTATGACAGTAAGCTTTCACGGAGTTGTCAAAACAAGGCGAGCCCGCCTACATGTTAAGAAATCTTTTAAATTAAAATTTATAATTACTAAGTCCAAAATCAAGAGAAAAATGTACTTTTCTTTCTGCTGAGACAGAATAATGAAGTGTTAATTAGAGATTTGCTGGTTTCAGGACAAGCAAAAAATCTTATTCCTTTGAAGTTTTGGTGTAAAATAAAAGAAAAAAAAGTTTTTCCTCTTGTAAACTCAATCCGGGGACATACTGTATATACATTTATATATATATTTCAAACGCTATGCGCTCATCGTCTGTAGCAGTTCTGTTGACATTTATTATGACAATTTATATGTACTTCAAACTTTGAAAGATTAATTTTGAAAGCGTTTTGATACTTTGATAACTTTAAAAAAAAGATTATTTAAAAGAGACAGATCATTATTAAGTAACCAAGGCTAGAATTTTTTCAGTAATAATATAACAAGAGAGTGAGAATAAATTGAAAATAATTTGACAGATTGTCGAAAACTTGTTGCCAGGCAATAGTCACGAGAGCCCGAAGGGCTCGAGTGACTATTGCCAAATGGCAACAAGTTTGAGACATAATCTGTCAAATTATTTTCTAATTTATCGAACTCTCGAGTTATATTTGATTAGATTATTTTTTGACGTTTTTTGCTTTCTAGTATTTCTTTATCAATTTCAGTATGCGAAACGCAGCTAAAGCGACTTTTATTCATTTTGTATGACACTTTAATATGATTGATAAATTAATAATTTGACAAATATTTTGATTGACAAGAGTGAACCTAGCTACCGAGATTATTCCCACTATAATAATCTCTAGAGAATATTCCCAGTATAATAATGACGGGATTGGTCCAGAAGTATCAATATGACAAAAATCGAAATATATCATTGGTTTTGAGAAACGTCAAAAAATAATCATATAAATTGCATCGAAAAGGTTTAACATTTTATCTGTACAATGTTTTAATAATTTAACATCTTCAAAATTTAAAATGTGTCCCGTTTTAAAATGGTGTGCCGCAAGTTTACAAGTTTACAATACTTAAAACAAAAATACATTGCGTAATAATGGGCAACAATTTTTTAAAGAGGTTCAAGAAACATGAAGTATTTCCAAATTTTATGAAGATTTAAACACCACGAACAATGAGCAAGATTGAAAAATTAATACATAAGACCAAATTGAAGTGTTTACAATTAGACTTCAACTTAAACGCCCATTAAAATTCATGCATGCAACATGACAAAAGAAATACTAGCCTACTCTGATGAGGAAACATCGTAAAAGATGTTCAAGTCATTAGAGGTTAAAATTAGAAATTGGTACACATTATAGAAGGCTTGATGACTTAGAAAAGTCATATTTTACTTATTATTTTACAGGCACTTAACATGTTATAATTTACATTTAAAAATGTCACCAGAAGTCTTTCCATTAGAATGGGATATATTTACAGAAAAAATTAATGTTATCGCGAAGAAAGTTATTAATAAATATAATATACCAGAGAAGAAATTCAATATAATAATACCACCTCTGTTCCATAATAAGTGAGCCATTTGAGTTTTCTTTCAAAGTTATTGACACTTAGTTATTTTTTTAATTTCTATTTTGATATTCTTAATATACACCAAATTCTTAATCATATGTGCCATGGAAGTCAAATATTTGACAGTTTAATTTGTCAAAAGCAACAACTAAAATTCGCAATTTTAAGCGAAAGTGTTCTAACGCCGGAAGTTTCAAACGATGAGAAGACCAAATTTAAACAACCAAAAACGAACGGCTATTGTTCAGTTTTTGCTGAAACATCAGAAAAATGGACTGCCAAAAAAGGGAGTGGTGATTTTGGAAATTGAAAAATTTGCCAATAGTCCCACTTTGAATGTGCTCGATCTTTTTTTTTTTCCCGTCTATTCAATCATTACAACACCAGCATTAACGCCCAATATGGACGAATTAATAAGAGTTGTCGAAGAATCATTCGAAGCGGAAACTAGACATACATTAGAAAATGTGTTTATATGTTTACAAACAGTTATGAAATCGATTATAGATTGTGCCGGTAACAACAATTAATAATTATAAGATTCAACAAAGTACCAAAACGGAAGAATGGACAAAACGACAGAAATCCTGACCACGATTAAAACCAGGAAACTACAATACCTGGGACACATGATGCGCAACTCTAGTAGATACGGACTTCTTCAGTGCATACTACAAGGCAAAGTTCAAGGAAAAAGAAACATTGGGAGAAGAAAAATCTCGTGGCTTAAAAACTTGAGGAGTTGGTTCTCCACGACAACCACAGGCCTCTTCCGGGCAGCTGTGAACAAAGTAAAGGTTGCCAATATGATAGCCAACATCCGGAACGGATAGGCACTTGCAGAAGAAGATATTAGCAAGGCAAAGCTTCGTAGGGAAAATTGCTTGCCTACTATTCGTTTATACTAAGATTTTTTGTAAGTTATTATGAAAAAAGTAATATAGTACTTCTTAGAAACGAAAATGGCTCACTTATTTTGTAAAAAATAAACATCGGCAATGGCTCACTTATTCTGGAAAAAATAAAAATCTGTAATGGCTCACATATTTTGAAAAAAAATTAAAATCGGTAATGGCTCACTTATTATGGAACAGAGGTAGTATAATATACCAGAGAAGAAATTCAATATAATAATATTTAAAAGGAATGGATATTTGATAATATTATATTGTGTATATTATATTATAATATAATATTAATTAATATTGATAATATATTATTTGATAAAACCGCTAGTTTGGCTGACAGGTTAGAACGCTTGCTTAGCATGCACGAAGACCTGGGTTCGAGCCCCAGTACAGGTAGTACATTTGTACTGAGAAACTAGTGCCATTCGCCGTTGGGAGCTCATTAACAGCGAGCGCTCTAGAGATCGGGGGCGAATTTCTAGAGTAACAAGCCCTAACTCAATACACACACTTACACAAAACACATGGCAGAAGGACCCCCGTTGGTCGATAGCCAGTTAGGGATATATCCCTAACAAATACAGTAACTACTACAATTATTTGATATATTAGATAATGAACCTGAAGAAGAAAAAAAAAAAAAAAAACAAATCTAGTATTATTTTCACATCTGCTGAATTAAAATTACTGTCATACTTCCATCTATCTTGTTATGATGATAAAATACTTTATTAATGTAAATTAATATAATATAATAAACTAATAATTACCCTAATATTATCTATTCAATAGTGTTTGTTATCTACTATCAGGAAATCGACAGCGATAGTTGCTTACAACTTGCAAAACAAATTATTTTTGCTCTTCATTATTTGTTAAAATATTATAATCCTCAATAAGTTTTATTCCTCTTTCTGTCGTATCATTTACTACTCGTAGCTTCGTCACAACTTCCATTGCTTCATTATAATTACAGTTTTCAATCTGTGTTAATGGATTTTGTCGGTGAATATCATCTTCTAGTTCCAAACGTTTGAAACATTTTCTCGTGTCGCTGGTTATGAAATGTTCGATTCCTTGTACTAAAAAATCACATATTGCGGTTTCTCTTACTTCTACGCGTTTAATTCTAACATGTTCCTCTGCAAATTCTGCTTCGCAAGCAATTAAACAATTGACCATTTTATCTTTGTTTGTATTGAAACATATGTCTATAACCGCCAATGCAACACATTCGGGGCTCTAATACGACAGATGATTGCAAAATTTTTGAAAAGCAAACAATCTTCTAATGCACTCAAGAAAATCATAAAATCGTCGAAATTAAATAGGAAAGCGGCACGTTTTCGTTTAATTTTGTCATTTTCAAACTTGGCACAAGATGTTTTCTAACCAAAAGGAACTATAATAAAAGGTGCCACAGAAAAAAAAATCGAAACAACAAATTTCTACAAGTAACTAAGGGCTACCCTAATGTAATATCAAGCTTCACCTGAATATTTTCCGAAAAATATTACAATACATATTGAACAGAAGATTTATTTTAAAGTTGTTCAATTTTCAAATACATTTTTCTCGAAACGTCTTTATTGACTTGATCACTTTTACCTAAGAAAAAGCCAAGAACTAATTAAAATATTTGTTTTAATGTGAAGCTTAATAGATAAAGGTTTTGCTTAATAAAAATTAAAACATGAAATTAACTAAATTATTTGTATTGAAGCTTAGTATAAAAGTCTCGGTAGTCAACAGACAACATTAGTCGTTTTATTTCCTGCAGGTGTTTGCTTTTTTCAATGGCCCATTACATAATTTTGAGTGCTCAGTCATTAGAGACTTAGGTCGTTTAGGAAGTAGTGTCCATTCATGAGTTCGCTATAGAGTTAGCATGCTTTGAAATGTATTACATCTTCTAGGGTGTATGAAAAGCAACTACATATACATTTATACAAGAACCTCCAGTTTTCATTCCTGATCTGATGCTGCTGTAGTAGTTATTATCAAATTGAATAAATCTAATGGCTGGGGTACTATGTTTTGTTGTTGCAGAGTTGGTGTGACTTAAATCATGATTTTTGAATGAATTTGAAATTTTAAATGATTTTATTTTAATAAGTCATTGATTTAAATTAAAATCTTTTTTTTTTAATTAACATTTCCTTTGTACTGTTTATGCATTACTATAGGTGAACAATTACAAATATAATGCAACTATAGAGTTAGCATGCTTTAAAGTAGATAACATTGTAAGTTAATTAAAATTGCAGCACACCAAGGTGATTCTAAATAAACTATATTTGTTTCTACAACCAATATACAGGGTGATTCATTAATATTGCCCTATAACTATATTTTATGGGTCTATCGTTCTTTATAACCAATATACTGGGTGATTCATTCATATTTCCCATTTTTTCAATCAATCATAACATACGAACCACCCTATAAATTTTTGTAATATTTGGTACGTATGTTCTTTGTCCACTGTGGTGTTGATTAACATAATAAATAAAAATGTTATTCTAGGTCCACCTTAAAAAAAAAATGAGTAGGTTTCGACTCAAAACAACACCCTGTATATTAGTATTTTAAAATTTTGTTTGCATATTTGGAAAGAGCTGTAAAAATCAGTAACACCAAATGTGTTACTTATATGTGTTGTACTTCCGCATACAATTTTGTTACTTAATAACTTAGAGTCTAATATAAGTTAATATCTGAGTCAAATCTAGATATTTCGATAATAAGGTGGCACAAAATTAAAAAGAAAAATCCCTTCCTAAATGATAATTTTCCAGCTTTGATGAATAAAATCATCAACTATTTCATATTCTCTTAATTTCTGGCCGTTCCGAGAAAAGCATAACTTTATTTTAAATAACAATAACGTTGCAAAAAATCAACATTTTAAAGGTTTCTTTCTGGAACCATCACCATTAGAATCTCTCGGCCATCCCAATAACGAAATGGAAGCAATAAGCAATGTGATTTTCCGTGTGTACTGGGAAAACATGACACTACACAGCCACCTTTGATGGGCCTTTTTAATAAACATATGGTATATTCTGACAGATAATTTGAAAATATGAACCTTATTTCAATCAAAGTTAGCGAATTTTTGAACAACTAACCAAGAGATCAACAATTAATGAAATGTCTCAACAAAATAATTTGATAAAAAAATCACTAGGAAATCTAACGACTTTTTCCAAGTAATAATATCTTGATAATCACTGCAAATACACTTAGTCTATTTTTAAAACATTCCCTTGTAAAAGGTTTTAAAATACGGTAATTTTTCAGAAATAAATTGACAATTCAATCATAATTTGCTCGTAATACTCATCTGTCGACTAGTTATTTTTCATGCATACCAACAAAAATGTTATTATAGCAAAGCCAGCTGTGATGAGAATTTATATGATGTATTTCATAAAAAAAATGTATCAATTTTGGAATTTGTGTTTTTCAGAAAAGTATGATTATTTCAACTTCTTTTTAGATATAAATAAGCCTGAACTTACTTTCATCTGAAGAATAAGAAAATGTCCGTGTAAAAGAGGTCTTTACGGACACTCATAAAGTGCATATTCTGTGTGAGAAACAAAACTTCGTAGCATTCTTACTTTGAGGAAAAAACAGCATTCAAATTTTATTTTTATTATTTTATTCATAATACGTACTCATCAGATATTTTGGTTGATATATTTTAAGTGCAACAATAAAGAGAGACAAAACAGAATACACGGACACAAATATTGAAGAAAAGGGCAGAACAAGTACAAAAATAAATACACATAAATTAAAAGTCGCAGTAAAGCAACAACAGTATAAAAAAAGTATGGAACAACAAATTAAAAGACTTGACAGAACACAATTAAAAAAAACCGAAGATATCTGGAAAGTGTTCAAACAGGTAATAGAAGAGGCATCAATAGAAACCTGCGGAATAACAAAAACCAATAGAAACTCGAAGCGGACAAGCTGGTGGACAGAAGAGATATAAAAAGAAGTTAGAACCAAGAAGCAACTATGGAAAAAATACCTAGAAAAGAGAACAGCTATGGCAGATACAAAGAACAAATAAATTGAGTCAACAAGATAATAAAACAATCAAAAGAAACATAGAAAACAAATTGAAAAATAGACATAAGAACTAGAAGCTTTTCTACAACATTATCAGAAGAAACAAGAAAGACAAAACGATAAAACTACACCAAATAAAGGATAAGAAGGGAAACATACTTACAAAGAAAGAAGAAATACAAAACGATAAAACTACACCAAATAAAGGATGAGAAGGGAAACATACGTACAAACAAAGAAAAAATAGGAGAAAGATAGAAACAATACTTTGAAGGTTTACTGGAAAAAGTTGACGAAACAAAAAATAAACAGAATACAGAAAGAACAATAGAAAACAATAACAACAATAGAGACAAACAAGACAACGAGGAAGAACAACAAATAACTATAGAAGAAGTTAGAACAGCTGCAGGGAAAATAAAACTTGATAAAGCCCCAGGAATAGACAAAATGAAAAATGTACAGTTTAAATACATGGGAAGAGAATGTATGCAACTTTTTACAAGCATATAAAATAAAATATGGAATTCAGGAGAAACACTTAAGTACTGGCAAACAGCGGTGATACTGCTCATACACACGAAAGGAGACAACAAAGAATTCAGCAACTATAGGGGACTATATCTACTGTGCGCTGTGGAAAAAGTATATGAGAACATACCAGAAAGCAGAATTTGAGAAAAACTTGAAAATGAAATAGAACCATCAGAAAGTGGGTTCAGGAAAGCACATTGTACAATAGACCACCTATTTACAATAAGAAACCTAATAAATGAGACCATAGAACACCAAAAAGACATGTACATGTGCTTTTATAGACTTAGAAAAAGGGTTTGATAAAATGGAAACAGAATTTGTGTGGCAGACTCTAAATAGGACCTAAACTGAGGAGGGCGATCAAAAGCATATATAACAACCCAGAAAATTGTATCAGAACGGGAGACATAATCACAACGAAATTTAAAACCACAAATGGATTGAGACAAGAGGGTGAACTAAGCCCCATTTTGTTCATAATAGCAATGGATGAAATCATAAAGAAGATTAAAACCAAGACAAAGAAAACAGTGATTGGATACAACAAATTAAAACCCACAACAATAACTGAATGTATTTTCGCAGACAATGTGGCAATTATCGCACAAAATAAGAGAGACTTACAAACAAATATTAACATATGGGAAACTGAACTGGAAAAAGCTGGATTAAAAATAAATATATCAAAAACAAAGGTAATGAAAATAGGAGAAACTAAAGAAACAATAAACATTACAATCAATAACGAGAAAGTAGAACAAGTAGAACACAAAAAATACTTAGGACAAATTATTGAAAGGAAAGGGAATATGGAAACAAAAATAAACAACAGAATACAACCAACGACAAGAACCTTTCACACGATTAACAAAATTGTACTAAACAACAAAACAAATATCCTAAAAAACAAAACTTATAATGTACAAAGTATTATTTGTACCTACCCTACTATATATATATATATATATATATATATATATAATCTAAACCCCCGGATATACCCAATTGGGTATACGGCTGTGAATACTCAACAAGAGACAAAAAAGCAAAATCCAAGCCCTTGAAATGAAATACCTGAGGAAAGTATACGAAGTAACAAAACTAGACAGAGTAAGAAATGTGGACATCAGAAATGAACTAGAAATGGTAGAACTCAATGAACAGATGGAAAATAGACAATTACAATGGCTGGGACACCTAATCAGGATAGAAGAGAACAACCAAACAAAGAAAATATGGGAAACAAAGATAACTCAAAGAAGAGTCGGAAGACCAAAAAAGAAATGGGACAAAAATATTGGAAACATTAAATAAGAGGGGGATAACAAATGCACAAGTGAAGGAAATTGCAAGAAACAAGAAACGGTGGAACCAAATGATAAAAAAAAATACATGAAGAACAGATAACACCATTTCGACACCCGAAAGGGTAAAAGAAGAAAGATTATAATAATAATAATATTTCAAGTGTTTGCCATATAATTGTTAATTGTATGCCATTGCTTGGTTTTATTTCAAACGTGTTTAATTGGTCTTACATCAACATATACCTACCATAGTTTCAGAAATACAATTCAATGACGATTTGTTAATTGTGTGAAGTAAGTGTGAGTGTACATTGTGTGTCTGTTTATTTAGTATCCTTACAATAAATCTACAGGGTTATTGCTTTGTGTTATTTATATATCGCGTAGTTGCGAATTATGAAAACATTGTTTGTATCCTATAACGATTAGGTTATCTAATCTAATCAATGTGTGACAAATTTGTCATCAACACATCATTGTGTTTGATTAAAAACACATTTTTGGACCTACTACTTATTTGGATGTCATCTGCTATCAGCATCCTCATAGATAATATATTTGCCCACCTGTATTCATTAATATTATATCAAACACAAAACAAAAATCTCGATATCAGAGGCGGAGGCTATAAGGTTTATAGTGAATCTCGATATCATTGATATTTAATGATTGCCAGTGTTGTAAGATTTAGTCGAGATTTTTTATGTGAAAATTTTCTCCAGGACTTTCACTGCGTTGTAGATTTTTGTACTCCAGACGTTTTTATTTTTTTAATTTCCGCCCATCACATTTTTCTATGTAGGTATGCCACTGACTTGAGATTTGAAACGTGATTTGAAACGACTTTTCAACGGCTGGGTGAAAATGAGAACCTTTGGCCCCGTTCAATCTGTTTTACTTCTGGACGCCACTGTATGCAGTGGTGTTCCCATAGGGCATATGGTATGACCCATATACGCCGTATACTCAGAATTTTCTAGGCCTATAGCGTATACAGGTAGTATTACCGGTAGTATACCCTTGAAAAAATTGATGGGAATATCACAAAAATGACAAAATATCAATGAAACCGATACATTTTCCCTAAATTTTCATGAAATTACAAAACTGCAGACATTTTCGTATTTAAATGTTGTGTAACACTGAATGTACTTATAAAATACGTTGATCCAAAAATACTAATGAGTTAAATTTCAAGTAATTTTAGTATTATTTAGTATATAGTATTAGTATTTGTATCAGGATTAGTATTTTACAAGTATTTTGATAATAATGGTTACATTATTTTTATTAAATTGAGTTCATTTTCTTAAAACCTATAAAAATACTGTAAAACAACAAAATATCCATGAAATTAACTCTACAAAAAAAAATTCCAATACATTTTTCCAAAATTTTCATAAAATTACAAAACTGCAGACATTTTAGTATTTAAATGTTGTGTAACACTGAATGTACTTATATAATACGTTGATCCAAAAATACTAATGAATTAAATTTCATGTGATTTTAGTAGTATTAATATCTTGTATTTAGTGTTAGTATTAGTATTTGTATCAGTATTAGTATTTTACAAATATTTTAATAATTATGGTTACATTATTTTAATTAAATTGAGTTCATTTTCTTAAAACCTATAAAAATACTGTAAAACTGAACAAAATATCAATGAAATTAAATCAACTAAAAAAAAATCCAATACATTTTTCCAAAATTTTCATAAAATTACAAAACTGCCGACATTTTAGTATTTAAATGTTGTGTAACACTGAACGTACTTATAAAATACGTTGATCCAAAAATACTAACGAGGTAAATTTCATGTGATTTTAGTAGTATTAGTATTTGTATCAGTATTAGTATTTTACAAGTATTTTAATAATAATGGTTACATTTTTTTAATAAAATTGAGTTGTTTTTCTTAAAATCGATAAAAATACTGTAAAAATAAACAAAATATCAATGAAATTAACTCAACCGAAAAAATACTTACCGATACATTTTCCAAAATTTTCATGAAATTACAAAACTGCAGCCATTTTTAGTATTTAAATGTTGCGTAACACTGAATGTACTTATAAAATACGTTGATTCAAAAATACTAATGAGATAAATTTCATGTGATTTTAGTAGTATTATTATTTAGTATTTAGTATTAGTATTTGTATCAGGATTAGTATTTTACAAGTATTTTGGTAATAAAGGTTACATTGTTTTTGTGAAATTGAGTTCATTTTCTTAACACCTATAAAAATACTGTAAAACTGATCAAAATATCAATGAAATTAACACAACAAAAAAATTCCAATACATATTCCCAAAATGTTCATAAAATTACAAGACTGCAGACATTTCAGTAGTTAAATGTTGTGTAACACTGAATGTACTTATAAAATACGTTTATCCAAAAATACTAATGAGTTAAATTTCTTGTGATTTTATAGTATTAATATTTAGTATTTGGTGTTAGTATTAGTATTTGCATCAGTATTAGTATTTTACAAATATTTTAAAAATAATGCTTACATTTTTTAATAAAATTGAGTTGTTTTTCTTAAAATCGATAAACAATAACTTAACCAAAAATATACTTACCAGTACATTTTTCAAAAAATTTCATATTCCAAAACTGCAGATATTTTAGTATTTAAATGTTGTGTAACACTGAATGCACTTATAAAATACGTTGATCCAAAAATACTAATGAGTTGAATTTCAAGTTATTTTAGTAGTATTAATAATATTTAGTATTTAGTATTAGTATTTGTATCAGGATTAGTATTTTGATAATAATTGTTTTTATTAAATTGAGTTCATTTTCTTAAAACCTATAAAAATAATGTCAAAATGAACAAAATATCAATGAAATTAACTCAACAGGAAAAATACTTACCGATACATTTTCCCAAAATTTTCATGAAATTACAAAACTGCAGACATTTTAGTATTTAAATGTTGTGTAACACTGAATGCACTTATAAAATACGCTGATCCAAAAATTCTAATGAGTTAAATTTTATGTGATTTTAGTAGTATTAATATTTAGTATTTGTATCAGTATTAGTATTTTACAAATATTTTAATAATAGTGGTTACATTTTTTTAATAAAATTGAGTTGTTTTTCTTAAAATCGATAAAAATACTTTAAAAAAGAACAAAATATCAATGAAATTAACTCAACAGAAAAAATACTTAGATACTTTTTTCCAAAATTTTCTTGAATTTGCAAAACTGCAGACATTTTAGTATTTAAATGTTGTGTAACACTGAATGTACTTATAAAATACTTTGATCCAAAAATACTAATGAGTTGAACTTCAAGTTATTCTAGTAGTATTAATATTATTTAATATTTAGTATTAGTATTTGTATCAGGATTAGTATTTTACAAATATTTTAATAATAATGGTTACATTGTTTTTATTAAATTGAGTTGTTTTTCTTAAATTCGATAAAAATACTGTAAAAATGAACAAAATATCAATGAAATTAACTCAACAGATAAATTACTTACCGATACATTTTTCCAAAATTTTCATGAAATTACAAAACTGCAGACATTTTAGTATTTAAATGTTGTGTAACACTGAATGTACTTATAAAATACGTTGATCCAAAAATAGTAATGAGTTAAATTTCAAATAATTTTAGTTGTATTATTATTTAGTATTTAGTATTAGTGTTTGTATCAGTTTTAGTATTTCACAAGTAATTTAATAATAATGGTTTAATTTTTTTTATAAAATTGACTTGTTTTTCTTAAACTCGATAAAAATAATGTAAACCTGAACAAAACATCAACGAAATTAACTCGACGCATTTGCAGTTTGTAGAGTTGGCAAGAAAATCAAGAGTTTTATCCGGATTTTAAGGGATTTATAAGTTATTTTTGTAGCGTCAGTCAAAGTTTTAAGCGTTTGTTTTGAGTGGTGATTCGTAAAAACACGCCTCTGAATTGACTATTTTGGATATTTTTCGTATTTCTGTCGATTCGAGAAAATGTTGAAATTTGTTGTTGAAAGATTGTTATAAAAGATTTAAAAACGACGTAGCAGATTATTGGACGGTGCATTCTATATATGCTGGTAGAAAAGGAGCACGAAAACAATCTTTTGAACCGAATTTAGTGGACGAATAAACAAAATTGCACCTTAATTGTCTCTTTATTGGATGCTAAATATATTATTTGTTTAGGTTAATAAAGAAAACACTTAAAGTTTCACAAGTTTTATAGAATTGCTCTACAATTGTTTCGGCACTGCTGCCATTCTCAAGATAGATAAACTGAATACGTAAACTATATAAACTGTATTCAGTTTATCTCTCTTGAGAATGGCAGCACTGCCAAAACAATTGTAGAGCAATTCTATAAAACTTGTGAAAAAAAAAAATTTCACCAAGAAGTAACCACTTCCTCATACAATTTAATTTTTATTTGTTATTTAATTAAATCTATTTATTATTACAAGATATTTGTGCCATTTGCCTAATAAAAATCGTCACGTACTAATTGTATAAACAAATCTTCTCCTTTTGCCCATTTTGCAAATATATTTAGCGATTTGAAGGTAGACATGTTCTCACAAAAAAAAGATGAATGGGATACTTGCTGGGGCGGATGGGCAACATACAAGCGGCCAGGGAACGAACTTTTGCCGGCCCATTTTGCATTCATATAAAATTGCAATAATACCATATAATCAAAATAATAATCATACTTCAAAATTTGACAAATATGTAAAAATCAAAAATACTTTACAATAAATAATTTAATATTGAATATATTATTTTTTTTAAATAACACCTCTTATAAAATCCAAAACTAGTCGGGTTAAGATCAGTTAACCCGAATAACGTCAAATAACATTGTTAACATCAAATAAAAAGATTACATAACTACGACATAGTACTCCTCATAAAGAAAAAAATAATATAAAATTTAATACCATAAGTTTTTCATAATACTTATTTATTTATTAATACAGAGGTTCCTAAAGTATGCGCACAGTACTGCTTTCAATCATATTAAATAAAATATGAAAAAGATTAGGTAATTAAAATTTGTCATGCTTTGACTAAGAAAATTTAATTAAAATTTACAAAATCTTCATTATAAATTACAAAGTTTAATTAGATCCTGCAATTTTTTTTAATTATTGGAGTTTTATTCAGGAAGCATATCCCTCACAAAGTTGTTAAAATGTTCATAGTTATTTGCAGAAAATTTATTGAACATAAAAGAAAAAAAAATAATAAAAAAATTGAAATGTAATTTTCAACATTATTACTTTTACAAATTTTACATTACAAATTGTAATTAAACTTGTAAAATATTAATCAAAACACAAAATTGCCATTTGAATTAGACAATTTATATTGAAAATTATGTTAATAATAATAATAATGTTTATTAGCGGGAGAACCTGCATAATATACACATAAAAAATAAATATAAAAACTTACCTAATGAAAATCAACATGAAACTTAATTTGATTTTTTAAATGATAGTAAAAAATATATATTATAAATTCCAAAACTCAAAGGAAATTACAAAGTTATCATGATAACTGATAGAATTTAGTAGAAATTATAAAATTTATTAGTTGTAAATTGTAATGAATTGGAAATTACAAAATTTTCATAAGAATTTTTTAATATAATTTCTAGACTTTTCATAAATTGTAAATATCAATGGAACCTGCGAGTTTTTATTAATTTTATTAATATTCTGACAGAAATTTGCAAAAATTTTAATGCAAAATACAAAAGTAAGTACAAAATTACAAAGAGAAATTATGAAGTTTTCGTTGCAAATGACAAATTTTGATATTTTATTACAAATTGCAAGTTCATCAAACCATAAAATTCTCATTGAAATATCTCGCTTGTAAATTGCAATGAATTGGAAATTACAAAATTTTCATTAGAAATTTTTAATATAATTACCAGACTTCATAAATTTACTTCATAAATTGTCACGATCAATGGAACTTGCGAGTTTTTTATTGGAAATTATACCGTCTTTCCCCAGAAATCATATTCCTTGCAAATGTATTAACCATTTCATAGAAATTTACAAAAAATATATTGGAAGGTGTAAAATGTTGATTACATTTTTTTTAAATTCAACAAAAACATGAAATTTTGACATTTTAACTACACATCACAAAAATTTCTTCGAAAACCCCATAAATAGTAATAGCATTATGATGAATGTTACGAAATTTTGATGATGGATTTCAGTATTTCAATAGAATTTATGGAGAATTAGTTGTAAATTACAAAAGTTTTAGAATTAGTAAATGTTGAATTTAAAATGGAACATTGTAGTAAAAATTGCAAAGTTTTTATAATGAATACAATATTTCAATGGAATTAGAAAACAATCATAAAGTAATAAATAAGTTTTATTAGAATTATGTAATTTTCGTTGTGAATTTCATCATTCATCATTCTAAATTACAAAATTGCAATAACTTCAAGAAAATTTGATTGTTAATTGATAAATTTCACTGTAAAATGTAAAATATTCAACATTCGTATTATAAAGTTTTTATTATGAATACAATATTTCAATGGAATTAGAAAACAATCATAAAGTAATAAATAAGTTTTATTGGAATTATGTAATTTTCGTTGTGACTTTCATCATTCATCATTCTAAATTACAAAATTGCTATAACTTCAAGAAAATTTGATTGTTAATTGATAAATTTCACTGTAAAATGTAAAATATTCAACATTCGTATTATAAATTACAACATTTAAGCAGCGATTATGAAAATTTATTGTGAAGTGCCAAAATTTCACTGTAAAATGCAAAATGTCATTGGTATTTTCAAGTTGTTCAAGTTAAAATGTTTATAGTTATTCGTAGAAAATTTTATGAAAATAAACTTAGGTGGAAATTACGAACTTTTCATTAGAGATTACAAAATGTTTATTAGAAATTACGAAATTCTTATTATAAATACCAAAATTTGACTATATTTACATTTTCCTTACAAATTAGAAAATTTTATTAAAATGTGCAAAAAGCTAATCAAACCACCACATAGTCATATTAAATCAAGATTATTAATAAACTTGTCGTCGGATTTTCCAGAAAAAAATTCTGGGGCCTGCCGGCCCAACATTCGGGATGCCTACCGGCCCACCGGGAAATTTCCCATTTTCCCGTATGGCCCATCCGCCCCTGGATACTTGTGAGGTGGTTGAGGTTAAAACAAAACAATATTGATGATGTGGCCTTTCAAGAGTATATAGCGAAAAAAGAAGAAGCGCGTCATGAAAAATATTGCGATAAACTACTCGAAAATACTAAAGTTTTCACAATGGACTTACAATCTGTTCTTTTGAATCCTAAAAAATATTAGTTTTGCACAATTTCACATTTTTTTATCGATATTCAAAGAGGGGCATTGATAGGTTATAAGAGACACAAGGACATACCTCTCCTTTATACAATGACTAGGACATACCTCACCTTAATTAAATTTATAGGGCATACCTTTTCTTAATGCAATTACTGCAATTACTGTAGTTATAAAGAACAGGAGGACATACCTCTCGTTTTTGTGATTTCTGCAGTTATAAAGGACACAAGAACATACCTCTCCTTTATAAAATTATTAGGACATACCTCACCTTAATTCAATTACTAGAAAATACCTTTCTTGCAATTACTGCAATTACTGTAGATATAAAGGGCACAAGGACATACCTTTCCTTTATGTGATTTCTGTAGTTATAAAAGACACAAGGACATACCTCTCCTTTATACAATCACTAGGACATACCTCACCTTAATTAAATTAATAGGGCATACCTTTTCTTTATGCAGTTACTGCAATACCCGTTACTATTAATTATAGAAATAAGTAAGCCTAACTCCTTTGAAAAATTGATGGAATCAGAAAACAATTTGTGGCAAATGGCCGAAGTCTTGTATTTTTGAAAAAAGTAGAAGCAAACGGTTTTTTTTTATTCACACAGATAGTTATAAGAAAAGGTAACTAAAGTATATCGATATATTTTTCCAATATAAATCTACACAGTTTCTGCCTCTCTTGTAAAATTTGATTTTTCGGACTTAGCCATTTGCTAATTGGGCCGCGAACATGGGGTTTATGGCTACATTTGACTAACATAATTTTATCGGGAATCTGAGATTAATTTCGTGCAAGATTAGTTGACTCTTATGACCAAATAATGGCAGACATATATTAGGATTTTTTTTTAATGTGAGTAACCATTAGAAATATTTTATAAGTGCGATTCGTACTGACAAAACTCTGTTCCATTTTTATTTTTAACCAAGAAGGCCGTGGTTTCATTTTATAAAGTTTGACACCAAGAAACATGATCTGACAGTGAAAAAAAAATTAAATGTCAGATTTCTAACAACGTTGCCTAATTCTTATATTAAAATAATTAAATTATTGCTTTAATCATTCAAGTGTGCTGTTTTTTTTTTCATAAACCAATCATGAACTATATTTTAAATAAAATTAAATTTTAAATTAAATTTTAAATTAAATAAAATAATTTAACTGATTTGCTTTTGTAAAATAAAAATAGCAAATCAATTCTGTACTCAATAGATACTCAATTTGATGGCAACATTGCCCACTGTCATAAAATATAACCTCGCATTTTTTTAAATATAACCAATTTTTTAAATCTGATGACTTTTTACATTGGCCAACAATACTGTCACCATAACAGAGCTAACTTAGTTAAAAATAAAAATGGAAGAGTATATACAGGGTGTCCTAAATACAGTGGGATTGTATGGGTATCTTTCTTATTCTTAAAGCTAGAGATATCATTAAATGGGCAATAATGTGCAGTTTTATATGCTGGTTCAAATTATGATGAAAACATTTCAAAAGTCGGAGCAGTTTAGAAGTTATTCTAAAAAAAAATAAAAATCGCGATTTTCTAAAAACTCCGATATATTCATAATTATTAAAGATGCGGAAAAAAGTTTAAAATGAAAGTTACTTGGTTCGATCGCACAAACTTGAGAATCAAGTCAAAACAAAAGTCAGATGGCGGTTTCCGAGATATTTATACCAACTTTCTTATTTTAAATGGCCGCATATTTGATTTTTATACATTTTTTTGTTCACATAAATGCCATAAATTAGTTCAAAAAACTACAATTATCGCAACATTGATTGTAATATTGATATTAAATATTTAAACGTTCTATCGATCTAATAAACAGAACCACCGCCGAATTTGCCTAATGTTGCCTAATCAACCAATCAATAATTTAATTAAGTAATGCCTCACTTTAAAAAATAATATAACTGGAAAATTGCATAAACTTAATACAATACGAATAAACAATAATAAATACAAAGTGATTAGAAATTTGCTTACGCGTGGAACATAATGTCTTAAATAGAAGAAATTTTATAATATATAATATTGAAATTAAAATAATATACAGGGTGTCCCACGCTCATGGACCATTAAAAGTTTATAGCATTCCCATTATTGGGAATATAGCATTATAGCATTATATATAATATAATAATATTGAAATTAAAATAATATACAGGGTGTCCCACGGTCATGGACCATTAAAAGATTATAGCATTCCCGATAAAATATATATATTTTTAAATCATTCCGTTTTCTTCAGGTAAAATACTTACAACCTTCTATCACTTCCGGTTCTACAGGAAGTAGCCATCAACTTTTGTTTTTAAATGGAACACCCTATACAGGGTGTTAATACTAAGTTGTAACACCCGAAAATGCCCGTTAGAACTCATTGAAACAAACAACTTTTTTTAGTTCAAATTTTTGAATTGGAGCTCAAGTTCATAATTATTGGCGTTCTTTTGTTTTTCGAAAAATCGTCATTACTCCCTTATTTTAAGGAATATTTAAAAAATACAAAAGCGTTCAGCATGCGCTATCGGTTCTCTAAAACATTTGTATTTACAATTATTTTCTATTTTATCAAATAACAAAATGGCGACCGAACAAAAATTTCGAAACATGATATTTTCAAAATCACTCGATTGATTTTTGAAAATAAAACATTTATGAAATCCTTAAACTATATTATAACATTTGTCTGAAACATTTTTTTCGATCTGTCCAAAAAAGTTATTATTCAAATTGAATTACAAGACAAATTTCAGCAAACTGCAACAATCATTTGAAACAAAGTAGGCTAACCTTAAGTTAGGCCATTAAACTAGTTAAGGCACGTGTTTTCTGGTTTGTACGTTCAAATTTAAATACTTTTTGATCTTGTTCTTCAGAAGTTTCTGCTTCATCTTGAAAAGTTTCCGTCACGTTTATCATTTGTGTGCGTATTTTGCATAATTTGTGTATAAAAATGCATAATTATCAAAACAGACAAATGTTATAAGATAGTTCAAGGATTTTATAAATGTTTTATTTTCAAATTGGTTGGTTTTCAAAATATCTTGCTTAGAAATTTTTGATCGGTCGCCATTTTGTTATTTGATACAATAGAAAATAATTGTAAATACAAATGTTTTAGAGAACCGAAAGCGCATGTTGAACGTTTTTGTATTTTTTAAATATTCCTTAAAATAAGGGAGTAATGACGATTTTTCGAAAAACAAAGGAACCCCAATAACTATGAACTTGGGCTCCAATTCAATAATTTGAACTAAGAAAAGTTGTTTCTTTCAATGTTTGCATTTTCGGGTGTTACAACTTAGTATTAACACCCTGTATATCCATATACACTTGTATATCGATACAAGTTTAATCCATACAAGTGGATTAAACTTACAGCCCTGCAACGAACTAGTGTCGGTAATGAAATTAACGGCAGTATGTAAATAAAGTGTATTAATAATTATTTTCCGCACTTGGGAATATCTGGGACAACAATCTCAATATATGGGCGATAGAAAATATGTCGATAGCGATAAGTGTCATGCGTGATTATATGTTTGTATGAGCATGCAGACAATCGATGTGTCGTCGTTACATGTGTTTTTTTTTATTAATGCCAACTTTCAAGTAGAAATATAAGTAAATTACATTTAGTTGATTCTTGCTCACCAAATGCAACAATAATGCTCTTATAAACGAAAACTCTTATACAAGAAACACATTCTACAGAATACACTCTTATAAAAGAAGATCATTGCGTTAAAAATAGTAAATAATTAGGATCATACTTCCGACTTTTTTTTGCCATAATTGCAACACTGCAATTTTGGACAATAAATAGTAATTCATATTGAAAAAATGTAAATTCTCTGCACAGTAATGATGATGCCAACTTCCATTAGTCAGTCATTTGTTCAGAGCGTCATATGCCCACCGAATATAATAAACAGGAAGTACCCAGGTTTTTTTTATGTATAAAAAGTTGTTAAAAAAAAGGTTCCGGTCCGAATGAATTAGTAGAAGAATCACGTTTCTGACATGGAAATCGGTTATTAGAATCTATTCCCGAGAATACCTCGAATCGGAAAGGTACAAGAAAGCTGTATTTCCATACTAATACTAATTTGGACAAATATAATAATATTGATAAATATATTCCAAATAGTTTTTGAATTGAGCGAGTGTTACACTGTAGCTGTAAAAGTGTTATCAGTTAACTAACTCTGAGGTGCGAAATATATGCGAAATTACATGAAACCGAACAATCCCGAATGGGAGCAGAAACGTTTCATCAACGTGAAAAATTGCAATTATAAACAATCTTGGAAGTTAAGTTTGATCTTTCAAGATTCATATACAGGCCTTTTAGAAAGTGGTGTCAACTGTTTTAATTAGCTCCAACAAAATAATAACAAGTAATGAGGTTTTGAAAAAATCTAGTTAAATTATTTGCTTGTTCACACAACATATTTGATTTGCATCTTGAACAGTGCCATCAATTAGTATCCAGTGTAAAAGTTGACACCATTTTCTTGAACGCTCTGAATAACAGTGTGTATAGTAGATTATGTATATCCGAAGCACAGCGATTATTTTTAAAAATAAAGTTGATGATGGTTTCTTCGAAACGAAACGTTGCACTGAAACTTTGTAAACGCTGCTTGTGAGCTAAAAATGTGGCAATGGGAAAGTGCCTTTGGTTTTCTTATACCTTTTCAAATAACTTCAGAAAAAAATAAAAACGAAATCGTAAGCTTTCGGATTTTGTCGAATATCTCCGGAAGTAAGCGGAAATATCTGGTTTCCTCAAAAGAATATTACTGACCACTAAATTGCGCAACTTTTTTTGTAATTTAACCACCTTTTTAACTTTTACGGTTTCCGAGATCCCCATGCCGTTGATTCTTATCTTGCACACCTTCTAGAGCAGGGGTCCCCAAACTACGGCCCGCGGGCTAGATCCGGCCCTCGAGACGATTCAATCCGGCCCGCCAATATTTTATTCTTTAAGTTAATTAAAAAATATGTTAACTGTGTTTTCATAAGTGAATAATAACATTTGTGATTGGTACAGAAAACACAGATTTTACTGACACTGCATAACATTCACAATATGGAGCTGAAGGGTGGTAGCTAGATGTAGATTTTTTTTAAATGATATTGCAAAAGCTACTGAAAAAAAAACCCCGACTGTAACCTAAGGATGGTTCAATTTTCTCAGCCAATCAAAAATATAAATAAAATTAAAATTAGGGTACCACAAATTTATTTGCCTTTTGTCATTACAATTACACCAATTATTTTCGTACTCAAATTATTATTCAATGTTTAATATTTGCAGTTAAATGTGGGAATTATTTTTAAAGATCAAATGCTTCAATTGAAAGTTTAAATTTATGTCACATATGAAATTAAATTCATTTGCAGCGAATTATATTGGTCGTGTTATCAAAATTAAACAAATTTATGCTATTAAATGTCAACTTTCCAAATACAAATTTCCGGGGGTGTTCATTTCTGATTGCTTATTGAAAAATTATATTAAATCTACAAGTGCAACAGATTAAATTTTACATATTTTCTATTGCAACTACCCAAATTTCTCAAACTTTCATTTACGAGTGTCAAAAACTACTATTTTGAAAGTGGAATAATCGAAATCTGTCATTTGCATCCATCTGCATCAAAATCTATGAAATTTTTATTTACAGCTGTAATTTGCAATAGCATAGTCGTATCATGGCCAATTTTCACAATGAAGTTATTAAATCTGTTCAATTTTCAATTTGTAATTGTCAAAATCTGTCAATTTATCTACACAACTATTTAAATACTATGCCGCAGAGGTAGAATTCGTTAAAACTTTTATTGCCGATGTCAAAAGTTTCAACTGCTACTTTCAAAAACTGTCATATTTTCGTCTAAACCGTTGTAACCTTATGACCTTTTAGCAACGCAACTGGGCACATCTGTCGGATACTAGACATGTTTAACTTCTATTTCAAAAAAAGTAAAGTCAATTTCAGAAAAAAAGTAAAATCAATTTTAAAACAAGGATCATCAAATTCAGAAAAAGTATCATCGGCTTCTGAAGTAATTTAAATTTCAGAATGTTTATACAGTAGACTGCTAGAGTGAATAATCAATTTTAGAACAAGGAACATCAAATTCAGAAAAAAGTAACATCGACTTCAGAAGTAATTTAAATTTCAGAATATTTATACAGTAGAGTGCTAGAGTGAATAAAACTGAATGAACTGTTCAATAGTTTTGTATTTCAATAATGTGAATAGTTTTGTATTTAATATTGTAAAATCACTACGATAACCACAAACTATTGGAAAATGATAATGAAAATCGTCAAAATAGATGCAAAAGAAGGTATAACAAAGCCAGCGATGAATCTCGTGCGCGCGAATAATGCAAGAAACTGAAGCAGATGGAAAACGGAAATTAGGAAGACACTGTACGATATAAATTAATAGTAATGTACATCAAATATTGTAGTGAGTATTCTTAACTGTGTTGTAAATACGAGGTAACTTATTCAAGATACAATTTTTGAAACAAAAACCATTCTGAATGGGCTTTCTCTGAAGTCGAAGTTGATTCTTCTGAATATGATGTTACTTTTCCTGAAATTTATTTTACATTTTCTAAAATTGATTTTACTTTTTCAGAAATTCACTTTACTTCTTCTGAAATTGAAGTTTAGGTAATGGTTTTATATATTAACTGCCACTGTCAAATTTTCTGTAGAGTACTACAAATCTCAAAAACAAAAATTTGTCAAATCTATAGTTACAATATTGTTAATTCATAAATAGCAACTTCGTGTCACATTCTATCATCAAATGTGAAAATCAGTAAAATTTTCAACTTCAGCAAGTGTAGATATTTGACCTATTTTCCATCTGAACTCTACTCTGAACTCTCTGAACTGTGAAATCTGAACTCTCTGTACTGTAATTATTTTAAATTTTCATATACTGTTAAAATTTGTTAAATTTTCAAATGCATCTGCCAAAATCTGTTAATTTTTAAGCATCACCTGTTAAATTTTGTCATATTTACTACTCTAACAATTGAAGTGTGTTATATTTTCTTGCCACTCTCAATCTATTGGCATCAGATGTGAAAATCTGTACAATTTATAACTGCAACTATCAAAATTTGTCAAATTCTGAAGTGTGCTTCAAATCTTCAAATTTTGAGGCTACTAACAAAATTTGACAAATAATTACTTCCAATTGTGAAAATTTGTCAATTTACACGAATAATAATCGTATTTTAAAAACTTTCATTAATTCTCTGCCATTGAATATTGTGATTCATAAACACCTTTTGGCATATTTTATATTCGTTATAATATATGTGGCCACATTATAAGTGTGTAATAATAAATGATTATTTATTGATATTTTACTGCAATTGTCAAAATATTTTCAACTGTACTAACTGTGAAAATTTCTAAAAAAAAAATATTAATCCAATTCCAGTTGACAAATCTTCCAAATTTTCCAAACCAAACTCTTTGATTTTTTAAATTTTTTAATTAAAATTGGACAAACAGGTGGGAGCTATTAACAGATTTTGATAGATGCATCTGCGACTGTCAAACTTACAATTTATTTCAACGACGCAATTGATATCCGACACGTAAGTGCATATATTGTAAATTGTTCAAATTTGTGAAATTCCTTGAAATTCAACTGACAAATATTTTAGCTTCAACTGATAATATCATATTTGAGATATTTTGGAATAAAAAAGTTACTTAATTGTACAGGGTGCGTAAATATAGATGTTTTAATAGTGAATCTCGATAACTATGACAGGTATGATAGAGTGGACCCCCCATCCTTGATCTCTTTTTTCGAGAAAAACTTAATGGCTAAAACAAAAATTGGCTATTGTCATTTGTCTTCGAGTTATTCGCAAAACATGTTTTTGACTTTTTTTTATTTTTTATTTATATTTATGAGAATAGAAATAAATAATTTCTGCGTTTTTCATGCACTTTTTTGATAAAAATGCAGCGGCGTAGTCAATTTTTAATCAGTCAAATATACACATTTTTTAATTATAATTATATGTCAAGAAGACAACTTTTCAAAAACTTATTTTGCTATACTTACCCACAAATATTTTCTTTTCGGGGCCTGGCCCGCTAAAAGCTTGTAATATATGTATGTGGCCCTTCTACCAAAAAGTTTGGAGACCCCTGTTCTAGAGCGTTTAAGAAATTGAACTTCCTTGAACGCTCTGTATAACAGGGTGTTTAGTAGATTATGTATAATGTAGCGAGTATTTGTTAAACTTATCTTGTAAATAAATAATATCGATATAATTTCTGTTTCAAGCACATAAGGAGATTGTGTAATAAATAACAGTTGTTTCGTAACAATCACCTTAAGCTCTAAATCCGTTTTTTATTATCTCACTTTGCAAAACTGAGCTAAAAATAAATACTACGAAAAGTCTCGAATTTTGATATTTTCACATCAATTTTAATCTCAAGGGAAGTCAACTGAATTTATTTCTAATGACTTGAAACTAACAAATAGTTTAGATTTTTTAAACTTATACTTTTTCGCCGAATAAAATGAATAATCATCTGAAAATTGAAAATCAAAATTAGTAGGTAGTCATGCTCCCATAAATCTAGTACAAAAAATTGACATTGCTATATAAAATTGCTATTGTAATTGTAACTTGTACTGTACTGTAATTGTAACCTAATTTCTTGTACTAGATTTATGTGAGCATGACTGTACTTCTAAAACATAGTTTGGATTATGTTTTATACTTATAATACAATTACAGTATATTGCAAAAAAGTAGACAGGAAATTTTCAGCTGTTTGAACAACCTTGATGTTAGAAGTCAGTCAGTTGCATTAATCACAATTAAACAACTGACTTCAGCATTTTTTTTTGTAATTGGTGAACTGTTGAGGCGAAAGTGTACCTCGAAATACCGTTCCTGAATCATTTATAGATTTGGTTTCATCTAGAAGAGGCATTTTAATACTTAACTTATAAATGTTTTGTACTGAATGTCAACTTTGAAAGATTGCCAAATTTAAAAGAAATGGGGGTTATGAAAAACCACATTTATACAATAACATTTTGAGAAAAAACAAATACACTAAACTGTTTTCGTCTACTTTTACTGCAACTTTTACTTTTCCAAATACTGGAAACTGTTTTTGTCTACTTTTTTTGCAATCAGCTGTATATTAATTTTTATTCTAAATTTATTGTTTTATTTAATATTGCCAAATCCAAAATATAGGTAGATATTATATATTTTTATAGACGCACCCCGCAGAGATTTCGATTAAATTAATTCGCGCTTTTTATTAGCGGTTTTAATCGACGTTATAATCACCGCGAGTAATTACAATACGATGTTTGCGGCAATTTCTAGTAATTTAATAGAAATCCCTGCGGGGGGTGCGTTAGAACTCTCACAGCTTAACTACTAATGCTATTTCATAAAACTTTCAATTCTTATTTCTCAAAATTAACGGAACAGTGTGTACTACCTGTCTGTACTGGGGCTCGAATCCAGATCTTCATGTATGCTAAGCAAGCGTCCTAATCTGTCAGCCAACTAGCTGTAAAAATTCCATTTTTCATGGAAAAATTAAAACATTGAAACATTGTTTCAAACATTGTTTAAAAACAATGAGAACATAATGACAACATAAACATTGTTTTTTATTTTCGAATTTATTAAAATTAAACGTGGGTCATGTCGAACATCAAATGAAATCAATATTTATAAGCTTTTTAATAACACCTAGCTTAAGTGTATATCTATCATGGTTTTCTAGTTAATGGGATTTGAAGTTAGGAGAATAGCGAATTTTAGCATTTCACGGAAATTTTGAAAATGTAATATCTCAAGAACGGGTGGAAAGAAAAACAAAATGAAACAAATATTATTTTAAACATTTCCAGTACTAAGGTTGGAATAAATCATGACTTAAAACAAAATATCAAAAAAATCATGATTATGATTATTTTTATATTTCTGATCAGTTTTTGACTGTTTAGATGTGATTTCGTAATTTCGGGATTTAAATCATTTGATTTACATCACGATTCAAATCACAAGAATTGATGATTAGGAAAAAAAAAACGGAGTATCTGTACTATGTGATTGGAAGAATAGAAAATTATTTTACTTCCAATTATCTATTTTAAAGCATGATAACTCTATAGTTACATTATATTTTTAATCTTACACCTATTGGAATGCACAAAAAGTGCAAAAACAATGAAAAAAAAAAATTAAATTTAAAAATTAAATTTAAACATTAAAATTAAATCATGATTTAAATCACACCAACCCTGGGTACAAGTGATTTAAATCACACCAACCCTGGGTACAAGTGATTTAAATCATGATATAAATCAAATTATTTTGTTAAATAAATCATAGATTTAAGTCAAAATTGTTTTTTTTTTTAAATTAAACATTGCTCTTGCATTGTATGTACATTCCAATGGCATTAAAAATATAATTAATGTAACTGTAGAGTTAGCATTCATCAAAGATTTATTAAAACAAAACAAAATCTATTCGTTTTTTGGTATATCTAGTTTTTTAAGAAAGGAATTTAATTCAATTGTTTAGATTTAATTAATTTAATTTTTACTTTATGTAGATCATGATGTAAATCAATTGAATTAAATCACATCTACCTTAGCAAAAAAAAACGATTAAAATATAACAGTTTTTTTTAAATCATCGATTTTTGTTTTTTTTATATGATTGATTTTTTATTTTTAAATTAATGATTTTTTTAGATCATGATTTATTCCAACCCTGATTGCAAGTATTTAAAATATTTTTCTTTTCTTCCATTTTTGGTCCATCACATGGTATAGATTTGACACCATTTATTTTATCATCATATCTTGTTCAGGGGATGCAAAAGCATGTAAATCCCTTGAAATCGGATTTTTTTTTCACCCGATTACAAAACTTTACCACGCAGCAGTGTGATAAAGTAAAATTTATAGTATAATATTTTATAGTAGTAGTAGTATTATGTAGTATAATACTTCTAGTAAAATAAAGTAAAAAACACTGATTTATTTAAAAAAAAAATCATGATTTATACAATGATGTAAATCAATTAATTTGAATCTTAAAATCAATCTTTTCTGGCAAAAACTGATCATAAATATAAAAAATCAAGAAAATCATGATTTTTACGATATAAATATAAAAAAATCATCGATTTTTATATATATTTACCACGCAGCAGTGTGATAAAGTAAAATTTATAGTATAATATTTTATAGTAGTAGTAGTATTATGTAGTATAATACTTCTAGTAAAATAAAGTAAAAAACACTGATTTATTTTAAAAAAAAATCATGATTTATACAATGATGTAAATCAATTAATTTGAATCTTAAAATCAATCTTTTCTGGCAAAAACTGATCATAATTATAAAAAACAAGAAAATCATGATTTTTACGATATAAATATAAAAAAATCATCGATTTTTATATATATTTACCACGCAGCAGTGTGATAAAGTAAAATTTATAGTATAATATTTTATAGTAGTAGTAGTATTATGTAGTATAATACTTCTAGTAAAATAAAGTAAAAAATAGTGATTTATTTAAAAAAAAAATCATGATTTATACCATGATGTAAATCAATTAATTTGAATCTTAAAATAAATCTTTTCTGGCAAAAACTGATCATAAATATAAAAAATCAAGAAAATCATGATTTTTACGATATAAATATAAAAAAATCATCGATTTTTATATATATTTACCACGCAGCAGTGTGATAAAGTAAAATTTATAGTATAATATTTTATAGTAGTAGTAGTATTATGTAGTATAATACGTCTAGTGAAATAAAGTAAAAAACACTGATTTATTTAAAAAAAAAATCATGATTTATACCATGATGTAAATCAATTAATTTGAATCTTAAAATAAATCTTTTCTGGCAAAAACTGATCATAAATATAAAAAATCAAGAAAATCATGATTTTTACGATATAAATATAAAAAAAATCATCGATTTTTATATATATTTACCACGCAGCAGTGTGATAAAGTAAAATTTATAGTACAATATTTTATAGTAGTAGTAGTGTTATGTAGTATAATACTTCTAGTAAAATAAAGTAAAAAATAGTGATTTATTTAAAAAAAAAATCATGATTTATACCATGATGTAAATCAATTAATTTGAATCTTAAAATAAATCTTTTCTGGCAAAAACTGATCATAAATATAAAAAATCAAGAAAATCATGATTTTTACGATATAAATATAAAAAAATCATCGATTTTTATATATAATGACCACGCAGCAGTGTGATAAAGTAAAATTTATAGTATAATATTTTATAGTAGTAGTAGTATTATGTAGTATAATACGTCTAGTGAAATAAAGTAAAAAACACTGATTTATTTAAAAAAAAAATCATGATTTATACCATGATGTAAATCAATCAATTTGAATCTTAAAATCAATCTTTTCTGGCAAAAACTGATCATAATAATAAAAAATCAAGAAAATCATGATTTTTACGATATAAATATAAAAAAATCATCGATTTTTATATATATTTACCACGCAGCAGTGTGATAAAGTAAAATTTATAGTATAATATTTTATAGTAGTAGTAGTATTATGTAGTATAATACTTCTAGTAAAATAAAGTAAAAAACACTGATTTATTTAAAAAAAAAAATCATGATTTATACCATGATGTAAATCAATTAATTTGAATCTTAAAATCAATCTTTTCTGGCAAAAACTGATCATAATTATAAAAAATCAAGAAAATCATGATTTTTACGATATAAATATAAAAAAATCATCGATTTTTATATATATTTACCACGCAGCAGTGTGATAAAGTAAAATTTATAGTATAATATTTTATAGTAGTAGTAGTATTATGTAGTATAATACTTCTAGTAAAATAAAGTAAAAAATAGTGATTTATTTAAAAAAAAAATCATGATTTATACCATGATGTAAATCAATTAATTTGAATCTTAAAATAAATCTTTTCTGGCAAAAACTGATCATAAATATAAAAAATCAAGAAAATCATGATTTTTACGATATAAATATAAAAAAAGCATCGATTTTTATATATAATGACCACGCAGCAGTGTGATAAAGTAAAATTTATAGTATAATATTTTATAGTAGTAGTAGTATTATGTAGTATAATACGTCTAGTGAAATAAAGTAAAAAACATTGATTTATTTAAAAAAAAAATCATGATTTATACCATGATGTAAATCAATCAATTTGAATCTTAAAATCAATCTTTTCTGGCAAAAACTGATCATAATAATAAAAAATCAAGAAAATCATGATTTTTACGATATAAATATAAAAAAATCATCGATTTTTATATATATTTACCACGCAGCAGTGTGATAAAGTAAAATTTATAGTATAATATTTTATAGTAGTAGTAGTATTATGTAGTATAACACTTCTAGTAAAATAAAGTAAAAAATAGTGATTTATTTAAAAAAAAAATCATGATTTATACCATGATGTAAATCAATTAATTTGAATCTTAAAATAAATCTTTTCTGGCAAAAACTGATCATAAATATAAAAAATCAAGAAAATCATGATTTTTACGATATAAATATAAAAAAATCATCGATTTTTATATATATTGACCACGCAGCAGTGTGATAAAGTAAAATTTATAGTATAATATTTTATAGTAGTAGTAGTATTATGTAGTATAATACGTCTAGTGAAATAAAGTAAAAAACACTGATTTATTTAAAAAAAAAATCATGATTTATACCATGATGTAAATCAATCAATTTGAATCTTAAAATCAATCTTTTCTGGCAAAAACTGATCATAATAATAAAAAATCAAGAAAATCATGATTTTTACGATATAAATATAAAAAAATCATCGATTTTTATATATATTTACCACGCAGCAGTGTGATAAAGTAAAATTTATAGTATAATATTTTATAGTAGTAGTAGTATTATGTAGTATAATACTTCTAGTAAAATAAAGTAAAAAATAGTGATTTATTTAAAAAAAAAATCATGATTTATACCATGATGTAAATCAATCAATTTGAATCTTAACATCAATCTTTTCTGGCAAAAACTGATCATAATAATAAAAAATCAAGAAAATCATGATTTTTACGATATAAATATAAAAAAATCATCGATTTTTATATATATTGACCACGCAGCAGTGTGATAAAGTAAAATTTATAGTATAATATTTTATAGTAGTAGTAGTATTATGTAGTATAATACGTCTAGTGAAATAAAGTAAAAAACACTGATTTATTTAAAAAAAAAATCATGATTTATACCATGATGTAAATCAATCAATTTGAATCTTAAAATCAATCTTTTCTGGCAAAAACTGATCATAATAATAAAAAATCAAGAAAATCATGATTTTTACGATATAAATATAAAAAAATCATCGATTTTTATATATATTTACCACGCAGCAGTGTGATAAAGTAAAATTTATAGTATAATATTTTATAGTAGTAGTAGTATTATGTAGTATAATACTTCTAGTAAAATAAAGTAAAAAATAGTGATTTATTTAAAAAAAAAATCATGATTTATACCA
Organism: Othius punctulatus; assembly: GCA_951805005.1. NCBI lineage: Eukaryota > Metazoa > Arthropoda > Insecta > Coleoptera > Staphylinidae > Othius > Othius punctulatus. The sequence continues at coordinate 72,782,585 of OX638143.1, read as the reverse complement.
TGATGTAAATCAATTAATTTGAATCTTAAAATAAATCTTTTCTGGCAAAAACTGATCATAAATATAAAAAATCAAGAAAATCATGATTTTTACGATATAAATATAAAAAAATCATCGATTTTTATATATAATGACCACGCAGCAGTGTGATAAAGTAAAATTTATAGTATAATATTTTATAGTAGTAGTAGTATTATGTAGTATAATACGTCTAGTGAAATAAAGTAAAAAACATTGATTTATTTAAAAAAAAAATCATGATTTATACCATGATGTAAATCAATCAATTTGAATCTTAACATCAATCTTTTCTGGCAAAAACTGATCATAATAATAAAAAATCAAGAAAATCATGATTTTTACGATATAAATATAAAAAAATCATCGATTTTTATATATATTGACCACGCAGCAGTGTGATAAAGTAAAATTTATAGTATAATATTTTATAGTAGTAGTAGTATTATGTAGTATAATACGTCTAGTGAAATAAAGTAAAAAACATTGATTTATTTAAAAAAAAAATCATGATTTATACCATGATGTAAATCAATCAATTTGAATCTTAAAATCAATCTTTTCTGGCAAAAACTGATCATAATAATAAAAAATCAAGAAAATCATGATTTTTACGATATAAATATAAAAAAATCATCGATTTTTATATATATTTACCACGCAGCAGTGTGATAAAGTAAAATTTATAGTATAATATTTTATAGTAGTAGTGGTATTATGTAGTATAATACTTCTAGTAAAATAAAGTAAAAAATAGTGATTTATTTAAAAAAAAAATCATGATTTATACCATGATGTAAATCAATTAATTTGAATCTTAAAATAAATCTTTTCTGGCAAAAACTGATCATAAATATAAAAAATCAAGAAAATCATGATTTTTACGATATAAATATAAAAAAATCATCGATTTTTATATATATTTACCACGCAGCAGTGTGATAAAGTAAAATTTATAGTATAATATTTTATAGTAGTAGTAGTATTATGTAGTATAATACGTCTAGTGAAATAAAGTAAAAAACACTGATTTATTTAAAAAAAAAATCATGATTTATCCCATGATGTAAATCAATTAATTTGAATCTTAAAATCAATATTTTCTGGCAAAAACTGATCATAAATATAAAAAATCAAGAAAATCATGATTTTTACGATATAAATATAAAAAAATCATCGATTTTTATATATATTTACCACGCAGCAGTGTGATAAAGTAAAATTTATAGTATAATATTTTATAGTAGTAGTAGTATTATGTAGTATAATACTTCTAGTAAAATAAAGTAAAAAACACTGATTTATTTAAAAAAAAAGATCATGATTTATACAATGATGTAAATCAATTAATTTGAATCTTAAAATCAATCTTTTCTGGCAAAAACTGATCATAATTATAAAAAATCAAGAAAATCATGATTTTTACGATATAAATATAAAAAAATCATCGATTTTTATATATATTTACCACGCAGCAGTGTGATAAAGTAAAATTTATAGTATAATATTTTATAGTAGTAGTAGTATTATGTAGTATAATACGTCTAGTGAAATAAAGTAAAAAACACTGATTTATTTAAAAAAATAATCATGATTTATACCATGATGTAAATCAATCAATTTGAATCTTAAAATCAATCTTTTCTGGCAAAAACTGATCATAATAATAAAAAATCAAGAAAATCATGATTTTTACGATATAAATATAAAAAAATCATCGATTTTTATATATATTTACCACGCAGCAGTGTGATAAAGTAAAATTTATAGTATAATATTTTATAGTAGTAGTAGTATTATGTAGTATAATACTTCTAGTAAAATAAAGTAAAAAATAGTGATTTATTTAAAAAAAAAATCATGATTTATACCATGATGTAAATCAATTAATTTGAATCTTAAAATAAATCTTTTCTGGCAAAAACTGATCATAAATATAAAAAATCAAGAAAATCATGATTTTTACGATATAAATATAAAAAAATCATCGATTTTTATATATATTGACCACGCAGCAGTGTGATAAAGTAAAATTTATAGTATAATATTTTATAGTAGTAGTAGTATTATGTAGTATAATACGTCTAGTGAAATAAAGTAAAAAACACTGATTTATTTAAAAAAATAATCATGATTTATACCATGATGTAAATCAATTAATTTGAATCTTAAAATCAATCTTTTCTGGCAAAAACTGATCATAATTATAAAAAATCAAGAAAATCATGATTTTTACGATATAAATATAAAAAAATCATCGATTTTTATATATATTTACCACGCAGCAGTGTGATAAAGTAAAATTTATAGTATAATATTTTATAGTAGTAGTAGTATTATGTAGTATAATACTTCTAGTAAAATAAAGTAAAAAATAGTGATTTATTTAAAAAAAAAATCATGATTTATACCATGATGTAAATCAATTAATTTGAATCTTAAAATCAATCTTTTCTGGCAAAAACTGATCATAAATATAAAAAATCAAGAAAATCATGATTTTAGCGATGTAAATAAAAAAAATCATTTTTTTTAAATCATCGATTTTTATATATATATTTTTAAATCATGATTTATTCCTACCCTTGTGGACACCCAGTATAACTATACAGGGTGTTAATACTAAGTTGTAACACCCAAAAATGGCAGTTAGAACTCATTGAAGCAAACAAATTTTTGAATTGGAGCCTAAGTTCAGAGTTATTGGCGTTCTTTTGTTTTTCGAAAAATCGTCATTACTCCCTTATTTTAAGAAATATTTAAAAAATACAAAAACGTTCAGCATGCGCTATCGGTTCTCTAAAACATTTGTATTTACAATTATTTTCTATTTTATTAAATAACAAAATGGCGACCGAAGAAAAATTTCGAAACAAGATATTTTGAAATTCGCTCGATTAATTTTTGAAAATAAAACATTTATGAAATCCTTAAACTATATTATAACATTTATCTGAAACATTTTTGTCGATCTGTCCAAAAAAGTTATTATTCAAATTGAATTACAAGATAAATTTTAACAAACTGCAACAATCATTTAAAACAAAGTAGGCTAACCTTAAGTTAGGCCATTAAACAAGTTGAGGCACGTGTTTTCTAGTTTGTACGTTCAAATTTAAATACTTTTTGATATTGTTCTTCAGAAATTTCTGCTTTATCTTGAAAAGTTTCTGTCACGTTTATCATTTGTGTGCGAATTTTGCATAATTTGTGTATAAAAATGCATATTATCAAAACAGACAAATGTTATAAGATAGTTCAAGGATTTTATAAACGTTTTATCTTCAAAAATCGATCGATTGGTTTTCAAAATATCTTGCTTAGAAATTTTTGATCGGTCGTCATTTTGTTATTTGATAAAATAGAAAATAATTGTAAATACAAATGTTTTAGAGAACCGAAAGCGCATGTTGAACATTTCTGTATTTTTTAAATATTCCTTAAAATAAGGGAGTAATGATGATTTTTCGAAAAACAAAAGAACGCCAATAACAATGAACTTGGGCTCCAATTCAAAAATTTTAACTAAGAAAAGTTGTTTGTTTCAATGAGTTCTAACTGCCATTTTCGGGTGTTACACTTAGTATTAACACCCTGTATATGTTTTACATTATCAGTCAATTAAGTAGTGTGACTAGAGAGCTGACATCGGCACAAAAGTAATTTGATATACTATTTTATGCATATTGGGTTGCCAGTACAAAACGTAATACAGGGTGTCTCTAAATTATGTGGACATGACTTAATCACAGATTACTGGGATAAAAAAGATACGATTTAACACAACTTATCTATATACAAATGCGTTTAATTTGGCCAATATTCGGCTTCAAAGGTAATTAAAAAAAAATTGCTTATAACAAGAGAATGTTTGATTTGGATGTCATTTGGTATGACACTTTATATGGGTATAACTCATATTTTGACATAATATTGTTATTATCAGTAGACCGGTTGTATATAAAACAAGGGTGGCCCAACATTAATACATTCATATTATTTAATGACAAAGCAAATAAATAATAAAATATATAGATATCAAAATAGTTTTTGCTATCTATTACAGTTTCGACACAAAAAAATAAAATATGAGTTACTGCACTACACTCGTTTGGAAACAAATGTATAACCAGCATGTTCATAACCTATTATCATTAAATATGTGCTGCCAAGAGTGTGCGACAAATATTATCATATTATTATTATCTCCAAATCCGCTCAAGAGCAATTCAACGAACTGCTGATAGTAAGTGGTTGACTGCAAAATTAGAAAATGTTGATCCTCAGTAATTAATTTTTTTGCTCTATACTATTTTACATATTTCGTACCTAAAGTTATTGTCCTGAATCTCTTCATTTGATGGACAAGCCTGTAAAACTGGGAAGATTTATTGGAAATAACTTACGTTGCGTTCACAAAAATCAGATAATATTGTTGCAATAACACCAATCTCGCCTTTCTTATTGGCTGCGAAATGTCACACATGTTACTAACAATGGTGTAAATGCGCCGTTAGAATGATTATGTTAAGCATCAATCAAATAAAGTTTGATAATCAATGTTTGTAATATTGATTTATAATTAATTAATAATTAATACATAATTAATAATTAATTATGTATTAATAATTATTTAATTATTAATCATTTAATATTATTAATATAATATTAAATTACTACTTTTTAATCTACATATTATGGACACTCCAGAGCATATGAGAGAAGCTGCTACAAAGGTAATTAATAATTTATTGCCTAAAATTGTAGCAATAGATACTCGGAGAAATAAGAAATATTAAGAAAATGGTGTGAAGATCAACTTGACTAACATGTCATCAAATTTTCATTATTCTGACAAAGTGTCGTTTTATCAAAATTTATTAACTATCAATATAAGAAAAACAATTTGAAAAATAATTGGAGTGACAAGCGGTTAGTTTATCACTTGTCAGAAAATTGAAAATCCAAATCAAGTCACGGACATACGTTTGAATTTCCACAGCCGTCCCAAATGGCCTTTTTTACTAAACATACAGTTCTTGCAAAAGTGCAGTTTCTGGACCAGTGATACAAATAACTATTGTAAAATCATTATTACCAAGGTCCATCATAGACTCCAATTCATATAGATTGTGGCTGATAAATATTGATCTTCTGAAAATCGTTCTGAAAATCGTGAAAATCGTGAAAATCTTCTGAAAAACAGTTGAAAACTGACTACACAGTAATTGCTGCTGTTGTCTATTTTTTTGGACATTCTTAGTTTTGTGTGCATGCCGAGAGTAGCCTCAGACTGTAATTATTAATCAGTGATTTATACATTTATCTTTTTGTTTCAGAGACTTCCTTCCTCGAGGTTCTGGAATTGTTACCAGGAGGCCTCTTATCTTGCAGTTGATTAATTCAAGCACTGGTAATATTTATAACTTTATTATATTTCACCATTTCATACACTTCCAATACACTTAAGTCTGATTGATAGATTTCCTACGCTGTGACAATGCTATTGCTATGGGCAATTTCAACGCTCATTAAACAGTGTTGAAAATGAAAAATATGCCCGTGGCGATAGCATTGTCACAGCGTGTTGCGTCGAGTAAGAAATTTATGAATCAGGATTTACTTTGAATCTGGTTAAAAATAGAATAATTGAGGGGTCTAGAGTAAATGGGTTTTCAGTGCATTTTTGGTAGTTCTGAGATAAATGGCTTTAAAGTTAACTTGAATTTCAAAATTCCAGGAATAAGTTTAGAAAACTGTGTTAATATTTTAGACTAAATAGCCAGTTAGGGATAATATCCCTAACAAATACAGTCACTACTACTATTTTAGACTAAAATATAGACTGAAATATTAACACAGTTTTCTAGACTTATTCCTGGAATTTTGAAATTCAAGTTAACTTTAAAGCCATTTATCCCAGAACTACCAAAAATGCACTTAAACCTTTTTACTTCTAGACCCCTCAATTGTTTTACCCTACCAAGTACTAATAATAATCAAGAATGTGTTAAGTACAGTTATGCTCGCATAAATCTAGTACAAGAAATTAGGTTACAATAGCAATTTTATATAGCAATGGCAAATTTCTTGTACTAGATTTATATGAGCATGACTGTACAGGGTGGCCCAATTTGGATGTTTCTATAGGGGATCACGGTAACTAGAAGAGATAGAGAAAATCGGATGGTGTATCCTCGATTTCTTTTTACAAGACCAACTCAATGGCGAAAACAAAAATTGGCTATCGTCTTTTGTTTTCAAGTTATGGCCCAAAACTCATTATTTTCCATTTTCGATTTTTATCAATATTTCATTTATTTGTCATTTTATTAAGATACGAGTTGCATGTTCTTCAGGCACTTTTCTACGGTGAATTGAATGAGTTTTACAGAATTTTGATATCTTCGTTAATAACCAAGATACAATACAAAGTTGTGTTTTTTAAAATAGAAGTCGTAGTTGGCTTTGGCCTTAATAAATAGGTTATTTTTTTCTCTTTTCGATGATGTATCACATGTGGATGTTATAACTGCATTTTTGTTGAAATCTATTAAAATTCTTTCAAAACGTCATATGTTCTCTTATTGGACGTAGTAGGCTTGTTTTGTTTAAATTGTTTGATTGTCAAGGTAACACATTCGACGTGATCTTTATATTTCGAAGTGTTTAACAGTGTCGTACGAAAATTATGAAATATTTGATATGCTAGATGTTTTATTCAAAGCAATAAAAAATCACTAATTGACATAGAAACATATTTTAATCGCTATCCGGAAATAAAACAATCGGATAAATCAATATTTCAAAGACTAAAAGAAAATCTTATCAACCACGGATCTTTCAAGTAGCCAAAATCAAGGTCCTAGAATATATTAGACCCCGAAGAAACTGCTACTAATGTAATTTTAGATGTAATAGTGAATCCAGCAATTTCCAGCCGGCATATTGAGGATTAATCCGGAATTTCGAAGAATCGAGCACTTAGAATTTTGAAAAAAACATAAAATTTAGACCATACATTATTCGAAAAAGACACCATTTGAACGACCAAGATATAGAACGATAAATTATATAAAATGAGAAATGATAATATTAATAATTTACGACAACATTTTATAGATTGTATAAATTCAATTTCAAATGTTCACATTCATATTGCTTACAGAAGTGTTATTAAAAGATAAAACATATGCATTTTGAATAATGGATATCAATTGGAACATTTATTGTAATTTAAATATTGTGTCTATGCTTTTCAATGCTTCATTGAAGGTTTTTTTTAATCTTGGAAAAATCAGTTTATAGGGTTGTCTGCCTTTTAGATGATAGAGCCTGTAATATTCCCTAGGAAATAAGATAATTGTTATTTATTTAATAAACCTTTCTAACATATATAATATTGTATTCACATGGTATTTTGTAATTTACAGATGGTAAATTTGTGCATTTTCAATAAATAATTGTACTCCAAACAATACAAGCCTACTACCAGTCTATTACGCCCAATAAGAGAATATATGACTTGTTGACACAATTTTAATAGATTTCAACAAAAATGCAATTATAACATTCACATGTGATATATCATTGAAAAGAGAAAAAAATTACCTATTTATTAAGGCCAAAGCCAACTACGACTTGAATTTAAAAAAACACAACTTTGTATTGTTGAATATGAATATATTGAATATATTAAAATTCTGTTAAACTTATTCAATTCGCCGTAAAAAAGTGCCTGAAGAACGTGTAACTCTTATTTTAATAAAATGAGAAATAAATGAAATATTGATAAAAATCGAAAATGGAAAATAATGAGTATTATTTGGCCATAACTTCAAAACGAAAGACGATAGCCAATTTTTGTCTTAAAAAAACAGACCGAGGATACGCCATCCGATTTTCTCTATCTCTTCTAGTTACCCAGATCGCCTATAGAAACATCCAAATTGGGCCATCCTGTATATGTTAAAATTTGGTTAGGCAGCAATCATAATTGCGTTATATTTTTGGTACCAAAGGATACGTTAATAGATGATATTTGGACACAACTGACCAGCGTTCACAAATCATAGATCGTAAATTACCTCATAATTAGATGCATCAAATACCAGATGAAAACATTAAAAAATATAACAAAAACAAAATAAAACCAAAAGAGGGGGCTATGTTTAATACAGGTCAGACCAAAGGGTTAGGATATATAAAACATGCCATTCTGATTCAGGTGATTTAACAGGACGCAGACGATCATCTTGCCTAAATCAATACTCATTTAAAAACTTTAGATTGAATAAATCGATAGTCATTCATAATTATTTGTGTATTATTGCTTTGTATTATTTGGATTTTTTAAAATTTCTTGTTTGTAGGGCTGAGCTGTTTATTTTCAGGTTAAAGCTGCTAAACCGAGCTTGAGCCTGATTCAGATCAATTTACTTGAAAACTTTTATACAGGGTGAATTTGTACCCTTCCTATAGTCAACTCACTTATCTTAAGAGATAGAGGGAAGGTTTAGATTCTGCAAAGTTGCTAATTTCTATACTTAAAAAGAATCTGCAAAACTATATTAAGTTTAAGGTTTTATGCATAAGTTACCAGTTATTTATTGAAGGTATTATTATTGGGTACTTACTGGTAGAATTATTTTTATTTTATTTTATTATTTTGTAAAAAACTTCAGACATCTTTCAAATTTCAAAATTCAAATTGATTACAAATATTTATGGTAAAAATAAGATCAAGATATATACATAGTAAAATGCGTATATCATGCCTCTGATGATGGTTTGTTAGAAACCGAAACTAGTCTGTAGAAAATTATTTATTTAAGGTATTATTATTGGGTACTTACTGGTAGAATTATTTTTATTTTATTTTATTATTTTTTTAAAAAACTTCTAACAGACATCTTTCAAATCTCAAAATTCAAATTGATTACAAATATTTATGGTAAAAATAAGATCAAGATATATACATAGTAAAATGCGTATATCATGCCTCTGATGATGGTTTGTTAGAAACCGAAACTAGTCTGTAGAAAATTATTTATTTAAGGTATTATTATTGAGTACTTACTGGTAGAATTATTTTTATTTTATTTTATTATTTTTTTAAAAAACTTCTAACAGACATCTTTCAAATCTCAAAATTCAAATTGATTACAAATATTTATGGTAAAAATAAGATCAAGATATATACATAGTAAAATACATATATCATGCCTCTGATGATGGTTTGTTAGAAACCGAAACTAGTCGATAGATAATTATTTATTTAAGGTATTATTATTGGGTACTTACTGGTAGAATGATTTTTATTTTATTTTATTATTTTTTTTAAAAAACTTCGGACATCTTTCAAATTTCAAAATTCAAATTGGTTACAAATATTTATGGTAAAAATAAGAACAAGATATATACATAGTAAAATACATATATCATGCCTCTGATGATGGTTTGTTAGAAACCGAAACTAGTCAGGCAAAATAAAATAAATAAATAATGAAATAAAATAAAAATAATTCTACCAGTAAGTACCCAATAATAATACCCTTATACAAAATTATATCATTTGTACATTGTTGTGAACAACTTTTTTGTGTTTCTTATGCATTTTTTTATTCACAATTTTTGAATAATAAAAATACCTTCTCATTCCAACTTTCTCAGTTTTTTGTACGTTGATTCGATTTTGCAGTATTGATATTAACATTGTTTTTTCTTATTGGCTCCTTATTTGTTCCTTATATATATATACAGGGTGTTAATACTAAGTTGTAACACCCAAAAATGGCAGTTACAACTCATTGAAATAAACAACTTTTCTTAGTTCAAATTTTTGAATTGGAGCCCAAGTTCATAGTTATTGGCATTCTTTTGTTTTTCGAAAAATCGTCATTACTCCCTTATTTTAAGGAATATTTAAAAAATACAAAAACGTTCAGCATGCGCTATCGGTTCTCTAAAACATTTTTATTTACAATTATTTTCAATTTTATCAAATAACAAAATGGCGACCGAAGAAAAATTTCGAAACAAGATATTTTGAAAATCACTCGATTGATTTTTGAAAATAAAACATTTATGAAATCCTTGAACTATATTATAGCATTTGTCTGAAACATTTTTTTCGATCTGTCCAAAAAAGTTGTTATTCAAATTGAATTACAAGATAAATTTCAACAAACTGCAACAATCATTTGAAACAAAGTAGGCTAATCTTAAGTTAGGCCATTAAATAAGTTGAGGCACGTGTTTTCTAGTTTGTACGTTCATATTTAAATTCTTTTTGATCTTGTTCTTTAGAAATTTCTGCGTCATCTTGAAACGTTTCTGTCACGTTTATCATTTATGTGCGTATTTTACATAATTTTGTATAAAAATGCATAATTATCAAAACAGACATATGTTATAAGATAGTTCAAGGATTTTATAAATGTTTTATTTTCAAAAATCGATCAATTGGTTTTCAAAATATCTTGCTTAGAAATTTTTGATCGGTCGCTATTTTGTTATTTGATAAAATAGAAAATAAATGTAAATACAAATGTTTTAGAGAACCGAAAGCGCATGTTGAACGTTTTTGTATTTTTTAAATATTCCTTAAAATAAGGGAGTAATGACAATTTTTCGAAAAACAAAAGAACGCCAATAACTATGAACCTGGGCTGCAATTCAAAAATTTTAACTAAGAAAAGTTGTTTGTTTCAATGAGTTCTAACTGCCATTTTCGGGTGTTACAACTTAGTATTAACACCCTGTATATTCCGATTTCGGCGATATTTCTCATATTTTTGTACGTTGACTCGATTTTGCATTATTGACATTAATATTGGCGCCTTATTTGTGTTTTATAAATATTTCGATGGCAATTGTTTTTCCGATTTCAGCGATATTTGACACATGATAGTTTAGAAATGCTTTATTTCAAGTATATATGAGTTTGTATATTGCTTGCATTCGTATTTAATGTTTGATTTGCAAGCTTTGAATTTTGTAGGTAAGTAATGCTTTTTTTACTGTGTCACATAAATGTTTTTACTGAAGTAAACAAAATCACTCCAAACTGTCTAGTGTCACATATCGTTGGAATCAGAAAACATATGTAATACATATGCTATCGATATGTAAAAAAACATAAGAGGAAAACGATAAGCCTTCTAAAAACAAAGTTGACATCTATAAAACCAAATTGAATCGACATAGAAAAACTAAACACTTTCAAACGCAGAAGAAAACGTTGCTAAACTAAATCCACTATAGATATGAATTGTCAAAGTGCCATTGGGTTGGCATTATTGATAAAGTTACTAGGAACGCCAATGGGTATTTTAACTATTTAATTTGGCGGCAATATTAAAATGATTATTTCAAATTTTTACATATCCTTTGTGTCAGAATCTGATGACGAATTGTCCAATTTTGAATGAATTTGAAACGTTTTCGTTTCTTTCTCATTTTCACAATTTATTAACTACCAACTACCAACATGTTTTGAGGTTATGAGACCTATTAGTTTTTAATAATTTGAGTTGGTTTAATAACAAGAAGTAGGTACAGTTAAAAATTGCAACGGTACCTACTTCCTGTTATTAAACCAACTCAAATTATTAAAAACTAACAGGTCTCATAACCGCAAAACACATGTTGGCATCAATGACAATATTTGTTTCTGGGTGTTTTTACAAGTACACTGTCAAAATTAATACAATGTGAAATTTTGGCCAACCTTGAATTTGACAATTCATATCTATAATGGATGATCTGTATTAGAATCTATTTTCAGAATATAAAAATTATTGCAGACTAAAAACTGTACATGACATAACGAAACTTTCAGTTTAAATTTTTCAGTTTTCTGCAACCCCTTATAAAATATCTTTTCCTACATATTCTTATTCAGTATCGAATTTAATAGCTTTGCCAAATTTTAATCTACCATTTTTTTCATAAGATTGATGAGTGGCCCAATTTGAACCACACTGTATAATCTTGATGTTACTGGAATGTTGCTGGCATTGAAGAATATAATTTGAGAAAAATTCAGTAAAATACACGGTGGTGAATTTTTCAATGCTCACCATCTAGGTATCTCGGAAACAGGTATCTCGGAAACATGATAAGAAATGTTAAGATAGTTAATCTAAATGTTATAATTATAAAACCAAATAAATCCTTAAAGGAAAAATATACGAGGTTGACTTCAATGTACTGAAGGAACTTTTCGTCAGAATTTGAAGAGATTTTGGTACATGAAGTCGTATTGTAGTACAGTCATGCTCACATAAATCTAGTACAAGAAATTAGGTTACAATAGCAATTTTATATAGCAATGTCGTATTTTTTGTACTAGATTTATGTGAGCATGACTACTTCAATACGACTTCATGTACCAAAATCTCTTCAAATTCTGACGAAAAGTTCCTTCAGTACATGTCATCACTGCATAGAAATTCATTTGCATTTGTGTCTACCAATGTATTTCAATGCCACTTGGTGGATAGCGGAGAATCACATAAATGTATTCATACTGTAAAATATCTTCAAATTGTGCAAAGAAGGTCCTAATGTATATATGTCATCATCGCTTGATATTACTAGCAGTTGTGTCTACCAATAATCTCTGCCATGTGATCCGTAAAAGTTACGAGGTAATGTTATTAAAATCTGATTATAGTTTCGATGCTCACCATCATTATCTCGGAAATGATTATATATACGAGGTCGCTTAATTTAGAGAAAAGTAGCACATTTAATGGCGATTAAGAATCTGAAAAAAATCTAATTATTATGATAGGTTACTGATTTGTCTGGAAAGTTGGCCTGGAAGCAATACCTAAATGATAAATCAGACGCAAAATATGACCAGTATAAAGAAAGCCGAAATAAAGTCACAGAAGTAATACTAAAAGCGAAACAAAAGTCATGGGAAGAATTTGGAGAAAGAATGGAAAGAAACAGCAGAGAAAACCAGAAGTTGTTCTATAATGTTATCAAGAGCTCCAGAAAAGAAAAGAAACAAACAGACTGTGAAATCAAGAGCAAACAAGGAAATATATTAAGGGAAGATGAACAAATTATGAACAGATGGAGGGAATATTTCATGGGATTATTAAATGCTGAGGAAAACAATGATAGAGAGATAGAAGAAATTACACAAAACCGAGAAAACAAAACCGAGAACGAAGAGATAACAGAAAAAGAATTAGACATAGTAATTAAGAGCCTGAAAAACGGAAAAGCGGCAGGAAAGGACCAAATAACAGCAGAAATGATGAAAACCATCGGCGAAGAAGCGAAGAAACTACTATTAAAAGTATATAATGGAGTATGGGAAGAGGAGCGGATACCGGACGACTGGAGGACCGCACTTGTGGTACCAATATACAAAAAGGCGACAGAAAAGAATGTGGTAACTATAGAGGCATCAATCTAATAAGTGCTGGAATGAGAATATTAGAGAAGATTATAGAAAACAAAATAAGGACAACAGTAGAAACGACATTACACGAGGCACAAAGTGGTTTTCGGAAAGGGAGGAGTATACAAGACCACATTTTCACAATCGAACAGATCATAGAGAAGAAACAAAAACAAAATAAAAAAGTATACATGGGCTTCATAGACATAAAAAAAGCATTTGATGCGGTCAACAGAAAGAAACTTTGGAAAATATTGGAAGAAAGAGGTTTGAGCGTGAAAATCATAAACATTATCAAAATGATATACGAAAACAACAACAATATAATAGTGTACAACAACAACGAATCAAAGTGCTTCAAGACCAAAGACGGGCTGAGACAAGGAGGAAGTCTAAGTCCGATTCTATTTATCATCTACATGGACGAGATAATAAGAAAATGCCAAACAAGAGAAATGGAAATAGGTTACAGAAGAATGAGGAACATCAGTGTGAAACAAGGAGCGTTCGCAGACGATGTTGTATTACTGGCGAATGAAGAAACAAAATTACAAAAGTACATGGAGATATGGGAAGAGATACTTAAAAAGTACCAAATGGAAATAAATACGGATAAAACTAAAGTAACGGTAGTGGGAGGTATGGAAGCGATGAACATCAAATTAAAAGACACCAAAATTGAACAAGTGGAGGAAATTAAATACTTGGGGTTAGTATTCAACAGTAACATGGAACAAGTGAGTGAGATTGACATGAGGATTAAGAAGGCTACAAGTACTTACCATGAACTGAACAAAACCATCCTACGCAGAAAAGAAATACCGACCAAAACAAAAACTAAGTTATACAAGACACTACTAAGCCCAGTATTAACATTTGGATGTGAGACGTGGAATCTGAAAAAGAGGGAGAAGGAAAAAATACAAGCTGTGGTAATGAAATACCCGAGAAGAACGAAAGGGGTAACAAAATTCGACAAGATCAGAAGCTCAGTAATAAGAAATGAACTAGAAATAGAATCGACCCTGGAATTTATTGAAAAGAGACAGTCAGGATGGTGGGGTCACATGCACAGGATGAAAGAAGACAGACAACCAAAACTTGTGTGGGAAGCAAAATGCAAGAAGACCGGACGAGGCAGACCAAAGAAAACCTGAGACGACACTATTAAAGAGATATTAACAAAACGAGGACTAACAACGATACAGGCAAAGAACATGACAAACGACCGAAAGAAAAGGAACAAATTTATAGAAAACTAATGGAAAGAAGTAAATGAGAAATGTAAAGAAAAACACCTACACTAATTGGTAGAAGGTGTAATGATAAATATATATATATATACTGATTTGTCGCGAAAAAACAGAAAATTTGTGATTTTAGAAAAAAAAATAGCATCTTCCCTGGCATTGGCACTATTGCCATCAAACTTGGCTCTTTTATATTTTTGAACCCTTTCAATTGAATGACGTTGACAGAAATCTTCTCTAGGTTCTCTAGATTTCGAGTTACGATATTCAAGTTTTTTATTTACTATCGTAATTTAGAGAACGTAAAATATTTTTGTCAACTTCATTCATTTCAGAGGGTTCAAATATATAAGAATGCCAAATTTGATGAAAGTAGTGTAAATAAAGGCAGTAATTTTATTCTAAAATCGCAATTTTCGAGTCACGATATTCAACTTTTTTATTTACTATCGTAATTTAGAGAACGTAAAATATTTTTGTCCACGTCATTCAGTTCAGAGTCAATTATATAAAATTGCCAAATTTGATGAAAATAGTGTAATTAAAGGCAGTAATTTTATTCTAAAATCACAATTTTCGAGTTACGATATTCAACTTTTTTATTTACTATCGTAATTTAGAGAACATAAAATATTTATGTCAACGTCATTCAATTCAAAGGGTTCAAATATATAAAATCGCCAAATATGATGAAAATAGCGTAAATAAAGGCAGTCATTTTATTCTGAAATTGCAATTTTCAGTTTTTTCGCTATAAATCAGGAACATATCAAATAAATCATTTTTTTTTTCAGATTCTCAATCACCATTAAAATATGCTACTTTTCTCTAATAGCAGTCATATTGGAATTTCACACCCTTAGATAGACCGAAAAAATTGCATTTCAAAATGTTAACTAACATAACGTTTGATCTCCAAAAAGCCTGAAGAAATTTAAAAATGAACGTATAAATGCTTTGAAAATTAATTGTAGAATAATTAAAGTTACTTTTGGTAGTGCGTTTGGTCTATCTAAAGGTGTGAAAATAAAACTTTTCGTTCTAATAAAGTTAAAAAAGCAACACCAACTAAAACACAAATAACTAAAATTAATCTTGAAACAATTATTAATATATATATATATATATATATATATATATATATATATATATATACAGGGTGTCCGGAAAATACGTGTACAACGTTTGACGACAGACTCCTGACGTCAAAATAGGTCGATCTAAGCCGACTTAGTTATATCCAAAATTGTCTCGTTTAGCCGGTAGAGGGCGTCAAAAATTAATATCAATGACGTTTAATAATTTGACAATTAATCAAGTATAATATTTACTCAAGTATACGATCAACATTATTGAATTACAAGTTCATTTTACCATTAAAAATGGAAAATTATACAAACTGTCAGAAAGTTGACATGCTCCTGGTATACGGGTTTTGTCGAGGAAATGGGCGTCAGAGTGTTAGGGTTTACATGGAGAGGTTTCCTAACCGTCGAATACCAAACCACCAAACATTTGCCAATATTGAGCGTCATCTTCGGGAAACGGGCAGTTTTGAGAAAAAGTTTGAAGGCAGGGGTCGTATGCGAACAACTCGAACTGTGGAAACAGAAGAGATGATTCTGGAAAGAGTTGAAGAAGAACCAAGTACCAGTACCCGTCTCTTAGAACGTGAGTTAAATGTTCCTAAAACGATTGTCAATGAGGTTTTAAGAGAACAGTTGTTACATCCTTACCACATACAAAAAGTCCAGGAACTTTTACCGACTGATCCCCCCATGCGGCTTACATTTTGTCAATTTATTAGAAACAAAAGAATCCTTGTTCCAAATTTTTGTAGAAAAATTATGTTTACTGACGAGGCATGCTTTACAAGATCTGGGGTAACCAATCTGCACAACGAACATATTTATTCCGATGAAAATCCACATGCCATTAAAGTTGCACATCATCAGCATCAATTTAAAATTAATATTTGGGCAGGTATTATTGATCACTACCTTATTGGTCCCATTGTTATTCCAGACAGGTTAGATGGAAATATTTATTTAAATTTTTTGCAAGACACATTACCAATTCTTCTGGAGAATTTGCCCATTTTACTTCGGAGGGAAATGTGGTATATGCATGATGGTGCCCCGCCCCATTTTTCCGTTGCCGTTCGGCAATACTTACATCAGTATCCCAACCGATGGATTGGAATAGGCAATGATGCACCAGTAAAATGGCCACCACGTTCTCCTGAGTTAAATATGTGTGACTTCTTTTTGTGGGGCGCTATTAAAACAGAAGTTTACAAGACTCCGGTAAACACACGCGATGATTTATTGCAGCGGATTTTAAATGCAGGCAACCATTTTAATAATCCCGAGACATTAGATAGGGTCCAATATCATTTTTTAAAGAGTGTTAATAAGTGTATTCAGCAAGATGGCGGTCATTTTACACATTTGCTTAAGTAATGTTTTTGTTTTACTTAGTTTCTTACAATAGATACTTTCAACTTTGTTATACTTTTGTTTTTTTTGACGCCCTCTACCGGCTAAACGAGACAATTTTGGATATAACTAAGTCGGCTTAGATCGACCTATTTTGACGTCAGGAGTCTGTCGTCAAACGTTGTACACGTATTTTCCGGACACCCTGTATATAAACAATCTTTATTGGGCTATCGACACCGTGGGGTCTTTCCGCCTCTAATTATTAATAATAAATCAAAAACAATTATTATTTAGCTGCCATAAAAAAAAAACATATCGTAACTAGAAATCTAGAGAACCTAGAATATTTTGGTCAACGCCATTCGATTCAGAGCGTTCAAAAATGTAAAATTGCCAAGTTTGATTAAAGTAGCGCCAATGGCAGGAAATATATGGTCCATGTCAAATGTGTTGTCACTTTTGCAGTAAAATTAGGCCCAGCCTTCTCTTTTGTGAACTTTCTGGCAGTCGGTTCTCGCTCAAGCAAGCAAGAAAACACGCTTTAAACAATAATGTGCTTTAAGGCGAGGAGTGGTAAAGCCGCAAATCGATGTCTATTACAATTTAATGGAAAATAGGCGAAATGGGGATGAAAGTACTCACAGATTGGCTGGGCCGCATGGACCTAATACTGCCTTTACTGCTCATGCCATAAAGCATATAATAGTTCAAATACCCTCCTTGCCTGGATTTAAAAAAGGGTCGGTCCGTATTTTACTGCAAAACTGACAACACATTTCTGACATCACAATTTTCAGTAATTTCACAATAAATCGGGAACCCTTAATACTAAAATTTCTGAAAATTTGTTTATTGCATATTAATTATCAGAGTTCAGTATTCCTGAAGCTAACTCTCATGAAAATTGGACAAAGTTTCAGTATTAAATAAGTGAGAAAATCATCACTATAACTTTATGCAATGACAAGTATGAATTAGTCAATACTGAAATTTCTGAAAATTTATGTATTGCATATTAATTATCAGATATCTGTTCAGTATTCCTGAAGCTAACTCTCATGAAAATTTGACAAAGTTTCAGTATTAAATAAATCACAAAATCAACAGTATAGCTTTCTGCTTTGACAAGTATGAGTTAGTCAATACTGATATTTCTGAAAATGTATGTATTGCTTATTATTTATCAGATATCTGTTCAGTATTCCTGAAGCTAATTCTCATGAAAATTTGACAAAGTTTCAGTATTAAATAAGTGAGAAAATCATCACTATAACTTTATGCAATGACAAGTATGAATTAGTCAATACTGAAATTTCTGAAAATTTATTTATTGCATATTAATTATCAGATATCTGTTCAGTATTCCTGAAGCTAACTCTCATGAAAATTTCACAAAGTTTCAGTATTAAATAAGTGAGAAAATCAACACTATAACTTTATGCAATGACAAGTATGAATTAGTCAATACTGAAATTTCTGAAAATGTATTTATTGCATATTAATTATCAGATATCTGTTCAGTATCCCTGAAGCTAATTCTCATGAAAATTTCACAAAGTTTCAGTATTAGATATGTGAGAAAATCAACACTATAACTTTATGCAATGTCAAGTATGAATTAGTCAATACTGAAATATCTGAAAATTTATTTATTGCATATTAATTATCAGATATCTGTTCAGTATTCCTGAAGCTAATTCTCATGAAAATTTCACAAATTTTCAGTATTAGATAAGTGAGAAAATCAACACTATAACTTTATGCAATGTCAAGTATGAATTAGTCAATACTGAAATTTCTGAAAATTTATTTATTGCATATTAATTATCAGATATCTGTTCAGTATTCCTGAAGCTAACTCTCATGAAAATTTCACAAAGTTTCAGTATTAGATAAGTGAGAAAATCAACACTATAACTTAATGCAATGACAAGTATGAATTAGTCAATACTGAAATTTCTGAAAATTTATTTATTGCATATTAATTATCAGATATCTGTTCAGTATTCCTGAAGCTAATTCTCATGAAAATTTCACAAAGTTTCAGTATTAGATAAGTGAGAAAATCAACACTATAACTTTATGCAATGTCAAGTATGAATTAGTCAATACTGAAATTTCTGAAAATTTATTTATTGCATATTAATTATCAGATATCTGTTCAGTATTCCTGAAGCTAATACTCATGAAAATTTCACAAAGTTTCAGTATTAGATAAGTGAGAAAATCAACACTATAACTTAATGCAATGACAAGTATGAATTAGTCAATACTGAAATTTCTGAAAATTTATTTATTGCATATTAATTATCAGATATCTGTTCAGTATTCCTGAAGCTAATTCTCATGAAAATTTCACAAAGTTTCAGTATTAGATAAGTGAGAAAATCAACACTATAACTTTATGCAATGTCAAGTATGAATTAGTCAATACTGAAATTTCTGAAAATTTATTTATTGCATATTAATTATCAGATATCTGTTCAGTATTCCTGAAGCTAATTCTCATGAAAATTTCACAAAGTTTCAGTATTAAATAAGTGAGAAAATCAACACTATAACTTAATGCAATGACAAGTATGAATTAGTCAATACTGAAATTTCTGAAAATTTATTTATTGCATATTAATTATCAGATATCTGTTCAGTATTCCTGAAGCTAATTCTCATGAAAATTTCACAAAGTTTCAGTATTAAATTAGTGAGAAAATCAACACTATAACTTTATGCAATGTCAAGTATGAATTAGTCAATACTGAAATTTCTGAAAATTTATTTATTGCATATTAATTATCAGATATCTGTTCAGTATTCCTGAAGCTAATTCTCATGAAAATTTCACAAAGTTTCAGTATTAGATAAGTGAGAAAATCAACACTATAACTTTATGCAATGTCAAGTATGAATTAGTCAATACTGAAATTTCTGAAAATTTATTTATTGCATATTAATTATCAGATATCTGTTCAGTATTCCTGAAGCTAATTCTCATGAAAATTTCACAAAGTTTCAGTATTAAATAAGTGAGAAAATCAACACTATAACTTAATGCAATGACAAGTATGAATTAGTCAATACTGAAATTTCTGAAAATTTATGTATTGCATATTATTTATCAGATATCTGTTCAGTATTCCTGAAGCTAATTCTCATGAAAATTTCACAAAGTTTCAGTATTAAATAAGTGAGAAAATCAACACTATAACTTTATGCAATGACAAGTATGAATTAGTCAATACTGAAATTTCTGAAAATTTATTTATTGCATATTAATTATCAGATATCTGTTCAGTATTCCTGAAGCTAATTCTCATGAAAATTTCACAAAGTTTCAGTATTAAATAAGTGAGAAAATCAACACTATAACTTTATGCAATGACAAGTATGAATTAGTCAATACTGAAATTTCTGAAAATTTATGTATTGCATATTATTTATCAGATATCTGTTCAGTATTCCTGAAGCTAATTCTCATGAAAATTTCACAAAGTTTCAGTATTAAATAAGTGAGAAAATCAACACTATAACTTTATGCAATGACAAGTATGAATTAGTCAATACTGAAATTTCTGAAAATTTATTTATTGCATATTAATTATCAGATATCTGTTCAGTATTCCTGAAGCTAATTCTCATGAAAATTTCACAAAGTTTCAGTATTAAATAAGTGAGAAAATCAACACTATAACTTTATGCAATGACAAGTATGAATTAGTCAATACTGAAATTTCTGAAAATTTATGTATTGCATATTATTTATCAGATATCTGTTCAGTATTCCTGAAGCTAATTCTCATGAAAATTTCACAAAGTTTCAGTATTAAATAAGTGAGAAAATCAACACTATAACTTTATGCAATGACAAGTATGAATTAGTCAATACTGAAATTTCTGAAAATTTATTTATTGCATATTAATTATCAGATATCTGTTCAGTATTCCTGAAGCTAATTCTCATGAAAATTTCACAAAGTTTCAGTATTAAATAAGTGAGAAAATCAACACTATAACTTTATGCAATGACAAGTATGAATTAGTCAATACTGAAATTTCTGAAAATTTATTTATTGCATATTAATTATCAGATATCTGTTCAGTATTCCTGAAGCTAATTCTCATGAAAATTTCACAAAGTTTCAGTATTAAATAAGTGAGAAAATCAACACTATAACTTTATGCAATGACAAGTATGAATTAGTCAATACTGAAATTTCTGAAAATTTATTTATTGCATATTAATTATCAGATATCTGTTCAGTATTCCTGAAGCTAATTCTCATGAAAATTTCACAAAGTTTCAGTATTAAATAAGTGAGAAAATCAACACTATAACTTTATGCAATGACAAGTATGAATTAGTCAATACTGAAATTTCTGAAAATTTATTTATTGCATATTAATTATCAGATATCTGTTCAGTATTCCTGAAGCTAATTCTCATGAAAATTTCACAAAGTTTCAGTATTAAATAAGTGAGAAAATCAACACTATTACTTAATGCAATGACAAGTATGAATTAGTCAATACTGATATTTCTGAAAATTTATTTATTGCATATTAATTATCAGATATCTGTTCAGTATTCCTGAAGCTAATTCTCATGAAAATTTCACAAAGTTTCAGTATTAAATAAGTGAGAAAATCAACACTATAACTTAATGCAATGACAAGTATGAATTAGTCAATACTGAAATTTCTGAAAATTTATGTATTGCATATTATTTATCAGATATCTGTTCAGTATTCCTGAAGCTAATTCTCATGAAAATTTCACAAAGTTTCAGTATTAAATAAGTGAGAAAATCAACACTATAACTTAATGCAATGACAAGTATGAATTAGTCAATACTGAAATTTCTGAAAATTTATTTATTGCATATTAGTTATCAGATATCTGTTCAGTATTCCTGAAGCTAATTCTCATGAAAATTTCACAAAGTTTCAGTATTAGATAAGTGAGAAAATCAACACTATAACTTTATGCAATGACAAGTATGAATTAGTCAATACTGAAATTTCTGAAAATTTATTTATTGCATATTAATTATCAGATATCTGTTCAGTATTCCTGAAGCTAATTCTCATGAAAATTTCACAAAGTTTCAGTATTAAATAAGTGAGAAAATCAACACTATAACTTTATGCAATGACAAGTATGAATTAGTCAATACTGAAATTTCTGAAAATTTATTTATTGCATATTAATTAACAGATATCCGTTCAGTATTCCTGAAGCTAATTCTCATGAAAATTTCACAAAGTTTCAGTATTAGATAAGTGAGAAAATCAACACTATAACTTTATGCAATGACAAGTATGAATTAGTCAATACTGAAATTTCTGAAAATTTATTTATTGCATATTAATTATCAGATATCTGTTCAGTATTCCTGAAGCTAATTCTCATGAAAATTTCACAAAGTTTCAGTATTAGATAAGTGAGAAAATCAACACTATAACTTAATGCAATGACAAGTATGAATTAGTCAATACTGAAATTTCTGAAAATTTATTTATTGCATATTAATTATCAGATATCTGTTCAGTATTCCTGAAGCTAATTCTCATGAAAATTTCACAAAGTTTCAGTATTAAATAAGTGAGAAAATCAACACTATAACTTTATGCAATGACAAGTATGAATTAGTCAATACTGAAATTTCTGAAAATTTATTTATTGCATATTAATTAACAGATATCTGTTCAGTATTCCTGAAGCTAATTCTCATGAAAATTTCACAAAGTTTCAGTATTAGATAAGTGAGAAAATCAACACTATAACTTTATGCAATGACAAGTATGAATTAGTCAATACTGAAATTTCTGAAAATTTATTTATTGCATATTAATTATCAGATATCTGTTCAGTATTCCTGAAGCTAATTCTCATGAAAATTTCACAAAGTTTCAGTATTAAATAAGTGAGAAAATCAACACTATAACTTTATGCAATGACAAGTATGAATTAGTCAATACTGAAATTTCTGAAAATTTATTTATTGCATATTAATTATCAGATATCTGTTCAGTATTCCTGAAGCTAATTCTCATGAAAATTTCACAAAGTTTCAGTATTAGATAAGTGAGAAAATCAACACTATAACTTTATGCAATGACAAGTATGAATTAGTCAATACTGAAATTTCTGAAAATTTATTTATTGCATATTAATTATCAGATATCTGTTCAGTATTCCTGAAGCTAATTCTCATGAAAATTTCACAAAGTTTCAGTATTAAATAAGTGAGAATATCAACACTATAACTTTATGCAATGACAAGTATGAATTAGTCAATACTGAAATTTCTGAAAATTTATTTATTGCATATTAATTAACAGATATCTGTTCAGTATTCCTGAAGCTAATTCTCATGAAAATTTCACAAAGTTTCAGTATTAGATAAGTGAGAAAATCAACACTATAACTTTATGCAATGACAAGTATGAATTAGTCAATACTGAAATTTCTGAAAATTTATTTATTGCATATTAATTAACAGATATCTGTTCAGTATTCCTGAAGCTAATTCTCATGAAAATTTCACAAAGTTTCAGTATTAGATAAGTGAGAAAATCAACACTATAACTTTATGCAATGACAAGTATGAATTAGTCAATACTGAAATTTCTGAAAATTTATTTATTGCATATTAATTATCAGATATCTGTTCAGTATTCCTGAAGCTAATTCTCATGAAAATTTCACAAAGTTTCAGTATTAGATAAGTGAGAAAATCAACACTATAACTTTATGCAATGACAAGTATGAATTAGTCAATACTGAAATTTCTGAAAATTTATTTATTGCATATTAATTATCAGATATCTGTTCAGTATTCCTGAAGCTAATTCTCATGAAAATTTCACAAAGTTTCAGTATTAGATAAGTGAGAAAATCAACACTATAACTTTATGCAATGACAAGTATGAATTAGTCAATACTGAAATTTCTGAAAATTTATTTATTGCATATTAATTATCAGATATCTGTTCAGTATTCCTGAAGCTAATTCTCATGAAAATTTCACAAAGTTTCAGTATTAGATAAGTGAGAAAATCAACACTATAACTTTATGCAATGACAATTATGAATTAGTCAATACTGAAATTTCTGAAAATTTATTTATTGCATATTAATTATCAGATATCTGTTCAGTATTCCTGAAGCTAATTCTCATGAAAATTTCACAAAGTTTCAGTATTAGATAAGTGAGAAAATCAACACTATAACTTTATGCAATGACAAGTATGAATTAGTCAATACTGAAATTTCTGAAAATTTATTTATTGCATATTAATTATCAGATATCTGTTCAGTATTCCTGAAGCTAATTCTCATGAAAATTTCACAAAGTTTCAGTATTAGATAAGTGAGAAAATCAACACTATAACTTTATGCAATGACAAGTATGAATTAGTCAATACTGAAATTTCTGAAAATTTATTTATTGCATATTAATTAACAGATATCTGTTCAGTATTCCTGAAGCTAATTCTCATGAAAATTTCACAAAGTTTCAGTATTAGATAAGTGAGAAAATCAACACTATAACTTTATGCAATGACAAGTATGAATTAGTCAATACTGAAATTTCTGAAAATTTATTTATTGCATATTAATTAACAGATATCTGTTCAGTATTCCTGAAGCTAATTCTCATGAAAATTTCACAAAGTTTCAGTATTAGATAAGTGAGAAAATCAACACTATAACTTTATGCAATGACAAGTATGAATTAGTCAATACTGAAATTTCTGAAAATTTATTTATTGCATATTAATTATCAGATATCTGTTCAGTATTCCTGAAGCTAATTCTCATGAAAATTTCACAAAGTTTCAGTATTAGATAAGTGAGAAAATCAACACTATAACTTTATGCAATGACAAGTATGAATTAGTCAATACTGAAATTTCTGAAAATTTATTTATTGCATATTAATTATCAGATATCTGTTCAGTATTCCTGAAGCTAATTCTCATGAAAATTTCACAAAGTTTCAGTATTAGATAAGTGAGAAAATCAACACTATAACTTTATGCAATGACAAGTATGAATTAGTCAATACTGAAATTTCTGAAAATTTATTTATTGCATATTAATTAACAGATATCTGTTCAGTATTCCTGAAGCTAATTCTCATGAAAATTTCACAAAGTTTCAGTATTAGATAAGTGAGAAAATCAACACTATAACTTTATGCAATGACAAGTATGAATTAGTCAATACTGAAATTTCTGAAAATTTATTTATTGCATATTAATTAACAGATATCTGTTCAGTATTCCTGAAGCTAATTCTCATGAAAATTTCACAAAGTTTCAGTATTAGATAAGTGAGAAAATCAACACTATAACTTTATGCAATGACAAGTATGAATTAGTCAATACTGAAATTTCTGAAAATTTATTTATTGCATATTAATTATCAGATATCTGTTCAGTATTCCTGAAGCTAATTCTCATGAAAATTTCACAAAGTTTCAGTATTAGATAAGTGAGAAAATCAACACTATAACTTAATGCAATGACAAGTATGAATTAGTCAATACTGAAATTTCTGAAAATTTATTTATTGCATATTAATTATCAGATATCTGTTCAGTATTCCTGAAGCTAATTCTCATGAAAATTTCACAAAGTTTCAGTATTAAATAAGTGAGAATATCAACACTATAACTTTATGCAATGACAAGTATGAATTAGTCAATACTGAAATTTCTGAAAATTTATTTATTGCATATTAATTAACAGATATCTGTTCAGTATTCCTGAAGCTAATTCTCATGAAAATTTCACAAAGTTTCAGTATTAGATAAGTGAGAAAATCAACACTATAACTTTATGCAATGACAAGTATGAATTAGTCAATACTGAAATTTCTGAAAATTTATTTATTGCATATTAATTATCAGATATCTGTTCAGTATTCCTGAAGCTAATTCTCATGAAAATTTCACAAAGTTTCAGTATTAGATAAGTGAGAAAATCAACACTATAACTTTATGCAATGACAAGTATGAATTAGTCAATACTGAAATTTCTGAAAATTTATTTATTGCATATTAATTATCAGATATCTGTTCAGTATTCCTGACGCTAATTCTCATGAAAATTTCACAAAGTTTCAGTATTAGATAAGTGAGAAAATCAACACTATAACTTTATGCAATGACAAGTATGAATTAGTCAATACTGAAATTTCTGAAAATTTATTTATTGCATATTAATTAACAGATATCTGTTCAGTATTCCTGAAGCTAATTCTCATGAAAATTTCACAAAGTTTCAGTATTAGATAAGTGAGAAAATCAACACTATAACTTTATGCAATGACAAGTATGAATTAGTCAATACTGAAATTTCTGAAAATTTATTTATTGCATATTAATTAACAGATATCTGTTCAGTATTCCTGAAGCTAATTCTCATGAAAATTTCACAAAGTTTCAGTATTAGATAAGTGAGAAAATCAACACTATAACTTTATGCAATGACAAGTATGAATTAGTCAATACTGAAATTTCTGAAAATTTATTTATTGCATATTAATTATCAGATATCTGTTCAGTATTCCTGACGCTAATTCTCATGAAAATTTCACAAAGTTTCAGTATTAAATAAGTGAGAAAATCAACACTATAACTTTATGCAATGACAAGTATGAATTAGTCACTACTGAAATTTCTGAAAATTTATTTATTGCATATTAATTATCAGATATCTATTCAGTATTCCTGAAGCTAATTCTCATGAAAATTTCACAAAGTTTCAGTATTAAATAAGTGAGAAAATCAACACTATAACTTTATGCAATGACAAGTATGAATTAGTCAATACTGAAATTTCTGAAAATTTATTTATTGCATATTAATTATCAGATATCTGTTCAGTATTCCTGAAGCTAATTCTCATGAAAATTTCACAAAGTTTCAGTATTAGATAAGTGAGAAAATCAACACTATAACTTTATGCAATGACAAGTATGAATTAGTCAATACTGAAATTTCTGGAAATTTATTTATTGCATATTAATTATCAGATATCTATTCAGTATTCCTGAAGCTAATTCTCATGAAAATTTCACAAAGTTTCAGTATTAAATAAGTGAGAAAATCAACACTATAACTTTATGCAATGACAAGTATGAATTAGTCAATACTGAAATTTCTGAAAATTTATGTATTGCATATTAATTATCAGATATCTGTTCAGTATTCCTGACGCTAATTCTCATGAAAATTTCACAAAGTTTCAGTATTAAATAAGTGAGAAAATCAACACTATAACTTAATGCAATGACAAGTATGAATTAGTCACTACTGAAATTTCTGAAAATTTATTTATTGCATATTAATTATCAGATATCTATTCAGTATTCCTGAAGCTAATTCTCATGAAAATTTCACAAAGTTTCAGTATTAAATAAGTGAGAAAATCAACACTATAACTTTATGCAATGACAAGTATGAATTAGTCAATACTGAAATTTCTGAAAATTTATTTATTGCATATTAATTATCAGATATCTGTTCAGTATTCCTGAAGCTAATTCTCATGAAAATTTCACAAAGTTTCAGTATTAGATAAGTGAGAAAATCAACACTATAACTTTATGCAATGACAAGTATGAATTAGTCAATACTGAAATTTCTGGAAATTTATTTATTGCATATTAATTATCAGATATCTATTCAGTATTCCTGAAGCTAATTCTCATGAAAATTTCACAAAGTTTCAGTATTAAATAAGTGAGAAAATCAACACTATAACTTTATGCAATGACAAGTATGAATTAGTCAATACTGAAATTTCTGAAAATTTATGTATTGCATATTAATTATCAGATATCTGTTCAGTATTCCTGACGCTAATTCTCATGAAAATTTCACAAAGTTTCAGTATTAAATAAGTGAGAAAATCAACACTATAACTTAATGCAATGACAAGTATGAATTAGTCACTACTGAAATTTCTGAAAATTTATTTATTGCATATTAATTATCAGATATCTATTCAGTATTCCTGAAGCTAATTCTCATGAAAATTTCACAAAGTTTCAGTATTAAATAAGTGAGAAAATCAACACTATAACTTTATGCAATGACAAGTATGAATTAGTCAATACTGAAATTTCTCAAAATTTATTTATTGCATATTATCAGATATCTATTCAGTATTCCTGAAGCTAATTCTCATGAAAATTTCACAAAGTTTCAGGATTAGATAAGTGAGAAAATCAACACTATAACTTAATGCAATGACAAGTATGAATTAGTCACTACTGAAATTTCTGAAAATTTATTTATTGCATATTAATTATCAGATATCTTTATGCGTATTATATTTATTTCACAATAAATCGGGAACCTATCAATATAATCAGATTTTTGTTTCAGATCCTCAATCGCTATTAAAATGTGCAATTTTTTTTCTAATTTAAGCGACTTTATATATCTTATCGATTTCGAGATACTAATGGTGAGATTCGAAAAATTCACTACCCTATATAGTAGGTGAGAATTGGATGTTGAAAGTTATTCTGTAATTACAAGTATTTCGCAGATAGTGAAACCTCCTTATTTTTAAGTAGAAAATGTATCGACTTTCCTAAACAGTTCCTAACTAGCGAACTTACATTGTTTTTCGCAATATTAATGTATCCATTAATTAGCAAATTACTGCAATATAATAATAATAGATTTACTACTATTGCAGGCCAAGGATAACAAAATCACTTCAAATTAGTACCTTCTGCAATCATAATGATTGCACAAGAATAAATGAAATCTAATTATGAACAAGATATGTCCAAATCAGCCAAAATCAACCTAAATTTCTAATAAGTTTTCACATATTTCCATGTAAAAATTGTTTATAATTTCAATCTGTGGCCTGAAGCTATCAATTGTATAAATGAGCCGTTTATTTTGAAAGTGGCTTAAGTCCATTTTCATCTTTGATCAAGTTGGCACTTATGACATTTATAATTTATGCTGAAATGTCAAAAAAATAAATTGGTATTGAAATATACTTAGTACATTTGAAAATTTTATATCACGTACATTTTCAAAATAATATAAATACTGAAAATCCTAATTTTTAAAGTGACCTAAGTCCACGTTTTATTGACGATGTCAAAAAGTGCGGCCCAAAATGTTGAAAGCAGCTATGAAGGTAATTTAAATTACGTTTTGATATTGAATTGAAATTTAAAAAAATAATATTTAATTTAAAGAAATTATTAAACCCATGGGAATGGATAAAATAACAAGATTTCTTGATTCTGAAAGTGAAGAGGAATTAAACTCACACAACAGATTTAAAAAAAGAAGGATAATTTTAGAAGTTCATTCTTCTACAGAGGAAGAGGAAGTAATTGAGAATGAGAATTTACAAAACAGCACCTTCAAAGAAGGATTCAGAGAACACAGAAGTGGTACTTATATTCAGAAAATTCGTAAAATTAAACGGAATTCAGGGAAAAGATACGATACACAATCGGGAAAAATTATTCCTGCCAAAGTTTTTCAAAATGAAGATTGCTAATGCCGAAAAGACTGCTTGAAAAATTTAAATGAAACGGAAAGAAAACGTATTTTCGAAATGTTTTGGAACTTAGGAGACTTTAATAAGCAAAATATATTGCTATACGAAGCGACCGGACGCAGTGTTGTAAAAAGAAGATGTCCGAGAAACGGAAAAGGTTCATGTAGAAATGAGAGTTTTACGTATTGGTTAAATTCTAAAACAGGCAAAGTTGCTGTTTGTAAAAAAATCTTTTTAGATACTTTTCAAATAAGCGAAGGACGATTGAAACGTGTATTAAAATCTAAAAACGTTGGCAACGATTTACGTGGGCGTTTGCCTGGATCGTCGAGAAAAATATGTGATCAAGCAAATATGATTGTTCAAAACCGTATTAACAGTTTCCCGAAATTTAAATCCCATTATACTAGGGACCATAATCCCGACAGAAAATATCTTCATCCTGAACTGACTATAAAAAAAAGTTTAATTTTTATGAGCTTCACTGCGAAGAAAATAATTTAAAAGCAGTTAATGAATGGACTTATAGAAAAATATTCAAAAAGGATTTTAATCTACATTTCCACCAACCACGCAAAGACACATGTCAAAGATGTGATCTATTAAACATTAAAGTCAAAGCATCAGAAAACCATGAAGAACAGAAAAAACTTATGGAAGAACATGATATTCATTTGAAGCTAGCAGAATCGGCTAGAAATGCGTTAAAACAAGATCAAGAGCGAGTATCAAGTAATCCATCTCATTATTTTGGCTTTTCATTCGATTTGCAGAAAGCGTTACCATTCCCAAAGTTAACTACTTCAGTAGCTTATTATAAATGTAACATGTATATTTTAAATTTAGGCATACACAATTTCCACAACGATAATGTATACATGTACGTTTGGGATGAAACAAAAGCTTCTAGAGGTTCCCAAGAAGTGGCTTCATGCCTCTTGAGACACCTAAAAACCCTGAAAGGTGAAAAACACATCATTGCATATAGTGACATGTGTGGAGGACAAAACAGAAACATCAAAATATCTTTAATGTGGTTAAAAATTCTATCGATGGGAAATGATGTGGAAATCATAGACCACAATTTTTTAATATTAGGGCATTCATTTTTACCTAATGACTGAGATTTTGGCGTTATAGAAATGTCGTTAAAAAGAAATCAGTTATTGTATGTGCCACAAGATTATTATAATATAATTAAAAAATGTAGAAAAGGTAATACTTTCATACTAAATGAAATGAAACAAAAGGATTTTATATCAACAAGACTCTTGGAAGAAGCAGTTTACAAAAGATCCAAAAATACCAACGGAGAAAAAATAAACTGGCTTCAAATATGCTGGATGCGATTTTTAAGAAATGAACCATATAAAATTTTATACAAAACAACCATGGATGAGAACGCAGAATTTAAAATTCTTGATTTATTGCCACGTCGGGGTAGACCTAAAAAAATTTGGGAATATTGTATTGCCATCGTTATATAAAAATATAAGAAGCATCACATCACTAAAATACCGACACATGATGGTCTTATTGCGGTATATACCTCCGGACCACCATAACTACTTCAAATCACTCCCACATACTGAGAATGTTAACGAATAACTTGTTACTAAATTTATTTCTATTATCTAAAAATATAATTTAAATGTTTTTTTCTCTATTTTTTAAGCTATATGTAACGGACTTAAGCTCTTTCACTTTTTGTAACAAAACAAATTTTTATTTTGAAAGTGACCTAAGTCCTTTCAAGGTTAGCAAGGTCATATTATACACTTAATAATAGCGACTTTTTAATAGGATGTATAAAATTAAATCCCTTAAATGCGATTTAACATTGCAAGTCAACCATATATCTTACGTATATTTTTTATTTTGTAAAAACGCAAAACCTTAAGTATTTCAAATTAAAGATAAATAGACTTAAGTCAATGAAATAAAACAATTTTACTTTGTTGCTTCCACTAACACATTTATTTTACAAAAAATAATTTAGTGACTGCAGTTTCGACTACTTTATAGTCATTGTCAAACTAAGTCTAAGACTTAAGTCACTTTCAAAATGAACGGCTCAAATATTGTTATGTAGTATTATTATTTGTCCCCGTGTTATTTATTTATAAGTTACTATTAATTTATAATGTATATGTCTCTTCACACATTTAATAAATTAAAATAAACTAAACTAAACCAAAGTAAACTAAACTAAACTAAATAAAATAAGTAATACCTAAGTGCTATTTAGAATTACATACATTAACAACGATTTCTTACAAATTTTTGTACATTCACATAGACGGTATGCCGATGTGTATATTTACAATTGGCGCAATCTAAATTCACTGTTTTTAAGATATTTCACAAACAACACGCCAAAGAAACACATAATGCACAAGCACAGCAGAAATTGTACAATTTCTGAAAACATAAATAGGATTGTGTAACACACAAATTGCTGCATTTGAAGTGATTTATATTTCAATATTTCAAATATAAAAGGGATAATATTTCGAACAATACATAGGATGTAAATTGTACAATTTCTGAAAACATATATAGGATCGTGTAACACACAAATTGCTGCATTTGAAGTGATTTATATTTCAATATTTCAAATATAAAAGGGATAATATTTCGAGCAATACATAGGATTAAATTAATTAAACCCTTATTTAAATATAATCTTCGATTAAATAACCGCTCATAAGAAATATTTGCTAAACAAAATAACCCAGAAAAACACGGGCTTAAGAGCTACAGTGGGCATTTATCATATTTTTATCATATTTTTTTTATAGGATTTTTTCAATATCGTTGACCAAAACAATGAAAACAACAATGTAAATGTGAAGAATATTTTTCTCACGATCATCATAAATTCATTAGTATGGGCAGCCGTATATATTTATCCCATGCATTTACCAATTCTTATGTAATAGCAAATTAATGTTTGTTTTCTTTTTAGAATTTGCTGAGTTTTTGCACTGCAAGGGCAAAAAGTTTGTGGATTTCAATGAAGTCCGACAGGAAATTGAGGGCGAGACGGACCGAGTTACAGGTGGTAATAAGGGCATTTCCAACATTCCAATTAACTTGAGAGTTTACTCGCCCAATGGTACGTCCAACGTTTACTATATGGATAATAATATTGTTTTTTTTTACTTGTATACTTTTGACTTAATACGATCCAGCACTCTCAGACAGGCGCCAAAGAGCACCATAAGAGACGGTGGAGTTGGAAATTGTTATTTCCTCTAGTAGCAAATGTAAATAGACAATTTCAATAAATAAAAATATTAAATGTTATAATTAGTCTTTTGTAAAATAAACAAAATATAGTGATTATTTAACTAATTCGGTTGGTAAATGTGTAATAATTGTGTTACTTTTTCAGTTCTTAACTTAACCTTAATTGATTTGCCTGGTCTGACGAAGGTGCCTATAGGAGATCAGCCTATTGATATAGAGCAGCAAATTAAATCCATGATAATGCAGTTCATCAAGAGAGAGACGTGTCTAATTCTAGCCGTCACACCTGCTAATACTGATTTGGCAAATTCAGATGCCTTGAAATTGGCGAAGGAAGTAGATCCACAAGGTACGATAGTTTGTTGTTGGAAAACACTTTATGCGGTATGTTTTCTTAGGTATAAGAACCATCGGTGTTATAACTAAGCTGGACTTGATGGACGATGGCACGGATGCAAGGGACACGTTAGAAAACAAACTATTGCCACTGAGAAGAGGTTATATTGGTGTGGTAAATCGTTCGCAGAGGGATATTGAAGGCCGCAAAGATATTACCGCTGCATTGGCAGCTGAACGAAAATTCTTTTTAAGGTGATTTTTAAATGCGTATTTTAATGTATGCTAAAATAATATCGTTTCCAGTCACCAATCATACAGACACATGGCAGATCGTCTTGGCACACCTTATCTGCAAAGAGTCCTGAATCAGCAACTTACGAATCACATTAGAGACACATTACCTGGATTAAGAGATAAATTACAGAAACAGTTACTCACATTAGAGAAAGACGTGGAGCAGTTTAAATACTTTCGGCCAGACGACCCTTCCATCAAAACCAAGGCCATGCTACAGTAAGTATATTCGTTTTGCTATTAGTTTTTGTTCGATTATTCTAGCGTGTTGTTTTTAGAATGATCCAACAATTGCAATCAGATTTTGAACGTACCATAGAAGGATCCGGATCAGCACAAATTAACACAAACGAATTATCTGGTGGTGCCAAAATAAATCGACTATTCCACGAACGATTTCCTTTTGAAATCGTGAAAATGGAAATTGACGAAAAGGAACTTCGGCGTGAAATCGCCTTTGCCATTAGAAATATTCACGGTATAAGAGTAAGTCATTGAAGATATTATGCAAATTACAAATACTCAATGGTGCTATCGAATTTTAGGTAGGTCTATTTACCCCCGATATGGCTTTCGAGGCCATCGTAAAAAAACAAATTAACCGTTTGAAAGAGCCTTCCATAAAATGCGTCGATTTGGTGGTTCAGGAGCTTTCGAATGTTGTGCGCATTTGTACCGAAAGGATGTCACGTTATCCACGTTTAAGAGAAGAGACTGAGCGTATTATTACAACGTATGTAAGGAACCGGGAACAGATGTGCAAGGAGCAGCTGCTGCTCCTCGTCGATTGTGAATTGGCCTACATGAATACCAATCACGAAGATTTTATTGGATTTGCAAAGTAAAACCCGCAATCCGCAATCTAACAAGTAAATGCATGTTAAATGTTTTCAGTGCTCAAAATCAGTCGGAGAGTGCCGTTAAAACTGGTACTCGACACGCGCTAGGGAATCAAGTAATTAGAAAAGGATACATGTGCATCCATAACTTGGGCATAATGAAAGGTGGATCACGTGATTATTGGTTCGTGCTGACATCCGAGAATATTTCGTGGTTCAAAGATGAGGAGGAAAGAGAAAAGAAGTACATGCTTCCATTAGACGGACTGAAGCTTAGGGATATTGAACAGGGATTTATGTCAAGGAGGCATATGTTTGCATTATTCAATCCAGACGGTCGAAATGTTTATAAGGTACTTACTTTTAATACTTACTTTTACGGTTAATGCAATAAATATTTGCGCAGGATTTTAAGCAGCTTGAATTGAGCTGTGAAACCTTGGATGAAGTTGATTCATGGAAAGCATCATTTTTAAGGGCCGGCGTATACCCCGAGAAACAGACGGAGCAACAGAATGGTGAAGAGGTAATTATTATTATACTCGCTTATCACTTGCGCTGTACGATTCAATTAGTTTTAAAAGTTTTCTTGGAAAACTTTGTTCCTACATACCAAGTGATTAAATTTCAGCTCTGCCATGGAAATTCTGCCGTGGAAATTTTGGAAAAATTGAATAGCCAATAAGAAAGGCGAGATTGACCTCACCTTCCTTATTGGCTGCGAATATTTCCATGGATAAATAGAGCTGAAATTTTTTGATCATTTAAATTTCAGCTCTGGTTATCCATGGAAATTTAGGAAAAATGGAAGAGCCAATAAGAAAGGCGAGATTGATCTCGCCTTCCTTATTGGCTGCGAATATTTCCATGGATAAATAGAGCTGAAATTTTTTGATCATTTAAATTTCAGCTCTAGTTATCCATGGAAATTTTGGAAAAATGGAAAGCAAATAAGAAAGGCGAGATTGGTGATCTCACCTTTTTTATTGGTTTGCGAATATTTCCATGGATAACTAGAGCTCAAATTTAAATGATCACTCGGTATAAATAAATAACTTTCATATTATTAATGTCATGGTGGTTAGCACCGTTTACAACTTTTTACCCTTTTATTTAATCATTTGAAATTGTGTTGTTGATCTCAAGATGAATTTGCAATAAGGGACAATAGATTAACACAAATGTTATTTTCACCACAATGAAATTTGTATGACAGATTAACATCTACATTCTTCATGGCGCAAGATTTCAGATAATTTTTCTCACTGTCGCATAAGTTTTGATGAAAATATGCAACAAACACAGGAGAATGAGAATTCTACATGTGAGATTTTTTTCCTGTGCGTCTGCTGTGGCATGGGAGATTTATCTAATTCTCCCATGCTAAACAATAAAAAAAAATGTACTTGCCCAATATTATCACCCTTTTATTATGTAGTTAAATGATATTTAGATTAAATATATATATATATATATATATATATATATATATATACCGGGCTTTTTTTTCCTTATTACACATATGATGGACAATGTATAACTGGTTGCCTGCATCTACCCGCAAGGAATTTCCTATGTGTAATTCTAAAAAAAAAAAAAAAACTCATTAGCGGGTCGGTGCAAGCAACCTGTCAATTTTGGCATATGTTACACATAGAGGTTATGTTTTTATTCAAGGCAATACACGACAGGGTTTTTGAAGACACGCAGAGTATTCGTAATGTATTGTGGATTTATGCTATTACATGCAGTACGTATACGGCCTTTAAATTCATTTACGTTATGTATTTGTACGTCATTAAAAATTTTACTTTTCAGGTAACCCCAAAGAAAATAATCATTTGTTGACATATCAGCTGATCTTGATACATTACGAATACTCTCGTGTATTGTCTTGAATAAAAACATAACCTCTCTGTGTAATATATGCCAAAATTGACAGGTCGCCTGCACCGACGCCGTTAATGAGTTGTTTTTTTTTTTTTTAGAATTACACATAGGAAATTCCTTGCGGGTAGATGCAGGCAACCAGTTATACATTGTCAATCATATGTGTAAAAACGAAAAAAAAGCCCGGTA
Organism: Othius punctulatus; assembly: GCA_951805005.1. Lineage (NCBI taxonomy): Eukaryota > Metazoa > Arthropoda > Insecta > Coleoptera > Staphylinidae > Othius > Othius punctulatus. The sequence goes on along the minus strand of OX638143.1, from coordinate 72,746,101 downwards.
TATATATATATACAGGGTGTTAATACTAAGTTGTAACACCCGAAAGTGGCAGTTAAAACTCATTGAAACAAACAACTTTTCTTAGTTCAAATTTTTGAATTGGAGCCCAAGATCATAGGTATTGGCGTTCTTTTGTTTTTCGAAAAATCGTCATTACTCCCTTATTTTAAGAAATATTTAAAAAATACAAAAACGTTCAGCACGCGCCATCGGTTCTCTAAAACATTTGTATTTGCAATTATTATCTATTTTATCAAATTACAAAATGGCGACCGAAGAAAAATTTCGAAACAAGATATTTTGAAAATCACTCGATTGATTTTTGAAAATAAAACATTTATGAAATCCTTAAACTATATTATAACATTTGTCTGAAACATTTTTTTCGATCTGTCCAAAAAAGTTATTATTCAAATTGAATTACAAGATAAATTTCGACAAACTGCAACAATCATTTGAAACAAAGTAGGCTAACCTTAAGTTAGGCCATTAAACAAGTTGAGGCACGTGTTTTCTAGTTTGTACGTTCAAATTTAAATACTTTTTGGTCTTGTTCTTCAGAAATTTCTGCTTCATCTTGAAAAGTTTCTGTCACGTTTATCATTTGTGTGCGTATTTTGCATAATTTGTGTATAAGAATGCATAATTATCAAAACAGACAAATGTTATAAGATAGTTCAAGGATTTTATAAATGTTTTATTTTCAAAAATCGATCGATTGGTTTTCAAAATATCTTGCTTAGAAATTTTTGATCGGTTGCCATTTTGTTATTTAATAAAATAGAAAATATTTGTAAATACAAATGTTTTAGAGAGCCGAAAGCGCATGTTGAACGTTTTTGTATTTTTGAAATATTCCTTAATATAAGGGAGTAATGACGATTTTTCGAAAAACAAAAGAACGCCAATAACTATTAACTTGGGCTCCAATTCAAAAATTTTAACTAAGAAAAGTTGTTTGTTTCAATGAGTTCTAACTGCCATTTTCGGGTGTTACAACTTAGTATTAACACCCTGTATATATATATATATATATCGGACACCGTTTTACTATTTATTCAACAATAATTTGTTGGATAAATAGTAAAACGGCTTTCCGTAAATATAGTTAAAAATGCTATGCGTATTGTGAATCTTATTAAAGGAATTTTAAGTAAATATCGACAACAAATTGAATTTGGATTTTTTGGTTAACATGGGTAGATATTCAAAAAGTAAGAATGTAATGAGAAATTGATAATGTATTAACATAACTGCAAAATGTATTCTGTGCTTTCAATTTTAAACCGAACATGGCCAAGCACTCGAGCAGACTCGGAATACGCACCGCAATTGTGGGGTGGGGCCACTGCACGCAAGCACGTGGTGGTGCACGTGGTGGTACGCGTGGCCCCATGCCAGTCACAAGTCGCCAGTAGATTCTCTTCCGTCTACTCCAAATTTCGAGTCTGAACGAATGTATCCTCTATGTTCTGTAAAATATTAAAACTACGGTATACAGAGTAGAGAATTTTTCGATGCTCACCATTGGTATCTCGGAAACGATAAGATATACGAGGCTTTAAATGAGAGAAAAGTAGTATATTTTAGTGGTGATTGAGAATTTGAAAAAAAAAAAATATTTTGACATGTTCCTGATTTATTGCGAAAAAACTGAAAATTGTGATTTCAGAATTTGTGAATTCAGACATTTAAGAATAGTAATGCTATTTTTTTTCCTGGTCCTCTATGCCGTCATACTTTCGAGGTGGTTACATTTTTTGTAAATCACTTTACTACACAAATAAGCATTAATGAAAGTGCTAAAAAGCGAAACATCTTTGTTACTTAATCGAAGGACCAGGCGGGTGTTCGCCAATTTAAATGATAAGGTAATTAAAACTCGTCGTTTTGGAAATAATGTGGACTATAATTTAATGCGTAACAATAATTAATACACAGCGATGTACACCGGTGAAGGTAACGAATTGAAGTGTCGTCTTCTCTGCATTCTTACAATTAAATCTTTGAGTTATTGGGGTGGGGTGCAATTTGAATTGTGCACCGTGAGGGGTGGCTTGACGATGATTCCTGATTGGTGCGGCATTTCGTTTCGGTAAGCTATGTTGCCACACTTGGTTATCACAAGCCTTGGTTAATTCCCCTATCTGGCATTTCTGAGGATTCCTAATGCCGTCCAATAAATATATTTGGGATTTCCTGGTCGTTAATTGTATTTGCCGAAGTGGCAATCCTTGCTCAATAAACGGCTTAATGTGCCTATTGATCTTCATGCGTACCGTACTTTACTTAAGCACTTCTCGGTGAACATAATGGCTAAATAATAGCCACCCCAATAAATTGTCTTTACAATCTTAATACTACAAATGTATCGGCTGCAATAAAGGCCGACTAATGCGATTACACTTTAACCGATTTGGGGTTCGACGCTGTGCAATAGCGCCGAAACAATCTTCAAAAAGAAACATAAAAAATTGAAAAAGAGAATTTGGATTTTCATATTAAAATCTTACGGTATGATACGGATGAAAACTTTCGGAATGTAAGTTACTCTATAACTACTAATCATCAATCAACATCAACAATCAACTAATAATCATAATAATTGCTCTATTTTGAATGAGGATATCACAAAATCAGATACTGTTTTAGTTGTACATGTTGTACAAGTCTTATTTTCCACTATATGCATTAAAAACTAAAAACCTGATCTTTTTACGCAATTTTAATTATATATTTAATTAATATATAATTAATATATTTCCTTGTTTGCTCTTGATTTCACAGTCTGTTTGTTTCTTTTCTTTTCTTTTCTGGAGCTCTTGATAACATTATAGAACAACTTCTGGTTTTCTCTGCTGTTTCTTTCCATTCTTTCTCCAAATTCTTCCCATGACTTTTGTTTCGCTTTTAGTTCTTACTTCTTTGACTTTCTCTTTCGGCTTTCTTTATACTGGTCATATTTTGCGTCTGATTTATCATTTAGGTATTGCTTCCAGGCCAGCTTTCCAGACAAATCAGTAACCTATCATAATAATTAGATTTTTTTTCAGATTCTCAATCACCATTAAAATGTTATACTTTTCTCTAATTTAAGCGACCTCGTATATCTTATTGTTCTCGAGATACCAATGGTGAGAATAATTCACGGCCCTGTATAACATATTGACGAAGAATTATTTATTATAGTGTACATTTTTGTAGGACTACCACAGACAAAACCACACAAATCCCTTAATATTGCCGACTTATAATAAGACTGTAAGTGTTTTTATTTCATACTGTGTTGTATTATCCATGTTTGGAAATGGGAAATGGAACATTTCGTTACACGTCCGGAAAGTATTGCTTTGCATTTGTTGATTTTTTAATTAATAATTAATAATTTTAATTAATTGTCCTGCTTATTGTTGGCAAAATAAGTTGTACTCTTTTTTGGCTTCCCCCAACGATTCATTGGGGTGGTAAGAAAAAGAGTACGACTTGTTTTGTCAATAATTAGCTTGACTATTAATTAAAATTATTAATCGTAGAAGTGGATAAGTTTTCCACGTAGCTTTGGCCCATGAAATTTCTGCTGATAACTCGCTAACATCGCCAGAAAGATAAAGCAGGCTCCGTGTGTTGACAAGCAAATAATAACTATTTATGCACCAAGGGCGTTACTACGATGATTACGCTCGGAGTATAAGTCCAGCTCGAGGGCTTTAACCCCAGAGATGGATATCGTTCGATGGGCGTAATCATTTGGTGACGTCATGGTGCATACAGGATTTTATTTTTCACTTTTTCTTAAAAATAACTAAATTGGCATCTTTGTGTACCTTTTACCAATACTATATCTGGTAGCCTATGAAACAAAAACAGATTGTCTACTCACTTCAAATTTGCTTTTTGATCGAATTTGATTAATTTGATTGGTTTTTGATCGACTTTGATTTGATTGATTTTTCATAGAATTTGATTTGATAAATTATCGAATTTGATTTGATAAATTATCGAATTTGATTTGATAAATTATCGAATTTAATTGAATTTGATCGGATTTGATTATCAAATTTGATCGAATTTGATTTGAGAGCATAATGAATTCATTACACCCTCTTATTACACCCCGATTCTTACGGACATGTTTACATATCTCGTATCCTAGGAGTTATCATTCAGTTATAGTAAATTATCGAATTTAATTTGATAAATTATCGAATTTGATTAAATTTGATCGAATTTGATTATCAAATTTGATCGAATTTGATTTGAGGGCATAATGAATACATTACACCCTCTTATTACCTACGCCCCGGTTCTTACGGACATGTTTACATATCTCGTATCCTAGGAGTTATCATTCAATTATAGTAAAGTGAAAAATAAACAAATTAAACACATCTGCATGTTACAGTTCAAACAAATTCTAGGATAAAGTGACGAAAATTAAATTCATATGTATATCGAATTAATAAAAAAATGTACCTACATAAAACCGTTGACAGTATGAAATAAAAAGTACGTTATATAGAGGTGAAGTCCTATTGCTGCACTGATTCGAACTTCCTGACTAAGCCCTTTGTCGCCTCGTCCGTTTCTTCTCATTTGCTCTGTAATAAGTAACTTCCTGGCCTTAAAAATGACAAAAAAAAACAACAAACAAAGGCTGTTTGATTTTAATTTTAATTGTCAATGTCATAATTGTAAAAAAAATCGCCAAATAAAGATTTTTAATTCAATTGTTAATGTAGAAATTTGTTCACTCTAATTTGTTACTATCGTGATTATTAGAATGTATAAATGCATTAAATAAGTTACTACATGCTAAACAATTAAGTTGAGGTTAAGTTCTTCTATATACAGGGTGTCCCACGCTCGTGGACATTGAAAGTTTATCAATGCATTGATTAAATTTGATCAAATTTGATCAAATCTGATTTGAGGGCATAATGAATTTATGCCCTCTTATTACGCCCCGGTTGTTACGGACATGTTTACATATCTCGTATCCTAGGAGTTATCATACAATTATTGTAAATTGAAAAATAAACAAATTAAACACATCTGCATGTTACAGTTCAAACAAATTCAAGGATAAAGTGACGAAAATTAAATTCATATGTATATCGAAGTAATTAAAAAATATACCTACATAAAACCGTTGACAGTATGAAATAAAAAGTACGTTATATGGAGGTGAAGTACTATTACTGCACTGATTCGAACTTCCTGACTTTGGCGTTTGTCGCCTCGTCCGTTTCTTCTCATTTTCACTGTAATAAGTAACTTCCTAGCCTTAAAAATGAAAAAAAAAAAAAAAAAACAACAAACAAAGGCTGTTTGATTTTAATTTTAATTGTCAATGTCATAATTGTAAAAAAAAATCGCCAAATAAAGATTTTTAATTCAATTGTTAATGTAGAAATTTGTTCACTCTAATTTGTTACTATCGTGATTATTAGAATATATAAATGCATTACATAAGTTACTATAAGCTAAACAATTAAATTGATGTTAAGTTCTTCTATATACAGGGTGTCCCACGCTCGTGGACATTAAAAGTTTATCGGGAACCCATTAGTGGTCCATTAGTGAAATTTCTTTGTTAACATTAGTCCGTTTCTTCAGCATTCAGCATTCTAGGGAATTTTAATAACTGCTATATTCACTCGGATAAAATTTAACACAAAACAGTTGTCAATGGTATGTTTGGTCTCGATTCCTCTCTGTCTATAAAAACTTAGGTCGTCCAAATTGTTGAAATAATCCGTTCTCAAATAAACTAAACAAGGAAATCCGATGAATTTGGATTCCAGAATGTCACTATTATCTTGATTTTAAATGTTATTCAATTTTATCAAACTTAATTTTATGTCATAATTGTAGAGGAAATGCAGATGTATCAAGCACCAATGCCGAATAATATACGAATGTAGAAGTAATTTATTTATATTAAAGTTTCAATTGAATTCAACCGAATCACACAATTTGTTGTATTGCGTATCAAAAAACTTGAGCAGTAACGTGTACGTTACTTGACAGAATCACATTCGAATATCAAATGCATTTATGACATAACTCGATCTGACTTTCGAATGTGATGCTCTCGAGTAACGTACACGTTACTGCTAACGTGTTTTGATACGCAATACACCCGATTATCCTGTATCAAAATTCAACACAAACTAACCTACAAACACCAAATTGTTCACAATATTGCTTTAACAACAATTGCAATCATAGTCAAGGTATTCAACAGTCGAATTGTAATTATAAGTTCGTTAGTTATCTTAAAACCAGTATATAGGCTAATGTAGTTAAAAATAAGTAATATTTTGTACACATCCACTGCTCATAATACGTTAAACTGACAGTTTGTTACCCCTTAAATAAGTTATTCCGCCGGAGTCGGTAGCTTAAAATTTAAGGGTCCTTACGGTGTTTAAGTAACCTTAAGATGGCGGTGCAATGGTTTTTCGTCCATTAAGGAACCTTAAAATTTTAAGTATCCTTAACGCATACGGTGCAATCGGGCATTAAACTTTTTACTTTAGAGGTAAATATTTCACCTGTAGACTCAAAATGTATGTTTGAATCGTGTAATATCTATATTATTGATCTAACTTGACTTAAAAAAAGACATTTTTTGTTACCAAATAATTAACATTTTCACTTTTGTTTCAATCTGTTCTTGTTTCCAAGAATGACCAAGAAGTGAGTGTAAATGTAGATTTAGTTTATGATAACATATGTTGCACTTTCATTGTTATTACCGTTGATTGAAGAGTTTGTACTGTGAAGCATAATTAACATTGGAAATAATGTTAATCAGTTAATTGGGGTTGATGGCGAGCTGGTGGTTGCTCAGCTTTAGGGTGGCATTTTTGTTTATATGTATGAAGAATAATGAGACGAGAAAAAAAAAACGGATATATTACTTTCAATTTGTTTGACACAGCGTTGCTTCACGTCTGAAATCTATGATTCGCCTATAATTACAGATTAGTATTTTAATGACAACAGTGCCATGAAACTTCGTTATTATTTCTATTTATATAGTTTAAAAAAACTTTACATTTTCATTGTAAAAATAAAAATTATTTTTTGATAAAAATTTAAAAAACTGTTCATAACCTACAAAAATCATTAGTTAAAATTTATTTCTAGTCAAATTTAGTAAACTAGATCCATTATATATATGAATTGTCAAAGTGCCATTGGGTTGGCATTATTGATAAAGTTACTAGAAACGCTAATGGGTATTTTAACTATTTAATTTTGGCTGCTATATTAAAATGATTATTTAAAATTTTGTACAATTGTCCAATTTTGAAAGAATTTAAAACTTTTTTGTTTCTTCCTCATTTTCACAATTTATTAACTAAAAATTGCAACGGTATCAACTTATTGTTACTAAACCAACTCAAATTATTAAAAACTAATAGGTCTCATAACCTCAAAACACATGTTGACAACAATGACATATTTCTGTGATGGGTGGGAAAAACAGTATAAGTCGAAAATTTGGGAAAATGAGTTTAAGTCAAATTATATTTCAGAAAGTGATGCTGTACATTGTGTTTGAAATAGTATATGTCACATTATTCAGTCAAGGCTTTTAAATAGGTTGGCAGTTTTAGTACAACTTTAAATGCTACGATTATTGGAGGGAAAAAAGGTATAAGGCGACGCTTCCTTAAAATGATAATTCTTGACTTATACTGTTTTTCCCACCCATCACAGATTTGTTACTAGTTTTTTTACAAGTACACTCTCACATTAATGTGAGAAGTACACATTGTACAATGTGTAATTTTGGCCGACCTTAAATTTGACAATTCGTATCTATAATGGATGATCTGTAATATGATATGACTTATATCGGGTGTCTGGAAAAACCCGTACGCAAATTATGTTGCTAGCACTCCGAAGTTTTCAATAACAGTTGTCAACACTGACGTTTTGGCAGTTTGGCTGTCAATGTGACAGCTTGCAGTGGCGTGCCGATAGCATTATTAAAATCCGTCTTCTTGACTATCCCAAAATGTGTACAGTAGTACAAGATGCGTAGATCCTAATGGCCATTTTTATTCTGTTTTTTTTTGATTCCTAATATTTGTTGGTTATGTTATTCGACCCCATTGAAACCATTTTTAGGAGTGCAACTCACAACCCAAACGGATTGCAGAGTTATCCTCTTCAATCCTGTTTTTATTTGATTCCCAATATTTGTTGGTTATGTTATTCGACACCCATCGAAATTACCCCGCACGCCACTGAACAGTACGAACTGAAGAAAAATAAAATCCAAGATACCAACATTTTATTTAATCAGCCACCTTTCTACGGTGTAAGGCTATCAAGATACCAACATAATTGGCGTTATGAAATTTTCCAGACCCCCGATATTTCATGTGTACCAACAAAATCGTGTCATTAACATGACCTACTCACAGAAATAAATTCATCGTGAAAGGTGTTTAAGTGTAATTGTAATTAATTACTAAATTCATCAGGCAACAATTTAGCACGTCTCATTTTCTCAATTTCTATGCTTCATTACATTATTCACATTATTCTTTCTATTTTTCTGTTAAACTTCAAGCAGAATAGATAATTTACTGATTACTTTCATATCAATTCGCCGCTGTGTCTTTCTTTCACTGTATAAATTAATTTAAACTACTTACGATAGTACCATTGATTTGGATTGATAGTACCATTGATTCGGATTGATAGTACCATTGATTCGGATTGATGGTATAATTGATTCGGATGTTTACTGATTATTTCATATCAATTTGCCGCTGTGTCTTACTTTCACGGTATAAATTAATTTAAACTACTTACGATAGTACCATTGATTCGGATTGATAGTACCATTGATTCGGATTGATAGTACCATTGATTCGGATTGATGGTACAATTGATTCGGATGTTTACTGATTATTTCATATCAATTTGCCGCTGTGTCTTACTTTCACGGTATAAATTAATTTAAACTACTTACGATAGTACCATTGATTCGGATTAATAGTACCATTGATTCGGATTGATAGTACCATTGATTCGGATTGATGGTACCATTGATTCGGATGTTTACTGATTATTTCATATCAATTTGCCGCTGTGTCTTACTTTCACCGTATAAATTATGTTAAACTACTTATGATAGTACCATTGATTCGGATTGATAGTACCATTGATTCGGATTGATAGTACCATTGATTCAGATTGATGGTACCATTGATTCGGATTGATGGTACCATTCATTCGGATGTTTACTGATTATTTCATATCAATTTGCCGCTGTGTCTTACTTTCACGGTATAAATTAATTTAAGCTACTTACGATAGTACCATTGATTCGGATTGATAATACCATTGATTCGGATTGATAGTACCATTGATTCGGATTAATAGTACCATTGATTCGGATTGATAGTACTATTGATTCGGATTGATAGTACCATTGATTCAGATTGATGGTACCATTGATTCGGATTGATGGTACAATTGCTTCGGATGTTTACTGATTATTTCATATCAATTTGCCGCTGTGTCTTACTTTCATGGTATAAATTAATTTAAACTACTTATGATAGTACCATTGATTCGGATTGATAGTACCATTGATTCGGATTGATAGTACCATTGATTCGGATTGATAGTACCATTGATTCGGATTGATAGTACCATTGCTTCGGATTGATCGTACCATTGATTCGGAAGTTTACTGATTATTTCATATCAATTTGCCGCTGTGTCTTAATTTCACGGTATAAATTAATTTAAGCTACTTACGATAGTATCATTGATTCGGATTGATAGTACCATTGATTCGGATTAATAGTACCATTGATTCGGATTGATAGTACTATTGATTCGGATTGATAGTACCATTGATTCAGATTGATGGTACCATTGATTCGGATTGATGGTACAATTGATTCGGATGTTTACTGATTATTTCATATCAATTTGCCGCTGTGTTTTACTTTTACGGTATAAATTAATTTAAACTACTTACGATAGTACCATTCATTCGGATTGATAGTACTATTGATTTGGATTGATAGTACCATTGATTCGGATTGATGGTACCATTGATTCGGATTGATGGTACCATTGATTTGGATGTTTACTGATTATTTCATATCAATTTGCCGCTGTGTCTTACATTCACGGTATAAATTAATTTAAACTACTTACAATAGTACCATTGATTCGGATTGATAGTACCATTGATTCAGATTGATAGTACCATTGATTCGGATTGATGGTACCATTGATTCGGATTGATGGTACCATTGATTCGGATGTTTACTGATTATTTCATATCAATTTGCCGCTGTGTCTTACTTTCACGGTATAAATTAATTTAAACTACTTACGATAGTACCATTGATTCGGATTGATAGTACTATTGATTCGGATTGATAGTACCATTGATTCGGATTGATAGTACCATTGATTCGGATTGATGGTACCATTGATTCGGATGTTTAATGATTATTTCATATCAATTTGCCGCTGTGTCTTACTTTCACGGTATAAATTAATTTAAGCTACTTACGATAGTACCATTGATTTGGATTGATAGTACCATTGATTCGGATTGATGGTACCATTGATTCGGATTGATGGTACAATTGATTCGGATGTTTACTGATTATTTCATATCAATTTGCCGCTGTGTCTTTCTTTCATGGTATAAATTATGTTAAACTACTTACGATAGTACCATTGATTCGGATTGATAGTACCATTGATTCGTATTGATACTTCCATTGATTCGGATTGATGGTACCATTGATTCGGATGTTTACTGATTATTTCATATCAATTTGCCGCTGTGTCTTACTTTCACCGTATAAATTAATTTAAACTACTTACGATAGTACCATTGATTCGGATTGATAGTACCATTGATTCGGATTGATAGTACCATTGATTCGGATTGATGGTACCTTTGATTCGGATGTTTACTGATTATTTCATATCAATTTGCCGCTGTGTCTTACTTTCACGGTATAAATTAATTTAAGCTACTTACGATAGTACCATTGATTCGGATTGATAGTACCATTGATTCGGATTGATAGTACCATTGATTCGGATTGCTAGTACTATTGATTCGGATTGATGGTATCATTGATTCGGATGTTTACTGATTATTTCATATCAATTTGCCGCTGTGTCTTACTTTCACGGTATAAATTAATTTAAGCTGCTTACGATAGTACCATTGATTTGGATTGATAGTACCATTGATTCGGATTGATAGTACCATTGATTCGGATTGATAGTACCATTGATTCGGATTGCTGCGCTTCTAGTGGTCAGACCTTGCATGAGACCTCACCATTGACCTCATATAGTGTTTATTTGTTTATTTATTAACGACAAGGCCCCACCAATTGTGCTTCCTACAAAGTCTTCAATCAACGATATTACTAAGTATATTAGTATATGCACATTTTATGCTCGTGTTAAAATGTTCTATATATATTTAGTAAATATTTAGAATTTCGTTATTCTTTAAATTTTCAGAAGCCCAGGGCAAGTATATTTGTTGGAATACGGCTCAACAATGTGCTTCGTTCCATTTGATCTTGAGTATTTTGCTTTATTTTTGCTTTAGTTTCTTGTCTTGTGTGGTGAGATTAATTGAATTATCACTAAGCAAACTAACATTTGAGTGGTCCATTGTGTAGGTACACATCACAGGGCCGGTGAACCTACGGCATGCGAAATTCACTATTGTCGCCTTTTTTCATTTATTTTGCCTAGTTTTGGTATATTTTCAAGAGCGCAATTCCAAGAGTCCGAAATTCCATAAGCCTAGAACAAAATTTCTACAAAAAGTCTTGGGTCATGGGACACTAAACTCATACATTATAATTTTGGAAGAACATATTTTTTTGTGATTAGTCATGCTCACATAAATCTAGTACAAAAAAATGACATTGCTATATAAAATTGCTATTGTAACTTAATTTCTTGTACTAGATTTATATGGCCAAGACTGTATATTTTCATCAATTGAAACAGTTTTGATCATTGTAAACGATCTTTATTATAATCGACACCATTTGGGGTCTTTCCGCCTAGTACAGTTTTATGACCCAAGAGCTTTTGAACGTACACTGCTCAACAAAATTAGGGGAACACCTTTAAAAAAGTGTTAAAATAGAAATTTAACAACCATACGAAATTAATTATTTCTGATTAATTTTAATTCATGTTTATTTAAACACAAAAGAGGCATTTTAAAACCATGTGCTCAAAACAAGCAAAAAAATACAACATACTATAAAAAAATATATTTTTTACCCTTTTTTTATAGGTGTTCCCCTAATTTTGTTGAGCAGTGTATAAGGAAATTAATGTAGATATTTAATACACTATTATTTTTACCATTATTCCTTATTATTACATAAGAAATAATAATACGGTTGTTCAAGGCTTTTAGTGACAGCTGACATTTGCGAACAAACAATAGTTATTTACATGGGAAGCCTAGTAAATTAGCCTTTACGGATGAGCCGGAAAGTTTGCAGGGTGAGCGATGTAAAACCCTGTAATCCGGTGAACCCCATTAAAGACTAATTGTAAGCAAGCTGCGTACAACATTTTATGCCCTCTTGCAAGTGAAAATCCTTGAAAATAATTATCTCCGACATCTCCAGATACTTATACTCTGCTCCATTTTTATTTTTAACTAAGTTGGCTCTATTAGGGTGACAGAAATGTTATGTAAAATGTCACTCGACTTGAAAAAAATTAGGTTATATTTAAAAAATAAAAGAAGTTATATTTTATGACAGCGGGCAATGTTGTCATCAAATTGAGTATCTATTGGGTACAGAACTTATTATTTTTATTATATTATATTATATAATTACATATTATATTATATTAATCATTATAATTAATTTTAATAACTGTTGGCCAATGTAAAATGTCACTAGACTTGAAAAAATTAGGTTATATTTAAAAAAAAAAAAAGTTATATTTTATGACAGCGGGCATGTTGCAATGTCAAATTGAGTATCTATTGGGTACAGAACTTATTATTTTTATTATATTTTATTATATAATTACATATTATATTATATTAATTATTATATAATTATTATAATAAAAAACCAGCACACTTGAATGCAACTTGAACCAATAATTTAATTATTTTAGTATATGAATTTGGCAAGGTTGTTAGAAATCAGACATTTAATAATTTTTTTACTGTCAGATCATTTTTGTTGGTGTTAATGTGTAAAACTTTATAATAGGAAGTTAAAGATAAAAATGGAACAGAGTTTAGTTTGATACTGGTGATGATAGCTTGAATTGTCAATTATCATTGTTTACTATCATCTTGACTGACCTGGTAAGTGAGGCCTTAGCAGCGGCGAAGCCTTGTGAGTTTCAGAGTTTTAGCCCTGTAAGGGGCCCTTTCTTTGTGGGGTATTTTGTTTTTGGGGTATGAGTAAATGGGACTCTACATGCACGGTGCCCTTAAATTGTCAACCATTGACAACATTGACATAAATTGTCAACCATTGCTAGGTAAAGTCGTCGTGGCAACCCTTTACAGGCCTGTAAAGACTCATTTACCGAGCCATCTAAATGACAGTAAACAAGCTTTCATACTTCAAGTCATAATAAATATTTGTATGGCGTGCATACATCTAATGAAGTACAATAATAAATTGGACTAAATATTCCTGATCTGAGTACATCCATCTTTATTGGTAATATTTAAGATTACCCCATGTCCTTGATGATTAGTACTTCGAGAAAACTTAATTCTTCTCGTCGACACGCTCCGAAGATGAAATACTGTGCTGTACCCCTGTTCATTCAGTTTCACTTTAAACTCGGTATTTCATCTATACCTTTTCAAGTTCAAATTGAGACCAATCAAGTTCAAATTGAGACCAATCAATTTCAAGTTGAGGCCAATCAAGTTCAAATTGATACCAATCAATTTCAAATTGAGACTAAACAAAATCAAGTTGACACTAAACAATATCAATTTGGGAGTAAACAAATAAAATTGATATTGTTTAGTGTCAACTTGATTTTGTTTTGTCTCAATTTGAAATTGATTGGTCTCAATTTGGAATTGATTGGTATCAATTTGAACTTAATTGGCCTCAATTTGAAATTGATTCGTCTCAATTTGAACTTGATTGGTCTCAATTTGAACTTGATTGGTCTCAATTTGAACTTGAAAAGGTATATATCCTAAAAGGGCGTTTGACTATGATATATTCCATAATAATCAATCAATGATCAAATCGCCAATTACTTTATAGGTGGCTAATAATGTTGGTCTCTTTTTACTGTATACTTTTGGAAGTATACAGGGCGAGTCATAGATGTGGGAAAACTCGATTACACCTACACCGTTTATGATATAGAAAAAAATCAATTGGCACTGCAAACGGAAGGCCAAAGTGCAGTTTATAAAATTATTTTGCCCTATACTATTTTTGCAGAGCAGTCGTCCCAATTAAGTTTTTTTAAATGGCATCCCTGTATAATTTTCGCTAATTTGAATTTGCCCTTTTGTAGGCTTTATATATATATAAACAATCTTTATTGGGCTATCGACCCCATGGGGCCTTTCCGCCTGGCTTTATAAATTGGTTTAGTTTTTGCAATTCGCTCTAACCGTCCAGAATTTTTATTGTCTTTCTAAAAATTGATGCGTTTCAAAAAATCGCAGGGCACTTCATTTTTGTGATATCAGGTTGGGACTTTGCCTGTGTCTAAACAACTGCCTGAGGTATCTTTTGGCTATCAAACTTGCATTGTGGTATCACCTTTCTGTGACACATTAATTTTAGTAAACTTTGAAGGGCCATAACTTGATTTTTTAAATGGCACACCCAGTATGTTATTATTTAGACGTATTTAGCGTCTCATTTTACATCATTTTTACTCCTTACATTTTTTCTCAAAAGTTGATAGTTTGGGAGATATTAGGATGTTCTGAAAAATGAAAATACAGATCTAATCGATATGAACTTAACTTGCCATGAAAATCAATTAATTCTGTCATGCCAATGTCAAAATGACAACTTGATTTTTTTAAATGGCACAGCCTGTATGTTATTACTTATGGCCGATTGCACCGTTTGTAGTTTTAAGGATCCTTAGTTAAGTAAGTTTAAATTTTAAGGATCCTTAAAATTAACTTTGTGTTGCACCGTACAAGACATCAGAATCCTTAGTAAAGGGATCTTAGCGTTCAGCATTCTAGGGAATTTTAATAACTGCTATATTCACTCGGATAAAATTTAATACACAACAGTTGTCAACGGTATGTTTTACCTCGATTCCTCTCTGTCTATAAAAACTTAGGTTGTCCAAATTGTTGAAATAATCCGTTCTCAAATAAACTAAACAAGGAAATCCGATGAATTTGGATTCCAGAATGTCACTATTATCTTGATTTTAAATGTTATTCAATTTTAACAAACTTAATTTTATGTCATAATTGTAGAGGAAATGCAGATGTATCAAGCACCAATGCCGAATAATATACGAATGTAGAAGTAATTTATTTGTATTAAAGTTTCAATTGAATTCAATCGAATCACACAATTTGTTGTATTGCGTATCATAAAACTTGAGCAGTAACGTGTACGTTACTTGACAGAATCACATTCGAATATCAAATGCATTTATGACATAACTCTATCTGACTTTCGAATGTGATGCTCTCAAGTAACGTACACGTTACTGCTAACGTTTTTTGATACGCAATACACCCGATTATCCTGTATCAAAATTCCACACAAACTAACCTACAAACACCAAATTGTTCACAATATTGCTTTTACAACAATTGCAATCATAGTCAAGGTATTCAACAGTCGAATTGTAATTATAAGTTCGTTAGTTATCTTAAAACCAGTATAAAGGCTAGTGTAGTTTAAAATAAGTAATATTTTGTACACATCCACTGCTCATAATACGTTAAACTGACAGTTTGCAACCCTTAAATAAGTTATTCCGCCGGAGTCGGGAGCTTAAAATTTAAGGGTCCTTACGGTGTTTAAGTAACTTAAGATGGCGGTGCAATGGTTTTTCGCCTGTTAAGGAACCTTAAAATTTTAAGTATCCTTAACGCATACGGTGCAATCGGGCATTAGTCGTATTCAGCCTCTCATTTTACATCATTTTCATCCCTTATATTTTTTCTCAAAAGTTGATAGTTTTGGAGATAATTTGGATATTCTGAAAAATGAACACAGATCTCATCGATATGAACTTAACTTGCCATGAAAATCAATTAATTTTGACATGCCAATGTCCAAGTGACATTTATTGTACGTCACATTTTAATTTTCTCGTGAAAATGTATTTTTCGATAATGAAATGGTGGATATGGATGAATATCCATATATGTATGTACATATATTGTACTGGATGTACAATATGTACTGGATGTACTGGATGAAAGTGAGCGGAACCCTAAAAACAAGGTTAAAGGCTGTTTTGAAAAATTGGTACACCCTTTATAGGGCAAAATAATTTTACAAACTGCACTTTGGCCTCTCATTTCCACTGCCATTAGGTTCATTTCGATATCATTAACGTTGTAGGTGCAATAGAGCTTTCCCATATCAATGACTTACCCTGAACATAATATACTTAAATAAACCAAGGCTAAACTAGAAGTAAACATTTATGTATTAACCTATTTGATTATTAAACCATAAAGCAGCAATTTGTGTAGCTATTTCACATAAATTGAGGTGTATAAGGCTAACTGATAATAATCATTAGAAGAAACCCGATTGTTTTAAATATTTTGTATATCATGTTGTTCTGTCATTTTTAAACTGTAATTCCTTTTTATGACACTTTAATTATAATGGCAAGCATTTAAAACCATTTTTTGCAATTTTCAATTGAAATCATTTTTCATTTAAAGTCAAAAGTAATTTTTAAAGTCAAAATAATACTTTTTTCTTTTTTTTTTCAAACAAGTAATCATTGGGCGCTTTTAGCAAACACAACTGTTGAGACTCAGCACTCAATCTGATTACTTTATTACTTTGTGATAACAGTCAACTGTTACAAGTTCGATGAACGATCCATAAGCAAAACTGCTAAATATGTCTCTCCAGTTATTGAGGTTATGTTGTTTCTATTGTATTTATACTGGGCTTTTTTTTCCTTATTACACATATGATGGACAATGTATAACTGGTTGCCTGCATCTACCCGCAAGGAATTTCCTATGTGTAATTCTAAAAAAAAAAAATCAACTCATTAGCGAGTCGGTGCAAGCAACCTGTCAATTTTGGCATATGTTACACATAGAGGTTATGTTTTTATTCAAGGCAATACACGACAGGGTTTTTGAAGACACGCAGAGTATTCGTAATGTATGGTGGATTTATGCCATTACATGCAGCCCTTCAATTCATCTACGTTATGTATTTGTACGTCATTAAAAATTTTACTTTTCTGGTAACCCCAAAGAAAATAATCATTTGTTGACATATCAGCTGATCTTGACACATTACGAATACTCTCGTGTATTGTCTTGAATAAAAACATAACCTCTCTGTGTAATATATGCCAAAATTGACAGGTTGCCTGCACCGATGCCGTTAATTAGTTGTTTTTTTTTTTTAGAATTACACATAGGAAATTCCTTGCGGGTAGATGCAGGCAACCAGTTATACATTGTCAATCATATGTGTAAAAACGAAAAAAAAGCCCGGTATACATGACAACAAACAACATATTTTGATTACCGATTAACCGTATTTCGTAAAAAAAGACAAATAGATAAAAATGTCCGTTGACTGGTTACTGAAATAAACGATTCAGTTGTGCAACTTGGCAAACCTCGATGCACAAATGTTACATTTCGTTAAGAAAACGCTTACATTTCGCATTTAATTGTATAAATTACTATTTTCACTCTGGCCTCTTTTGCACCTCAAGTTATGTTTACTTACTAAGTTTGTTGATTCCTAGATAGACATTCTACTAATATAATAATTGTGTTACTATTTTTGATTTGGAACTAATATTTTTAATCTTTTTCCCACTGCTTCAGGGTGAAAATTATCAGGTTTGTCTGAATTTCAAACAATAACAATTGCAAGGAGTATGATTTTCTACACTTAGTGTTTACAAAAATCTTTGCTACTTTAATGCCTTTTTGTCCACATGTCGATTGGCACTGAAATTAATGGTGGTGGTTTTTGTTATATGGCGGCGTGGCAATTGTGTTCATTTGATACTTTTTGTTTGAAGTGAATATAGTTGGCACAGCTGAAATGGCTACGGCCGCCTTAATAACGGTGCCACACCTGTATTTAACCTTTATAATCGGTTTGGTATAGTCTTAGAAAACTGTAGCAATATTTTTGATATTATTTAATATCTAGTTATAGCACAACAAATAATCGGTTTTGCTTTGCCAATATGCATTGATTTCTGTAATCATGGCCTAACACTTTTTTTTTGTGTGTATAAGTTTAAATTTAACTTTCTAATTATAATTTCATATAGTCCAATGAAGGCCAGTCCAGTTCAATGGATCCACAGCTGGAGAGGCAAGTTGAAACCATTCGCAATTTGGTCGACAGTTACATGCGCATTGTAACAAAAACAACAAGGGATTTAGTTCCAAAGACAATTATGCTACTTATAATAAATAATGCCAAAGATTTCATCAATAGCGAGTTGTTAGCCCATCTTTATGCCAGCGGAGATCAGGTAATTATGACCCACTTGAAAACCGCTGTTGTGGTCAATGTTTCGCCGTCCGTTCCAGAATGCGATGATGGAAGAGTCGCCCGAAGAAGCACAAAAACGTGAAGAAATGTTGAGAATGTATCACGCATGTAAAGAAGCCGTCAGGATAATCGGTGACGTCTCTATGGCAACAGTTTCAACTCCCGTGCCTCCACCAGTGAAGAACGATTGGCTGGCAAGTAGCCTTGACAACCCACGATTGTCGCCGCCTAGTCCTGGCGGTCCCAGAAAGGCAACACCACCAACCGTATCATCGATGGGCGGATCAGGTAAATTATCTTCAAATTTATTTGTTTGCTACAAAATATAAAAGAGTAACTGATATTTACATTGTAGGCCAAGAATGCATGGGCAGTAATAAAAATACAAGCATTTATTAATAATACCTGTAAATTTGTTAACTGTCATATATGTAGTTGTTTGTGTCAAACTTTTGAAATGAGGTTAGATGCTGTTGACGTTCACTGTCAGTTTCGGTCGGCGAGATACATGGTAAACCCTACAGCTCGTGTGACGACGGCGGAGCTGTGTTTGTTTCAGAATTTGCGGCCCAGAAGAGGGCCTTCCACTGTGACATGGGTTCGTGGGATTACTTTCGTACGGATAATTATCCATCGCTCGTGCACACGGAAGCCGTTAACACATTTGTCAAAGTGACAGATTGACTGATTTAGGCATTTGATGTTGGTAACGATTTAATTGGATCGTTACCAACATCAAATGCCTAAATCGCCTGATTTAGGGATTTTTATGTTAGCCAACCAAATGTCATTTTGACATCGCAGGAGTTTTGTGAATGCACTATAGCAGCGTTTCTCAAAGTGTGCTCCGCGGAGCCCTGGGGTTCCGCGAGCTACCCCAAAGGGCTCCGTGAATTATAAATTGAAATCCGCTAAACATTAATATATATTAATAAAAAATGAACTAAAAAATTTAGATTATAGATTTTTTAAAGATTTTTAGCGGTTGAGCAACACTGTCCTAAAGTGTGAAGCGTGTGTGAGTGTGTGCGCGTTGCTAACTTGAGTGGCTTTGAGTCACCCTAATTTTGTTCGTACGCCCGAAAGCGAAAAGCGACTTGGACGACTCGGGCTGGAGACGTATCGGGCCGGGCCGGGTACAAATAGTCAAAAGTCGGCCCGTGCAGACCATTGTCTCCACCGTCCGCAGATTGCGCCAAGAGTGGTCTTACAAACTGAAATTAAGTGAAATTTTTATAAAGTGAAGTGGAAGAATATTGAGGTGTTTTATTTTATTTATTTCTATACATTACTTAGGAAGACAATAATGCGGTCTGCCGCGTGGCCGTTTGCTTTTTCAGCTTTTTCTTAGGTTTAGTTTGCATCAGTTTGCTCGCTCTATCGCTATTTTATGCGTAGGCGTGATGAACTCTTAAAGCGACAAAACCTAATTGTTTCAACTTTTAAAACTGGCAATGAGAAGGCCACTGAAGCATCATACATTGTCAGTTATCGTATTGCACTGGCAGGCGAAGCTCATACAATAGCTGAGACATTGATCAAGCCTTGTGCAGTCGATATAGCTAAATGTATGCTTGATGAAAGGTTGGCAAAAGAAATAACTAATGTGCCACTATCCAATGACACGGTAGCTCGCCGAATTAAGGATTTAGCAGCCAACGTAAAAGCTGAATTGATATCTCGTCTACAATGTTGTAATTTTTCTCTACAAATGGACGAAAGCACAGACGTAGCTGGACTTGCAGTCTTGCTTGTATTTGTCCGATATCAGCATCTAAATTTGCTTGAAGAGGATCTACTTTTGTGTGAACCATTGCCAACCAATACAACTGGTGCCGAAATATTTAATATCGTGGATAACTTTTTTAATGCTCAGGGTTTAGATTGGAAAAAATGTGTTGATATCTGCACTGATGGTGCAAAGGCAATGGTAGGAAAAACTGCTGGCGCTGTCGCAAAAATCAAGAATATGGCACCAAACTGCACAAATAGCCACAAGGTCCTTGACGAGTCAAGGACGGCTTTTCAAAATTAAAATTCTATGCGAAGATATGGGAAGCGTTCATAAAGCTTTACTGCTCCATACCGAAGTACGATGGCTGTCTCGAGGGAAAGTACTTGTTCGACTATTCGAGCTGCGTTCCGAATTGGGCACATTTTTCATGAAAAACAATATGGATTTACAAGAAAGGTTGACAGATAAACTATGGTTGTTTCGACTTGGATACCTCGCCGACTTTTTTTCAAAGATAAACAATGTGAATATGTCACTTCAAGGAAAACAAGTAACAGTGTTCACAGCCAATGATAAAATTCAAGCTTTCAAAAAGAAATTGGAATTTTGGATCACTTGCATTCGCTCTCGTGAGCTAGATAGCTTCCCAATACTTAAAGATTTCTGCGATGAAATTAATGGAGACATTGATGCAAATGACCTTACTATGTTGTGTGATGAAATTTGTCAACATTTGGAAGATATTCTAAACTCGGTCAAACAATATTTTCCAGATGAAGAGAATGAAAAGCTTAAAAATTATACATGGATTAGAAACCCATTCATAGTTCAGAAAAGGCCAGACACATTCACAGCTAAGGAGTACGAAATGTTCGTTGACATGATTACAGATTCCTCACTACAAGCCATATTTGAAAAGCTATCTTTGCCAGAATTTTGGTGCACTTTGAGAGAAGAATTTGCAGATTTATCAATGAAAGCTCTTAAAATACTTCTTCCTTTCGCTGCGACTTATCTGTGCGAATCTGGCTTTTCTTCATATGCTGCAACAAAAACCAAATACCGCAACAGACTCTATGCAGAAGCTGATATGAGGATTCAACTGTCCTCTATAAAGCCAGACATAAAAGAACTATGTAAAAATAGGAAACAAGTCCATGCGTCCCACTAACAATGAAGTTTGTTTTTATAATATTTAGCAATTATTTGTTGATAAATAAATGATTTTATTGAAGAACAAATAATTTCATTCTTTCTTTTTGTTTATATTTATTTATATAAATAAAAATACTAAAAATAAAATATATTTAAATACATATATATATATATATATATACATATGCACATACATATGCTTATTGAACCAGTGGGGTTCCGTGGAAATTTGTATGCCTTTGGAGGGCTCCGCCGCTCAAAAAGTTTGAGAACCGCTGCACTATAGGTATAAATAAGAGTCCTAATTGTATTGTTTTGTTTTATAGGTGGTTCAAGGGCCCCTCCACCACCTCCAAGTACAGGTAGACCTGCTCCGGCAATTCCTAACAGACCCGGTGGGGGTGCACCGCCCATGCCTCCGGGTAGACCTCAGGGTCAGGCTTTACCTGCTCCACTCATTCCAACGTAAGTGACTGATTACATTTGTATACAGTGTGTTAACTGTGTATATGCATCAGGGGACATTCATTATGTTTGATAATTGTATTATTTATTTACTGCATCCTTTGAAGTATTACCACAAAACTTTTATTTTCTATTTGATTGCATTCTTACATATTTAATGAATATGCTGCGCAGATATTAATAATATACAATTGCTTGCAAGAAAATTGCACATTTCTCTCAGTACCAGTGAATATTTTTAAATTTATTATTCTATTTTGTCATATTTTTAGTAGTTGAAACAATCTTTTACTGGCTATCCATCTGCAGTCTTCCACCTTTTGATTTTTAAAATGTTAAAATTAGTGAAAAACTAGCAATTTTACAACAATTATCAGCAATTTATAACCTATCTAAAAATATAACTTAAAAATTAGCGAGAAAGAAGAAAATAACTGCAGTTTACAACCGATCTTAAAATATAATGTCAAAATTAAGGGTACATGAAAACATTTTACCCCAAGTAACTGCAATTTATAACTTTTCTAAAAATATGTCATAATTAGTGGATAACAAGAAAATAACGTCAATTTATAAACTACCTAAAAATAAGATGACAAAACCGACGGAAAGACCGGTTAGGTCGATACCCTAATAAAGATTGAGCTACTACTACTAAGATGACAAAATTAAGAATAAAATGCGTTTACATACCATAATACAGTTAAAAACCGCCCAAATCCAGTTACTTGATAAATTAAGACTACCCATTTAAATTGCACATTACACGTATACAGGGTGTATCAGCCAAATGGAATAAATTCAATAATAAATAAATGGGGGCGTTTTCGAAAAAACGCCCGGACACGTCGATTGTTATTTTTAGTTGAGCATTTTTTTCAACAAAAACTTTTTATACAGGGTGTGTCATGTGACCGTGGCCAATACCAACTTTCTTATTTTAAATGCAACACCTGGTATATTATTCAATTTTTGGATTCTTCAGAAAATTCTAGACATATTTCATGTACAATGTCCTATACCTATCTTCAACTGTTTCGGAAATATTAAGTGTTTTCAGATTTAGTGCAAAAATTAACATTAAAAAAAGAAAATTATTTGATTACAGAAATTCGCTACAACACATTCAATAATTATTTCCCATTTAGGTCTTGATAATGAGAAAGTAAGCATAAACCATTTCAGCGTTCCTTTTTACCTTTTTACGGATATGAAATAAACAAAAGCTATAAATACTTTTGTTTACTTTTGTTTAAAACGCCTGGCCTTAGGAAATTGTTGTCTGCCTGCATGACAGTTTAGTTGTCAGTGTTATAGTCGTTTGAATTTCGTTAACTGCATATCAGAAAAATGGTTAATTTAACAGAAATGCACAAAATTACAATTCTACAGATGATTGGTTATGGAGATAACACACGGACACAAATGGAAGTTGCTCGCTTATTTCATGAAAAATTTCCAAATTTGCCGCCTATATCCCAAGGGACAATTAGTAAAATAGAAAAGCAGTTTCGTGAGCTTGGACATGTAAGGCAGATAAAAAAAGCAGCTGCCAATGCAATAAGTGATGATACCAAATTGGATATTATGCTTGAGTTTGTGGAAAACCCACATACTTCTAGTCGACAAGCAGCCACAATGTTCAATGTTAGCCATTCATCGATTTTTCGAACATTAAAAGAAACTAAAATCCCTATAAAATGATACCAACTCAGGAGCTCATGGAAGACGATTTTGATAGGAGAACGTATTTTTGTGAACAAATGATGGCAATGTTAGATAACAATGTGATCCAATTAGAACATGTTTTGTTTCCTGATGAGTGCACCTTTACACTTCACGGTCATGCTAATCGTCAAAATTGCCGCTATTGGTTGACGGAAAATCCTCACTGGATGAGAGAAGAACATACGCAATACCCTGTAAAGGTTAATGTTTGGGCAGAAATTGTTGGAGAACATATCATAGGTCCCTTTTTCATTGATGGCAATTTAAATGGTGATAATTATTTAGCACTACTCCAAAATAATGTTGTGCCAACTTTGACAAACTTATATCCGATCCAGCAAACCCACAAGTTCCAGCGAATATGATATGGTTTCAGCAAGATGGAGCACCGCCCCATTACCAAATCAATGTCCGGAACTACCTCAACCGAATATTTCCAAATCGGTGGATAGGGAGGCGAGGATCGATGGAATGGCCAGCACGATCCCCTGATCTGACGTCATTAGACTTCTTCTTATGGGGATATGTCAAAAGTATTGTATACAAAACTAAACCCCTCGACTTAGCTGACTTAAGAAGACGAATAATGCTTGCGATTAGATCGGTCACGCCTGAGATGTTGAGTAACGTTAGAAGAAATTTCTATTCAAGATTAGGATGTTGCCAAGACGTTCATGGCAAGCATTTTGAACATCTCCATTGAAATTTATTGTTTTTATTTTGTTTTTTTACATTATCAAGAAATAAACAGTATTACTTATTAGTTTTTGAGTGTGTTGTAACGAATTTCTGTAATCAAATAATTTTCTTTTTTTAATGTTAATTTTTGCAATAAATCTGAAAACACTTAATATTTCCGAAACAGTTGAAGATAGGTCTAGGACATTGTACATGAAATATGTCTAGAATTTTCTGAAGATTCCAAAAATTGAATAATATACCAGGTGTTGCATTTAAAATAAGAAAGTTGGTATTGGCCACGGTCACATGACACACCCTGTATAAAAAGTTTTTGTTGAAAAAAATGCGCAACTAAAAATAACAATCGACGTGTCCGGGCGTTTTTTCGAACACGCCCCCATTTATTTATTATCGAATTTATTCCATTTGGCTGATACACAGTGTATGCTATTCACAGTTCAAAGGCCCACCATATGTTGATTTATGTTGGCAAAGCAATAAATATCCCTATATTTGAATCAATAGTAAATGAAGAATTTTCAAGTTGGTACAATTAAAATAATGTAATTGTCAAATTGACGCATTAGATGTAGTTATCAAAAATTTAAATTGATACCATTGCACAACAAAAAAAAAGAAACTTGCTTCACTGGAACTTGTTTTACTGATTTTCTTTACTGAGAATATTAAAGTTTCCGTTATGTCTGTGACTTTGTTGCGTTCATATGGTTTTGGACGTTAGCCAACTAAACCTAACCAAACTATAAATTTTTCCCAAGACAGCGTTGCCGCGTATATTTTCGAGGAAAATTGAGGTCTTGGTGGGCCTTTGAAATGTGATTATCGTTTACTAATACCCAAATCAGTTGATTTTTAAAGTGTGCGATTTTATTGCAAGCAAGTTTATATTTTTCTGAAAACCTGGCGCTTTTTCACTTTAACCTGTAACTAATTTCCGTTCATGTGTTAATAATACTTGATATGTCAAATCGGTCATATAAATTATTATGTTGGATTGCATTAGACTCTAGACTCTTAAGAGTCTCTCTTTAGAGCCATTTAGACTCTTTGCTGTCTAATCTATATGTAGTTTTATGAAGATTGCAAAAGACATTTTTTTCATCAATCTGTTTTTCAATTCAATAAAATAATTGAACGTGATTTTTTTTAACATGATATGCTTACTTTCAGGAGTAGTAACAATGTATTATTGGCTATCGACCTTCGGTTATTCGTTTTTAATTTTATTAATATATTTATATACAGGGTGTTAATACTAAGATGTAACACCCGAAAATGGCAGTTAGAACTCATTGAAACAAACAACTTTTCTTAGTTCAAATTTTTGAATTGGAGCCCAAGTTCATAGTTATTGGCGTTCTTTTGTTTTTCGAAAAATCGTCATTACTCCCTTATTTTAAGAAATATTTAAAAAATACAAAAACGCTCAGCATGCGCTATCGGTTCTCTAAAACATTTGTATTTACAATTATTTTCTATTTTATCAAATAACAAAATGGCGACCGAAGAAAATTTTCAAAACAAGATATTTTGAAAATCACTCGATTGATTTTTGAAAATAAAACATTTATGAAATCCTTAAACTATATTATAACATTTTTCTCAAACATTTTTTTCGATCTGTCCAAAAAAGTTATTATTCAAATTGAATTACAAGATAAATTTTAACAAACTGCAACAATCATTTAAAACAAAGTAGGTTAACCTTAAGTTAAGCCATTAAACAAGTTGAGGCACGTGTTTTCTAGTTTGTACGTTCAAATTTAAATACTTTTTGATCTTGTTCTTCAGAAATTTCTGCTTCATCTTGAAAAGTTTCTGTCACGTTTATCATTTGTGTGCGTATTTTGCATAATTTCTGTATAAAAATGCATAATTATCAAAACAGACAAATGTTATGAAAGTTCAAGGATTTTATAAATGTTTTATTTTCAAAAATCGATCGATTGGTTTTCAAAATATCTTGCTTAGAAATTTTTGATCGGTCGCCATTTTGTTATTTGATAAAATAGAAAATAATTGTAAATACAAATGTACAAATACAAATGAGAAATGAGAACCGAAAGCGCATGTTGAACGTTTTTGCATTTTTTAAATATTCCTTAAAATAAGGGAGTAATGACGATTTTTCGAAAAACAAAAGAAAGCCAATAACTATGAACTTGGCTCCAATTCAAAATTTTTAACTAAGAAAAGTTGTTTGTTTCAATGAGTTCTAACTGCCATTTTCGGGTGTTACAACTTAGTATTAACACCCTGTATATAATCATACTCCCTTTTACACAAAATAGTGCAGGGAAATTTAATTAATAATATGATATTAACGTAATTCGAATTAAACAACAACTGTATTATATAACATGAACCGAAACTGGAAGCAGTACCTAATGTTCAACAACCGTCCATTTTCTTTTGCTTGACACTTAACTATTTATAACTAGAATGTAGCTAAAATTCTTGCACAATTACACAGATCACAAAGTATACTTGAATGTGTTTAATACAACTATATATACAGGGTGTTAATACTAAGTTGTAACACCCTAAAATGGCAGTTAGAACTCATCGAAACAAACAACTTTTCTTAGTTTTTTTGAAAAAAATTTGAATTGGAGCCCAAGTTCATAGTTATTGGCGTTCTTTTGTTTTTCGAAAAATCGCCATCACTCCCTTATTTTAAGAAATATTAAAAAAATACAAAAACGTTCAGCATGCGCTATCGGTTCTCTAAAACATTTGTATTTACAATTATTTTCTATTTTATCAAATAACAAAATGGCGACCGATCAAAAATTTCTAAGCAAGATATTTTGAAAACCAATCGATCGATTTTTGAAAATAAAACATTTATAAAATCCTTGAACTATCTTATAACATTTGTCTGATTTGATAATTATGAATTTTTATACACAAATTATGCTAAATATGCACACAAATGATAAACGTGACAGAAACTTTTCAAGATGAAGCAGAAATTTCTGAAGAACAAGATCAAAAAGTATTTAAATTTGAACGTACACACTAGAAAACACGTGCCTTAACTTGTTTAATGGCCTAACTTAAGGTTAGCCTACTTTGTTTCAAATGATTGTTGCAGTTTATTAAAATTTATTTTGTAATTCATTTTGAATAATAACTTTTTCGGACAGATCGAAAAAAAATGTTTCAGGCAAATGTTATAATATAGTTTCAGGATTTTATAAATGTTTTATTTTCAAAAATCAATAGAGTGATTTTCAAAATATCTTGTTGCGAAATTTTTGTTCGGTCGCCATTTTGTTATTTGATAAAATAGAAGATAATTGTAAATACAAATGTTTTAGAGAACCGATAGTGCATGCTAAACGTTTTTGTATTTTTTAAATATTTCTTAAAATAAGGGAGTAATGACGATTTTTCGAAAAACAAAAGAACGCCAATAACTATGAACTTGGGCTCCAATTCAAAAATTTTTACTGAGAAAAGTTGTTTATTTCAATGAGTTGCCATTGCTAACTGCCATTTTCGGGTGTTACAACTTAGTATTGACACCCTGTATATATCATCATATAATCATTCAACTATATTCAGTTTCTATTTTCAATAAGAGATCAAATTCATTGGATAAAGATTTAAAAACAAAAAAAATGTCAGTGATACTTGTGTTTAGACGGTTACAAGGTATAAATGTGCCAGCGCTGATAGGTACAATTCTGATTAATAGATTATTTTTACTGCCTAGGCAATAAAAGTACATCTTTTGAGACTGTTAAGTGTCACTATAATCACACTATAATCAAATCAAAGCTGACAGTAGACGGGAAATCAAAATGTTTTCAACTCCCCGATTAATGCACAATAATTTTTTGTTTTATAATTATAAATTTATTTATTTCAATAATAATTATTATAATTTAGCTTGTTATTTGTTTAACAAGGAACAAAAGTGGACTCTTATCTGATTGGTAGATTCCTAATTGATGCAGTACTTTTATTGCCTTGGCAACAAAAGTGACTGTGTAGAATTTTAGGGGCTGTCAAGTGTAACTTTAATCCTATATTAACTGTCAATCGCCCACAAAGAGTATTGTTTTTATTGTTTATTTTGTTTGTTATTGTTTAACAAGGGACAAACGTGAACTCTTATCTGATTAGTAGATTCCCAACTGATGCAGTACTTTTATTGCCTTGGCAATAAAAGTGACCGTGATGAAGTTTAGGGGCGGTCATGTGTAACTTTAATCCTATATTAACTGTCAATTGCCCATAAAGAGTATTGTTTTTATTATTCATTTGGTTTGTTATTGTTTAACAAGGGACAAAAGTGAACTCTTATCTGATTCCTAACTGATGCGGTACTTTTACTGCCTAGGCAATAAAAGTGACCGTTTGGAACTTTAGGGACTGTGAAGTGTAACTTTAACCATATATTTACTGCCCACAAACAGTATTGTTTTTATTATTACAACAGAAATGATTTAAATCAAAGATGACACAAAATCAAGATGTTTTTGGTTCAATCGTCAGTTCAGTAAAATTTTGTTTTTAAAATTGCACCTACATTGTAGGTATCTACATTTTTCCTAGGAATTTAATTTGTTTTAGGTTTGCATGACTTAGCAGTAAAATGGATCAAAAGTAATATGTTGTTTTTTTTTACAGTTTTGCACAATTTGATTAATATTGAATCTCGAATGATGCATATACATCTATCTAACACTCCTAATGCAGGATCTTAATATGAGTAGTGACTAATTTGTATTTTTGATATAGGCTGTTTACTGAGTGAAAGTGGTTATTAAAAATTTAAATTTAATTTAAAATTTAAAAATTATAGAACAAAAATGGGTGGCAAATCACGAGATCAAGATCTTTTTGATCCCAAAGACCACTTGCACAATTTTTGTTTTAAATTTGAAACTGAACGTTGTTCTAAATCTATTCACGCCATGAATGTGACATTGTTGACAACAAATTTTGTTTGTTCGCATGAAACATAACTGGAAAATATAAAATTATTATGTTCAATTTGTGTTTATCATTATTATTGACACTTGGCACTGTTATAAAAATGTGTGATTTTAATTCGTTGCAAAATTTATTTTTCAAAATACATTAAATTAAAGCAATAAAGTGCGTGCACTTGACATAAGCCAACTTTGGCGATGATACAATGTGACTGTTGTTTGGTGATAATAATAATAATAATGCCCCTCTCCTCTCAACGCCCGCATAACTAGTAATAGTTCAGGGGCATATGGTAAAATAAAATGTAATTGGGTCAGAATTCTCTGTCAAAAATTATGACGGTAACCAATTACGCCATAGGTGGAGGAGTAGTACGGATTATTATTATTATTATTATTATAATTTATAAATCATATTTATTCTTAGAAAATATTTAAGTATCAGAGCGCGATATCAAATGAAGCGATTTTTTTTCTTAAATTCATTGGTTGAGCAACAAAATGGGTCGTATGAATTGGCCCAAATGTAAATGAGGTCGACCTCAAATGAGGTCGGTGACAAAGTTCAGCAGATTAAAGGTGATTTAATTCTGAGAAAAAAAGTTATATAAACATGAGTCTGATTCATCTTAATCAAGAAGTCAATTTAACAAGTAACAGAATTACAAGTCGTCAAAGTAAAAACATTGTTTATTTGAAACAAAATTGCCACAAAATATTAGTAATTTAAGGTACTATTATACTTATTAGGCGAAAAAGAAAGTCATTTTAAATTTATTTACAGTCTTTTTTAAGTTTATTTACATTGATCTTGAAAGGAACACAAAAGAACAAATGAACTACTCGAAAACAAAAATTATTTTTGTTTTTAGTATTTAATTTTTTTTACAGAGGGCTAAAAAATGGTCTAAAAAACTAAACACTCAAACAGGTGACCACTTTTCATGGAAACGATTCCAGTGATTTAAAAAAAAAAATGCAGCATTATATTTATTGTAACGTAAATTAGGCACTGAAGCTTTAAAAAAAATCTTTTCGTTTTTTTTAAACAAATTTCTGGAGATTATTTTTGTGACTATAAGAAAATACAAAAAAAAATTGTTATCTTCGATCAATGATAAAGATATAAATAAATAAATCGATTTTTTTAAGTAAGTATAATAGTTCCTTAAAAATATGTCCCACTTGTCACGTCTCAAATTTATTTAATTTAGGACCAGTTGTACGATCGTGGATTATCTTTGATCGTGGTTCACTTTCTAAGGATACAATTGTTAATACAGTGGTATTCTTAGAAACTGAACCACGATCAAAATTAGTTCACGTTTGTAGAACCGGACCTTACAATTATTTTCTATATTTGTACTGAATTTTTGAAAAACTTCTGAATTTTTAATAACTTTTGATTGAATTTGTATGTATGTATAAAATACTACCAAAGTTTACAAATTAAGGAGGCTTCGCAATCCAATAGGAACGGAACGGGAACGGAAAAGTTAAAATATATCATTCACTGGTAACCATGCACAACACATTTGAGTCGTACAGAATCAAAACTCACAATATCGAAAATCATCGAAATCGAGTTAGCAGTGGTTTATTATTTGAAATTTTGTTCTGAAATCAAATATGTCGTCGGTTCAAGTCCAAACTCACTATATCCCGGTTAAAATGCTATCAGAACTAGAGGTTTGGAGTCAAAACTAACATTATCCATGGGATATTGTTACTTTTGACAACTGCTGATTTTCAACCAATCACAAGCGATCTTATGGCTGTCAACCTAACCCGAAGGTTATTGTTTATAACCTATTTTTAGTGCCTAGTTTTGATGGTTTTCTCTGTTTTGCTCTAATAAAATAAATATTATTGCATATATAATTAGATATTTTATTAATTTTATAACTATTATGCAATCAGAACCAATTTTTAAAATCAGATAAGAAACATTATCCACATATTGGTTTCAAAACTATCATTATCCAATTTTTAACTGCTTTTATTATTGAAATGCTATATAAAAATGCATTTTTTTATTTTACAATTCATTTTGTAGAGCTAACAGGATGTAAAAAATTCATTTGCAAAACTCGGGGAATTAGATTGTTGAGTAGAGCGGTTTTTGGTTAATCCCCAAAATTTCGGTATTTGGATATTGTTAGTTTTGATTCTATACGACTCATTTCTGTTCATGTTCCGTTTCTAGGGAATTTGTTCGTTACAACATATATTTTAACTTTGCCGTTCCCGTTCCCTGCCCTTTCCCGGGCGATTGTGAACCTTTATAATTTGTAGAAAACTATCCTAGAATATCTACAATATTAATATAGATCTCTCAGCCAGCCTAAATCTATCTTAAAATAATCAAGAAATTCTTCATATACAAAATACAAATACAGATCTTCAGTTAAGCTTTTAACCTTTAAGGGCTTATAACTTCTTAATAAGATGAATCAGACGTATTTTATCAGAATCACCTTTCATCTGCCAAAGTTTGTCACCGACCTCATAGATCACTCTGTATAACACTATTCACTTACAGATCATCCGTTATAGATATGAATTGTCAAAGTGCCATTGGGTTGGCATTATTGATAAAGTTACTAGGAACGCCATTTAATTTTGACGGCAATATTAATATGATTATTCATTGAGGTCTCATAACCTCAAAACACATGTTGACATTAATGACATATATGTTACTAGTTTTTTACAAGTACACTGTCAAAATTATTATACAATGCGGCATATTTTGGCCGACTTTGAATTTGACAATTCATATCTATAATGGATTTTGTGGTATACTGGTATACTGGCTTTTCATACTTGCTATCTGATATATTGGAGAAGATGAAATCAATTAATGGAAAATATATTCTTTAAAACACGTACTAATATTTTACTCGAGATTAGACTTAACATGTAATCATTATATGAATAAAACATAATTTGTGTGACTTTCACAAAATATTTAATGTTGCATCTAATGTTGCATTTAGTACTTTACGCAGCCACTTTCACTTAAGAGACAGCCTTATTAACATATATATAATCGATCTTTATTGGGCTATCGACCCCATATGGGGTCTTTCCGCCTCCTTATTAACATTATTGTAATAATATTGATTCACATATTGTTAGCACTGTTATCAAAGGAATATTGGGAGTTTCAGTTGCGGTAGTATGCTGCAGTCCAAATAATTTATTACGATGAACCAAACTCAAGGTCACGCATAAGCAATGTTCCCTATAATTTTTTATGAGCATGCATGCTTACTTTTTTTTTGTGAGCAGGAATTATTATACAAATTCGACAAGCAACTTTTGTTTTAATTATGTTCTATATATCAAAGACACCTTTTAAATTTAAGGTTATGTTTAGAACTTACGGGTAAAAAAAAATATTTTTATCTTCTTCTAATAACTCGTAGAAAAACTACAATAATTTAAAAGGTTTAATGTTTTATCCATAAATGACCCATTTTACCCATCATTTTTGACCCATAAATGATCCAGTTCTATGTTTAAGGTTGTTATGTTTAGTACTTACTGGTAAAAAAATTATTTACATTTTTTTATTTTATTATATTTATTTATTATATTTTTATGATATATTTATTTTATTTTGTCTGACTATAATTATATTTAACCTAATTAATTTATTCTATTCTTCGTAGATATGCCTCTTATGATGGTTGTATATAACCGAAACTAGTCAGGCAAAATAAAATAAATAAATCATAAAAATATAATAAATAAATATAATAAAATTAAAAAAATATAAATAATAATTTTTTTACCAGTAAGTACTAAACATAACAACCTTAAACATAGAACTGGATCATTTATGATAATGATGGGTAATATGGGTCATTTATGGATAAAACATTAAACCTTTTAAATTATTGTAGTTTTTCTATGAGTTATTAGAAGAAGAACATATTAGGTTCGTAACGGCTTTAATGGCAGTTATTTTTCTGAATTTTGGGGAAACTGTATACCGGGCTTTTTTTTCGTTATTACACATATGATTGACAATGTATAACTGGTTGCCTGCATCTACCCGCAAGAAATTTCCTATGTGTAATTCTAAAACAAAAATAATCAACTCATTAGCGGCGTCGGTGCAAACAATCTGTCAATTTTGGCATATGTTACACAGAGAGGTTATGTTTTTATTCAAGGCAATACACGACGGGGTCTTTGAAGATATGCAGAGTATTCGTAATGTATTGTGGATTTATGCCATTACATGCAGTACGTATACAGCCTTTCAATTCATCTACGTTATGTATTTGTACGTCATTAAAAATTTTACTTTTCAGGTAACCCCAAAGAAAATAATCATTTGTTGACAAATCAGCTGATCTTGATACATTAGGAATACTCTCGTGTATTGTCTTGAATAAAAACATAAAAACATAACCTCTCTGTGTAACATATGCCAAAATTGACAGTTGCCTGCACCGACGCCGCTAATGAGTTTTTTTTTTTTTTTTTAGAATTGCACATAGGAAATTCCGTGTGGGTAGATGCAGGCAACCAGTTATACATTGTCAATCATATGTGTAATAACAAAAAAAAAGCCCGGTATAGTCCATCTGATTTTAACAAGATTCAGGGCAGGCTTTGCTTTTCAATTGTTATTTAAGTGTGGAGTAAATGTCATGTAAACGGAGTGTTTATGTCACATCTGCACTGTCAACCTGACAGGGTGTTGGCAGCACTGTTATTAATCACTATACGTTTCAAAGTTTTACATATTGGTATCTCGTGAAATTTATCCACTGATAAACAGCGTCAAAAATTTCAAATTTCTTATTTTAATAATGGAAAAAGTTGGATATTTGCAAGAAAAACAATGTAGAATTGTCCTAAATGCTAGAGAGAAAAGGTCAGTAGTTACTTACTAAAAAGATTTAAAAGACTTATGCCTCGATCAATATTTTATAATTCTCAAAATTATAATAAGTATTTACTGTCTGTACTCGTGGGCCGTTGATCCGTTAATTAAAAAAAAAAGAAAAACAAAAATATCAAGCAACATCCATGCGCATACGATAACCCATCTTTATTTGTTGACATTTTAGTAACTAAGAGGCTGTACAGGGTGGCCCAATTTGGATGTTTCTATAGGGGATCTCGGTAACTAGAAGAGATAGCGAAAATCGGATGGCGTATCCTCGATCTCTTTTTTTAAGACCACCTCAATGGCGAAAACAAAAATTGGCTATCGTCTTTCGTTTTGAAGTTCTGGCCAAAAACTCATTATTTTCCATTTTCGATTTTTATCAATATTTCATTTATTTCTCATTTAAAAAGAGTTACACGTTCTTCAGGCACTTTTTTACGGTAAATTGAATAAGTTTTACAGAATTTAAATATATTCGTTAATAAACAAGATACAATACAAAGTTGTGTTTTTTTAAATACAAGTCGTAGTTGGCTTTGGCTTTAATAAATAGGTTATTTTTTTCTCTTTTCAATGATATATAACATGTGAATGTTATAATTGCATTTTTGTTGAAATCTATGAAAATTGTGTCAACACGTCATATATTCTCTTATTGGGCGTAGTAGACTGATAGTAGACTTAGAGTAAAATTATTTATTGAAAATCCACAAATTTGCCATCTGTAAATTATAAAATACCATGTGAATACAATATTATATATCTTAGAACGGTTTATTAAATAAATAACAATTATCTTATTGCCTAGGGAATATTACAGGCTCTATCATCTAAAAGGCGACAACCCAATAAATTGATTTTTGCAAGATTAAAAAAAACCTTCAATGAAGCATTGAAAAGCATAGACACAATATTTAAATTACAATAAATGTTCCAATTGATATCCATTATTCAAAATGCATATGTTGCATCTTTTAATAACACTTCTGTAAGCAATATGAATGTGAACATTTGAAATTGAATTTATACAATCTATAAAATGTTGTCATAAATTATTAATGTTATCATTTCTCATTTTATATAATTTATCGTTCTATATCTTGGTCGTTCAAATGGTGTCTTTTTCGAATAATGTATGGTCTAAATTTTATGTTTTTTTTCAAAGTTCTAAGTGCTCGATTTTTCGAAATTCCGGATTCATCCTCAATATGTCGGCTGGAAATTGCTGGATTCACTATTACATCTAAAATTACATTAGTAGCAGTTTCTTCGGCGTCTACTATATTGTAAGACCTTGATTTTGGCTACTTGAAAGATCCGTGGTTGATAAGATTTTCTTTTAGTCTTTGAAATATTGATTTATCTGGTTGTTTTATTTCCTGATAGCGATTAAAATATGTTTCTATGTCAATTAGTGATTTGTTATTGCTTTGAATAAAGCATCTAACATATCAAATATTTCATAATTTTCGTACGATATTGTTAAAAACTTCGAAATATAAAGATGACGCCGAATGTGTTAGCTTGACCATCAAACAATTTAAACAAAACAAGCCTACTACGTCCAATAAGAGAACATATGACGTTTTGAAAGAATTTTAATAGATTTCAACAAAAATGCAATTATAACATCCACATGTGATACATCATCGAAAAGAGAAAAAAATAACCTATTTATTAAGACCAAAGCCAACCACGACTTCTATTTAAAAAAACACAACTTTGTATTGTATCTTGGTTATTAACGAAGATATCGAAATTCTGTAAAACTCATTCAATTCACCGTAGAAAAGTGCCTGAAGAACATGCAACTTGTATCTTAATAAAATGACAAATAAATGAAATATTGATGAAAATCGAAAATGGAAAATAACGAGTTTTTGGCCATAACTTGAAAACAAAAGACAATAGCCAATTTCTGTTTTCACCGTTGAGTTGGTGTTGTAAAAAGAGATCGAGGATACGCCATCCGATTTTCTCTATCTCTTCTAGTTACCGAGATCCCCTATAGAAACATCCAAATTGGGCCACCCTGTATAGTCTGAATCAACACCCTTATTTAGTAATATTTTACAGGCATGCGCAAAAACTTTTCAGATTTGACACTGACTGTGCAGATGTCTGATGTAAACAGACTATATTTTAAGAATTGACAGAAGTTCGTTACTAAAGTCAATTTGATGAAAATGTATGAAACTGGAACATTCACATAGTTTAGATTATGCGTAAATCATTATAAACATTATATGTAGATCATTATAAGTTCTGAACCTTCTACCAGATAATTATCTACAGCTATACTTGTGTCATTGTGACAAAGAAATTTTAAAAGCACATTTTTAGTAACTTTGGTTTATAAAAAAAAGTCCTACACTGTTAAAAAAATATTGATTCAAAACCTGCCCGAAGATACCAATAGGTAAAACTTAGAACCATTTAGTGATAAATAACAGTGGTGCCAACACCCTGTCAGTTTGACAGTGCAGATGTCTGCAAACACTCCGTTTACATGATATATACTCCACACTTTAATAATTATTGAAAATCATGTTAAAATTAGATAGACAGTACAGCCATGCTCACATAAATCTAGTACAAACATATTGACATTGCAATATAAAATTGCAATTGTAACCTAATTTCTTGTACTAGATTTATGTGAGCATGACTGTACATACAGTAGTAACCGCATATGCGTCTATTCATTTAGTGGCCCCTCAGCTTTAGTATCCACCATCATATTAATTATTGCAAGTACCAACTTATTGATGGACCAAGTGCCAGAAACGGCAGATTCGTAAACTTTGCTCGACTACACGATTACATAAATACCTTGCAGTTGGTATTGTCACATTAGTGTAAACCGAACATAGGTGCCACTGGACTTGAAAATTGCGTGATTTTGAATTTGGTTTATCATTATAAATGATTTTGATAATATTGGCGTCTTTGAATCTTAAGTAATTATTCCTATGTAATTATCAAAAGGAAAATATTATTTCAAATAATTTTCGGCGTCGTGTGCAAAAAAGTGCTATCTCGTAGTTTTGAAGGGTGTGTTAATTATGTTATCATCTAGTGGTAAATGCATTGCTTTTCCTATGTAATTATCAGAAGCTCAAGAATATTTTTCCATGAGAGGTTACAGTTTTTAAATGTAAAATGTAAAATAACATAACATGTATGTTATAAATTATACAAAACAACTTAACACAAATAATATACAGTTAAACAAAATTTAAACTTCATATATCTCAAAATGAATTGAAAATGAGGATAGCACTTTGCGCACACGACTCTCTCAATTATATCATGTAGCTGAAACTGTTTTACAAGAAATGGTAACAAAATAACAAAAACATTTTAGACAAATTAGTTTGCCGAGCAGTGCAAGAGCTGCAGAATTATCCAGAACCCCATTTTAAAATATATGTCGGCTAAAAAATGCGAATAAAAACAATTGAGAACATCTTAACATGTTCTCTATATTTTTATTGCATCAAAGACGTTTCAAAATTACTTCTTGTACAATTATCAATAATTTTAGGTTTCATACTGAATACTCTCTATACCTTTTCAAGTTCAAATTGAGACCAATCAAGTTCAAATTGAGACCAATCAATTTCAAATTGACGCCAATCAAGTTCAAATTGATACCAATCAATTCCAAATTGAGACCAATCAATTTCAAATTGAGACTAAACAAAATCAAGTTGACACTAAACAATATGAATTTTATTTGTTTACTCTCAACTTGATATTGTTTAATGTCAACTTGACTTTGTTTAGTCTCAATTTGAAATTGATTGGTATCAATTTGAACTTGATTGTCCTCAATTTGAAATTGATTGGTCTCAATTTGAACTTGATTGTCCTCAATTTGAAATTGATTGGTCTCAATTTGAACTTGATTGGTCTCAATTTGAACTTGAAAAGGTATAGTCTATCTATACCATGAGTTTCAGTTTATAAAATCGATATGTACTATATGCTGTTCACCTTTCAAAGGCCCACCACCTGTTGATTTATGTTGGCAAAGCAATAAATATCCCTAGATTTCAGTCAATAGCAACCGAGGACGGTTCAAGTTGGTACATCTAAAACCATTCAACTGTCAAATTGATGCATGAGATGTAGTTGTTAAAAAATTTAAATTGATGCCATTGCTCGAAAAGAAAGAAACTTGCTCAACACGTTCACTGCCACTGTCACCAAATGGCGATATATTGATCTCAAGTACACTGCCATTGCCGCCAAACTGTGCCACAATCCCTTTCTGTTGCATTGTGTTTCAGTTTGTACGGCTCCTGGTTGAATATAACCATTTAGTGGCAGCAAGCGTGTTATAAAAAATTAAAAAAAAATCTTTTTCTTTAATAAAAATATTAAAATGTCTGTATTTTTGGCACATTGTTAGGTTTGCTATGGTTTTGACATTAGGCAACAAAACCTAACCTAACTTTTCATATTCCCTTAAGCAGCGTTGCTACATATATTTCTAGGTAAATTGCGGTGTTGGTGGGCCTTTGAATTGTGAACAGCATATACAGGGTGAGACAACAGTGCGGCATCCAAGGATTCCTCGGTTAATTTTGAAAGTACCAAAAAAAAATTCAAATAAAAGTTTCAGCATACCAAAAAATGCGTGTGCTAAAATTTGTTTCAAATATCAGGCTGTTCGATATACGAATTAATCAATATAATATACTTTTTTTAAATGAAACACCATGTATAATTTGGGATATTTTGTTGCAGCACAATTTTGTTTAATCAGAACAATATTTTATATTCAATTTTAGTACAGGGTTGCAAAGTTATTTACAATAAAAAGAAAATATTATGAGGAATAAAGTGGAATAAAAAAAATGTGTCTCAATTTTAAAAAAACGAACTATAATGATTTAAAATTTATCAAGTTGGCCTGTCCAATACAAGCCACTGAAAGGCACTGAAGGCAAGCCACTGAAAGCAAGTACAAAATTTAAAACTTTGGTCATTATTACATGAGTATTACCAATAAACAGTTCCGTTTTTGTTAATTTTTAAATAGAGCCTCAGAACGATTTTTTATGGTTTTTTTGTTAAAACCCTTTTAAATTTTTATTGAGAAAAATCTAAACTTGGCAACCCTGTGCTAAAATATAAAATAAAAAAGTGTTCTGATTTAACAAAATTGTGCTGCAACTAAAATCCCAAATTATACAGGGTGTTCCATTAAAAAATAATATTATATTTTTTCGTATATACAACGCCCTTATTAAGTGCATTCATAAAAATATTGAAATTTTTACAGGGTGGTTCATATAAACAGTGTTATAATGTATCTAGATACATGTATCTAGATACAGTATCTATATATATTTCAAGTATCTAGATACGTATCTAGATACATTCTTGCTTGAGTACCTAAAGTTGTATCTAGATACATTTTTTTCTGATTTATCTGTATTTGTGTCTAGATACAAAAAAAATGTCAAACAACTTTTCTTAGTTCAAATTTTTGAATTGGAGCCCAAGCTCATAGTTATTGGCGTTCTTTTGTTTTTCGAAAAATCGTCATTACTTCCTTATTTTAAGGAATATTTAAAAAATTCAAAAACGTTCAATATGCGCTTTCGGTTCTCTAAAGCATTTGTATTTACAATTATTTTCTATTTTATCAAATAACAAAATGGCGACCGATCAAAAATTTCTAAGCAAGATATTTTGAAAACCAATCGATCGATTTTTTAAAATAAAACATTTATAAAATCCTTGAACTATCTTATAACATTTGTCTGTTTTGATAATTATGCATTTTTATACACAAATTATGCAAAATACGCACACAAATGATAAACGTGACAGAAACTTTTCAAGATGTAGCAGAAATTTCTGAAGAACAAGATCAAAAAGAATTTAAATTTGGACGTACAAACCAGAAAACACGTGCCTCAACTTGTTTAACGGCCTAACTTAAGGTTAGCCTACTTTGTTTTAAATTATTGTTGCAGTTTGTTAAAATTTATCTTGTAATTGAATTTGAATAATAACTCTTTTGGACGGATCAAAAAAATGTTTCAGACAAATGTTCTAATATAGTTTAAGGATTTCATAAATGTTTTAGTTTCAAAAATCAATCGAGTGATTTTTAAAATATCTTGTTTCGAAATTTTTGTTCGGTCGCCATTTTGTCATTTGATAAAATAGAAAATAATTGTAAATACAAATGTTTTAGAGAACCGATGGCGTATGCTGAACGTTTTTGTATTTTTTAAATATTCCTTAAAATAAGGGAGTAATGACGATTTTTCGAAAAACAAAAGAACGCCAATAACTATGAACTTGGGCTCCAATTCAAAAATTTGAACTAAGAAAAGTTGTTTGTTTCAATGAGTTCTAACTGCCATTTTCGGGTGTTACAACTTAGTATTAACACCCTGTATATGAAACTAATTTTAGTATATATACTTTTCAGTATGCTGAAACTTCTATGTTAAACATTTTTTTTGTAATTAAAAAAAAAATTAAAGGCGATAACCTCCGATCCCACAGTGTTGACTCACCCTGTATAAGTGGATTTGAGGGCACAGCCGTCTTGCGCTCCCCTCGGTATCTGCATTCATGTCATCCATTGCCAATGCATGAGAAAATGAT
This sequence comes from Othius punctulatus, assembly GCA_951805005.1. Classification (NCBI taxonomy): domain Eukaryota; kingdom Metazoa; phylum Arthropoda; class Insecta; order Coleoptera; family Staphylinidae; genus Othius; species Othius punctulatus. The sequence goes on along the minus strand of OX638143.1, from coordinate 72,705,055 downwards.
AGCATGAATGATCGGGATTACTTTCATAGTAAGATATTAGAAGCATTAAAATTAGTATTTTTTTGTCTTCACATTGGCACTATCTTTATCTGAGTAACTGCTGCTGGAGTGTATTTTCAGGACGCATACAATTCCACCAACAAATTAATCGGACACTAGATGAGTATTTTAACATTAGGTTTGCTTGGTTAGCTTTGTTTCGTTACTGAGATATTGGAAGCATTAAAAATGGTATTTTTAAATTTTGCTGTCTGCACGTTTGTATCCAAATTGAGACGAATTTGTCAAGACGTAACTTCATACGGTATAAGTTTAGGAGACTAAATCAATCTATTTGGTGTTCATTTGATTATTGTTAATGTTACGGAGATACCGTTGTCAAAATGAAGCTACCTAACATAAATCATTAACAGTCGAGCTTTCCCATATAAATGACTCACCCTGTATATTAAATTGTCAGGGGGTTTTATAATAACCTTCTCTACTCCAGAGATCTTGTAATCATCTCGGTGGTTTGGAATCCATTTCAAATTGCAGGTCCACCGTTTACGATTAGAGAAGAGAAGAGACTTGACACCAGAAGTGGCCCAACACTAGCTGCCTACGAATGATCAGATTATTTAATGTCTTATGACGCTATTAGTTGCAACAGTACGAAGGCTTTATGTCAGTTAAATGCCATTTTTTTGTTCGCCTATTGAAGTACCATCATTATATCGCGATTCCGGAACAACAATGACGCAACTGCAAAATGAATTTTTTAGGACAAAAAAATGATTGTTAATTACCGAGATTTAAAGAAGTTAATACATTTTATTGGTAGCAATTTTAATTATACATATATTAAATATATTCAAAATATATTCTTTAGATTGTATGAATCGGTGGTTAATACTTGGTGAAACATCATTTAATTAAATAAGTATAAATAAAGCTTAATGGAACAAGGATGATCGACTTCTGCATTATGAATAACTTAGTGATAACAAACACATTCTATGCACACAAAGATATACATAAGTATACGAGGGAAGTCAAAAGCAGAGGAGAAAAGTCAATAATAGACTATGTGATAATAAACAGAAACTTCAGAAATGAAGTAAAAGACACCAGGGTGAGAAGAGGACCAGAAATCTTTTCGGATCACTACCTAGTGCTGTCAAAGATAGGAATAAAAGAAGAAAAAGGGGACCACAAAATAAATGGAACATGGAAAAATAATAACTCAAAGGAAAAAATTAAAACGTAGAAGTTAAGAGAAGAAGAAACCGCTAAAATATATAAAGAAAGAATAGAGCTGGAAATGAATAAAATCAAAGAAAAGCTAAATAATGTGACCCTAGAACACCTGTGGAAAAGTACCAAGGAAATTATCATAAAAGTGGCAAGAGAAGCTTGCGGAAGCATAAAAACAAACAAAACAAGAAAACAAACGAGATGGTGGAGCAAAGAAATCAAAGCGGAAATAAAACTGAAAAAACTACAATGGAAAAAGTACTTGGGAAACAGAAATAATGAAAATTATAGCAGATATAAAGAACAAAGAATAAAAACTAAAGAAATGGTGGAAAAAGCAAAACAAAAATCGTGGGAAGAGTTTGGAAATAAAATGGAACAGGACAGACACGGAAACCAGAAATTATTTTACAAAACACTCAAAACACTCAGAAAAGAGAAGCAAATTAAAAACTGGTGCATAAAGTGCAAGGATGGAAGAATATTAGGAGAAGAACAAGACATCATGGCACGCTGGAAGGAATATTTCGAGGAGATACTAAATACGGAACAAAGCAATAATATAAATGGGACAATAGCACACACAGAATATAATACAGAGGAGAATAGCGAACTTGGGGAACAAGAAGAAGTAACAACAGAAGAAGTAGCAGAGGCTGTGAAAATGCTAAAACGAGGGAAAGCAGCAGGTTGTGATGAAATAACAGCAGAAAAGATCATAAACCTAGGAAGCAATGGTATGGTAGTGCTAACAGCCCTATTCAATAAAGCTTGGATAGAACAGAAGATCCCCAGGGAGTGGGAGCTAGGTATAATACTACCCATACATAAGAAGGGAAACAATCGAGATTGCAGTAACTACAGGGGAATAACACTACTAAGCATAATGGCGAAAGTGTATGAAAGAATTCTGGAAAAGAGACTAAAGTCGGTAATCGAAGAACAATTAGAAGAACCCCAAAGTGGATTTAGGAAAGGACGAGGAGTACATGTCCACATATTCACAATGAAACAAATAATTGAAAAGAGCAAAAACAACAACACATTTGTAGCCTTTATAGACCTCGAAAAAGCATTCGACAGCATACCCAGAAATGCAGTCTGGAATAGTCTTGAAAAAAGAAAAGTAAACAGAAAATTAATAGAAAGCATTAGGAGTATCAACAAAACGACAAGGAACATAGTCAGAACTGGAAACATGCAATCAGAGGAATTTGAAACGATGGAAGGTCTGAGACAAGGAGGTGTATTAAGTCCAACCCTCTTCAATATCGTCCTAGATGATATACTGAAAGAAACAAAGGAAACAACAAAAAAGCTAAAAGTGGGATATAGAAATATGGGAATGCTGAAGATAGCAGTATGCGCCTTCGCGGATGACTTAATTATATATGCTAAAAGCAAACAAGAGCTACAATTCAACTTAGAATTATGGGAAAAAGCTTTTCATGAAAGGAATCTAAGAATAAATATAAATAAAACAAAAATCATGGCACTAGGGAAAGAGGTTCTGAGCGCACCCGCAAAACTAAGAGGTAGGAACGTTGAACAAGTGGAAACCTTTAAATACCTAGGAGTCAAAATTCACAAAAATGGAGAAAACAATGCAGAAATAAATGACAGATTAGAGAGCGCAACAAAACTGTACTACGCACTAAATAACACATTCCTAAGAAACAATAAAATTACAAAGAAAACAAAACTAGCAGTGTACAACACAGTATTCAAACCAATATTAATGTACGGCTGTGAAAGCTGGATAATAACTAAAAGGATAGAAAGCAGAATACTGGCCGTAGAAATGAAGTACCTAAGAAGCGTCAAAGGAATCACAAGAAGAGACAGAATCAGAAACGAAGTGGTAAGAGAGGAATTAGAAGTGGAACCGATAATAACAAAAAACAAGCGGCAACAACTAAAATGGTTTGGACACATTGTAAGGATGGAAGAAACCTGACAGACAAAAAGGGTATGGCAGGCAATAACACCCCATAAAAGGCAAAGAGGCAGACCAAAACAATCGTGGGATGACGTAGTGAGGGAAGTTTTAAAAGACCGAGGACTGACCTGGAATGAGGGGAAGAAAATGGCGAAAAACCGAAAAGAGTGGGCAAAGTTCGTACATGAACTAAGCTGAAGTAGCCTAAACACCTAACACCTCAGGGTAGATAGGTTTTCGATTATATATATATATATATATATATATAGGCTACTTCAGCTTAGTTCATGTACGAACTTTGCCCACTCTTTTCGGTTTTTCGGCATTTTCTTCCCCTCATTCCAGGTCAGTCCTCGGTCTTTTAAAATTTCCCTCACTACGTCATCCCACGATTTTTTTTGCCTGCCTTTATATATATATATATATAAATAAAGCACTTGGTTAAATTTCACTTTTTTTTTTAATAGAAAACTCTTCAATTGTTTCGGTCTCACGACCCTATATGTCTCAAGAGACATATAAAACTGATTTTATTTGTCTCTTGATAATGGTTGTGAGATCGAAACAATTGTAGAGTTTTCTATTAAAAAAAAAATAGTTTTTGTATTAAAAATTTGTGAAACTTAACCAAGTGCTTTATTTATACTAATAAAATATATTCATTAAAATGATTACCAATAAAATGTATTCACTTCTATAAGTCTCTATAAATATACTCTGATTTTTCTAAACTGGCGTTCACATCATCAAACAGCTGTGCGATGAGGATTTTTCGTACCAACGTGATTGTTTTCGAGAATATGTATAACAATAGTTTAAGAATCGAAATTAATCTGATGATCATTTGTTACATAACACTGATCACCGGTGGTTATAAATAGGTAATCGGTGTAATAACCGGGGACACAATTTTCGCCTGCCAACATGTAATAAATCATGTTATGTTGGCAGCCGTGATATTTTTTCGGCAACGATGCCACATCTGTTTCTCTAACACATGCTCATACATGTGTGTATAACCAAACTTCATTGACGTCTAACTTGTTACATTTGATCGATTATTACAATGCATATTTTGCCATTGTAGATGTTAAACCATAACTACAAGATTGATATGTGTATGATAAATGGCAGAGAAGTCGACGAATTTGATACGAATCGCGCACTGTCGCACAAGATTGCACGGACGCAACAGCTGATTGCAACCATTTTTAAATACCCAGGACAGCTGGCAACCTTGTAAAATTGTGCCATCATTATTACGATTATTATTTTGATGACGTGAACGCCAGTTTAGAAAAATCAGAATATAACAATCGTTTTTGTCTCTCCTAAAAAAAAGATCATTTTACAGTTGCATCAGTTTTGTTCCGGAACGGCAATATGTGATGACAGGTTATACATATTTTTAGGTTATCTTAATTACAGAAGTACCACCATTGTAACAATGAATTACTAGTTTTGTGGTCTTACCTTAAGTATCGAAAGCGACTAAGCAAACCTAATGCAAAAAATATTTTCTCTATAACTCACGAGCCCTTCCTTAAATATTTGTTGGTGTCACACACTCTTTGTATATATATATATATATATATATATATATATATATATATATATATATATATATATATATATATATATATCTTTATTGGGCTATCGAACCCATATGGGGTCTTTCCGCCTCTCTTTGTATATTTTTATGAAATTGAATGTTTGAATACATTTCTTGTAAAGCAGGTGCTGTTACTACAATGTTTTTATATATTTGAATCTAAATTAAATATTACACTTTGTATCGCATTTAAATACTCCAATATTAAATAAGTCATGCATGTACACTGTAAAAGCTCTTTTAATTGATAAATTGATGAGCCGATTTTAGCGGACTCACTTTTCTGTACTAGCAAGTAGTAGGATCGGTCAATGTGTCCATGCGTATGCAGGAAGAGATGTCTTATTGATATTGTTAACAAATATTATTGTTAATTATTTGTTAATATTATTATTGATTGTATATATCAATATTGTCGATATTGATATTGTACTTTTTAAGACAACTTGTACAGTGTACATGTAGGTATATTATAAATTTATCAAAACTATGAAATATTGCTATCAAGAAGATGACGTATTTAGTTGTAAAATAATAATATAACCCCAATCACTTACCGTGATGGTTTTGTTGTGTGTGACTGCCGTGGGCGATTTTGGGCTGAGGTTGTGGTTTTGTTTACAGGAGACGTTAAAGACTACTTCTACTAACCACCACTAACTGACATTATACTGATGAATATGCTCTGCAAATATAACCTCATCTTCTGCACTATTGCAAAGTAGTGATTATTTTAATGTAATGAATTATTGTATTGTTAAAGTACATATGATGTATGTCATAATCGGCTTCTAAAATTAAGAAAATTAGGTGCTACTTGTTAACTACTCCCTTGCTTTAAATATAATGAGATATCATAGCAAATTATTGTTATCACTTTTATAGGGTAATGGGTAATGTTAATACATGTATATTTAAATTGTTAATATTATCAACCTAAAAATTATTTTTTTATTAAAACATCCCTGTAATTGTGTTTTGAAATTGATAAAATTGCATCTACCCATTTGAAAATAATGATTAATGAAAAAACATTACATATAAAAATAACATTCTGTATATTATGTATATTTATCAAAGCTATTATGATGTATTGAACTGAATATTGGGTTATATTCGGGCTAAGAATTATATCTGTACAGCCGACCAGGTGGCCATGGAAACATCCAACTTCCTCCGCAAGTGCAGATGGCCGTAGGACGTGCTGTTACACAAGCAGCTGTTAACGAACTCTCCAACGCCTTCAAGTTTCACAAGTAAATATTATATCAGTTTATCAATTTTATTTGTTAGTATAATAACAATGTTTGCGTACTAACAAATATAACACTCTTTAACTGTCAGAAATATATAAACCTTAATAAATTATTTTTCCACGCTCTCTTATAACTACACATGTTCTAAAAACAGCCATCTTATTGCAGTTAAATTTAATTTATTATAACTACATTGCCTACACCAAGAGCACTCAACCTCTGAAAGTTTGTAGCTATCAAAATTCTCAAAACACTTTTGGTTGATTTTAAACCTTAGGTTTCGTATTTTGATCAATGCTAGATTCCAAATATAACTTAATTTGTAGATATATTCATGTATTACGTACAACTAGCTTACGATGGTAAATGTATCACAGGTTGGGAACTCTTAGTCTGTACCACTTTTTCTGACAAAAAAAATTGCTATATGTTTGCCAGTGCTGTGGGCGAGAATGTGATTTTATTTTTGTATTAAAAATATTTTATTTGTGGCTGCATAAAAGACTTCTGACTGTCACACTTGATACACTTGGTGTGGTTGAAATAACATTTTATGGTCCACATTTAAATTTCCGTTTCTCACATACACATTCCAGTTTAAAGTAACGTAGATATAATATATTGTATATGCAAAACGTGAAAATATACGTTTATCGTGGTAGTTGACCAAATGATTTCCAATTGAGCTTTATGTGAGATACTTTTAATTGTAAATTTTTGTGAGCATATATGTATGCACATAAGTATTGTATGCTTAGAATTTATTGTAGTATGGATAACATGAGGAACCTTTATTTTTAAATTACTAAAAGTAAATTGAATCAGTAACAGGTTATATTGTTATATTACTGTAGTACAAGTCAATTACTGACATTATGAATCCACATGTATCCAATGTTGTTATTGCAAATGTTAGTTGTAAGTAATTCTAATGATTATTATTAATATAATTGAATTAGAATATAGAGTGCCTGTTTACTTAGGCTTACCTGCCAAGAATTTTCCATTTTCTTAATATATATGATTTTATTGAGTAAATGTTCAGAGGATTTAATCATTTCATTCCAACATGTGTTCAAATGAAGTTATTGTTAAAATGTCAACGTTGCTTGAAACTATCACGATTGCAAAATAAATCCGATTTCTTAATATATAATCGATAATTAAATGTGTTATACAGTTGACTTGTAACATATTTTTTAAATGAAAGTATAGCTATTTTCCAACTGAATTATAGAAAAAGGTGGTTTGATTAAACTTGCAGATTACTAAGCAATAAATTGAGATATTAAATGCCAAATTAGGCGAAATATTGTAAAAATTCGAAATGATTAAGGTTTGAAAAACTGGCACCCTATATATTAATTATATACATATATATATATACATAAATATATATTATTTTTTCTGAATTATTGTGTAATACTTATAATCTATTTATCAAAACTGTTGTTAAATTTAGTATGTAGTGAGCTGGCGGGTTACAAATACTCACACGCACTACCCTTGATAACCAGCCATATAAATATATGTTTATATCTCACAATTTAGACGAAATATTTTGCTTCTAGAAATTGTGCAGTTTCAATGTAAGCTATACTTGTTACGATTAATTTCACTACCTCTGAATGTATGTACATAAAATGTATAAAACGAAAGTGGATCATCCAAATTTGTAGCAAGTGCGAATTTGTAATATGCACTTAGGAGATGTAGTTACAAATGAATGTGTAAATATAGGACTACCATTAACAACTTGTACTAATTTATCAATACATTTCCTTTTGGTATTATTTTATTTGTGGCCTATTTATAACAATCATTTCTTATATCATCACTGCAATACTATAGCTTGATAACTCTGTTTTAACTGTATTTTCCTCATAACTGCTGAAGTTGATCAAGTTGCAGTACCAAGGTAACGATATGCATTGCTTTTTATGTGCACATAGATTATTATTTATTAATAATTAATATGCAAGAGCTCGTGATCACTTATGCAATTTTCTGCTTTTGTAGAAGGTTTAAGTTAATTTTACCCTCCTATTTCACATTCCTACAGAAGCCAGGATTTCCAACTTGAAAGAAGATTAAAGATACAAGATAGTTGGATATTGCCTTAGGATGCAATCTACCAACTGATACCTATTCACAAATTTAACAAATCCACAGAAATATCTTGCCACAGAGCTTTACAAACTTCGATGCTACTAATTTACACACTAGCAAAAGTATAAGCAGAGGTGCCAAAGCTAAGCGGCTCTAAATCAGGTTCTGTTCCATAACTTACGAAAGTTTTATGAACACAAATAAAGGAATTCGGCACATTTACTTTACGCCTGTTTATTAAAAACATGTCTTTTTTTATTATAATATAAAGTAATATAAAGTTTGCACCGAATTATAAATCCGAACCAAATTAATGAATTGGTAGATTATTATATTAATGGAATAATAAAACAAAGTTTAGGTTAAAGTTACAATTAAAAATTCCATGCTTATTATACCGGGTGTTCATTTCAAAACTAGCCAGTCTCAATAACTTTTGAATGCAAGTTAACATGATAAAAACAAAAAACACGTCGATTGATTTTTGGAGGGGGAAGTTTAAAAACAACGTCAAATAAATTTTAGGTGTTACCCCCTCCCCCCTAGCCACCGCCACTTTGAAATTTCAAATGGCACCCCCCACCTTGCGATATCTCATTTTAAAGCTTTAAAAAAACCTAATCCAGTGGCGTAATAAAAAAAGATTTTTGTCGATTCGTTTTGGAAAAAATAAATAAATAAGAAAAAATCCGAAACAATTTATATTGAACAAATTTAAGTTCCTTTCAATGAAACAAAAATAGAACAAATTGAACGAGTTTTCGGGGCAAATCTTAAAAACCATGGTAATTGAATATAAAATATTACCCCCTCCCCCTTGCGACTTTCACTTTTCTTACAAATTTTAAATTATACCTCTTTGTTGTGACACCTTGATTTAAGCTTTAAACAAATACAATCAAGAGGTGTAACAAACATATATTTACGTTAGCAAGTTTCCAAAAACAAAATATATCTTTCAAAAATAAATTATGCTGACTTTCGTTTTAGGAGTAACCAGTCTCAATAAGTTGTCAATTTTACTAAAAAAACACGTCGATGTAGTTTAACATATTATAGTTACACATTTATTTTTCAATCAGTACACAAATATACTTTAATTAATGCATTGATAATATATCAATATAAAAAAATCGGCAAAAGATATTGTTTTCTCAATTAATAAAATATTTTAGCATATGTTCAAAATGCGCTCCATTATTTGCTAGACAATAGTACATCCTATTTTACAAATATGATCTAGAGGTATAACAAAACAAACTGAGTACGTTTCCAAAAACAAAATATATTTTGTTTTAAATAATTCATATTAAGCCAATTTAAGACTCAAATTCATTTTAACAATAATACATTATTTGAACTTTAAATGCAAGGGTATGTGTCTTTGTACTCAGGTAACACCGTTTCGTAGTTATTGAGTCAAATTGTCAACACTGACATTTCTAAGGTTAGTACAAAATATTAATATGTAATAATACTGTTCAACAAATTTATACTTTTCATACATCAGTTAAATATGGCATATTTTGTGGATAAGTTTTCCAGAAAGCTGTTATTCGTATTTAATGTACAAACAATGCTGACATGTTCACATGCATTATAATATTTATCAGTATTTTATTATTATTTGGTTTTGGTACGTGATATGATTTTATTTTCATATTGTTTAGAAATTGGAAAAAAATATTTTTAACGATGGTGTATACGCTGCAAGAAAGGACAGAACTTATTTTCATATATGGGGCGGAAGATCGTTGTGCTCGTAGGACAAGTCGAGTTTTCAATGAAAGACATCCTGATAAAAAAGTCGGCCACAAGAACGTGCTAAATCTTGTACGAAAATTTGAACAAACTGGGTCCATTTGCAATAAAATCAATAGGAAACCGAGAATTGCAGATGAAGCTGCGCAGATAGAAGTACTAGCTCACTTTAGTATGCGTCATACCAGTTCCGTATCGAAAGTAGTTACTTCAACACATATCTCTCGTGGTACCATACACAAAATTTTAAAACGCAATAAGTTTTTTCCTTACAAAATTGAAATAAATCAACAACTTAATGAGGATGATTACGACAAGAGAATTGAATTTTGTGAGTTAATGACTCAAAGGATCGAAGATGAGCCAAAGTTACTCAAAAATATCTGCTTTAGTGACGAGTCCACTTTTTTTTTGAACGGGCATATGAATAGGCATAATTGCAGGTATTGGGACAATGTCAATCCACATTTATTTCGGCAGGATCATACTCAGTTTCCACAAAAAATAAATGTGTGGGCTGGTATTCTTGGGAATGCTATTATTGGGCCCATGTTTATAGAAGAAAACCTGAATGGAGCGTTATATCTTGATATATTAGAAAATCTAAATGATCCATTAATTACCGAATCATTGGAAAGTCAAGTAGATTCAGAAGGAGGTATGCTACTGGACGAACAACTTCTACATTTTCAACAAGATGGAGCTCCAGCGCATTATGCGGTGCCCGTACGAGAATGGCTGGATCAAAGATTTCCTAGAAAATGGATTGGTAGAAGGGGTGATGTGGAATGGCTAGCAAGATCTCCAGATCTGACACCATTAGATTTTTTTCTCTGGGGTCATTTGAAGAGTGTAGTGTTCAAAACAATTCCCGAAAGTATTGAGGATCTTCGAATGAGAATAGTAGATGAATGTAGGCGAATTAAACCGCAAATTTTCGAAAATGTTCGCGACGAATTTAAAAATAGGCTATACTATTGTCTAGCAAATAATGGAGCGCATTTTGAACATTTAATAAAATAATTTTTTAATTGAGAAAACAATATGATTTATAGATTATTTATATTGAGATATTATCAATGTATTAATTAAGGTATATTTGTTTATTGACTGTAAAATTTAATGTGTACATAAAATGTGAAAACCAAATCAACTCTTGAAATGAACATCAGCATAATTTATTTTTGAAAAATATATTTTGCTTTTGAAAACTTGCTAACGTAAATATATGTTTATTACACCTCTTGATTGTATTTGTTTAAAGCTTAAATCAAGGTGTCACAACAAAGAGGTGTAATTTAAAATTTGTAAGAAAAGTGAAAGTCGCAAGGGGGAGGGGGTAATATTTTATATTCAATTACCATGGTTTTTGCCAAGATTTGCCCCGAAAACTGGTTCAATTTGTTCTCTTTTTGTTTCATTGAAAGGAACTTAAATTTGTTCAATATAAATTGTTTCGGATTTTTTCTTATTTATTTATTTTTTCCAAAACGAATCGACAAAAATCTTTTTTTATTACGCCACTGGATTAGGTTTTTTTAAAGCTTTAAAATGAGATATCGCAAGGTGGGGGGTGCCATTTGAAATTTCAAAGTGGCGGTGGCTAGGGGGGAGGGGGTAACACCTAAAATTTATTTGACGTTGTTTTTAAACTTCCCCCTCCAAAAATCAATCGACGTGTTTTTTGTTTTTATCAAGTTAACTTGCATTCAAAAGCTATTGAGACTGGCTAGTTTTGAAATGAACACCCGGTATATCTAATTCCAGGGACTTTAAGTAAATATCATTTTATCAGTTGGCAATAGATCTTGCTAAAAAATGTAGGTATGAATTTGGAAATTTCAAGTTATAATGATAATTAACGGTTATATCATTATATACTGTGTAAAAGCAATAAAAGAGGAGGAATGAAAATTGAAGAAAAGAGGAAGGCGCTTAAGAATAATTTAATGAAAGCAGACAAAGAAAGCTGTGGAGTAGCAGAAATAACAAACAAAAGCATAAAGAAAACAAAATGGTCGGCAGAAGAACTACAATTAAAAATACGAGAGAAACAAGATAAATTGTAAAAATACTTGGAACAAAAACGGAAACAGATTACTTTTCGCCTGTTTATTAAAAACATGTATTTTTTTATTATAATATAAAGTAATATAAAGTTTGCACCGAATTATAAATCGGAACCAACTTACAATACAATAAATGAATTGGTAGATTATTATATTAATGGAATAGTAAAACAAAGTTTAGGTTAAATGTACAATTAAAAATCCCATGCTTATTAGAAATCTAATTCCAGGGACTTTAAGTACATATAATTTTATCAGTTGGCAATAGATCTTGCTCAAAAATGTAGGGTAGAATTTGGAAATTTCAAGTTATAATGATAATTAACTGTTATATCATTATATACTGTGTAAAAGCAAAAAAAGAGGAGGAATGAAAATTGAAGAAAAGAGGAAGGCGCTTAAGAATAATTTAATGAAAGCAGACAAAGAAAGCTGTGGAGTAGCAGAAATAACAAACAAAAGCATAAAGAAAACAAAATGGTCGGCAGAAGAACTACAATTAAAAATACGAGAGAAACAAGATAAATTGTAAAAATACTCGGAACAAAAACGGAAACAGATTACTTTTCGCCTGTTTATTAAAAACATGTATTTTTTTATTATAATATAAAGTAATATAAAGTTTGCACCGAATTATAAATCGGAACCAAATTACAATACAATAAATGAATTGGTAGATTAATATATTAAAGGAATAGTAAAACAAAGTTTAGGTTAAATGTACAATTAAAAATTCCATGCTTATTATAAATCTAATTCTAGGGACTTTAAGTACATATCATTTTATCAGTTGGCAATAGTTCTTGCTCAAAAATGTAGGGTAGAATTTGGAAATTTCAAGTTATAATGATAATTAACTGTTATATCATTATATACTGTGTAAAAGCAAAAAAAGAGGAGGAATGAAAATTGAACAAAAGAGGAAGGCGCTTAAGAATAATTTAATGAAAGCAGACAAAGAAAGCTGTGGAGTAGCAGAAATAACAAACAAAAGCATAAAGAAAACAAAATGGTCGGCAGAAGAACTACAATTAAAAATACGAGAGAAACAAGATAAATTGTAAAAATACTTGGAACAAAAACGGAAAAAGATTACTTTTCGCCTCATTATTAAAAACTTGTCTTTTTTTTATTATAATATAAAGTAATATAAAGTTGCCACCGAATTATAAATCCGAACCAAATTATAATACAATAAATGAATTGGTAGATTAATATATCAAAGGAATAGTAAAACAAAGTTTAGGTTAAATGTACAATTAAAAATTCCATGCTTATTATAAATCTAATCCAGGGACTTTAAGTACATATCATTTTATTAGTTGGCAATAGATCTTGCTCAAAAATGTAGGGATGAATTTTGTATTTTCAAGTTATAATGATAATTAACTGTTAAATCATTATATACTGTGTAAAAGCAAAAAAACAACTAGCAGAAGTATAACAACAAAACGAGATAATGAACACGGAAATTAAAGATCTAAATGAGAGTATGGAAATGGAGAGCAAACAGAAACACCTATTTTTACATGGAGTGAAAATCGACACGTAGAAGTATAGTGTGATTATGGAGGCGATGGAGAAATTCTTAGAGGGAGAGCTACAAATAAAATTGAAATTAAGAAGCGCAAAGAAGATAGGCGAGAAAATGTGCATTATTGAATCCGAAAGTTTCTCAGATAAAATTTAGATTCTTAGAAGTAATGGGAAACTAAGGAACAAAAGTTATCAAATTTTAATGAGTCGGACATAACAATTAACTAACTTGAGGTACATAGAGAGAAGTAAGGACAATTGTTAGAGGGAGATCTACAAATAAAATTGAAATTAAGAAGCGCAAAGAAGATAGGTGAGAAAATGTGCATAATTGAGTCCGAAAGTTTCTGAGATAAAATTTAGATTCTTAGAAATAATGGGAAACTAAGGAACAAAAGAGATCAAATTTTTAATGAGTCGGACATAACAATTAACTAACTTGAGGTACAGAGAGAGAGAGAGATAAGGAGAATTGTTAAGGAAGAAAAAGATACATGAAACCAGACGAAAGTGGAATGTAAGAAATTGACAGTAAATGAAAACGATCCAAAACAACTATTAAGATGAAGAAGCAGAAAGTGCATACAAGCAAGCCAAATGGATAATGGAAAAGGACATACTGAAAGGTAAAGTGTGACTCTGAAAGTAAAGAAGGACACAACAAATAATCAAAGAAAGAAGAAGAGAGTGTTACTGTAAAAGGCACGAGAAAGATAGGGGAAGGTAATAATCATAAGAACAAAGTAAATACGTTATGGGAAAAGTAAGGAAGGTAATTTAAACATAAAATGATACACAAATATACGAGAATATAAACGACAAGAAATGAAAAGTCAACAATTGACTACTTCATAGTGAGTAAACAAATGTGGAAAAACGTAATAATTGTGAAGGTACAGAGAGGAGTAGAGATAGAAAGCGACCATTACCTGGTAAAGAATGACATTAAATGATGAAAGAAGAGGAAAAGAGAGATCAGAGAAGATGTAAGTAAAAGAGAAGATAAGAAGCTAAGGGAAACTAATACGGTGGAGAAAAACATAAATGAATGATATTAGTCAAAAGGAACTTGCGAGAAATAGAAGGAAAAGAAGAATAATCAAAGAAAGAGGAAGAGAGTGTTACTTTAAAAGGCACGAGAAAGATACACGATTCTCCCATTATTAGTAATGGGAGAAATGATTAAACACAAAATAGAAATAATAAATAATTTAAATATAATAGAACGAAAATAGAAAAGTAAAAATGATATGGAAACTAGTAAAGGATAAGAAGAGAATATGAGGCAGGCCCAAAATAATTTTTGGGATTTTCAAAATTGTGATAGCTTCTTTCCATGCACAAAATAGAAAAACCAGGAATTAAAGAAGCCAAAGAGAAATGGAAAGGACTGAGCAAAATACATAAAGGTTACTGGATGTTAGGTATCGATAAAAAGTAATGAGTAAAAGAAGCAGTAGGAATAATAATTGCACCGAACAGACTAAAAGACAGTACAAAGGAAAGATATAAAAGTGAAAGAATTATGGCAAGATGAAAAATGGGCCATAATAATAGCTTTCGGGGGAAACAAAACTGCAAGAAATGAGGATAAAGTTAGTTTCTTTAAATGTATAATGTATACAATTTTTGGTAGTTTCAAAATTGAGATAGCGAATTCATGCTTCTTTCCATGCACAAAATATAAAAACTAGGAATTAAAGAAACCAAAGAGAAATGGAAAGGACTGAGCAAAATACATAAAGGTTACTGGATGTTCTGGTCAGGTATCGATAAAAAGTAAAGGGTAAAAGAAGCAGTAGGAATAATAATTGCACCAAACAGACTAAAAGAGAACACAAAGGAAAGATATAAAAGTGAAAGATATAAAAGTAATAGAAATTAAGCTGTATGAAGATGAAAAATGGGCCATAATAATAGCCTTCGGGGAAAACGAAGATGCAAGAAATGAGGATAAAGATAGTTTCTTTAAATGTATAATGTATACAATTTTTTGTATTTTCAAAATTGAGATAGCGAATTCATGCTTTTCTCCATGCACAAAATAGAAATTCTAAGGAATTAAAGAAACCAAAGAGAAATGGAAAGGACTGAGCAAAATACATAAAGGTTACTGGATGTTCTGGTCAGGTATCGATAAA
This sequence comes from Othius punctulatus, assembly GCA_951805005.1. NCBI lineage: Eukaryota > Metazoa > Arthropoda > Insecta > Coleoptera > Staphylinidae > Othius > Othius punctulatus. The sequence goes on along the minus strand of OX638143.1, from coordinate 72,689,396 downwards.
AAGTAATGAGTAAAAGGAGCAGTAGGAATAATAATTGCACCAAACAGACTAAAAGACAGTACAAAGGAAAGATATAAAAGTGATAGAATTATGGCAATAGAAATTAAGCTGTATGAAGATGAAAAATGGGCCATAATAATAGCCTTCAGGGAAAACGAAGATGCAAGAAATGAGGATAAAGATACTTTCTTTAAATGTATACAGGTAGAAATAGACAAAAGCCTAGGAAACGTAATAATCATGGGAGACCTAAAGGGATGGGTAGGAAACCAAAATGCAGGAAAAGAAGAATTCATGGGAAAGAAGACCTAAAGGGATGGGCAGGAAACCAAAATGCAGGAAAAGAAGAATTCATGGGAAGGTGAGGAAGAACAATGGAGAAAGAATAATTAAATTGTGCAGAGAAAATAATGTGGTAATAAATAACAAACTCAAAATTTAAACATAAAATGATACACAAATATACGAGAATAGAACCGACAAGAAATGAAAAGTCAACAATTGACTACTTCATAGTAAGTAAACAAAAGTGGAAAAATGTAATAATTGTGAAGGTACAGAGAGGAGTAGAGATAGAAAGCGACCATTACCTGGTAAAGAATGACATGAAGAGGAAAAGAGAGATCAGAGAAGATATAAGTAAAAGAGGAGATAAGAAGCTAAAAACTTAAAGAGGAGCAACACAGGGAAAGATACCAAGAACTAGTAGAGAGGACATGTATGGCAAAGAGGAGGATTGAAAATTGAAGAAAAGAGGAAAGCGCTTAAGAATAATTTACTGAAAGCAGATAAAGAAAGCTGTGGAGTAGCAAAAATAACAAAAAAGAGCATGAAGAAAACAGAATGGTCGGCAGAAGAACTGATGTTATAAATAAGAGAGAAATAAGATATATAGAAAAGATACTTAGCACAAAAACGCTAAAAAATTACGAAGAGTACAAAGAAAAACGAAATGAAATTAAACTGGAAGTTAAGAAAGAATGATGGTTAACATTTTGGACAAAAATGGATACAGGCTACAGAGAGAACAAAAAAACTATTTTACGGGACGTTAAAACACCTGAATATGAAGAAAGCACATAGTACAAAACAGAGATCACAAGATAAAAAGCTATAAACTTAAAGAGGAGTGACACGGGGAAAGATACCAAGAACTAGTAGAGAGGAAATGTATGGAAAAAGAGAAGGAATGAAAATTGAAGAAAATAGGAATGCGCTTAAGAATAATTTACTGAAAGCTGGCAAAGAAAGCTGTGGAGTAGCAAAAATAACAAACAAGAGCATAAAGAAAACTGAATTGTCGGCAGAAGAACTAATGTTAGAAATAAGACAGAAACAAGAAACAATATAAATAGAAAAGATACTTAGCACAAAAAAGCAAAAAGATTAGGAAAATTACAAATAAAAACGAAATGAGATTAAACTTGAAGTCAAGACAGCTAAGCAAGAATCATGGTTTAAATATTGGAGAAAAATGGCAACAGACTACAGAGAAAACAAAAAAACTATTTTGCGGGACATTAAAACAACTGAATATGAAGAAAGCACATAGTACAAAAGAGAGATAATTTACTGAAAGCAGACAAAGAAAGCTGTGGAGTAGCAGAAATGACAAACAAGAGCATAATGAAAACTGAATGGTCGGAAGAAGAACTAAAATTAAAAATACGAGAGAAACAAGGTAAATGGAAAAGATACTTTAAACAAAAACGGAAAAAGATTACGAAGAGTTCAAAGAAAAACGCAATTAAATTAAACTGGAATTTAAGAAAGCTAAGCAAGAATCATAGTTTAAAATTTAGGAGAAAAATGGCAAGCGGCTACAGAAAGAACAAAAAAATACTATTTTACGGGACGTTAAAACAACTGAATATGAAGAAAGTACATAGTACCAAAGAGAGATAAGAGAAGAAATAAGTAACGTAGAAGATAAAAAGCTCTAAACTTAAATAGGAACAATATGGGGAAAGATACCAAGAACTAGTAGAGAGGAAATGTATGGAACAAAGAGGAGGAACGAAAATCGAAGAAAAGAGGAAAGCTCTTAAGAATAATTTACTGAAAGCTGACAAAGAAAGCTGTGGAGAGCAATAATAACAAACAAGATCATAAAGAAAACAGAATGGTCGGCAGAAGAACTAAAATTAAAAATACGAGAGAAACAAGATAAATGGAAAAGATACTTAGAACAAAACCGGAAAAAGATTACGAAGAGTACAAAAAAAAAACGCAATTAAATTAAACTGGAAGTCAAGAAAGTTAAGCAAGAATCATGGTTAAAATTTTATAGAAAAATGGCAAATGACTACAGAAAGATAAAAAAAAATATTCTACCTGACATTAAAACAACTGAATATGAAGAAAGTACATAGTACAAAAGAGAGATATGAGAAGAAATATGTAAAAAAAAGATAAAATGATATAAACTAAAAGAGGAGCTACACAGGGAAAGATACCAAGTACCAGAGAGGAAATGTATGGAAAAAGATGAGGAATGAAAATTGAAGAAAAGAGGAAAGTGCTTAAGAATAATTTACTGAACGCAGACAAAGAAGCTGTGGAGTAGCAAAAATAACAAACAAGAGCATAAAGAAAACATAATGGTCGGCAGAAGTACAAAAATTAAATATACGAGAGAAACAAGATAAGAGAAAAGATAGTTAGCACAAAAACGGAAAAAGATTATGAAGAGTACAAAGAACATCGAAATTAAATTAAACTGGAAGTCAAGAAAGAATCATGGTTAAAATTTTGGAGAAAACTTACAAGAGACTACAGAGAGAACAAAAACAACTATTTTACGGACGTTAAAACAACTGAATATGAAGAAAGTACGTAGTACAAAAGAGAGATAAGAGACTAAATAAGTAAAAGAGAAGATAAAAAGCTATAAACTTAAGGAGGAGCAACACAGGGATAGATACCAAGAACTAGATGAGAAGAAATGTATGGATAAAGAGGAATGAAAATTGAAGAAAAGAGAAAATCGCTTAAGAATAATTTACTGAAAGCAGACTAAAGAAATCTGTGGAATAGCAAAAATATCAAAAAGAGCATGAAGAATACAGAATGGCCGATAGAAGAACAAAAAATAAATCTAAGGGAGAAACAAAATAAATGGATAAGATACTTAGCACAAAAACGGAAAAAGATTTCGAAGAGTACAAAGAAAAACGTAATGAAATTAAACTGGAAGTCAATAAAGCTAAGCAAGAATCATAGTTTAAAATTTAGCAGAAAAATGACAAGAGGCTACAGAGATAACAAAAAAACTATTTTACGGGACGTTAAAACAACTGAATATGACGAAAGTACATAGTACAAAAGGGAGATAAGTGAAGAAAAAAGTAAAATAGAAGATAAAAAGCTATAAACTTAAAGAGGAGCACTATATGGAAAGATACCAAAAACTAGTAGAGAGGAAACGTATGGATAAAGAGGAGGAATGAAAATTGAAGAAAAGAGGAAAGCGCTTAAGAATAATGTACTGAAAGCAGACAAAGAAAGCTGTGGAGTAGCAATAATAACAAACAAGATCATAAAGAAAACATAATGGTTGGCAGAAGAACAAAAAATAAATATAAGAGAGAAACAAGATAAATGGAAAAGATACTTAGCACAAAAACGGAAAAAGATTACGAAGAGTACAAAGAACATCGAAATTAAATTAAACTGGAAGAATCATGGTTAAAATTTTGGAGCAAAAAGGACAAGAGACTACAGAGAGAACAAAAACAACTATTTTACGGGACATTAAAACAACTGAATATGAAGAAAGTACATAGTACAAAAAAGAAATAAGAGAATAAATAAGTAAAATAGAAGACAAAAGCTATAAACTTAAAGAGGAGCACCACGGAGAAATATACCTAGAACCAGTAGAGAGGAAATGTATGGAAAAAGAGGAGGAATGAAAATTGAAGAAAAGAGGAAAGCGCTTAAGAACAATTTACTGAAAGCAGACAAAGAAAGCTGAGGAGTAGCAGAAATAACAAACAAGAGCATAAATAAAACAGAAAGGTCGGCAGAAGAACTAAAATTAAAAATACGAGGGAAACAAGATAAATTGTAAAGATACTTAGAACAAAAACGGAAAAAGATTACGAAGAGTACAAAGAAAAACGCAACGAAATTAAACTGGAAGTCAAGAAAGCTAAGCAAGAATCACGGTTAAAATTTTATAGAAAAATGGCAAGAGACTGCAGAGAGAAGAAAAACAACTAGTTTACAGGACGTTAAAACAACTGAATATGAAGAAAGTACATAGTACAAAAGAGAGATAAGAGAAGAAATAAGTAAAGTAGAATATAAAAAGCTATAAACTTAAAGAGGAACAACACAGGGAAACATACCAAGAACTAGTAGAGAGGAAATGTATGGAACAAAGAGGAGAAAATTGAAGAAAAGAGGAAAGCGATTAAGAATGATTTACTGAAAGCAGACAAAGAAAGGTGTGGAGTATCAAAAATAACAAACAAAGGCATAAAGAAAACAATGGTCTAAAAAGACAAAGAACTAAAATTTAAAATACGAGAGAAAAAAGATAAATCAAAAAGATACTTTACACAAAAACGGAAAAAGATTATGAAGAGTACAAAGAAAAAGGAAATGAAATTAAGTTAAACTGGAAGTCAAGAAAGCTAAACAAGAAACATGGTTGAAATTTTGGAGAAAAATGGCAACAGACTACAGACAGAACAAAAAAAATCGATTTTATGGGACGTTAACAACTGAATATGAAGAAAGTACATAATAAAAAAGATATATGAGAGAATGAATAAGTAAAATAGAAGATTAAAAGCTACAAACTTAGAGAGGAGCAACACGGGGAAAGATAGCAAGAACAATTAGAGAGGAAATGTATGGAAAAAGGGGTGGAATGAAAATTGAAGAAAAGAGGGAAAAGAGAGATAAGAGAAGAAATAACTGAAATAGAATATAAAAAGCTATAAACTTCAAGAGGAACAACATGGGGAAACATACCAAGAACTAGTAGAGAGGAAATATATGGAACATAGAGGAGGAACGAATAACGAATAAAACGCTTCAGAATAATTTACTGAAAGCAGACAAAGAAAGCTGTGGAGTAGCAAAAATAACAAAGAACGGCATGAAGAAAACATAATGGTCGTCAGAAGAACTAACCTAAATTAAAAATAAGAGAGAAACAAGATAAATGGAAAATATATTTAGCACAAAAACGGAAAAAAGATTACGAGGAGTACACAGAAAAACAAAATTGAATTGAAATGAAAGTCAAGAAAGCTAAGCAAGAATCATGGTTAAAATTTTGGAGAAAAATGGCAACAGACTACAGAGAGAAAAAAAAACATTTTACGGGACGTTAAACAACTGAAAATGAAGAAAGTACGTAGCATAAAGAACATAAGAGATAAAGATGAAAGATCTCCACGCAGAAGTGGATGAAATAATGGAGAGATGAAGACAATATATTGAAGAGCTGAAGGAATCTCCTTTTTTTGGTGTATGGATAGTACTTTGTGTCCCTAGTACCAAGTTTTAGTACTATGGATAGTGAAGGACACAGAAGGGCACTTAACAGAGAAACAAGAAGAGATAATACCCCCGCAACAAGAAGAAATAAAAGAAACAGAGGAAACAAAGGACGAAGACGTAATAGGAGCTATGAAAACGTTGAAAGTCGGAAAAGTGTCAAGTATAGACAACATCCGATGATGTGGAGCTTGTGAAAGTATCGTAGAAAACAAAATACGATACACCTTTTTCACAAAACATTTATTCAACCAAATGTACATTTCGGTCGCAATGCGATCATCTTCAGAAGGAAAAAGACTGAACTGGTCGCAACTTGTGACTACTGAAGATGGTGTTCCGTATTTTTTCTTCTTCTATAGATAACATAATACCAGAAATGATAAAGTACCCACCTACACTAATTGGTAGAAGGTGTAATGATAAATATATATATATATATATATATATATATATATATATATATATATATATATATATACATATATATCAATATATATATGTATAAGTACTACCCATGTACTTTATATATATATGGGTACTTTATATATACATGGGTAATGAAGGAACAAAGCAATTAACAGAATGGTTGAATGATATAGTAGATAGCACGAAAAACCAACAGAATGAAACGAATGAATAGTACTATCCATATACAAAAAAAAAGAGGAATTGTAGTAATTACAACGGAGTAATACTAAATAGTGTATCTTGTGATGCCTTTGAAAGGGCATTCAGCACAAAAGCGCCATGGGGACAACCGGAGTATCCCTTTGGAAAGTAACTAGGAGGGCTGCTAGCTCTCGATGTCGGAGAGTGGGGTGGGTGAAAAAAACTCCATGGAATTTTACTTCGTACTTTACAGCAAAATAAAATAAGAAGGTAAAAAAAATGATGCGTGGGCGGAAATCTGAAGACCCTTCACGTCAACAATATAAGTAAAGGTTCACCCAAAATAAAAAAAAATATGTCACCCGCGTCGTGCGCTTTACTATAATATGCGGGAAACTCCGAAAGTCTAGCAATAAGGACGCTTTTACAATTACGTACATATGATAATTAATTTGCAATTATATGATATTCAAATGATAAAATGATGTATGAAAGATTAAAAAAAAAGATATGGCCTGTTTCTTGCATAGGCATTCACGGGCTGGAATACGTGGCGAATGGCAATTTCAGGCGCCGTAACAGCCATAGAAATAACCCAAGAAGCTGGAAGGCAATCGGGGGTTGTTGGAAAAGGGGCACAAGAATGGTGGGTAATCCCGAAAGTTTATCGGCACTTGTAGGGTTGAGACGGTGGTCTCATCGGGACATCCCCAAATATCCCTAATGACTTTGTTTGTCAAAGAAACACAAAAATCTCCAGTTATTAACTGGGTAAATATATCAACATAGTCAAAAATAACAACCACCTGCGCCTAGAAATATCCAAATAAATGCTTTAGTTTTGAAAAACATACATATGAGCCGTTTATTTTGAAAGTGGCTTAAGTCCATTTTCATCTTTTATCAAGTTGGCACTTGTGACAATTATAATTTATGCTGAACTGTCAAAAAAATAAATCGGTATTGAAATATACTTAGTACATTTGAAAATTTTATATCACGTACATTTTCAAAATAATATAAATACTGAAAATCCTAATTTTAAAGTGACCTAAGTCCACTTTTTATTGACGATGTCAAAAAGTGCGGCCCAAAATGTTGAAAGCAGTGATGAAGGTAATTTAAATTACGTTTTGATATTAAATTGAAATTTAAAAAATAATATTTAATTTAAAGAAATTATTAAACCCATGGGAAAGGATAAAATAACAAGATTTCTTGATTCTGAAAGTGAAGAGGAATTAAACTCACACAACAGATTTAAAAAAAGAAGGAGAATTTTAGAAGTCCATTCTTCAACAGAGGAAGAGGAAGTAATTGAGAATGAGAATTTACAAAACAGCACCTTCAAAGAAGGATTCAGAGAACACAGAAGTGGTACTTATATTCAGAAAATTCGTAAAATTAAACGGAATTCAGGGAAAAGATACGATACACAATCGGGAAAAATTATTCCTGCCAAAGTTTTTCAAAATGAAGATTGCCAATGCCGAAAAGACTGCTTGAAAAATTTAAATGAAACAGAAAGAAAACGTATTTTCGAAATGTTTTGGAACTTAGGAGACTTTAATAAGCAAAATATATTGCTATACGAAGCGACCGGACGCAGTGTTGTAAAAAGAAGACGTTGGAGAAACGGAAAAGGTTCATGTAGAAATGAGAGTTTTACGTATTGGTTAAATTCTAAAACAGGCAAAGTTGCTGTTTGTAAAAAATTCTATTTAGATACTTTTCAAATAAGCGAAGGACGATTGAAACGTGTATTAAAATCTAAAAACGTTGGCAACGATTTACGTGGGCGTTTGCCTGGATCGTCGAGAAAAATATGTGATGAAGCAAATATGATTGTTCAAAACCATATTAACAGTTTCCCGAAATTTGAATCCCATTATACTAGGTACCATAATCCCGACAGAAAATATCTTCATCCTGTACTGACTATAAAAAAAATGTTTAATTTTTATGAGCTTCACTGTGGAGAAAATAATTTAAAAGCAGTTAATGAATGGACTTATAGAAAAATATTCAAAAAGGATTTTAATCTACATTTCCACCAACAACGCAAAGACACATGTCAAAGATGTGATTTATTAAACATTAAAGTCAAAGCATCAGAAAACCATGAAGAACAGACAAAACTTATGGAAGAACATGATATTCATTTGAAGCTAGCAGAATCGGCTAGAAATGCGTTAAAACAAGATCAAGAGCGAGTATCAAGTAATCCATCTCATTATTTTGGCTTTTCATTGGATTTGCAGAAAGCGTTACCATTCCCAAAGTTAACTACTTTAGTAGCTTATTATAAATGTAACATGTATATTTTAAATTTAGGCATACACAACGATAATGTATACATGTACGTTTGGGATGAAACAAAAGCTTCTAGAGGTTCCCAAGAAGTGGCTTCGTGCCTCTTGAGGCACCTAAAAACCTGAAAGGTGAAAAACACATCATTGCATATAGTGACATGAGTGGAGGACAAAACAGAAACATCAAAATATCTTTAATGTGGTTAAAAATTCTATCGATGGGAAATGATGTGGAAATCATAGACCACAAATTTTTAATATCAGGGCATTCATGTTTACCTAATGACAGAGATTTTGGCGTTATAGAAATGTCGTTTAAAAGAAATCAGTTATTGTATGTGCCACAAGATTATTATAATATAATTAAAAAATGTAGAAAAGGTAATACTTTCATACTATATGAAATGAAACAAGAGGATTTTATATCAACAAGACTCTTGGAAGAAGCAGTTTACAAAAGATCCAAAAATACCAACGGAGAAAAAATAAACTGGCTCCAAATATACTGGATGCGATTTTTAAGAAATGAACCATATAAAATTTTATACAAAACAACCATGGATGAGAACGCAGAATTTAAAATTCTTGATTTATTGCCACGTCGGGGTAGACCTAAAAAATTTGGAAATATTGTATTGCCATCGTTATATAAAAGTATAAGAAGCATCACATCACTAAAATACCGACACATGATGGACTTATTGCGGTATATACCTCCGGAACACCATAATTACTTTAAATAACTCCCGCATACTGAGAATGTTAACGAATAACTTGTTACTAAATTTATTTCTATTATCTAAAAATATAATTTAAATGTTTTTTTTTTCTATTTTTTAAGCTATATGTAACGGACTTAAGCTCTTTCACTTTTTGTAGCAAAACAAATTTTTATTTTGAAAGTGACCTAAGTCCTTTTAAGGTAAGCAAGGTCAATTATACACTTAATAATAGCAACTTTTTAATAGGATGTATAAAATTAAATCCCTTAAATGCGATTTAACATTGCAAGTCAACCATATATCTTACGTATATTTTTAATTTTGTAAATACGCAAAACCTTAAGTATTTCAAATTAAAGATAAATAGACTTAAATGAACGGCTCATATATTCCTTCAATTTTCGAAAAAGAACAGCAAATTTTGATTTTTGATTTGTTTATCGCTTCAACGATCCGAAATACAGTAGAAATCAAAATAAAATCATCATACAACAGGCAATTTTTTTGTTTTGGATTCTCGGTAAACGAGCCTAAACGATGCTAAATACTAAGTGGACGGAAGCCCCTCGTGAATTTTGAGCGTGCCTTTCGAAGAACCACAATTGAATTCCCAGATGGTCTGTGTATCGCGTTTTAAAAATAGAATTTACTGATATCGCTTGTGCACACAGACGGCTCGCGACAATAAAAACTCGTTGTCCATCTGGGACCATGACAACCTGGAAAGATATTGGCGAGAGTTACAGGAAAAATAATAGGAATCAAGATTGAAGATGCAATAGAAGATACACAATGCGGATTTAGAAGGGGGAGAAGCACACAAGATCTTATCTTCATAGTTAGACAAATTGGCGAGAAACCTATAAACAAATAAGATATATACATATTTGCTTTATCGATCTAGAAAATGCGTTTGACCGCGTGAGAAGAGAAAAATATGGAAAACACTCAAAAAAATTAGAAATAGACAGCAATACTATACAATATATAGCTGAGTAAAGTCATGTATAAAGACTATAAAAACATAGTAAGAAAGAAAACACAGAAAAAACACAGAAGGACAAGTAATAAATAGATACAAACTAGCTGGTGGTCAGAAGAAATAAAAAATGAAATAAGAACAAAAAAGAAGAAATGGAAAATTTACATAGGAAATAAAACAACAGAAAATTACGAAAAATATAAAATAGAAAGAAAGCTACTCAAGGAATTGGTAATAGCCGCAAAAAGACAACAATGGATTGAATTTGGCGATAAAATGGAAAGAGACAGCAAAGAAAGCCAAAACCTATTTTATAGGGCACTAAAGACACTCAGAAGAGGAAGAACCCAACGCACAAGAGGAATCAAAAATAAAGACGGGGAACTGCTAACGCAAGAGAAAGAAGTGATGGGCAGATGGAAGGGGCACTTTCAAGAACTTCCATGGGCAGATCAAAAAGTACAAACAGTAGACAGAAGTGAAAATTCGCGGGAAACAGAGGACAAAGAACCGGCAATTACCATAACAGAGATAAAAGAAGCTATAAGAAACCTGAAAAATGGGAAAAATCCAGGATACGACAGTCACGACGGAAATGCTAAAATACATGGAACAAAAAGCTACGGAGAAATTACACCAGATAATAAGCAAAGCATGGGAAGAGGAACAAATCCCTAAAGACTAGAGAACCAGCCTCATAGAACCAATACATAAAAAAGGAGATAAACATGAATGCAATAACTATCGAGGAATATCACTGACTAGTGTGGTTATGAAAGTATACGAACAAATAATAGACAAAAGGATCATAGCAAAAATAGAAAATACATTGGCAGAACCGCAAAGCGGATTTAGAAAAGGCAGAAGCATTCAAGACCACATATTTACAATAAAACAATAAATAGAAAAGAGATACCATCAAGAAGGGAAAACAATATTTGTAGGATTTATTGATATAGAAAAAGCTTTTGACAAAATTCCCAGAAGAAAACTATGGAAGGTAATAGAAGAGAAAGGCATCAACTAAAAAATAATAAGAATAATTAAAAACATTTATGAAGGAAATAACAACCGTGTCATAAGCCAGGGCGGAATATCAGAACCATTCCAAACAAACGAAGGAGTAATACAGGGAGGTGGACTAAGCCCCATACTATTCATAGTATACATTGATAAATCATCAGAAAGTGTACACAAAAAACTAAAAGCTGCATGTAGGATATAGACAACTTCAAAGAATATCAATCTCTGAAGTGGCTTTCGCGGATGACCTAATACTGATTGCAGGAAAGGAAGAAGAACTGAGCACAAATCTCAAAACTTGGAATGAAGTACTAAAAGAATATGGAATGACAATAAATAAAAGCAAAACAAAAGTAATGGTAATAGGAGATGAACAACACAAGATCGACATAACATTGGAAAACGAAGAGATTGAACAAGTAAAAAACTACAAATACCTTGGAGTGGATATACATATTAATGCTAATCAAGAATTGGAAATAAACAATAGGATAGATAAAGCAATGAAAACATATTACGCAATGGGATCATTCATAAACAAGAAGGAAATATCAAAGAAAACAAAAATTAACGTATACAAAACCATATACAGACCAATATTGACCTTTGGTTGAGAAACATGGGTGTTGAACCAAAGGCAAAAAAGTAAGATCCAAGCAGCGGAAATAAGATTCCTTAGGTGAGTTAAAGGAGTGACAATCAAACACAAGATAAGAAGTTCGCAAATCAGAAAAGAAGTAGGAACTAGACCAATACTAGAATTTATCGAAAGAAGACAACTTAGCTGGTGGGGCCATCTGCAACGGATGGAAAGCAAAAGGACGGTAAAACAAATAAGGGAGGCAAAGACACAAAGTTAAAAGAAAAGGGCAAGACCCAAAGCAACATGGGATAGTGAGATATGATTTGTGATGAAAGTTCTGTTACCAATGTCGTACTATGTTTTCTGGGTATGCACGGGGTCTCCATAGCTTGAAAATAATAATGAAAATAAATCGTTTTTTTCTTCGATTTTTTTCCAACTTTTTGGTATATTTTCCAATTTATTTTGGTTATTTAAAAATATCTTTTGCATTTATCAACGTTTTGGTGAGGATCAAACATCGATGATCAACTTCAGCCCTTGTAGTTTTTTGTCCAATATAGAAACACCCTTTATATTAGAACTAACAGAAACTCTCAAGTACTTCATGTGGTTAATTGTTAGTTAAAAATAGCCAATACACTTACGACCACTTAACCCCACCTGAAATTTTTCCAAAATACTAGGAGAGATATCTCTTTGAGCTGTCTTAATATTTCTGTGAATATACTAATTACAACAATTAGTACTAATTACAACTAATTACAACAATTAGTACTAATTACACCTAATTACAACAATTAGTACTAATTACAACTAATCACAACAATTAGTACTAATTACAACTAATTACAACAATTAGTACTAATTACAACTAATTACAACAATTAGTACTAATCACAATTAATTACAACAATTAGTACTAATTACAACTAATTACAACAATCACAACTTTAAATATAATTGTGTTGACCTTGTAGAATTTACGTTGATTTTATGTGGTTATTAATTTTAGTCGTCCAGTGCCCAATATTCCTCCAAGAAATTCGGATAGACCGCACGAAGAAAGGCAAAATTAACATTATCACAGAAAGATGAAAATACCTACCAAGGGACCAATTCCTCCTCATTTGTTATTAGTTTTACTAAAATATTTTTACTAAAATGGATATTAGTTTAATGTGTAATTATTTATACTTATATTTGTACGTATTTATTTATAAATGTGTATGTATGTATACATATAAATGTTCTGTGTAGATGTGTATATATATCGTATATAAAAAAAATGTAACTTGTATATGTTTGTATATTTATATATTGCCCACTATTTATCACATCCTGTTTCAATTACTTATGTCGACGCATTCTCTTTTAAAATGACGATGTAATACTCGTAAAGAGTCATACTATTAATAAACAGAAATAAAAAAAAGGGATAAGCACCTGACATATAAACCAGACATTTTACTTACTTCCCTGAGGGAGGTAAGTGTTACCTGTAGGAAAGTACCTGTAGGTACCTGTAGGTAAGTGTACTTACTTCCCGTTGTTCATAGTAACCAAAGCTTTATCGGTAAGTGGGGCTTACTTCCATCAAATCAATGTCACAACAGTGTACTTACCATGTAGGGAGTGGAAAAGTGTTTACTTACTTCCCGTTGTTCATAGTAACCAAAGCTTTATCGGTAAGTGGGGCTTACTTTTATCAAATCAATGTCACAACAGTGTACTTACTATGTAGGGAGTGGAAAAGTGTCACTTGTAAAACCGGCTCTAAGAGGCAAAATTGAATAATAGTATATTATGATACAAGTGCATAAGAGAGCCCGTCAAGCATGTTCGCTGAGTTTAAGAACACGACGCGAAGCTGAGTGCTTTTAACGACGCAGTGCTTAATATGCTCTTATGCACTTGTAACATACGTTGTTTTTTTATTATACGTGTACCACAATGTGGAAATAAAGAGAAAATAAGAAACATTTAGATTCATTTCAGCACGCGTGGATGTTTCTTTAAACATGGGGAGGATTGGCATTTGTTGCATCAATGTCATCTGCTATACACGTATAGATGATAGAGCGAGATGAAAAGATTTTATATGTAGCCTTAAGAAGTTTCTGCATGGACTAGTTTTTTACTCCATGGACGAGTTACTTGCCGGAATATGACATGTTGTTCTTCGTTGTAAACTATTTTTGTATTTTATGTACAGGGTGGCCCGATTTGGATGTTTCTATAGGGGATCTCGGTAACTAGAAGAGATAGAGAAAATCGGATGGCGTATCCTCGATCTCTTTTTTTAAGACCACCTTAATGGTGAAAACAAAAATTGGCTATCGTCTTTCGTTTTGAAGTTATGGCCAAAAACTCATTATTTTCCATTTTCGATTTTTATCAATATTTCATTTATTTCTCATTTTATTAAAATAAGTGTTACACGTTCTTCAGGCACTTTTTTAGGGTGAATTGAATAAGTTTTACAGAATTTTAATATATTCGCTAATAAACAAGATACAATACAAAGTTGTGTTTTTTTAAATACAAGTCGTGGTTGGCTTTGGCCATAATAAATAGGTTATTTTTTTCTCTTTTCAATGATATATCACATGTGAATGTTATAATTGCATTTTTGTTGAAATCTATTAAAATTGTGTCAACACGTCATATATTCTCTTATTGGACATAGTAGACTGGTAGTAGGATTGTATTGTTTAGAGTAAAATTATTTATTGAAAATGCACAAATTTGCCATCTGTGAATTACAAAATACCATGTGAATATAATATTATATGTGTTAGAAAAGTTTATTAAATAAATAACAATTATCTTATTGCCTAGGGAATATTACCGGCTCTATCATCTAAAAGGCAGACAACCCAATAAATAGATTTTTCCAAGATTAAAAAAAAAACCTTCAATGAAGCATTGAAAAGCATAGACACAATATTTAAATTACAATAAATGTTTTAATTGATATCCATTATTCAAAATGCTTATGTTGCATCTTATAATATGCAGTAAGCAATATGAATGTGAACATTTGAAATTGAATTTATACAATCTATAAAATGTTGTCGTAAATTATTAATTTTATCATTTCTCATTTTATATAATTTATCGTTCTATATCTTGGTCGTTTAAATGGTGTCTTTTTCGAATAATGTATGGTCTAAATTTTATGTTTTTTCAAAATTCTAAGTGCTCGATTCTTCTAAATTCCGGATTCATCCTCAATATGCCGGCTGGAAATTGCTGAATTCACTATTACATCTAAAATTACATTAGTAGCAGTTTCTTCGGCGTCTACTATATTGCAAGACCTTGATTTTGGTTACTTGAAAGATCCGTGGCTGATAAGATTTTCTTTTAGTCTTTGAAATATTGATTTATCCGGTTGTTTTATTTCCGGATAGCGATTAAAATATGTTTCTATGTCAATTAGTGATTTGTTATTGTTTTGAATAAAGCATTGTAATAGATGTATGTAATATAGATGTAATGTATGTAATGTATGTGCCTTAGAGGTAAAGAAGGTTGTCTAACCTACCGCAACGACCACGCATAAAAGTTTAATAAAGACAGTATACACATGGCAGTTGTGTTGTTCAGTCGATTCCTAGATCCACTCCTAGATATATAACATGGCGCAGCTTAACGGACATTAAAAGGAGAAATAAAAAGAAGACGTGAAAATGGAAAGCAGAGGAATCCAACCAATTAAATTAAACGGCAATCTCAGTGAAAATTGGAGACAATGGAAGCAGAGGTATGAAATATACTCCGCCGCTGTAGAATTAGACTCAAAACCAGAAAAACGCAATGTGCACATTTACTGCATTTAATGGGCGAAGAAGCCATTGCAATCTACAATAGCTTCACATTTAGTGACGATGATAAGGACAAAATTACTGTACCAAAGAAGAAATTTAATGACTATTTCATTAAAAAAAAGAACCTAACCTACGAGAGATATAAATTTTCACATCCCGCCAAAATGAGGAAAGCACCGAACAGTATGTCACGTCATTAAAAAACCAAGCAAAACAGTGCGAATTCCCTGAAAATTTTAAAACGGAATTAATAAAAACGATGCTAATCATTGGGATAAAAGATGAGAAAGTTCGAGAGCAACTTCTACAACATCAAGAGTACACCCTGGAAAAAAGCAATCGAGACATGTGTGTTAACCGAAACATCCAGACAGCAGCTTCAGGATATGAAACAATCAACGAGTGGAGACAAGACAAGAAATTACAAAGAAGTGGATCAAGTAAGAAATCAGAAGAAAACAACACAAAAATTCCGAGAAGATTCTTCAAGATCGAACGAAAATAGAAATTACAATCAGGTACAAAGAGAAATTAAAGACTGTTCAAGATGTGGTAAATTACATCCGATAAATAAATGTCCAGCATACGGTAAAAAATGTTTAAAATGTAAAAAGGACAATCACTTTGCAAATAAATGTAGGAATAAATCTGTAAACCAAGTGAATCAATCGGATAATTGTAATGATCACTTGAGTATAGACACAATTAATAATGGAAACAAAAACCTCAATAATTTTAATCATTGCATTATAGAGTTGAGTATAGGTGAAGATGCAGATGTAAAGGCTAAATTTAAAATAGATACGGGAGCAAGTGTCAATATAATTTCCTACTTTGAATTAAAAGCGTGTAAATTTAATTTAAAAAATATTGAGAACATTAAGGAAAACTTAGTCACATTTACTGGAGATAAAATTCCTATATTGGGAAAGTGTTATCTAGATTTATACTATAATGGAAATTGTTTCAAGAAAACTGAATTCTTTGTAGACAAAAGTAATAATGGGTCAATCTTAGGTTTAAAAACATGTATTCATTTAGGAATAGTAAACATAAAAAATGATGAGGATATTAAATTCATTAATACAGTAAATAAAACCAAATTAAAAATTATGAAGAATTAACCAATAGATATAAAGATGTATTTGAAGGTATAGGTAAAACAAGTAAGCCATGTCACATTTAAATACAAAAACATGTAAAACCAGTAGTAAATCCAATAAGAAATGTACCTTTTGCTATACAAGATCAATTTAAAAAATGTTTAGAAAATTTAGAAAAATTAAAAATAATAGAAAAAGTTCAAGGCAGCTCAGAATAGATAAATTCATATGTACTACTTAGAAAAGAAGATGGTTCTCTACGAATCTGCTTAGATCCAAGAGATTTAAATGAAGTTATAATAGATAGTGGAAGACAATTCATCAGTGAAGAATATGAAACATTTTCCAAAGAATGGAATTTTCAAATAACTAAATCATCCCCACATCACCAACAATCCAACGGTTTTACACAAAGATCAATTCAAACCATTAAGAAATTAATTAAAAAGACATTAGAAAATAAAGAAGACATATACTTAGCTTTATTAAGTTACCGTAACACCCCTGTCTATGATACCTACACACTATCTCAGATATTAATGTCACGATACTTAAGAGACAACTTACCCATTAATGAAAACAAACTAAATTCTCAAATTATAAATAAGACAAAACTAAAGAACAAAATTGACACAAGACAAATTAAAAATTTATTATGACAAATCAGGTGTACGTTCAAACGTTGAACTTAGAAATGGAATGCAAGTTTGGTTCCAAGAAAAGCCTAAAAGCACTTGGAAACTAGGAAAAATTAAGAATAAAATAAGAGAAAGAACTTACGAAATAGAAAAAGAGGATGGAAGGTATAATAAGAAATAGTGTTTACATTAAAAACTTCAAAGGTTCAAACGAAGTGATACAACGTTCAAATTTTGTATATAATAATAATATTGTAAATGATAACATTGCAGATGATAATATTGTAAATGACAACATGACAGATGATAATATTGTAAATGACAACATTACAGATGATTGTATTATAAATGATAACTTTGTAGATGATAACATTGTAAAAAGAGTGAATTGTAAAAGAGTAACGAGAAAACCAAAAAGACTGCATGACTATGTAACGTAATAAGGGAGATACAATAGATGTATGTAATATAGATGTAATGTATGTAATGTATGTGCCTTAGAGGTAAAGAAGGTTGTCTAACCTACCGCAACGACCACGCATAGAAGTTTAATAAAGACAGTATACACATGGCAGTTGTGTTGTTCAGTCGATTCCTAGATCCACTCCCAGATATATAACAAGCATCTAACATATCAAATATTTCATAATTTTCGTACGACATTGTTAAACACTTCGAAACATAAAGATCACGTCGAATGTGTTAGCTTGACAATCAAACAATTTAAACAAAACAAGCCTACTACATCCAATAATAGAACATATGACGTTTTGAAAGTTTTTTAATAGATTTCAACAAAAATGCAATTATAACATCCACATGTGATACATCATCGAAAAGAGAAAAAAAATAACCTATTTATTAAGACCTAAGCCAACTACGACTTCTATTTAAAAAAAACACAACTTTGTATTGTATCTTGGTTATTAACGAAGATATCAAAATTCTGTAAAACTCATTCAATTCACCGTAGAAAAGTGCCTGAAGAACATGCAACTCGTATCTTAATAAAATGATCAATAAATGAAATATTAATAAAAATCGAAAATGGAAAATAATGAGTTTTTGGCCATCACTTGAAAACAAAATACGATAGCCAATGTTTATTTTCACCATTGAGTTTGTCTTGAAAAAAGAGATCGAGGATACGCCATCTGATTTTCTCTATCTCTTCTAGTTACCGAGTTCCCCTATAGAAACATCCAAATTGGGCCACCCTGTATGTATGTGTGTACGTTTTAGACAACTGCTAAAGTTTTAGCATGATATTTTTTATATGTATATTGAAATTTTGTATTTGCACACATTTTATGTTGAAGTAAATAAATATACTACTACTATTACGTCAAACAAAATTCTGTAGGTTGAAACTGCAAGTTTCAAAATAACCAATAATAAGGAGTATAAAGCTTCTGGTTTTTGATTTTCGGATTTTCAACAATAGTAAGTGCACATTTTATATTTATTTCAACAAATATTAGTACTGCCTGACGTTTATTGTAGTCCTAGAATGTCAATAAATGTGTTGATACAAGGCAACTTTAAAACACGCAGTGCTAAATAGACGGATTTTAATTATCTGTTTACTCAATTTAATTAATTGAGTAATAACACAATTCATTCACTCACCAATTAAAAAAAGATATATTTTTTAAAAAGATATAAAAGTATTTTGCATCAAATTTTACTTAAAATCCAACATTCAATAATGCGAAAGATTAAACATTCAAGTTAATGATACAATTGGTTCAATGTGAAATATTCATTTTTTTTCATAATAGCAGTCGCAGAAAAAACTTTGTACGATACAATTTCGCATTGAGCATTTTTGAACTCGCGTTTATTGTCGAGACAAAATTCACGCTCGTACAATAAGTACTACTTTACGAACTTGTACCATAAATAACCATTATTTATGTTGAAATGTGTTGAGATCCATTCTGATTGTAGGTAATTTTGTATGTGAAAGGTAGCACTATCAGATATATTTAAAGTCTTTAGTTTACATGGACTAATACACATGTGTTAGTACTCATGTGGTACTACATTAGTTTTGTGGTTTAGTTACAGAATTATTAATTTTGAATGTGTCTACAGTATTATTTATATATTTTCTCCACATTTTTGAAGTTGTAAATTATAATGGGGAACACGATTTTTGTAGAGTTACATCCACGACTTATTTCTTAATAAATTTGAGGTGTTGAATCCAAATATGACATTACTTTGTTGCCTATCACGTCAAGTTTTTGCTTTGCATCCCTCAGCACATCGCCATTTTCACTGAAATTATGCTTTTAACGTTTAATTTCGAATACCAATGCTATAATTGATTACATTTTGGGGAACCATAAGACTAATTAATTTAAGAATATTTATGAATATTTATTGATAGTGTCCTATAAAGAAAGTGATAACATTTAAGGTATAGTTTTATTGCCAGAAGAGAGAAAATCAAATAATTTAGTTTTTAAGGATTACATTTTTGTTTGTAGGATTGCAGGACTGTACAATTTAAAATATTAGTAGGAAATACTTGATATAAAAGGAAGAAATATAGTTTTTGTTTCCTTATTTTCATTTGTTTCATTTAATATTTTTTTGGGGGTTGTTGAAAAATATACTTTTATACTCATGTTACAACCTAGATGATGGAAATTCTTGATTAAAGTGTGAACTAGTTCGATACCATTTTCTGCCTTTTTAATTTCTCATGAATTTAACACAAAAACTTAACGTGATTGGCAAAAACACTCATAATTTTTTAAATCAACACCGCAAAATTAGTTAAAAAACTAGTATCAGATCTAAGTCAAGTACAAGTAACATCAGGTTTTTGCTCCGCATCATATAATCATTTTTGTTGAAATTACGCTTTTAACCTTTCATTGCGGATCATATGTATAATTGATTAGATTTTGGGGAACCATAAAACGAATTAATTTAAGAATATTCATGAACTTTTATTGATAGTGTCATATAAAGAAAGTGATAATAGGTAAGTGTTAAACTTATTGTACACTGGAGACCATGGGAAAATACGAGAGGACGAGGAAGGCCACAAATGCATTGGGCAGACGATATTAAGAAACATGCAGGAAAGAAATGGACTGAAATAGTAAGTAGTAGAGAGGAATGGAAGCAACTTGGAGAGGCCTATGTCCAAACATGGACGACAGAACGCTGAAAAGACCCAATGTTATATATCTGGGAGTGGATCTAGGAATCGACTGAACAACACAACTGCCATGTGTATACTGTCTTTATTAAACTTCTATGCTTGGTCGTTGCGGTAGGTTAGACAACCTTCTTTACCTCTAAGGCACATACATTACATCTATATTACATACATCTATTACATCTCCCTTATTAAGTTACATAGTCATACAGTCTTTTTGGTTTTCTGGTTACTCTTTTACAGTTCACTCTTTTTACAATGTTATCATCTACAAAGTTATCATTTACAATACAATCATCTGTAATGTTGTCATTTACAATATTATCATCTGTAATGTTGTCATTTACAATATTATCATCTGCAATGTTATCATTTACAATATTCTTATTATATACAAAATTTGAACGTTGTATCACTTCGTTTGAACCTTTGAAGTTTTTAATGTAAACACTATTTCTTATTATACATCTTCCATCCTCTTTTTCTATTTCGTAAGTTCTTTCTCTTATTTTATTCTTAATTTTTCCTAGTTTCCAAGTGCTTTTAGGCTTTTCTTGGAACCAAACTTGCATTCCATTTCTAAGTTCAACGTTTGAACGTACACCTGATTTGTAATAATAAATTTTTGATTTGATTTGTCTTGTGTCAATTTTGTTCTTTAGTTTTGTCTTATTTATAATTTGAGAATTTAGTTTGTTTTCATTAATGGGTTAGTTGTCTCTTAAGTATAGTGACATTAATATCTGAGATGGTGTGTAGGTATCATAGACAGGGGTGTTACGGTAACTTAATAAAGCTAAGTATATGTCTTCTTCATTTTCTAATGTCTTTTTAATTAATTTCTTAATGGTTTGAATTGATCTTTCTGTAAAACCGTTGGATTGTTGGTGATGTGGGGATGATTTAGTTATTTGAAAATTCCATTCTTTGGAAAATGTTTCATATTCTTCACTGATGAATTGTCTTCCACTATCTGATACAACAATGTTGGGTATTCCATGTCTAGCAAATATGGATTTTAATTTGTTGATTACATTTTTGGAAATTAGATTTTTGTTCAACGTCATGATTTCGGGATATTTTGAGTAGTAATCTACTGCAATAAGGAATGTTTCACCTTGTATTTCAAATAAGTCAGTTCCTATTTTTTGCCATGTTTTTTTAATTATTTGATGATTTATCATAGGCTCTGTTCTATCCGAGTTTGAATATTTATCACATACGTAACATCTACTAATTACATTTTCTATATGTGTTATCATATTAGGCCGATATACTGCAAATTTTGCTCTTGATATGCATTTATTTATACCTAAATGACCCGTGTGTATGTCTTCAAGGACTTTGTTTCTCCATGATTTTGGTATAATGACTCTTTGATTCATATATATTAAGTTATTGCTTCCCATTGTTATTTCTGACTTTAATTTGTAAAATGGTTTCAAATTTACTGTCATTTTATTTATGCTCTTTGGCCATCCATCCTTAATAAAGGTTTTTATCATTTTTAATTCTTCATCATCTTCAGTTGCTTTTATCAATTGTTTTAAGCTGTCCTCTTTAATTGTTAAATTTTTTTCGATTAGGCATACTTGAGCGTTTAATTCTAAATTATCTTCGAATACTTTATTTACTGTTGCTCGTGATAATGTATCAGCTATTATTAGATATTTGCCTGGTTTGTAAACTAAATTTATTTTATATTTTTGTAATGTCAAAAGCATCCTTTGTAATCTAGCTGGGCATGAGTTTAATGATATTTTGAATATGGAAATTAATGGTTTGTGATCGGTTTCAACTGTAAACTCTGTTCCATAAATATATTGATAGAACTTTTGTACGCCAAAACATATTGCTAATAGTTCCTTCTCTATTTGAGCATATCTTTGCTGAGTTTCTGTGATAGCTCTAGAACCATATGCACTTGGTTTTTCATTTTGCAAAAGTGCTGCTCCTAAGCCTGAGCTAGATGCATCAACTGATATTGTTATTTGCTCTCTTGGATTAAAATACTTTAAAATTGGTTCTTGTGAAATTATCTTTTTTAATTCGTTAAATGCTTTTTCTTGAGGGTGTTCCCATAAAAATATAGTATTATCTTTAATTAAATCCCTTAATGGTTGAGTAATTTCTGATAAGTTTGGAATAAATTTTCCTACATAAGTTATGAAACCTAGGAATCTTTGGACATATTTTTTATTAATTGGTTTGGGCATTCCTACGATGGCTTCAATTTTATCTTCATCCATTGATATACCTTTATTTGAAAACTTATGTCCTAAATACTTAACTTCATCTAGACCAAATTTACATTTGTTTCTATTAAATTTTACATTTTTTTCTCTAGCTATCTTAAATACTTCTTCCAATATTTTGTCATGTTCTTCTTTAGTCTCGGCATGAATTAAAATATCATCGACTTAGATTACTACACCTTTTATATGAAAAATTTCTTGAAAAGTTTCTTGGAATACTTCACTAGCAGTTTTAATACCAAATGGTAGTCTATTGAATTTGTATCTACCATGACGGGTTGCAAAAGTGCATAACTTACTAGTTTTTTCATCTAATGGAATGTTCCAAAATCCACAAGCTGCATCTAATATTGTGAATATTTTTGAACCATTCAAATTTCTTGTTATTTCGTCCATGTTAGGTATTTTGTATTTGATATCTATTATAACATCATTTAAATCTCTTGGATCTAAGCAGATTCGTAGAGAACCATCTTTTTTTCTAACTAGTACATATGAATTTATCCATTCTGAACTGCCTTGAACTTTTTCTATTATTTTTAATTTTTCTAAATTTTCTAAACATTTTTTAAATTGATCTTGTATAGCAAAAGGTACATTTCTTATTGGATTTACTACTGGTTTTGCATGTTTTTGTATTTCAATGTGATATGGCTTACTTGTTTTATCTATATCTTCAAATACATCTTTATATCTATTGGTTAATTCTTCATAATTTTTAATTCGGTTTTTATTTACTGTATTAATGAATTTAATATCCTAATCATTTTTTATGTTTACTATTCCTAAATGAATACATGTATTTAAACCTAAGATTGACCCATTATTACTTTTGTCTACAAAGAATTCTGTTTCCTTGAAACAATTTCCATTATAGTATAAATCCAGATAACATTTTCCCGATATAGGAATTTTATCTCCCGTAAATGTGACTAAGTTTTCCTTAATGTTCTCAATATTTTTTAAATTAAATTTACACGCTTTTAAGTCAAAGTAGCAGATTATATTGACACTTGCTCCCGTATCTATTTTAAATTTAGCCTTTACATCTGCATCTTCACCTATGCTCAACTCTATAATGCAATGATTAAAATTATTGAGGTTTTTGTTTCCATTATTAATTGTGTCTATACTCATGTGATCATTACAATTATCCGATTGATTCACTTGGTTTACAGATTTATTCCTACATTTATTTGCAAAGTGATTGTCCTTTTTACATTTTAAACATTTTTTACCGTATACCGGACATTTATTTATCGGATGTGATTTACCACATCTTGAACAGACTTTAATTTCTCTTTGTACCTGATGTAATTTCTATATTCGTTCGATCTTGAAGAATCTTCTCGGAGTTTTTGTGTTGTTTTCTTCTGATTTCTTACTTGATCCACTTCTTTGTAATTTCTTGTCTTGTCTCCACTCGTTGACTGTTTCATATCCTGAAGCTGCTGTCTGGATGTTTCGGTTAACACACATGTCTCGATTGCTTTTTCCAGGGTGTTCTCTTGATGTTGTAGAAGTTGCTCTCGAACCTTGTCATCTTTTATCCCAATGATTAGCATCGTTTTTATTAATTCCGTTTTAAAATTTTCAGGGTATTCGCACTGCTTTGCTTGGTTTTTTAATGACGTGGCATACTGTTCTGTGCTTTCCTCATTTTGGCGGGACGTGAAGAATTTATATCTCTCGTAGGTTAGGTTCTTTTTTGGAATGAAATAGTCATTAAATGTCTTCTTTAGTACAGTAATTTTGTCCTTATCATCGTCACTAAATGTGAAGCTATTGTAGATTGCAATGGCTTCTTCGCCCATTAAATGCAGTAAATGTGCACATTGCGTTTTTTCTGGTTTTGAGTCTAATTCTACAACGGCGGAGTATATTTCATACATCTGCTTCCATTGTCTCCAATTCTCACTGAGATTGCCGTTTAATTTAATTGGTTGGATTCCTCTGCTTTCCATTTTCACGTCTTCTTTTTATTTCTCCTTTTAATGTCCGTTAAGCTGCGCCATGTTATATATATGGGAGTGGATCTAGGAATCGACTGAACAACACAACTGCCATGTGTATTCTCTTTTTACTAAACTTCTATGCGTGGTCGTTGCGGTAGGTTAGACAACCTTCTTTACCTCTAAGGCACATACATTACATCATTACATCATTACAGTAAGGTATATTTTTATTGCCAGAAGAGAGCAAATCAAATAATTTAGTTTTTAAGAATTACATTTACTTTTCTAGGATATCAGGAGTGTAAAATTAAATTTTTTAGTAGGAAATGCTTAATATAAAAGGAAGAACTTTAATTTTTGTTTCCTTATTTTCATTTGTTTGATGTAATATTTTTTGGGGTTTGTTCAAAAATGGACTTTAATACACTCATGTTGCAACATAGATGATGGAAATTCTTGATTAAGGTTTGAACCAGTTCGATATCATTGTCTCCATTTTTAATTCCTCGTGAATTTTTGACCATTTAGAACATAAACTAGGCGTGATTGGCAAAAACGGTCATAATTTTTTAAGTCAGCACCCCAAAATTAGTTAAAAACAGGTATCAGATCTAAGCCAGGTACAAGTAACTTCAGGTTTTTGCCCCGCGTCATATCGTCATTTTTGTTGAAATTACGCTTTTAACCTTTGATTTCGGATCAAATGTATAATTGATTAAATTTTGGGGAACTAGAAAACTAATTAATTTAAGAATATTTATGAACTTTTTTGATAGTGTCTTATAAAGAAAGTGATAACAGGATTATTCAGTTAGTAGATATGTGTTAATATGCCCAGTAACATGATTTACAGACAAAATATTTGAAGGTTCCGTTTATTATATCGTACTTAAAAATGGGTGAACATAATTCGGTTTATGTGTAATGTATCGAGATTAAAATTCAAGAATAATACGCACACCGCTAAAAATTAAGGCAATATTTGAAAATCAGAAAATTACATGGAACAAATTCTAAATTCATCATTATTAAGGTGACCAGACGTCCCGATTTTGGCGGGACAGTCCCGATTTTTATAAATTTGTCCCGCGTCCCGCGACGTTTGAAAAAAGTCCCGACTTTTGAAAGATTGTGTTTTTTTTCTTCTTATTTATACTTCTTTATATACTTCTTTATTTATATATATATATATATATATATATTAATATTTATACTTCTTTATTTATAGGCCGATTTCAATAAAATGAAAACAAAACTAAATGGTTCAACATGTCTACAAAGGGGCCCTATTTTTTTTTTGCAAAATCTGCAGACTATCGCTGAAATGAAAGTTGATTCTGCAAAAAAAAAGAAAATTAGGGCCACTTTGTAGAACATGTGGAGACATTTAATTTTGTTTTTGTTTTATTGAAATCGGGCAATAAATAGTTAGGGAGTTATGGAGTTATTGGCCAGCGGCGTTTTTTAGGAGACACCCTGTATATTTTGCGTTCTTTGTTAATTAATTTAAAAATCAACCCCCCGACCCGTTGTCCAGCTTTTCTATCGTTAGGATCTGGTCACCTTATGTATACCTAAATGTGTCTTTTAACATCTTATACTCAGAATAAGCGAGATTACAAAATTTGGGGGTCGAAATTTAATAACCTCTGATCATTTTGTAAACAAAGAACACTTATTTCACTTATTACGCATCCACCATAATGAAAATTTCAATCTGGCGCATCCACCATAATAAAAATTTGATGATTATATCTATTACAGTTTTACCATTGATTATAATATCCTTATAGATACCCGATGTATATGGTGGCACCAGTTGCTACGAATTTGCCTAACTCAAACGTGTTCAGAACTTGAAAATCTCCACTTACACTCTTTAAAGATTTTTGTGTTTATTAACAAATTAATAAAGTATTTTCTATGTTCGTGGCATTCCGAATTCTGCTCCAGGAAATTAATTTCCGTACCAAGAGATTTCGTAATTTTATCAAAAATTGTTTCACGCAATGTTTTTATATGTGGGTTTTCATCAAAAACTTTTTTAAATATAAAAAGTGCCTTGTGGGCAACATCTACAACACTGTTTTGTGGTGTACGTAACCCAACCGCAGTTGAATCTTTACAATATAGTTTATTTAAAATAAGTGTTTGTCTCGGATCATTCAGTTGCCCCTTTTCAATTAAATCCTTGTCACACTTCACACACGGATACTTTAGCAATGTCTTATAAATTAACCCACCAAACCCTATATCATTGTAAATGTTGAAAAAGTGTATTTGAAAATGTAAAAATATCAAAATATATGTGAATTAGCTGTTGGAAAACAACTCTCTGAACAGAGAGAAAAACTATTAATATTTGTTTTAAGAGTGATAATAATAATAAAGTTTAGACAGAATCAGGTGTTCTGGCACATTTGCCCAACTCAAAATATTTCCAAATAAATATTAAGATGTAAGAAAATAACATAAAATGTAATCAATATGAAAAGAGTTTCAGAACTATCGAATATATTCAAGATTTATTATAAACTTATAGTGCATTCCTTGATTCTGGATTTACTTCTTGTTTGTTTAAATATTCAGCAGCAGAGATTCGCAGCACAGTAAAGACTTCACATAAAATAAATGTTTCTATAATCCTTAATTTTTTGTTTCTATAGTCTACAGTCTTACTAATTTATTTCTAATTATTTTAGTTGACTTGATGTGAATCAGTTTAAATTTAAAGATATGAATACAGTTTGAATAGAGAAAACAAAGTAAACTGAACTTATTTTGTAAAAAATAAGATACATGTGAGAAGTTTTAATTTAGAAAAATATTTCCAATTTTTAATGGCTGATTATTAATTTATTGACAAAAATATTTGGACTAAAATTTTGTTTAGAATTACAGTATTGGAGATACTTTGAATTTTCTGTTATTTATTTATATTACGAACCTTTAAAAATATGAATACTGTTTTGTGTTTTGTTATAAAAATATTAGTAGTTTTCTAATTCACATCCAGGATTAATTCCATTATGTATTATTAACTTTTTTTATGTTTTGTTGTATCTTACCTGAGTGAATAATCCATTTTCTACACCTTTCCATGTTAGCTGATGGAAAACGAAACATTTTTAAACTTTGATGAGTCCTTGGAGTAAAACCGCAATTTAAGTAGCGACATTTATTTCCGCTTTTAGTTGTCGACATATTAACACCATCCACCATAATGAAAAATATTCTACCCGGCGCATCCACCATAATGAAAATTTGCTACCCGGCGCATCCACCATAATGAAAATATTCTACCCGGCGCATCCACCATAATAAAAATTTGCATAATGAAATTTAATAACCTCTCATAATTTTGTAAACAAAGAACCCTTATGTATATATTTCACTTATTCCACTTTACAAAAATCCCTAATTCACACAACAAGTATAACTGAATGTGTCTTTTAATATCTTATTCTCAGAATAAGCGAGATTGAAAAATTAGGGGGTTGAAATCTATAAATTATGAAAAAAGTATATATTTGTACATATTTCTCTTAATAGTTATTGAAATTTCAGAATCACACAGCATGTATACCTAAATGTGTCTTTTAACATCTTATACTCAGAATAAGCGAGATTACAAAATTTGGGGGTCGAAATTTTATACCTCTGATAATTTTGTAAACAAAGAACACTTATGAATATATTTCACTTATTACACGTTACAAAAATCCCTAAATTACACAGCAAATATAAATAAATGTGTCTTTCAATATCTTATTCTCAGAATAAGCGAGATTGAAATATTAGGGGGTTGAAATCTATAAATTATCAAAAAAGTATATTTTTGTACATATTTCTCTTATTAGTTATTGAAATGATTTCAGAATCACACAACAAGTATAACAAAATGTGTCTTTTAATATCTTATCCTCAGAATAAGCGAGATTGAAAAATTAGGGGGTTGAAATCTATAAATTATGACAAAAGTATATATTTGTACATATTTCTCTTAATAGTTAATTTTCACTACAATAAATCTTGAAAAATTTGCTACCCGGCGCATCCACCATAATGAAAATATTCTACCCGGCGCATCCACCATAATGAAAAATATTCTACCCGGCGCATCCACCATAATGAAAAATATTCTACCCGGCGCATCCACCATAATGAAAATATTCTACCCGGCGCATCCACCATACTGAAAATATTATACCCGGCGCATCCACCATAATGAAAAATATTCTACCCGGCGCATCCACCATAATGAAAATTTGCTACCCGGCGCATCCACCATAATGAAAATATTCTACCCGGCGCATCCACCATACTGAAAATTTGCTACCCGGCGCATCCACCATAATGAAAATATTCTACCCGGCGCATCCACCATAATGAAAATATTCTACCCGGCGCATCCACCATAATGAAAAATATTCTACCCGGCGCATCCACCATAATGAAAATATTATACCCGGCGCATCCACCATAATGAAAATATTATACCCGGCGCATCCACCATAATGAAAATATTCTACCCGGCGCATCCACCATAATGAAAATTTGCTACCCGGCGCATCCACCATAATGAAAATATTCTACCCGGCGCATCCACCATAATGAAAAATATTCTACCCGGCGCATCCACCATAATGAAAATATTATACCCGGCGCATCCACCATAATGAAAATTTGCTACCCGGCGCATCCACCATAATGAAAATATTATACCCGGCGCATCCACCATAATGAAAATTTGCTACCCGGCGCATCCACCATAATGAAAATTGTCTACCCGGCGCATCCACCATAATGAAAATATTATACCCGGCGCATCCACCATAATGAAAATTTGCTACCCGGCGCATCCACCATAATGAAAAATATTCTACCCGGCGCATCCACCATAATGAAAATTTGCTACCCGGCGCATCCACCATAATGAAAATATTATACCCGGCGCATCCACCATAATGAAAAATATTCTACCCGGCGCATCCACCATAATGAAAATTTGCTACCCGGCGCATCCACCATAATGAAAATATTCTACCCGGCGCATCCACCATAATCAAAAATATTCTGCCCGGCGCATCCACCATAATGAAAATTTGCTACCCGGCGCATCCACCAGAATGAAAATATTCTACCCGGCGCATCCACCATAATGAAAAATATTCTACCCGGCGCATCCACCATAATGAAAATATTCTACCCGGCGCATCCACCATAATGAAAATTTGCTACCCGGCGCATCCACCATAATGAAAATATTCTACCCGGCGCATCCACCATAATGAAAATTTGCTACCCGGCGCATCTAAAATTTCTAAACACTAAATGTGTCTTTTACTATCTTATCCTCAGAATAAGCGAGATTGAAAAATTAGGGGGTTGAAATCTATAAAATATGAAAAAAGTATATTTTTGTACATATTTCTCTTATTAGTTATTGAAATGATTTCAGAATCACACAGCCTGTATATCTAAATGTGTCTTTTAACATCTTATACTCAGAATAAGCGAGAATACAAAATTTGGGGGTCGAAATTTAATAACCTCTCATAATTTTGTAAACAAAGAACCCTTATGTATATATTTCACTTATTCCACTTTACAAAAATCCCTAATTCACACAACAAGTATAACTGAATGTGTCTTTTAATATCTTATTCTCAGAATAAGCGAGATTGAAAAATTAGGGAGTTGAAATCTATAAATTATGAAAAAAGTATATATTTGTACATATTTCTCTTAATAGTTATTGAAATTTCAGAATCACACAGCATGTATACCTAAATGTGTCTTTTAACATCTTATACTCAGAATAAGCGAGATTACAAAATTTGGGGGTCGAAATTTTATACCTCTGATAATTTTGTAAACAAAGAACACTTATGAATATATTTCACTTATTACACGTTACAAAAATCCCTAAATTACACAGCAAATATAAATAAATGTGTCTTTCAATATCTTATTCTCAGAATAAGCGAGATTGAAATATTAGGGGGTTGAAATCTATAAATTATGAAAAAAGTATATTTTTGTACATATTTCTCTTATTAGTTATTGAAATGATTTCAGAATCACACAACAAGTATAACAAAATGTGTCTTTTAATATCTTATCCTCAGAATAAGCGAGATTGAAAAATTAGGGGGTTGAAATCTATAAATTATGACAAAAGTATATATTTGTACATATTTCTCTTAATAGTTAATTTTCACTACAATAAATCTTGAAAAATTTGCTACCCGGCGCATCCACCATAATGAAAATTTGCTACCCGGCGCATCTAAAATTTCTAAACACTAAATGTTTCTTTTAATATCTTATCCTCAGAATAAGCGAGATTTAAAAATTAGGGGGTTGAAATCTATAAAATACGAAAAAAGTATATTTTTGTACATATTTCTCTTATTAGTTATTGTAATGATATCAGAATCACACAGCACACACAGCTAACCTAACCTAACCTAAGGTGTAACCCTGTATATATTGCGTTCTTTGTTAATTAATTTAAAAATCAACCCCCCGACCCGTTGTCCCGCTTTTCTATCGTTAGGATCTGGTCACCTTAATCATTATGCAATTTGATACTAACATAATATGGAGAAACTAATAGTTCAATAGTAATAATATTTTGTAATTTATGTTATTTGATTATAATTTTAATCAATAGTTGAGTGTACTGAATAAAAAAAAAAACTTAATTTGAATATGTACCTGACACCTAACAAGGTATAAGAGGTTAATGATTATATATATATATATATATATATATATATATATATATATATAATTCAAATATTATAATTATTTTTAACGATGTGCAATAAATAACGCTATAAGATATTTTGTCACTTTATTTCTGGTTTTAAATAAAACATACTGGTCCAACATTAAACCCAAATGCTTGGTGAGCCATACCATAGTCAATTGGATAAAAGTCGACAATCGGCAAATCATACAATTTGGTCGTTTGTATTTCGAAGACAGTTTCGTTTTTGGATTTCCTATTCTTGCATCCGTCATAAAGTATGGTAGGCTTAATCTGGCTGTAGGAGAATATTTGGTCATTTTCACCTAGTAACTTTAAAGACAGCTCGTAGCCAGACGATTTTGAATTATACCATCCTACGCTGTTAATGCAAGTGTACGTGAAATTTTGATAAGAATTCTGCGAGAGCAAACGGAGAAAAGTCATTTGAACTACTCCTATGGATTCATAGGTGATCTGGAACATTTAAAGTTAATAATAATTTTGTTAAGATGTGCAAACATTAACCTTGAATCCTCCTCTTAAATTTGAGTACCAGTCATGTTTCTCAGAGTCTTTTCTCCAAGGAATATTTGGCATACTGGCACTATGAATATCGGGGAAAATGCAAGTGGTGCCATCTGCAGACATATTGCAATATACATATATTGCATCATCTATCATACCTAGATTGGGGTCAATCCAATACCACCCTGTTAAAAGTAGTAATGTTAAATAACAGTAATATATACAGGGTGTCAATTTGAAAAGTTGCCATCGCCTTTTTGCATAGAACTAATGATTATTTCATTTTTTAAATAACTCAAAACCGTTTGGGTGGTTCGGAGGGGGAACTAAAATGGCGTATGTAGTGTCGACCTTCTACCTACCCTTTAATCCACAGCCACCTCCATCTAAAAAAATTAAATGTCACCCCCCTACTTGAGATACATCGTTGGAAAGCTCTTGAATAATACTTTCCAGTCATTATTAATACAGTATGATTGGGTGTAATAGATGTATGTAATATAGATGTAATGTATGTAATGTATATGCCTTAGAGGTAAAGAAGGTTGTCTAACCTACCGCAACGACCACGCATAGAAGTTTAATAAAGAGAGTATACACATGGCAGTTGTGTGGTTCAGCCGATTCCTAGATCCACTCCCAGATATATAACATGGCGCAGCTTAACGGACATTAAAAGGAGAAATAAAGAGAAGACGTGAAAATGGAAAGCAGAGGAATCCAACCAATTAAATTAAACGGCAATCTCAGTGAGAGTTGGAGACAATGGAAGCAGAGGTATGAAATATACTCCGCCGCTGTAGAATTTGACTCAAAACCAGAAAAAACGCAATGTGCACATTTACTGCATTTAATGGGCGAAGAAGCCATTGCAATCTACAATAGCTTCACATTTAGTGACGATGATAAGGACAAAATTACTGTACTAAAGAAGAAATGTAATGACTATTTCATTCCAAAAAAGAACCTAACCTA
The DNA here is from genome assembly GCA_951805005.1 of Othius punctulatus. Taxonomy (NCBI): domain Eukaryota; kingdom Metazoa; phylum Arthropoda; class Insecta; order Coleoptera; family Staphylinidae; genus Othius; species Othius punctulatus. The sequence continues at coordinate 72,656,426 of OX638143.1, read as the reverse complement.
CGAGAGATATAAATTTTTCACGTCCCGCTAAAATGAGGAAAGCACAGAACAGTATGTCACGTCATTAAAAAACCAAGCAAAACAGTGCGAATTCCCTGAAAATTTTAAAACGGAATTAATAAAAACGATGCTAATCATTGGGATAAAAGATGACAAGGTTCGAGAGCAACTTCTACAACATCAAGAGTACACCCTGGAAAAAGCAATAGAGACATGTGTGTTAACCGAAACATCCAGACAGCAGTTTCAGGATATGAAACAATCAACGAGTGGAGACAAGACAAGAAATTACAAAGAAGTAAGAAATCAGAAGAAAACAACACAAAAATTCCGAGAAGATTCTTCAAGATCGAACGAAAATAGAAATTACAATCAGGTACAAAGAGAAATTATAGACTGTTCAAGATGTGGTAAATCACATCCGATAAATAAATGTCCAGCATATGGTAAAAAATGTTTAAAATGTAAAATGGACAATCACTTTGCAAATAAATGTAGGAATAAATCTGTAAACCAAGCGAATCAATCGGATAATTGTAATGATCACTTGAGTATAGACAGAATTAATAATGGAAACAAACACCTCAATAATTTTAATCATTGCATTATAGAGTTGAGTATAGGTGAAGATGCAGATATAAAGGCTAAATTTAAAATAGATACAAAGTGTCAATATAATTTCCTACTTTGAATTAAAAGCGTGTAAATTTAATTTAAAAAATATTGAGAACATTAAGGAAAACTTAGTCACATTTACTGGAGATAAAATTCCTATATTGGGAAAATGTTATCTAGATTTATACTATAATGGAAATTGTTTCAAGAAAACTGAATTCTTTGTAGACAAAAGTAATAATGGGTCAATCTAAGGTTTAAAAACATGTATTAATTTAGGAATATGAATCATAAAAAATGATGAGGATATTAAATTCATTAATACAGTGAATAAAAACCAAATTAAAAATTATGAAGAATTAACCAATAGATATAAAGATGTATTTGAAGGTATAGGTAAAACAAGTAAGCCATATCACATTGAAATACAAAAACATGCAAAACCAGTAGTAAATCCAATAAGAAATGTACCTTTTGCTATACAAGATCAATTTAAAAAATGTTTAGAAGATTTAGAAAAATTAAAATTAAAAGAAAAAGTTCAAGGCAGCTCAGAATGGATAAATTTATATGTACTAGTTAGAAAAGAAGATGGTTCTCTACGAATCTGCTTAGATCCAAGAGATTTAAATGAAGTTATAATAGATAGAAAATACAAAATACCATACATGGACGAAATAACAAGAAATTTGAATGGTTCAAAAATATTCACAATATTAGATGCTGCTAGTGGATTTTGAAACATTCCATTAGATGAAAAATCTAGTAAGTTATGCACTTTTGCAATCCCTCATGGTAGATACAAATTCAATAGACTACCATTTGGTATTAAAACTGCAAGTGAAGTATTCCAAGAAAATTTTCAAGACATTTTTCATATAAAAGGTGTAGTAATCTATGTCGATGATATTTTAATTCATGCCGAGACTAAAGAAGAACATGACAAAATATTGGAAGAAGTATTGAAGATAGCCAGAGAAAAAAACGTAAAATTTAATAGAAACAAATGTAAATTTGGTCTAGATGAAGTAAAGTATTTAGGACATAAGTTTTCAAATAAAGGTATATCAATGGATGAAGATAAAATTGAAGCCATCGTAGGAATGATCAAGCCAATTAATAAAAAAGATGTCCAAAGATTCCTAGGTTTCATAACTTATGTAGGAAAATTTATTCCAAAGTTATCAGAAATTACTCAACCATTAAGGGATTTAATTAAAGATAACAATATATTTTCATGGGAACACCTTCAAGAAAAAGCATTTAACGAATTAAAAAAGATAATTTCACAAGAACCAATTTTAAAGTATTTTAATCCAAGAGAGCAAATAACAATATCAGTTGATGCATCTAGCTCAGGCTTAGGAGCAGCACTTTTGCAAAATGAAAAACCATGTGCATATGCTTCTAGAGCTATGACAGAAACTCAGCAAAGATAAGCACAAATAGAGAAGGAACTATTAGCAATATGTCTTGGCGTACAAAAGTTCTGTCAATATGTTTATGGAAGAGAGTTTACAGTTGAAACCGATCACAAACTATTAATTTCCATATTCAAAAAATCATTAAACTCATGCCCAGCTAGATTACAAAGGATGCTTTTGACATTACAAAAATATAAAATAAATTTAGTTTACAAACCAGGCAAATATCTAATAATAGCTGATACATTATCACAAGCAACAGTAAATAAAGTATTCGAAGATAATTTAGAATTAAACGCTCAAGTATGCCTAATTGAAAAAAAATTAACAATTAAAGAGGACAGGTTAAAACAATTGATAAAAGCAACTGAAGATGATGAAGAATTATAAATGATAAAAACCTTTATTAAGGATGGATGGCCAAAGAGCATAAATAAAATGACAGTAAATTTGAAACCGTTTTACAAATTAAAGTCAGAAATAACAATGGGAAGCAATAACCTAATATATATGAATCAAAGAGTCATTGAGAAACAAAGTCCTTGAAGACATACACACAGGTCATTTAGGTATAAATAAATGCATATCGAGAGCATAATTTGCAGTATATTGGCCTAATATGATAACACATATAGAAAATGTAATTAATAGATGTTACGTATGTAATAAATATTCAAACTCGAATAGAAGAGAGCCTATGATAAATCATCAAATAATTAAAAGACCATGGCTAAAAATAGGAATTGACTTATTTGAAATACAAGGTGAAACATTCCTTATTGCAGTGGATTACTACTCAAAATATCCCGAAATCAAGACGTTGAACAAAAATCTAACTTCCAAAAATGTAAACAACAAATTAAAATCCACATTTGCTAGACATGGAATACCCAAAATTGTTGTATCAGATAGTGGAAGACAATTCATCAGTGAAGAATATGAAACATTTTCCAAAGAATGGAATTTTCAAATAACTAAATCATCCCCACATCACCAACAATCCAACGGTTTTACAGAAAGATCAATTCAAACCATTAAGAAATTAATTAAAAAGACATTAGAAAATAAAGAAGACATGTACTTAGCTTTATTAAGTTACCGTAACACCCCTGTCTATGATACCTACACACCATCTCAGATATTTTAACTTACCCATTAATGAAAACAAACTAAATTCTCAAATTATAAATAAGACAAAACTAAAGAACAAAATTGACACAAGACAAATCAAATCAAAAAATTATTATGACAAATCAGGTGTACGTGCAAACGTTGAACTTAGTAATGGAATGCAAGTTTGGTTCCAAGAAAAGCCTAAAAGCACATGGAAACTAGGAAAAATTAAGAATAAAATAAGAGACAGAACTTACGAAATAGAAAAAGAGGATGGAAGATGTATAATAAGAAATAGTGTTTACATTAAAAACTTCAAAGGTTCAAACGAAGTGATACAACGTTCAAATTTTGTATATAATAATAATATTGTAAATGATGCACTCATAATACATTTAATATGTTTACTATCAACTTGATATTGTTTAGTGTCAACTTGATTTCGTTTAGTCTCAATTTGAAATTGATTGGTATCAATTTGAACTTGATTGGCCTTAATTTGAAATTGATTGGTCTCAATTTGAACTTGATTGGTCTCAATTTGAACTTGAAAAGGTATAGACAAACCATTTAGAAAGTTCGCGGGGAGTTTGAAAGCAGCCTATATTTTTGTTTAGAAAACAAGGAAACCATTTCCAACATATACTTTAATGTTGTTTGAATTTAGTTAATTGAACACTTTTGCACTTTATGTGCACTTCATTCCAAAAGTAGTTGACAAAATCAGGGAGAAGAAACAGAAGGAATGGTCACGCAAATGAACGAGAACAAAGAAGAAATCAAAAACACCAAGAAAGACATAAGAGGCCCAAACGAACAAATGGAAAAACAGAGAGAAAAAATAATAATAATAAATACTCTGAGAAGAATTAGGGAAAAGAGAATACTAATGGCAAAAAGACAAGAAAGAACTCCAAGGTGAAATAAAGATAATGAAAATTAGAATCCCCGGAAAAGAGGACAAAGAAAAACAACAAAGTAATCAAATGGCTAGAATCAAGGAACGAGAACCTCAAAGAATGGGTTGAACAATTCATAGAAGAGAAACCGACACCACAGTGGAAGTTGAAGAGGCGTTCAAGATAGGAGGACAAGACCCAAAGATAATAGTAGCAAAATTGAAGAACTTTGAACAAAAGAAGGAAGTACATAAAAACAAATACAAATTAAGAAAACAAAAATCTTCATAGATAGTGACCTAACCAGAGAAGAACAAAAAACCCAAGCAACCATAAGAGAAATAGCCAGAGAAGAGAAAATCAAAGGCAACACAGCGAAAGTAGGATATAGAAAACTGGAAATAAATGGGACAATATATAAATGGTGTGACGAAAAAAACGAACTCACAAAAAACTCAATAGAGAAAACGGAAGGAAACACGACGACGAAAACAAAAATGGAAAATGAACTGAAAAAGAAAAACGACACAAATAAAAAATACAAACCAATCAAGACTATACATATGGCAACTTGGAACGTACGGGGAACGTACGAAAAAGGACTAATTAATGAACTAGAAAAACAACTAAGAAAACACAACATAGACATAATCGCATTACAAGAAACAACATAGAAGAGAAACGACATCTGGGATATGAAGGAATATACTTTCTTTAAAAGTGGTGGCAAAGATAGGAGATTAGGGACAGGATTTATGGTGAGCAAAAATCTCAAAGTAGCAGTAGTAAACTTTTCCCCTGTAACAGACAGATGCTACCTAAGACTAAAAGGAAAGTATCAAAAAATTAGCATAATCAATATACATGCTCCGACTGAGGAGAAACAAATAGAAGAAAAAAAAAAGTTCTATGAAGAGCTAGATAGAATATACCAGAAAATACCAAAGTTTTATGTGAAAATAATCCTAGGCGACGCCAACGCAAAAATAGGAAAAGAAGAATTATACCAACCAACAATAGGCAAATATAGCTTACACACAAAAACTAATGAAAATGGAAGACAATTGATAGACATGACCATGAATAGAAATATGAAAATAAAAAGTACTTATTACCAACACAAGGCCATACATAAAGGAACGTGGAGATCACTAGATGGGAAAACGACAAACCAAATAGACCACGTGCTGGTGGAAACGAAAAGTGAAGGAGTAATCAAAGATGTACGATCCTATAGAGGAACAGACTTAGACTCTGATCATTTTCTGGTAGGAATAAAGCTAAAACAACTTATACCAAAAGCCACAATTAAGAAGCCGAACAAAAAAAAACCAAATAATATCATTAGAAGGAGAAGAAAGACAAGCAAAGTACGCAGAAGTAATTAAGGAAAAACTACGACAAGAAGACATGCCCCAAAATATAGACGAGAGAATGAAGCTACTAGAAAAAAACATAATGAGTACAGTCAAGGAGCACTGCATAATACAAAAAAGTAATAGGACCAAATGGTACGACGATGAATGTTAAAGGGGAGTAAAAGATAAAATGAAAGCAAGAATCAGAATGCTTCAAGAAAGGACAGAAGAGAGCAAACACAATTACGAAATGCTAAGACGGAAATGCAAAACCCTTTGCGGAACAAAGAAAAGAAGGTACCAAACCATACAACTAGAAGAAATAGAAGAAAATCACAGAAACAAGCACATTAAGAACTTCTATCAAGGAGCGAAAAGGGTCAAAAGGGGATACCAAGCAAAAACAAGCCACTGCAAGGATAAACATCGAAATTTAATAGGAGATGAAAACAAAGTAAGCGACAGATGGGCTGAGTACTTCGAGGAGCTGCTGAATAAACACCAGAGCAAAACAAGCTACCAAAAACCAAACAAGCAAGGAAAACAACCGAACCCATTGCAAGAAGAAACACCGGAGATAGAAGAAATAAAACGGATAATAAAACATCTGAAGAACAATAGGAGTGCAGGAATAAGCGGAATACAAGCCGAAATGGTAAAAAATGGAGGAAACAGACTACAGGACACGATAGTAGAGTTAATAGAGGAAATCTGGAAAAGGGAGGAAATGCCAACATAATGGAGCGAAGCAATAATCCGCCCAATTTTTAAGTAAGGTGATAAAGAAAACTGTGAAAACTATAGAGGGATGATAGCCTTATTGGACGGAATATACAAAATCTCAGCCACCTACATAAACAACGAAATAAAAATAAACACTCCGATCATATACTAGGGGAATACCAGTGCGGCTTCCGAAAAGGAAGATTAGTAGTCGACCAGATTTTCGTACTAAAGGAATTACAAGCAACAAGTCACCAACAGCAACTAACCACACACCTAATATTTATGGACTTCAAGCAAGCTTACGATAGCATCAAAAGGGATAAACTATATTTGGCAATGAACGAACTAGGAATACCGAACAAACTGACCAGACTAGTAGAAATGACCCAACAGAATACTATAAATACGGTAAGAATGAATGGAAGAATGTCAAAAAAGTTCAGAGCGAAAGAAGAGCTAAGACAATGAGACCTGCTCTCCTCAACATTATTTAACCTTATATTAGCAAAAATCCTAAGAGACAGTGGGATAAGGAGAGAGGGCACTTTATACCAGAACCGACATCAATGTTTAGCATTCGCCGACGACCTCACAATACAAGCCAGATCAAAAGAGGAAATACAAGACAGCGTCAAAATAATCATAGTAGCAGCAAACAAAGTGGGTTTAGAAATAAATGAAACAAAAACAAAATATATGATATGGGGCGGCAAAAATCTCGGGCAAAGCAAGCATCTAAAAATCAAAGTAGAAACCAAGGAGTACAAGTTCGCAGAAGCTTCTTTAGTATATCTTGGAATGCAGTTTACAAGAACACCAAGTAGTGCTGAGGAAGTCAATGCCAGGATAGTAGCAGGAACAAAAAGTGCGCATGCAATGAAGTCAATAATTTCGGGCAAGGTGTTCTCTAGGGCAACAAAACTAAGGGTGTACAAATCCATCATAAGACTCGTAGTAACGTACGCGAGTGAGGTGTAGACACTACGCAAACAAGACTAAGTGCTACTAAATGTGTGGGAAAGAAAAATTCTAAGGAAAATATGTGGAGGAAAACAAATAGAGGGCAACTGGACAAGAAGAACAAACCAGGAAATAAGAGAACTGTATGGAGATGCCGAAATAGTGGGGGTAGTGAAAGCTCAAAGACTAAGATGGCTAGGACACCTAGCAAGAATGAAAAAACAGAGGACTCCAAGAAGGATATGGACATTAGAAATAAGTGGAAATAGAAGAAGAGGAAGACCCAAAACCCAGTGGAAAAACGAAGTTAAAGCAGACTTAGAACTTCTCAAAGTGCAAGACTGGAGAGAGGTAACCAAGGATAAAAAAAAGGGCTCAGAATGTCCATAAAGCCAAGGGCTTCCAAGGTCTGTAGCTCTCGTATATATATATGTACCCCTTATATAAAGCCCTTCAAAAACGCTTTCCAGTCATTATTAATATACAATATGATTTGGACAACAATATATAATATATATATATATATATATATATATATATATATATATATATATATATATATATATATATATATATATATATATATATATATATATATATATATATATATATATATATATATATATATATATATATATATATATTGTTGACCAAATCGTATTGTATTAATAATGACTGGAAAACGTTTTTGAAGGGCTTTCCAACGATGTATTACAAGTAGGGGGGTGTCACTTAATTTTTTTAGATGAAGGTGGTTGTGGGTTAAAAGGTGGGTAGGGGGTCGACACTCCCTACGCTATTTTGGTTCCCCCTTGGAACTACCCAAACGGTTTTAGTAATTTTAAAAATTATCATTAGTTCTATGAAAAAAGTCGGTGGCAACTTTTCAAATTGACACCCTGTTTATATTTTTTTAAATATTACCATTTTCAAATTGCGGATATCCTATATGTAAATCTCTGCAGGAGCGTGCTGGATTTTCTCTGGTACCTACCGGTTTCCGCACTCTTTCGAGATCTTGTCTCATAGAGTATACCACACTATACATATCAAGGAACTTGAACCCTTCCTTATCTTTGACGAAATCTTCTGCGATATCCTCAATATGTGCAGGAATTTCTTCAGGTCTAGAAAACGATCATCGATTAAAATGAAACAAAAGTATTGTTTAATAATAAGTACTGCAGGCTTCTACGATTGCGGCCAGCTTCGTGTTGAAATAAGAATTCGGGTGGCAGCAAAGGCATTTCCGCTGATGCTCCAGGAGGACCCGGAAGTCCTGATGGTCCTGGCTCGCCCTTTATTCCGGTTACTCCCTCAGAGCCTTTTACGCCAATTGGTCCTTCTTGCCCTGGCAACCCTATAGGGCCCTCGATGCCCTTTTGCCCTATAGGACCATTTGGTCCCTATTTGCAAGAATAATATACATATGCAATAAAATATCAAAATATACCTACAGTATTTCCTTTATCTCCAATCGGTCCAATAATACCAATCTCGCCTTTGTGTCCTCTTTCTCCCATATCTCCTTTAATACCTTGTAGCCCCATTTCACCTCTATGACCTTTACTACCGCGGCGTCCTCTATCACCTTTTGCACCTTTTGGACCTGCATCACCAGTTTTTCCATGCACACCTGCTATCCCGGCTATTCCTGGTGGACCCGATTCTCCCTGTGTTGAAGATAACTCAGTAAATGTGATAAATTTTGCCTTAAATGTTTAACACACCGCCGGTCCTGGAGAACCTCGTGGTCCTGTTAGACCTTGAGGTCCAGGAACGCCTTGGGGTCCTGGACTACCAAGAGAACCGACCATTCCAATTGGACCCTTATCGCCCTTCTCGCCTTGCAGTCCAGGGCTGCCTTGCATACCCGCTGGACCTTCTTGTCCCTAAAAATAAATTTACGTAGTTTTGAGAATTAACTGGAAAAATTGGATACAACGATTTGAATGGTATGCAATAGCCTCACAACTAAGCAACAAGCCAGAAATGGTGCAAACAGCTTCGTCTATGGCAACAATTGACCCAGATGCAATACAAATATTTAACAACTTTAATCTAAGCGAAGAAGAGCAAAAGGATATAGAAATAATAAAAGAAAAATTCAAAAATTATTTTATATCTAAAACAAACGTATCCTTTGAAAGATACAATTTCTTCAAGCTTACACAAAAAGAAGGTGAGTGCTTTGATGATTTTCTAAATATAATCAAAACTCAAGCAAAAACATGTGAGTTTGGTACTCTGAATGATAGATTATTGAAAAACAAGTTAGTATTTGGTATCCGATCCGACATGGTTCGAGAAAAACTACTCACTGAAGACGACTTGACGTTAGAAAAAGCAATAGCCATTTGTAAAGCAAGTGAGCAAGCAACAGAACAAATTAAAAATACTCAGAAGGTAGAAGTAGATAGAATTAATATGGTAAAAAGTAATAAACAAAGTAATATGAAAAACAATCAAGAATTCGACTGTAAAAGGTGCGGAAGCAAACATAAAAAAAACAAGAATGTCCGGCAGATAAACAAAAATGTAAGAAATTCAGAAAAACGGGGCAGTTTGAAAATAAATGCTGGTCAAAAAATCAGAAATAAGTCAATGATATAGCAGAGGAATCGAGTGACTCTGTAAGGGGGAGTTTTTTGTACAGCTAGAAAGGGATACCAAGGGAAATGATTAGAACGAAAAAGGCAAAGTCAAAAATAAAGTATTCATTGCTAAACTAAATACAGGAGCACAGTGCAATGTATTACCTAAGCACATAGCAGATCAATTAGAAGCAAAGATACAAAAATCAACCACTAAAAGGTTAATCAGCTTTATAGAAGATAAAATACAAGTCTTAGGAGAAACTATCTTGGACTGCACCATAAAGAAGCAAAACGTAAAAATAATGTTCAAAGTAGTAGCGGAAAAAGTCCCAACTATATTAGGAAGAATATCATGTGAGAAATTGGAATTAATAAAAAGAATTAATGAAATATCGCAGCTAGAGAAAACTGATGTGTTCAAAGGTTTAGGATGCCTAAAAAATTAAGAATATGACATTGACCTAATAAAAGATCCAAAGTTCGAAATCAGACCTACAAGAAGAATACCACATTCAATCAGAGATGCAGTCAAAAAATAATTGGACTCGATGGTAAAACTTGAAGTCATAAAACCAATGAAGGAGCCAACTCCAGTAGTGAGCCCAATGGTAATAGTCAGAAAAAATAAAAAACTTCGAGTATGCATAGATCCAACAGACGTAAATAAAAACGTATTAAGAAGACATTATCCGTTAAAAACCATTGAAGAAATATCAGCAAGAATAAATAAATCAACTTTCTTCACACTACTTGACTGCAGAAGAGGATTTTGGCAAATAAAAGTAAGTGAACGAACACAAAAATATTTAACATTTTCAACTCCATGGGGGAGATGTAGCTGCCTAAGACTTCCGTTTGGGTTAAGCTCAGCCCCAGAAGTTTCCAGGAACTTATGAAGTATGTGCTAAAAGACATTAAAAACGTCGAATATTCAATGGACGACATTTTAGTACATGCAGAATCTCTGGAAGAATTGAAAGATATTACGGAAAAAGTCGTAAGAAAACTATTTGGAGCAGGACTAAGGTTAAATAAAGAAAAATGTGTATTCCAAACAAGGAAAGTTAAATTCTTAGGTCACATTATGTCAGAAAAAGGTTTAAAACTAGATACACAAAAAGTGATAGCAATAAAAAACATAAGACAACCGACCAACTAAAAGGAGCTACAGAGACTGTTAGGCATGGTTACCTATTTAAATATATTCATACCTAATCGAGCTTATAGAACCATTAAGAATTCTGTTGAAAAAAGAAACAGAGTGGTTCTGGGATATTGAGCAAACGAGAGCTTTTGCAAATATTAAACAGACACTCTCAACACCACTGGTACTAAAGTTCTATGAAGTAAACAAAAACCTAACACTGACGGTAGACGCGAGCTCAAAAACTTAGGCGAAGATTACTACAGGATAATCAACCAGTGGCCTATACAACAAAAGTATTAACACCGAGCCAGCAAAACTACCCACAAATCGAAAAAGAAGCGACAGCAATAAAATTTGCGTGCCAGAAGTTTCATGAATATGTCTATAGTAAACAGGTATAAATAGAAACGAATCACAAGCCATTGGAATCAATATTTAAAAAAACAATCCAATGTGCACCACCGAGACTTAAAAAAATACTGTTTGATATAATGCAGTACTCGCCAAAAATTAAGTACATAAAAGGTACAGAAATTCCCACAGCAGATACATTAAGTAGAGATGGTGATCAAACAAACATAGAAAACCCGAAAGAAGAAGAAATGGAGATTCAGATAATATTAGCAATGTCAAAGGAAGCTAGATAGATATTAATAGACGCTACCAAAGAAGATAATGTACTGCAAATATTGGTAAAGTACATTTATGATGGCTTCCCCGACTCATGCAACAAACTACCAGAATCAGTAAAACATTAATTTAATTTTCGCGATGAACTCTCATACTATGAAGGACTTATATTTAAAAGTGACAAAATAATAGTTCCAAAATCACAGATACCAAAAATGCTGACACAAATATATGCAGGACACTTAGGAATTCAAAGTTGCATGAAACGTGCCCGTCAGTTACTGTGTTGGAAAAACCAGTACAAAGATATAGTTAACTTAGAAGAAAGCTGCAACATTCGCCAAAAACAACAGAGAGCCAACTATCAAGAAATAATAGTGATTAAGCAAATTCCCAAATTACCTTGGCAAATAGTAGCAACAAACCTGTTCGAGTTTCAGGGCCAAAATTACATAGTTCTTAGTAATAGCTACTCCGGATTTATAGACTGCAAGTTATTAAAAAATCAGACGTCAAAGGAGACCATTGAACACTTGAAAGACTGGTTCAGTGTACATGGTAACCCAGAAGTGTTAGAGTCAGACAACGGTAGACAATTCGACTCCAAGGAGTTTCAGGAGTTCAAGAAAACTTGGTGCTTTGAACACAGAACTTCAAGTCCGTACCATTCAAGAGGAAATGGACTAGCAGAACGAAATGTATAAATATCAAAAAACATTCTAAGAAAGTGTTCGATAGACGGATCAGATACTCGACTCGCACTATTAAACTTAAGAAATACTCCAAGAAATGAATTTATTGGTTCCCCGAACCAACGACTAATGAGCAGAATGACCTGAATAACACTGCCCATAACACGAGAAAATCTGAAACCTAAAATACTTCAAACCGTGCATAAAAAACTGAACAAACTCAGACAAAAACAACAGCCATTTGCAAATAGACAAACCAAGCCACCACAGGTATTGAAAACAATATATGGCAAAGAAAGGACAATAGAGGTTGCTAGAGATCTTCAAACTGGCATAGAAACACAAAAGAATACCAAAAGACTGGGAAGTAGCAGTGATAATACCAGTGTATAAGAAGGGAGACAGCAGACAATGTAACAACTACACTTATCAGTGTACCGGGAAAATATACACGAGAGAATTCTTGAGACGAAGCTAAGAAAAAGAAAAGAACACCAACCACACGATTCCCAGAGCGGGTTCAGACCATTACACAGTGTGCAGGACCAAATCTTTATGATAAAACAGATAACTGAAAAAAATCGAGAGTATAACATAGAAGGATACCTATGTTTCATAGATCTAGAAAAGGCTTTTGACAGTATACCACGGGAGGAAATATGGAAGGGACTAAAGGAAAAAAGGACAGGTTGGGAATTAATAAAGGCAATCCAGTCATTATACAAAGAAACGAGAAACTACATAAGAACTGGAAACAGGCAAACAGAAGAATTCAGGACAAACCACGGAGTGAGACAGGGAGGAATACTAAGCCCACTGTTATTCATATCAATAATGGACGATATAATAAAAGAAACAATTCCGAGAACCAACGGAATATAGGTAGGGAACAAGAATATGAGGAAACTAAAAATAAAGAGTGTTCAATTGCAGATGATATAGTGATATTTGCAGAAACAGAAAAAAAAAACAGAAAGGGAATGTGGAAATATGGAAGGATGCTCTAAATAAAAGAAATCTGAAGATAAATAGAGAATAACTAAAGTGACGGTGATAACTAACGGGAACAAAATAACCAACATACGAATAAGTGGAGAACAGATAGAACAGGTTCAAGAATTTAAGTATCTAGGAACAATTATAGACAGTCAAGGAAAATATGAAAAGGACATCAACAACAGAGTAAAAACAACAGGGAGACTGTATGGTACATTAAGAAGAGCGTTCATAAACAAGAAAGAAATATAAAAAAAAAACGAAGATGACAGTCTTCAGAACAATCTTTGCACCAATACTGACATACCTGAGTGAGACGTGGGTTATTGACACAAGACAAAAATCTAAAATACAAGCGAAAGAAATGAAGTACTTAAGGAGAGTGGAAGGAGTGACAAGGAAGGACAGAGTATGCAACGTAGAAATAAGGGAGAGGTTGGGAACCACATCGATAATAAAGAAAATAGAAGATGGGCTGTAATAGATGTATATAATATAGATGTAATGATGTAATGTATGTAATGTATGTGCCTTAGAGGTAAAGAAGGTTGTCTAACCTACCTCAACGACCACGCATAGAAGTTTTAATAAAGACAGAATACACATGGCAGTTGTGTTGTTCAGTCGATTCCTAGATCCACTCCTAGATATATAACATGGCGCAGCTTAACGGACATTAAAAGGAGAAATAAAAAGAAGACGTGAAAATGGAAAGCAGAGGAATCCAACCAATTAAATTAAACGGTAATCTCAGTGAGAATTGGAGACAATGGAAGCAGAGGTATGAAATATACTCCGCCGCTGTAGAATTAGACTCAAAACCAGAAAAAACGCAATGTGCACATTTACTGCATTTAATGGGCGAAGAAGCCATTGCAATCTACAATAGCTTCACATTTAGTGACGATGATAAGGACAAAATTACTGTACTAAAGAAGAAATTTAATGACTATTTCATTCCAAAAAAGAACCTAACCTACGAGAGATATAAATTTTGCACGTCCCGCCAAAATGAGGAAAACACAGAACAGTATGTCACGTCATTAAAAAACCAAGCAAAACAGTGCGAATTCCCTGAAAATTTTAAAACGGAATTAATGAAAACGATGCTAATCATTGGGATAAAAGATGAGAAGGTTCGAGAGCAACTTCTACAACATCAAGAGTACACCCTGGAAAAAGCAATCGAGACATGCGTGTTAACCGAAACATCCAGACAGCAGCTTCAGGATATGAAACAATCAACGAGTGGAGACAAGACAAGAAATTACAAAGAAGTGGATCAAGTAAGAAATCAGAAGAAAACAACACAAAAATTCCGAGAAGATTCTTCAAGATCGAACGAAAATAGAAATTACAATCAGGTACAAAGAGAAATTAAAGACTGTTCAAGATGTGGTAAATCACATCCGATAAATAAATGTCCAGCATACGGTATAAAATGTTTAAAATGTAAAAAGGACAATCACTTTGCAAATAAATGTAGGAATAAATCTGTAAAGAAAGTGAATCAATCGGATAATTGTAATGATCACTTGAGTATAGACACAATTAATAATGGAAACAAAAACCTCAATAATTTTAATCATTGCATTATAGAGTTGAGTATAGGTGAAGATGCAGATGTAAAGGCTAAATTTAAAATAGATACGGGAGCAAGTGTCAATATAATTTCCTACTTTGAATTAAAAGCGTGTAAATTTAATTTAAAAAATAATGAGAACATTAAGGAAAACTTAGTCACATTTACAGGAAATAAAATTCCTATATTGGGAAAATGTTATTTAGATTTATACTATAATGGAAATTGTTTCAAGAAAACTGAATTCTCTGTAGACAAAAGTAATAATGGGTCAATCTAGGTTTAAAAACATGTATTCATTTAGGAATAGTAAACATAAAAAATGATGAGGATATTAAACTCATTAATACAGTAAATAAAAACCAAATTAAAAATTATGAAGAATTAACCAATAGATATAAAGCTGTATTTGAAGGTATACGTTAAACAAGTAAGCCATATCACATTGAAATACAAAAACATGCAAAACCAGTAGTAAATCCAATAAGAAATGTACCTTTTGCTATACAAGATCAATTTAAAAAATGTTTAGAAAATTTAGAAAAATTAAAAATAATAGAAAAAGTTCAAGGCAGCTCAGAATGGATAAATTCATATGTACTAGTTAGAAAAGAAGATGGTTCTCTACGAATCTGTTTTGATCCAAGAGATTTAAATGAAGTTATAATAGATAGAATATACAAAATACCAAACATGGACGAAATAACAAGAAATTTGAATGGTTCAAAAATATTCACAATATTAGATGCAGCTAGTGGATTTTGGAACATTCCATTAGATGAAATATCAAGTAAGTTATGCACTTTTACAACCCTACGTCTAATGATGTAATGTGTGTACCTTAAAGGTAAAGAAGGTTGTCTAACCTACCGCAACGACCACGCATAGAAGTTTTAATAAAGACAGAATACACATGGCAGTTGTGTTGTTCAGTCGATTCCTAGATCCACTCCTAGATATATAACATGGGCAATTAAGATGGTTCAGGCACATAAACAGACTGAGTAAAGTGAGGCAAGTTAAACCAGTGTGGGAGGCAAGAGCAAACGGGAAGGGAGCAAGGGGAAGACCATAGGAAACATGGAATGGCACAATAAGCAAAACGCTGCAGAAAAAAGGGAAGAGTTGGAAGCAAGCAAAGGAACTAACAGGCAACAGAAAATAATGGATACCATTCTATAAAGCATAGAATTACACCTCAACACCCAAAAGGGTAAAAGAGGGACAGATTGAGAAAGAAAGAAATATGTTTTGAATAATAGGTTGCAATTAATACATACCGGCTTTCCAGGAGATCCGTTGGGCCCAATTTTGCCAGGTGGACCCATGACTCCTGGCACTCCAGCTTCTCCTTCTTTTCCATCAGTTCCGTCTACGCCGATGTCTCCCTTAGGCCCAACTAACCCAGGCTCCCCTGGAGGCCCTGGGAAACCTTGTGATCCAGGCAAACCTTTATGCCCTTCCAACCCTGTCGGACCTCTGGGGCCAGGTGGTCCTTGGACACCAGCCTTTCCTTCGTCGCCTTTTATTCCTTGAGAACCACGATCACCCTACATAATTATTGATTTTGTGTTAGCAACGATAGATGAATGTATCAATAGAATTACCTATCTATATAATAACATCTATCTATATATAAATCTATATATTGTAATAATCGATCAAATGTAACAAGTTAAATGTCAAATAAGTTTGGTTATACACACATGTATGAGCATGTGTTAGTGAAAAAGATTTGGCATCGTCGCCAAAAAAATATCACGGCCGCCAACATAACATGATTTATTACATGATTGGCAGGCGAAAATTGTGTCCGCGGTTAATACACTGATTACCTATTTATAACCACCGGTGATTAGTGTTACGTAACAAATGATCCTCAGATTAATTTCGATTCTTAGACTATAGTTATGCATATTCTCGAAAAAAATCATTTGGTACGAAAAAACCTCATCGCACAGCTGTTTGATGACGTGAACGTCAGTTTAGAAAAAAAATGAGTATAAGAACTCTTGTCTAATGGGCTGGCCTAATGGTGATACTAAAATTACTCCACATTGCAAAAGATCGGGAATAGATGAAATGTGTGATCGCAAACATGCATTAATGGATATTCAGGAGAAGAAGAAGAACCTTTAGCATCAAAAACGATGTATGTGAATGCTATTACTAACGTTTTTTCCATGTTCACCTGGAGGGCCAAAAGGCCCTGGTGGCCCAGCTTCTCCCTTGACACCTTGTTGTCCTTCGGGGCCTTGTAACCCCCGAGACCCCTCCTTTCCTGGAAGACCTCGGTGTCCTGGTTCCCCTGGCACCCCAATAGGTCCCAAAGGACCCTTCAAACCAATGTCTCCCATTTCCCCTTTCGTTCCCGGTGGCCCTGGCAAGCCCTGCGCTCCCAGAGGACCTGGAGTACCAACAACCCCCGGAGGACCGTCTTCCCCTTTAGATCCATGGCGACCCATCTGACCCGGTGGACCCTTTTCACCTGGCGGCCCTATGGCACCTGGTTCACCGCGAATGCCTTGTGGTCCAGGATTTCCGGCTGGTCCCTATAAAATTATTTCATTTTTATGTACAATTAGGGAGCATGCAATATATGTATTTACGAAATCCCCCTTGCCGCCTTTAAATCCTTTCTCTCCCGGTGGGCCAATTTCTCCCTTATCGCCGTCTTCCCCTGGAGTACCTATAGCTCCCGGTGGTCCAGCAAGACCTCTTGCTCCCGGTATTCCGTCTCTTCCGGATGGCCCCGGTGAACCAGAGTCTCCGCGGTCCCCTTTAGATCCCGTGGGGCCTGGAGGACCTGAAGGTCCTTTCTGACCTTCAGGGCCAGGTGCTCCGTCCTTACCAGATTCACCCTGCTGACCTTTATCTCCAGCTGCACCTGCAGGTCCCAATGGCCCAGCATCGCCTTTTAATCCAGGGATGCCCTAAATATTTTTGAAATTAAATTGCGATTTATTAGGCAGGCACATACGGAGGGGATTTTCAAGCGATCTGTCCCGCCGTCTCATCTGGCATCCTTGTCACGCAGATTTGGGATAGATGGGTGTGATAGGGATGACAAATGAAATGATGACCGTTGAAAATCCCCTCCGTGTGTGCCTGCCTATTCTATGTAGTGTTTTTTTACCGGTAGACCCGTAGCTCCCCTTTCACCAGGAAAACCAGGCAAACCCACACTACCCGATATTCCCGGTTTTCCTGCAGGTCCTATTTGCCCAACAGTGCCTTCCTTGCCTGCATCGCCTGGTAAGCCCGGTTCTCCCGGCAAACCAGGACCGCCTGGAGCGCCTGGTTCACCAACCGGACCGGGTTCTCCTGCTGGACCCTGAGGTCCAATTACGCCAGATGTACCTGGAGGTCCTGGAGGGCCGTTTTTACCCTGGAAGTCATTAAGTTACCATTAGCATTTATTTGTAATCATTGCATGTAATAAACTTACAGCAGGTCCACGCTCCCCTGGTTGCCCTGAAATGCCATCTTTGCCATTTGCACCAGATGTGCCAATAGGTCCCGGAAATCCTCGTGGTCCTTCAGATCCTATCTGACCCCTTTCGCCTTGGGAACCTCCAGGTCCTTGCTGCCCCGTGTCTCCTTTAGGTCCAGGCGTCCCATCGTAGCCTCGTCTGCCTCTTGAGCCTCGATAACCTCTGGGGCCGGTTTCTCCCCTCTCGCCGGGTATTCCAGTATTCCCCTTAAAATGCGCTCAGTATTTATAACGACATGATTATTTATTGGAACTATTTTGGCAATTTCATTTAAAACCAATAAAAATAAACATATTCATATTCTTATAATATATTATTATGTAAAGACGTAAATACTGAGGACATGAGTGGTAAAGTGACAACCGATAACTACGCATCCGTTACACTTACTAAGAGTAGAAACAGCTAATTAAGAGTGAACAAGCAGAATAGATAAAGAATAGGGCTCTGAAGATATCAAGGTACGTCTCAAGTCAATTGAACTTTGTATTATTGAAGAACAACAAGAAAAAACACAGAAGAAAAGGAGGTTAGGGCGAGATAAGGGGGGAACTGTCTTCGCGGGGTCTACAGGGAAACCCACGCGGTAAGATAGGCACAACGAATGCAGAACGGAGAAACAGAATAGGCAAATAAAAGGAAAAGAAGTGAAAACAGCCCAACAGAGAATAGAAACACAAAAAAGAATAGTAAGGAAAAGAAAAAAAGAAAATATAGCAACAGAACGAGCAAAAAAATGGAGGAATTGAAAGAGATGATGTGAAGAATGATGACAAATAAAACTAATGAGAGGAGAACAAAAACAATACAGAGAAGAGATAAAAGAAGTAAAAGAGGAAAACAAGAAGCTACTAAAGGAAGTAACCTAAATTAAATTCAAGATGCAAAATATAGAAAAACGGGAAAAACAACACAAACACAAAAAAGAATAATAAGGAAAAGAAAAAAGGAAAATATAGTAACAGAACGAGCAAAGAAATGGAGGAATTTAAGGAGATGATGTGAAGGATGATGACAGAAATAAAACTAATGAGAGAAGAACAAAAACAATACAAGAAGAGATAAAAGAAGTAAAAGAGGAAAACAAGAAGCTACGAAAGGAAGTAACCGAAATTAAATACAAGATGCAAAACATAGAAAAACGGGACAGAAAGAATAACATAACATATAATTAAATTACATACATTACATAATTACATAATTAAACGAATAAATGTAGAAAACACAACGAACGTTGCAAAACAGGTGCACACATTAAAAGAAACGGAGCTAAAAGTGATAGCAAGAGTAAAGGAAACATAGGCAGTGAACAGGGACTGAACACTGATAATATTAGCTGAATTAGAAACTTTCGACGAGAAAATGTAGGTAATGAAGAACAAGAACAAACTTAGAGACATAAAGATATACATAGAAAATGACTTCGAGAAAGAAGAACGAGAGGTACAAGCACAAATAAGAATAATCGCAACAAAGGAAAGACAACAAGGAAAAACAGTCATAACTAAATACAGAAAAATAAACATAAACGGAATAACATGGCAATGGAATGCCATAAATGAAAGGGAACAAATACAAAAAACGAATAACGGAGAATGGAGAAGGAGGTGCCAGAAAAAGAATACACGCAGCAAGAAAAAAGTACAAGGGCACAAACAATCTAAATGGAAATGGGAGAAACGACCGAGTAAATAAAAACGAAACATGGAGAATTGGTACCTGGAGCATAAGAAGTATAAAAGGAAAAGAACAAGAACTAGAGAATTTGAAGAAACAGAACTAGACATACTGACAATAACGGGAACAAAGACGAAAGGAAAAGGAATAATATAAACTGGAAATGAACACGCACTAATATACAGTGGAGTGGAAGAAGAAAAGAGAGCGGCAAAAGGGGTGGCATACCTTATACACAGGAGGAGAGAAAAAGAGATAGAATAATGGGAACAGATAAACGAGAGATTACTAACAGTAAAACTAACCAACAAAACAACGAAGAAAACGAATTCAATTATAACGGTATATGGGCCAAACGATGATGACACGACCTCCAAGAAAGAATTCTGGACACAACTGGAAGAAGCAGTAGAAACAGCAGAAGGATATATATATAGGAGGCGACCTAAACAGCAGAGTTGGAAAACAAGACCCAACATACAAAGCCGCAATAGGGAAGTACGGAGAAAACACCAGAAACGACAATGGAAGAGACTGCTAAACTTCTGCATAGTACACAACCTAATAATCACGAACACATCCTTTAGACACAAAAACATACACACATTCACCAGAACAGAACAAGCGAGAGATAGAAAATCGATAATAGACTATATAATAACGGAAGAGACAAACAAAAAGCAAATAATGGACACAAGAGTAAGAAGAGGACCAGAATTGGGAGCGACCACTACCTACTGATAACATAAATCAGAGAAAAAACAACAACGTAAAAAAAATATCTTAATTTTACAAAATTAATTAAATGAAACAAAACGAACACAGAACGAGAGTATGCATCAAAATAAAAGACTACAAGCTGAACAACTAAGCCACGTAAACAGAGTACAAAGAAGAAATGGAGAGAGAACTACAAAAAAATACAACACAAAAAGCAACGAAAACAGAAAATTTAGAACAGACGTAGAAAAATCTCAAAGAAAGCATAATAAAAGTGGCAAGTAGAATATGCGGAACCAGCAAGAAAGAAACAAACAAAAAACGAACAGCACAGTAGTCAACTGAAGTAAGAAGCCAGGTAAGAACAAAGAAACAGCCATGGAAAAAATACTTCAACAACAAAACAAGGGAGAAATACGAAGAATATAAAAACGCACGAAACAAGGTAAAGCAGATAATACTCAAGTACAAACAGAAGCAATGGGAATAATTTGGAGACCAACTCGAAAGAAATTGGACGGAAAACCAAAAACTATTCTACAGCATAATCAAAAGGAACAAATAAGGCAAAGAAGCAACAGAGGGTCATAAAAAGCAAAAACAGAGAAGTACTAAGGGAATAAAAAGAAATAGCAGAAAGATGGAAGGAATACTTTGAAAATCTATTGGGAACCACAGAAGATGAAGTAGAGGAGAACAAAGAGAAAATTATAACAGAAGCAGATAAAGAAAAGGGAGAAGATATAACAGAAGAAGAAGTGAAAACAGCAATAAAGGAACTGAAAAACGGAAAAGCGGCATGAAGTGATAGAATCACCAGTGAAATGATCAAACACATGGGCACAAAAGGACAAGATAGGCTACAGGAAATAATAAGGAAAGCATGGAAAGATAGGCTACAGGAAATAATAAAGAAAGCATGGAAAACGGAGAAAACACCGAGCGACTCACAGAGAGCACTCATTCTACCTATATTTAAAACAGGGGTCAAGAAGGAATTTAAAAATTATAGAGGAGAAGACACTACAAATCTAACAGAATGGATTTAGAAGCGGAAGAAGCGTCAAGGACCACATATTCATGTTCAAACAAACATACGAAAAACGAGATGCAGACACAAAAATATACATAGCATTTCTAGATCTAGAGAAAGCATTCGATAAGGTACCAAGAGCGAAACTATGGGAAACACTGAAACAAAGGAAGATACACGACAAAATAATAAAGATAATAAAAAATATATACAAAAGCAACACCAATACAGAATTATTCAACCACATGCATCGGAAATATTTAAAACCAAAAATGGGCTAGAGCCTCGTTTACATTTGGAAAGTTTACTGACGGAAAGTACTTGCCGCCAGTAAACTAACGATGTGTAAACCAGAAAAACGTCTTACTTTCTTGTTTAGTTTCTTTCTTGACAGACGTTTTTCTTGTTTACACATCGTAAGTTTACTGGCGGTAAGTACTTTCCGCCAGTAAACTTTCCAAATGCAACCGAGGCTTAAGACAGGGAGAGAGTCTAAGGCCCGTATCTATAGTCCTTACTTGAGCATGAGTACGACTCAAGTCGTATATTTGGTTGCGTATTTTCTATATACGTTTATGCCCCAAACGCAACCAAATATACAACTTGAGTTGTACTCAAGTTTAAGTACGGACTATAGATACGGCCCTAAGTCCCACACTATTCATTACTTACATGGACGACATAATAAAGAAATGCATACCAGAGAGCAACACGAAATGGATAGTAGGCTACAAAAACATGGAAAAAAATAGAAATATCGGAAGAAGCATTTGCAGACGATGCAATAATAATAGCAAGAACATCAGAACATCAGAACATCAGAACATCAGAACAGCTACAAGAAAGAGTAAACTTATGGAACACAGTACTAAAGGTAAAAGGAATGAAGCTGAACATAAACAAAACAAAAGTAATGTTAGTAGGGAAACAGGAGCAGATACAAACAGAAATTGACAACAAAAAACTTGAACAAGTATTGACATACAAACCTGCGAGTAGAACTGAATGCAGACGGAAATGAAGAGACGGTAATAAACAGCAGAATAAGAAAAACTCAAAAACTATACCAGACAATCAATAACACAATTATAAACAATAAAGAATTAAGTAAAGAAACAAAAATAACAGTGTTCAAAACACAATATGCCGACCAATACTAACATGAGGATGCGAAACGTAGAAGCTAGACAGAACGCGAAAAAATAAAATACTAGCAAGCGAAATAAAAGTCCTAAGAAGAATCAAAGGAGTAACGAAAATGACAAAATAAGAAGCACAAAAATAAGAAAAGAATTAGACATAGAGCCAATACAACAATACACAGAAAAACAACAACTCGGATGGTGGTCCTCACCATCCATATGTCCCATATGTGCATATGTGCTTATGTCCTATATGCAAAAAATGGACAACTAAAGAATAGTGAAAAAAAGTGCGGTAAGCAAAGCCAAACAAAAAGAAAAGAAAAGAAAGAACGAGAAAGACATGGGATGACAAAATGAAAACAATAGAAGAAAGAGGAAAACATGGGAAGAAGCGAAAGAAGTAGCAGGACTAAATGGAAGAACTTCATGAACGAAAAATAGTAACAGAAGAAGAAAAGGAGCAAATAAAACAATACACCTACACTATTGTGGTAGAAGATGGACTGATATACAGGGAGTTAATACTAAGTTGTAATACCCGAAAATTGCAGTTAGAACTCATTGAAACAAACAACTTTTTTTTTGTTTAAATTTTGGAATTGGAGATTTTTGTGCATTGCGCCTTGATTCCCCAAAAGCCAGAAGCATGTCCAGAAGTTTAGCGTTTTGATAATTATGCGTTTTTATACACAAATTATGCAAAATATGCACAGAAATGATATACGCGACAGAAAATTTTCAAGAAGAAGCAGAAATTTCTGAAGAACAAGATCAAAAAGTATTTAAATTTGAACGTACAAACTATAAAACATGTGACTCAACTTTGAAGTACGTGTTCATTATTCGGCTTTTGTTTCACTGTTTAATGGGAGCAAGTCTACTTTGTTTTAAATTATTATTGCAGTTTGTTAAAATTTAACATTTTTTTGACAGATCGAAAAAAAATGTTTCAGACAAATGTTATAAAATAGTTTAAGGATTTTATATATGTTTTAGTTTGAAAAACTGATCGAGTAGTTTTCAAAATATCTTGTTTTGGAATTTTTTATCACTCGCTATTTAGTTTTTTGATAAAATAGAAAATAATTGTAATTACAAATGTTTAGAGAACCGAAAGCAAATGCCGAAAGTTTTTGAATTTTTTAAATATTCTGTAAAATAAGGGAGTAATGACGATTTTTTGACAAATAAAAAACCGCCAATAACTATGAACTTTGGCTGCAATTCAAAAATTTGAAACTAACAAAACTAAAAACTAAACTAACAAAAGTTGTATGTTTCAATGAGTTCTAACTGCCATTTTCGGGTATTACAACTTAGTATTAACACTCTGTATATCAGTCCACCTTCTACCACAATAGTGTAGGTGTATTGTTTTATTTGCTCCTTTTCATCTTCTGTTACTATTTTGGAGGTGAAATGACGGACCCTGTATATTTTTTAATGAAGAGATTTAAGAAATATTCAACTATAGAGAAAAATTGTTGTCAAAAATTGTTGGTTGATTTAGTTTACTGTAAGCACGAGTATGTAAAAGCAAATAACTATTTCTAAAATGCACAGATAAACCACAATATTACCCGTTCACCCTTTTCTCCAACATGGCCAGCTTTTCCTGTGGATCCCTTGTCGCCTTTATCTCCAGGATTTCCAGGATACCCAGAGAAACCTTGAATCCCAATTTTTCCCTTTTCACCAGGTGGTCCAACAGGACCTGTTTCTCCACGAGGACCATCAACGCCCTGCGAATAAAGAAAACAAATATTTTGCAATACTGACGAGCCCAATATTATTTATTACCTTAGGGCCTTCAGGACCTTCAAGACCTAGCGCTCCTGTTAAACCGGTTGGGCCAGTATCGCCCTTAGTTCCCGTATCGCCCTTCTCCCCATCTAGACCTCTATCACCTTTAATACCTTTATCTCCTATCGGGCCGCGCTTCCCTTCATCTCCTTTAGCGCCGCGAGCACCAGGAAACCCTATGGTTCCTTGAGGACCTGGTTGACCTTGATCACCTTTTGAACCGGAAAAGCCGGGGGCCCCGTTTTGTCCTGGTGGACCATCCGAGCCAGGTAGACCCGGAATACCCGATTTTCCTTGTGGTCCCTAAAATAAAAGAAGGTTAAGTATAGTCGACCCAAAAATCTAAGAATATTACGACTTTGACTTTTAAGTATTTTATGGCAACACCAAATAAAACCCCCATAAAATACTTAAAAGTCGAAGTCGTAATATTCTTAAATTTTTGGGTCGACTATACATACGTGTGTAATAACAAAATAATTACCATCATCCCTGTAGGTCCGAGCATACCTTGGGGACCCGCAGGTCCTATAGGACCTGGAGGCCCCGGCTGACCGGGAGATCCCGGTTGACCGGTTGGCCCTTGGGTGCCCTTACTTCCGGATGGACCCTCGCCTCCCGGAATGCCGGGATTTCCCTGCAATCCTGGCATACCTCTGGGTCCCATGAATCCTCTTGGGCCCTTGTAAACTATTCTCAGTAAGGTATTATAAATAACAGACATTTCTTACAATTTCTCCTGGAACACCTGGCAGACCTGGTGGTCCTTCTTCACCCTGCAGACCTTCATGCCCAGGTAATCCTTGATCACCTGTTACTCCTGGGTTGCCTCTTTCCCCTTTATCCCCAGGGAGGCCGGGCAATCCAATTAGGCCTTGTTCTCCTTTCACACCAGGTGCCCCAGAAATGCCCCTCTCGCCATCTCGTCCCGGTCTTCCCCGCCTTCCTTCCCGGCCAGAATTTCCAATGGACCCTCTCAATCCCCTAGGACCCTATTTATATATGACAATAATGAGGTCAATACGAATATATGAGGTCTTATATTTTACCGGCTCTCCGATTTCTCCAGACTCCCCTTTCTGTCCCTCTGATCCTGGTGGGCCTTCAGGTCCTGATACCCCTGTAAGACCCATCGGCCCTTCAATGCCTCTCATAGCCATCTTTAACAGAGAAGTAACAAACTATACCGCTTAATTATATACCTTATAAATGAGCCATTTATTTTGAAAGTGGCTTAAGTCCATTTTCATCTTTTATCAAGTTGGCACTTGTGACATTTATAATTTATGCTGAACTGTCAAAAAAAAAAAATCGGTATTGAAATATACTTAGTACATTTGAAAATTTTATATCTCGTACATTTTCAAAATAATATAAATACTGAAAATCCTAATTTTTCAAGTGACCTAAGTCCACTTTTTATTGACGATGTCAAAAAGTGCGGCCCAAAATGTTGAAAGCAGTGATGAAGGTAATTTAAATTACGTTTTGATATTAAATTAAAATTTAAAAAATTATATTTAATTTAAAGAAATTATTAAACCCATGGGAAAGGATAAAATAACAAGATTTATTGATTCTGAAAGTGAAGAGGAATTAAACTCATACAACAGATTTAAAAAAGAAGGAGAATTTTAGAAGTTCATTCTTCAACAGAGGAAGAGGAAGTAATTGAGAATGAGAATTTACAAAACAGCACCTTCAAAGAAGTATTCAGAGAACACAGAAGTGGTACTTAAATTCAGAAAATTCGTAAAATTAAACGGAATTCAGGGAAAAGATACGATACACAATCGGGAAAAAAAATTCCTGCCAAAGTCTTTCAAAATGAAGATTGCCAATGCCGAAAAGACTGCTTGAAAAATTTAAATGAAACAGAAAGAAAACGTATTTTCGAAATGTTTTGGAACTTAGGAGACTTTAATAAGCAAAATATATTGCTATACGAAGCGACCGGACGCAGTGTTGTAAAAAGAAGACGTCAGAGAAACGGAAAAGGTTCATGTAGAAATGAGAGTTTTACGTATTGGTTAAATTCTAAAACAGGCAAAGTTGCTGTTTGTAAAAAAATCTTTTTAGATACTTTTCAAATAAGCGAAGGACGATTGAAACGTGTATTAAAATCAAAAAACGTTAGCAACGATTTACGTGGGCGTTTGCCTGGATCGTCGAGAAATATATGCGATGAAGCAAATATGTTTGTTCAAAACCATATTAACAGTTTCCCGAAATTTGAATCCCATTATACTAGGGACCATAATCCCGACAGAAAATATCTTCATCCTGAACTGACTATAAAAAAAAAGTTTAATGTTTAGGAGTCACTGTGAAGAAAATAATTTAAAAGCTGTTAATGAATGGACTTATAGAAAAATATTCAAAAAGGATTTTAACTACATTTCCACCAACCACGCAAAGACACATGTCAGAGATGTGATCTATTAAACATTAAAGTCAAAGCATCAGAAAACCATGAAGAACAGAAAAAACTTATGGAAGAACACGATATTCATTTGAAGCTAGCAGAATCGGCTAGAAATGCGTTAAAACAAGATCAAGAGCGAGTATCAAGTAATCCATCTCATTATTTTGGCTTTTCATTCGATTTGCAGAAAGCGTTACCATTCCAAAAGTAAACTACTTCAGTAGCTTATTATAAATGTAACATGTATATTTTAAATTTAGGCATACACAATTTCCACAACGATAATGTAAACATGTACGTTTGGGATGAAACAAAAGCTTCTAGAGGTTCCCAAGAAGTGGCTTCATGCCTCTTGAGACACCTAAAAACCCTGAAAGGTGAAAAACACATCATTGCATATAGTGACATGTGTGGAGGACAAAACAGAAACATCAAAATATCTTTAATGTGGTTAAAAAATCTATCGATGGGAAATGATGTGGAAATCATAGACCACAAATTTTTAATATCAGGGCATTCATTTTTACCTAATGACAGAGATTTTGGCGTTATAGAAATGTCGTTAAAAATAAATCAGTTATTGTATGTGCCACAAGATTATTATAATATAATTAAAAAATGTAGAAACGGTAATACTTTCATACTAAATGAAATGAAACAAGAGGATTTTATATCAACAAGACTCTTGGAAGAAGCAGTTTACAAAAGATTCAAAAATACCAACGGAGAAAAAATAAACTGGCTTCAAATATGCTGGATGCGATTTTTAAGAAATGAACCATATAAAATTTTATACAAAACCACCATGGATTAGAACGCAGAATTTAAAATTCTTGATTTATTGCCACGTCGGGGTAGACCTAAAAAAATTTGGGAATATTGTATTGCCATCGTTATATAAAAATATAAGAAGCATCACATCACTAAAATACCGACACATGATGGTCTTATTGCGGTATATACCTCCGGAACACCATAACTACTTCAAATCACTCCCACATACTGAGAATGTTAACGAATAACTTGTTACTAAATTTATTTCTATTATCTAAAAATATAATTTAAATTTTTTTTTCTTCTATTTTTTAAGCTATATGTAACGGACTTAAGCTCTTTCACTTTTTGTAACAAAACAAATTTTTATTTTGAAAGTGACCTAAGTCCTTTTAAGGTAAGCAAGGTCATATTATACACTTAATAATAGCGACTTTTTAATAGGATGTATAAAATTAAATCCCTTAAATGCGATTGAACATTGCAAGTCAACCATATATCTTACGTATATTTTTAATTTTGTAAAAACGGAAAACCTTAAGTATTTCAAATTAAAGATAAATGGACTTAAGTCACTTTCAATATGAACGGCTCAAATAGTCTTACCATATGCTGCGATAGCATGTGCCTAAACATTTCTGCTTGTGAGTCAGGACCTTTCTCATTACCTCGTGCATTTAGCTAAAAAAATGTATAAGAAATAAATCACGAAATATTTCTAAATATATATATCCAATTACGGGTATCATAAAAACGTGTCCTGGAGGACCTGATATCCCTTCCGTGCCAGATAAACCAGATCTACCGGCTTCTCCTTTGGGACCCTGAGGACCTGGAGAACCCGGGGGTCCAGGATATCCGGGATGTCCAGGTGGTCCCCTGTTAATGGTATTTTCGTAATATGATGTGTATGTACCTTCCGTCTAAAATATTACGTAAAATATGGTACTTTGATGGCATTACGTTGCTAAAATTACTACCTGCCCATCAATTTCATAATCTGATGTACCATTCGCGTAAGAGGTATTTATATCAGCATCTGTCGTTGCCTCTTCAATTGTTTCGTTATATGAAGATTCTCCCTCTTCTGATGTAAAATTATATCCCACTTCTGAAGTAATAAAATATACAATATTTAGAAGATATTTTGTTTGTTTTTTATAGTTTGGCTTGCCTATTCTTTCATTGGAATTTCCCAATAAATCCAAATCCGACACAGCTAGAGAATGATCCCTTCTTAGATTAATATTATCAGAGTTTAGAGTCTCGTGATATCTAGAGCCTTGACCATACAAGTCTACGTCAGTATTAAAACTATTTCCAGAAGAACTACCACTAACTGATTCTAAAATTATAAATCAGTTTTAGAAAATTATTAAAAACAAAATATTGTACAGATTGGGCCTGTACCATAACCATAAACAAGGGAGGTGAAGAAACCAATCAAAGTGAAAATAATATTAAAAAGAGTGAAGAACAAACGGAAGCAGAGGAAAGACTTAGCTTACTAACGGATGAAGACATTGCAGAAGCGGTACAGAGTCTGATGGGAGGTAAACACAAGGAATAGATAAGATAACATCGGAAATGATACAAAAAATGGGACAGAAAGGCAAAGAAAAACTAAATCAGTTACTACCAGTAATATGGAACCCAGAGCAAATACCAGAAGAGTGAAGAACAAGCCTAATATTATCAATCCATATAAATGGAGATAAAAATGTTTGTAGATAGTACAGAGGAATATCACTAATATTACCAGCGTCGAAAGTTCTAGAGAAGATAATAGAAAAGAAGATTAGATTACAAGTTAAAGCAAAATTATTAGAAGCACAGAGCGATTTTAGGCAGAAGAGAAGTACTCAACATCACATATTCACGTTAAAAATGATAATAAATACAGCAATAACAGTGGAGAAAGATGTGTACGTCTGCTTTATTGACATGAAAAAGGCATTTGACCTAGTACCAAGAGCAAGAATATGGGATAGTCTAAGAAATAAGAAGGTGAGCAAAAAATTAGTGAAAATGTGCAAATGCATATACGAAAGAACAACAAATGTAGTAATTAGCAAAACCCTAAAATGGAGGGAATTTCAAACGAAACAAGGTATAAGACAGGGCGGAAGCCTAAGTCTGTTGCTATTCATATGCTTTATAGATGACATCATGAGAGAAATCAAGCTGAAGACTAAGCCATTTCATGTAGGAAACAGAAATTTAGAAAGATTGTACATAAACGCATGCGCATTTGCGGATGATGTGGCAATAGTGGTGAAGAGTGAAAATGAGCTGCAACATAAACTAAGGAAATGGAATAAGGAGCTGGAAAGAATGGAATGGAAATGCACAAAGAAAAGAACAAAACTGCCAGTGATATCAAAGAAGATAATAATAGTGGCGAAGAGCGAAATGGGCTGAAAAATAATTGGGGAAATGGAACGAGGAGCTGGTAAAGAATGGAATGGAAACGAATAAGGCAACAACAAAAGTGCTAGTGATATCAAAGAAGATAATACAAACAAAGATAACTGTAGGTGATACGCAAATTTAGCAAGTGCATCAGTATAAGTACCTGGGAGTGATGTTAGATAGTGATGGAGGGTAGGAGGTTGACATAAATATGAGAATAAGAAACACCAATAAAGCTTATTTTAAAAGTAAGTTCATAAATGACAAGAGAGAAATATCAAGATAAACTAATATGAGAGTATATAGAGCCATATACAGGCCAATATTAACTTACGGATACGAATTATGGGTACTGTCGAAGAGAGAGAAGGACAAAATACAAGCAAAGGAGATGAGATACTTAAGACGAGTCTATAATCTAACGCTCAGAGACAGAATCAGAAGCAAAGTACGAACTAGAAATCAAGGAAGGAGAAAAGTATGTAGTAGAGCGGAAAATGAGATGTTAGGGCCATCTACATAGAATGGAACCAACAACAGAAGTTCGGAGGATTTGGGAAAGGTGGATCGAAGGCAAAATGAGAACGGGTAGATGAAAAAGACAAGGGACGAAGATATGGAGAAAGCGATCAAAGTGAGGGGATTCGATTACCAGGAAGCGAAGAAGAGGGCCAAGGATCGTACGAGACGGAAGAGTTTTGTGAAGGACGGCTAAGTGCCGCATGCTTGAAGTTTGGTTTTGCATCATTTTTGATATCTAGCTTTAATTTTAGAGTTGAATATGTTTATTTGAGGCGTTCAGAGCTAAAGTGGATCAAGTCCAAAAGTATTAAAAAAAAAGTTTGTTGGATTAATATTTGTTAGAGGTATACGTTTTTGGAGCCACAGTGAACAAAGTCACTGCTTTAGCTATTTTTAACAGATGTCAGCAGTTGTCTTTGGTCTGGAAAAACTTTCATAAGATTTCCGCGCTAAAGTGGATCAAGTCTAAAATCGTAGCACATGGTTTTTCTTTGTGTACTTATGCACGTGTTGGTTGGCAAAACTTTAAAATAATGGATTCAGGTGAATGTGTGGACATTTCTGATTAGTCCTCAGACAATGTGCCTTCGCAAAATGAATCAGCTACTTCAGAATCTGAAGGAAACGTATGATAAAATAACCAATTAAAAAGAAACTGCACTTAGCCAAAGCTTTGCAAGCTGGACAGTCTCTTAAAAATGACAAAGCTGCTGCATCAAATGCATGTTATGTTGCAACATTTGACCTCCAAAAGGCTCTCCCATATCCAAAATTGACTACGTCCATAACATACTATAAGCGAAATATGTATGTGTACAATTTTGGAATCCATCAACATTGGATAGTGCACAAAAAAAGAGAAAATTAACTAATAAAATGGGAAACAATAAATGAAAGGATGATACTAATAACACTGAAAGGGAAAACAAAAGATGAAATGAAAACAATGATAATAGTTTATGGATCAAGTGAAGATGAAAAAGTAGGAAAATTGGATATATTTTGGGAAGAACGACAAAGATAGTGGAGGTAACTGGTAAACTATATGTAGCAGGCGATTTTAATAGTAGAGTAGGGAAAAGAGATCAGATGTACAGTAATGTGATGGGTAATAACGGGGAGAACAAAAGCAACGAGAATGGGAAAAGAATGCTAAAATATTGCCAAATGAATGAACTAATAATAACAAACACGTCTTTTAATCATAAAAGAATACACCAATATACACGAGAAGAAAGAGCTAGAAACGAAAAGTCAATTATAGACTACATTCTCGTAAAAAGAGAACACAGAAAAGAGGTAGTAGACACTAAAGTAAGGAGGGGGCCAGAAATTGGAAGTGACCACTACCTAGCGGTAGCAACAATAAAAGAACCAATAATAAAAAGTGATGATAACAAAATGAAGAAAATCGAAGTTAAAAAAATCAAGGCTCACAGATTACAAGAAGAAGACGTAAGCAACGAATACAAGGATCTGGTGGAGAATGAAATAGTACGCAAACAAAATACATACAGGGAAGATGACTTAGATGGAATGTGGGAGGCATTCAAGAATATAAGTAACAGCTGCACAAACAGCATGTAGAACTTACCAAATGACAAACACGAAAACGGGATGGTGGACGAATGAAATAAAAGAGGCGATAAAAAACAAGAAGATAGCATGGAAAGGATATCTAGGAAAGAAAACTGCAGAAAGCTATGAAAAATACAAGCAGAGCAGAAAAATGGTTAAACAATTAGTAATAGAAGCAATAAAACAAAGTTGGAGAGAATTTGGAGACAAAATGGAGAAAAGTAGTAAAGACAACATAAAACTGTTCTACAACATAATCAAAAGGAACAAGACAAAAGGGACAAACGAGACGAGACATATAATGAACAAAAAAGGAGAAATAATAACAGATGGCATAGAAAGGATGGAGAGATGGAAACAATACTTTCAGGAGTTACTCAACACGGAAGAGGAAGAAAAAGTGACAAATACGAACGAACAAGAACAAGATACAGAAAATAAAGAAGAACAACAGATAAGTATGGAAGATTTGTCAGAAATAATACGAAAAGAAAAAAACGGAAAAGCAGCAACAGTGGATAGAATCACAACAGAAATGATCAATAAACTAGGTACACAAGGGAAATCAATGCTACTAAAAATCTACAACAAAGCATGGCAAGAAGAGTGTGTGCCCAAGAAGTAGCAGATAGCAATGATAGTACCCATATACAAGAACGGCGACAGAAAAGACTGCAACAATTACAGGGGAATTAATATAATAACTATAAATATGAAAATATATGAACAACTAATAAATAAAAAATTAAAACAAAGCACAGAAAGAACATTAATGGAATCACAGAGTGGATTCAGGGAAGGCAGAAGTATACAGGACCACATATTTATGATAAAACAAATACAGGAAAAGGCAAACTATGAAAATAAAAAGATGTACATAGGATTCATAGATATGGTGAAAGCGTTCGACAGGGTGCCTCGTGAAAAGTATGTTCGATTTTAAAGGAAAGAAATGTGAGTAACAAGATGATAAGGGTAATAAGAAGCATATACCAGAACAATCGGAATATAATAGTGGAAAGAAATCAACAATCCAGCGAGTTCACAACAAACAACGGATTAAGACAAGGTGGAGGTCTGAGTCCAACACTTTTCATTTTATTTATAGACGAAATAATTAGAACATGCAGAGGAAAGGTAAAAACAGTAACGATCGGACATAACAAATTGAAAAGAGTAGAAATAGCAGAAAGAGCATTCGCGGATGACATAATAATAATAGTAGAGAAGACCTACAAAATAATCTAAATATATGGAACGAAACACTAAAAACAAATGGAATGCAAATGAACAAAAACAAGACAAAAGTGATGATATTGGGAAAGCAAGAACAGATTGATATTATAATAGATAATACAAAAATAGAACAAGTAGAACAATACAAATACCTAGGGGTAGAAATACAAAGTGAAGGTCGAAATGAGAAGGACATTGATAGCAGATTTAAAAAAAAACAACGAAGCTATATTTTCAACTAAGAACATTCATAAATAAAAGGGAACTAACAAGAAAAACAAAACTGTCCATATTTAAGTCAATATACAGACCGGTGCTGACATTCTGGTGTGAGTCTTGGGTTCTAACGAAAAGAGAAGAGAGCAAAGTCCAGGCAATGGAAATGAAGTACCTTAGGAGAATAATCGGAGTGACAAGAAGAGACCGGATAAGGAACACAGAAATCAGAGACCAGCTGGAAATAGAAACATTAGAAGTATGTACTCAGAGAAGGAAATTAGAGTGGTGGGGACACCTACAGAGGATGAAGGAGGAAAGACAATAGAAACAGGTGTGGCAGGCGAAAACACCAAAGAAGAGAAGTAGAGGTAGATCAATAAAAACATGGGATAGTGAAATGAAATAAATTATTGAAAAGAAAGGGAAAACAATGGCAGAGGCGAAAAAAATGGCGAAGAACAGAAGAGAATGGAAGAATAACATCATGGGATCAAGCCAGGAATAACAAGACAAAACAAAATAAAATAACCCTATACCATAATTTGTAGTAGGGAGAACGATATATATATATATATATATATATATATATATATATATATATATATATATATATATATATATATATATATATAATTTTAGAATCCATTAACAATGATAATGGGTACGTACGTGCCATTATGGGACGAGACAGAAGGATGGAGAGGGTCATAAGAAGTAGCATCTGTGCTTGCTGAATATTTTAGGCAAGAGGCTAAAAACTATATACATGTTATTCTCTACTCTGACTCATGCACTGGTCAAAATTGAAATATTAAAGTCGCCTCCACTTTAATGAACTTGGTCTTAGAACCTCAGTTAAGTATTAAACAAGATCATACATTTTTGGTGTCAGGCCATTCATTTTTGCCCAATGATCAAGATTTCGGAGTAATAGAATCAGTGTCACGAAAGTATATTCAAATCTTTACTTCCGAGGACTGGAGTCATGTGACCGAGAAAGTCAAGACCAAGAAGCCTTTCGTAGTTGTCAAAGTAACAACGCCTAAAATTTTATGCACCAAAAAACTTGTAGACATGGTAGTCAACAGGAAAAAAACTGATGAAGGCCATCCCGTCAAGTGGTTAGAGATGAAATGGGTGAGGTTTGAGCGACAGCAACCTTGGACACTGCAGCTTGAAGTGCAGAGAGAGATAAGAAGAATAGCCAAGAAAGAAAAAGAAAAAGGAAACCAGGCCAAAGTGGGATATAAGAAATTGATAATAAATGGAAAGAGTTGGAAATGGGAGGAAATGCAAACAATCAAGTTAAAAAACCGCTCAGCATAAGAAGCAGAGGTTGCATACAAACAAGGACGGAAAGGCAAGGAAAAATGGTAATAAAAAAGCAGATCGACACAGCAGATGACTAAATTAGGAGAAATAGGAGCGACAGCGCGAATGTAAAATGGGACACGAGAAGGAATACAAGGAAGGCACAGGTAGAAATAGAAATAAATGAAAAGGACACAATAAACAGGAAAAATATCAAAAAAGATAAAAGCCGAATATGGAGAATAGCAGCATGGAATATAAGGAGTATATTCGGTAAAGAGGAAGAGTTAGAAAAAGAGTTCGAAAGAATGGATGTAGAGATATTAGCAATAACTGAGACGAAAAGAAAAGGGAATGGAATGTACACAACTAATAACAAGCACAGAATAATATATCGCGGGGTAGACAAGGATAAAAGGGCGTTCGCAGGAGTAGGATGCATAATGTACAGAGACATAGAACACCATATAGAATCATGGCAAGCAATATCACCAAGGATATTAACCGTAAAACTAAAAGAAAACAACAGAACCAGAACAATAATTATAGTATATGGACCAAATGAAGACGCCACGGCTAGCAACAAAGAAGAATTCTGGGATCAGCTCAACGAAACAACCGAAAATGTCATTCGAGAAATATATGTAACAGGAGACTTCAACAGCAGAATTGGCAAGGAAGTAAAAGATAACGATACGATGAGAGGAAGATACGGGGAAGACACAATAAACGAAAATGTGAAGAAAATGCTGATTACTGTAGAATGAACAATCTAATAATAGCGAACACACTATTCAACCTCAAGGAGATACACAAATACACCAGGGAAGTGATAAGCAGGAACGAAAAATCTATTATAGATTACGTATTAACAGAAAAAAGAAGAAAGAGCAAAATAATAGATACAAGAGTAAAGAGAAGCTACGAAATAGGAAGTGACCACTACCTAGTGGTGACCCCACTCAAGGAAAACTATCAAGACAGTGACCGAAAAATTCAGCGACCAACTATAGTAGTAAACTACAAGAAGATGCGAGCATACAAACTAAGAGATGAGGAAAAAGCAATACAATACAAAGAGAAATTAGAAGCCAAGTTAGAAGTAGCCAACGACAGCGAAGCAGTAGAGGAAATGTGGAATAACATAAAAAGAAATATGCCTGAGGCAGCACAAGAGACATGCGGGTTGAAGAAAAGTACAAACAAGAAACAACAGACAGTGTGGTGGTCAGAGGACATACGAGATAAAATAAAAGAACAGAAAAAAGCATGGCAAAGGTACCTAAATGTCAAAAACAGTAATTACTACGAAAGGTACAAGGAAAAAAGGAAAATAGTAAAAGACGAGGTCAGAATAGCAAAGACCAGGGAATGGGAAAAGTTCGGGGAGACAATGGAGAAAAACGCAAACGAAAATCAAAAGCTATTTTATAAAACAATAAAAGGATGCAGGAAAGAAAAAAGACAAGAAGCGAGATACATAGAAGACAAACAAGGCAAAATGTTGAAGGAAAACGAAGAAATAATAGAAAGATGGAAAGAGTATTTCGAAGAATTACTAACTATAAATAGCGGCAACGAACAGAAGAGAGGAAACAGCGAAAAGAACATCACAGAAACAGTAACGGAGAGTATCAACGAACAAGAGCTTCTAGAAATTATAAGGGAACTGAAAATAGGAAAAGCGCCAGGACAAGATCAGGTTACAGCAGAAATGATTAAACACATGGGACCCATAGGAAAATATAAACTACTGAAGTTACTAAACCAAATATGGAAGACAAATATGATACCAAAAGACTGGCAAACACCGTTAATAGTACCGATATACAAGAAAGGTGACAAGACGAAATGCGCAAACTATAGAGGCATATCACTAATAAGTATAGGGATGAAAATATTAGAAAAGATAATTAACAAGAGAATAATAGCAAGAATAGAACAGACCTTGGAAGAACCACAATGTGGTTTCAGGAAAGGGAGATCCACGCAAGACAACATCTTCACAATAAAACAAATCACAGAAAAAATAATCGCAATAGCCTAATAAAGATTGTTCATATATATAATAATCGCAAATAATGAAAATACATATCTGGGATTCATAGACCTCGAAAAAGCGTTTGCCATGATACCAAGAAAGAATCTATGGTTAATACTAAAAGAGAGAGGAATAGAAAACTGGATAGTGAAAGTAATACAGAATATATGTAACAACAGTAATGCAATAGTATACAAGGGGCAAATTTCAAGAACTTTTAAAACAAATAATGGACTAAGACAAGGAGGAGCTCTCAGCCCAACACTATTCAACCTATATATGGATGAAATAATGAAGAGCAAGAAAACAGAAATAATAAAAGCAAACGTAGGATACAAAAACATGCAAATGGTTAAAATATTAGAAGGAGCATACGCCGATGATGTGGTAGTGATAGCAGAAAGTGAGAGGAACCTGCAACATAACATGAACGTATGGAATAAACACCTAGAGAAATATAACATGAAGATGAACTACAGCAAAACAAAAGTACTGATAATAGGAAAACGGAAAGAACACATAAATATACAGATAGTACAGGACCAGATTGAAAAAGTAGAGCAATTCAAATACCTTGGAGTAGAACTTACAGAAGATGGGAAAATGGAAGGAGAATTAAGCAACAGAATAAACAACGCAATAAAAACGTACTATGCTCTGAATAATATACTTACTAACAAGAAAGAGATAAGCAGCAAGACAAAAATGAATATATACAAAATTATATACAGAACGATTTTCACATATAGGAGCGAGACATGGAAGGTAACAAAGAGAGATAAAAGTAGATTACAGGCAATAGAAATGAAATATATGAGAAAAGTAAAACAAGTAACGAAAAAATACAAGATACGAAATAAAGACATCAGAGAGGAATTGGATATAGATTCAATAGAAAAGTTTATAGAAAAGAAGCAGCTCAACTGGTGGGGACATCTAATTAGGATGAAAAATACGAATCAAACAAAACAAATCTGGGAAGCATAAACAGGAAAGAAACGAGGAAGTGGCAGACCAAGACAAGAATTGGGCAACAAAATAGAAGAAATAATAAACAGCAGAAGGAAGACAGTGAAACAAGCAAGAGAAATGGCAAAGAACAGAAGAGAGTGGAAAGAATTTGAGTGGAAAGGCCTTTTGATAGTAATAAATAATAATTATTATTTTTGAAACTTCAAATTATAACTCATATTTAAGTTAGTCTTCGTACTACAGCAATAAAAATTAAATTACCCTTTAAATCACTTTAAGATTTAACTAGTGTTGATAAACTTTAATCTTGATTATCTCAAAACTATTATTTATGCACTTGATCACTTTAGCTTTAAACGCCTCATTTGTTTAGCTTTAATTGACAGGTTGAAATATATGAAATATTAGATTTTTTAACCATTAACAGTGGGTAATTTGGTAATAAATATATGTATAGTTAGTATATGAGAACCAATTTGACTCTCCTGGAGTAATACTCACGTAATCTTGAAAGTTCTTCAAAATTCGAGGATGTTGTATTTACTTGCATACTATTTGTACCATGCGTTTCACTTGCAGCGGAGTAATTGTAATTAACGGAATAAGCAGTACCATAACTATTACAATTTAAGGCGTGCTTAGTACATAACTCGTACGATTCATCAGGAGTAGTAGCTAATTTCAAGAGTTGTATATCTCCCTAAAACGTATGCAAAAGAAAATTATATCTCTTAAAGTACAAACATATTATATAATTTACGCCAAACGCGCTTTCTTCCTCGAGGTCATATCCAATTGTCGTTAAGCCCGTGGTACTTAATTTCGAGGTAGGAGAACGATTTAATTTCTTCGTTACAGTCTGCTCGCAGTCAACAATTAATGTTATTGAATTTCCTTTAACACTAAAAGCTAACCGATGCCACCTATAATAATAATATGTAGCATTAACACACCTCCTAATAATAAATACTCTTACTTTCCGTCATCAATAGAAACGTTAAAAGTAATTAATACATCATCATCTGATTCCTCTTCAACGTCTTCGTAATAAAAATATATGTCTCTACCTAATATAATCTGCAGCTGTTCTTCTCCATCCTCGTTATATATTCTTAATGCAGTAGATGTTGTACCTTTTGTGGATGAACAGACATAAAATAAAACCAATTTCGTCTCCTATGGCATTGTACAAACCAACGTGCGTTCTAACAACCATCAGTATGGAAAAATCGTAAGGAAATTCTTCGGGGAAGAACGTATTGGTCCCAACCATTACTTGAGCTTCCTCGCTGAATCGATAGGCCCAGTCGCTTCTGGAAATATTGCCTGTATGCCCTGCAGTTATACATCTACCTAATACTTTCGTAATTCCTAATGGCTCATTGAAAAGGTTGGCTTCTTCAATCAGATTTATAACTCGGCTTGTTTCTGCAATAATTCTTAATGTAATTCTAAAATACTGCAATAAATATGTATGTGCTACCTGTTTGTGCATGGCTGAATTCAATTAATATAATTAGCCATATGAGTTTGCTTGTCATGTGCGTCCAAGTATGCATGACTTGTAAAGGTCATTAATGCTTTACTACTAAAAATATAATAGTTATTTATTGAATTACACTTGGCAATGTTTCGCAAAATTTAATAGAAACGATATACTAAAGGAAAAATAAAACACTTGGTTGAGTTTCACTGATTTTGATAGATTTCTGTACAATTGTTTAGACCTCACGACCATTTTCAAGAATTTTACAAAAACTGAGTTTTTGTGTTATATTATTATCAACCAAGTGTTTTATTTTTCCTTTAATTTTAATATTTTTCAACAAGGGATAACCACCGAAACTTACAATTTAATGAAAAGCTATACAATTGTTTCGGCCTTTCGACCATCATCAAGAGATACATTTAGGCTGAATTCAAATTCGCTAAAGGCACAAAACGTAAACTAAATACTAGTATATTAAATTAAAAGCCCATTAAAGTTTCCAAGATTTGCGGGCTCTAGTAGTTTCAGTAATCCCATTGTAAACCGGACAATTCTCAAAACATATTTGATCGTTTACAATATTCCCGGATGCTTTCTTATTCCCTAAGATTTCCAGAACGTCCAATCTTCGTTCTTTATTGACTGCGTGGAGGATGGAGAGACCTTCTTTGCTTATGAAATAGTTTCATAGATGCAATTGTAATAGATGTATGTAATATAGATGTAATGATGTAATGTATGTAATATAGATGTAATGATGTAATGTATGTAATGTATGTGCCTTAGAGGTAAAGAAGGTTGTCTAACCTACCGCAACGACCACGCATAGAAGTTTAATAAAGACAGAATACACATGGCAGTTGTATTGTTCAGTCGATTCCTAGATCCACTCCTAGATATATAACATGGCGCAGCTTAACGGACATTAAAAGGAGAAATAAAAAAGAAGACGTGAAAATGGAAAGCAGAGGAATCCAAGCAATTAAATTAAACGGCAATCTCAGTGAGAATTAGAGACAATGGAAGCAGAGGTATGAAATATACTCCGCCGCTGTAGAATTAGACTCAAAACCAGAAAAAACGCAATGTGCACATTTACTGCATTTAATGGGCAAAGAAGCCATTGCAATCTACAATAGCTTCACATTTAGTGACGATGATAAGGACAAAATTACTGTACTAAAGAAGAAATTTAATGACTATTTCATTCCAAAAAAGAACTTAACCTACGAGAGATATAAATTATTCACGTCCCGCCAAAATGAGGAAAGCACAGAACAGTATGTCACGTCATTAAAAAACCAAGCAAAATTTTGAAAATTTTAAAACGGAATTAATAAAAACGATGCTAATCATTGGGATAAAAGATGAGAAGGTTCGAGAGCAACTTCTACAACATCAAGAGTACACCCTGGAAAAAGCAATCGAGACATGTGTGTTAACCGAAACATCCAGACAGCAGCTTCAGGATATGAAACAATCAACGAGTGGAGACAAGACAAGAAATTACAAAGAAGTGGATCAAGTAAGAAATCAGAAGAAAACAACACAAAAATTCCGAGAAGATTCTTCAAGATCGAACGAAAATAGAAATTACAATCAGGTACAAAGAGAAATTAAAGACTGTTGAAGATGTGGTGAATCACATCCGATAAATAAATGTCCAGCATACGGTAAAAAATGTTTAAAATGTAAAAATTACAATCACTTTGCAAATAAATATAGGAATAAATCTGTAAACCAAGTGAATCAATCGGATAATTGTAATGATCACTTGACTATAAACACAATTAATAAGGGAAACAAAAACCTCAATAATTTTAATCATTGCATTATAGAGTTGAGTATAGGTGAAGATGCAGATGTAAAGGCTAAATTTAAAATAGATACGGGAGCAAGTGTCAATATAATATCCTACTTTGAATTAAAAGCGTGTAAATTTAATTTAAAAAATATTGAGAACATTAAGGAAAACTTAGTCACATTTACTGGAGATAAAATTCCTATATTGGGAAAATGTTATCTAGATTTATACTATAATGGAAATTGTTTCAAGAAAACTGAATTCGTTGTAGACAAAAGTAATAATGGGTCAATCTTAGGTTTAAAATCATGTATTCATTTTGAAATAGTAAACATAAAAAATGATGAGGATATTAAATTCATTAATACAGTAAATAAAAACCAAATTAAAAATTATGAAGAATTAACCAATCGATATAAAGATGTATTTGAAGGTATAGGTAAAACATATAAGCCATATCACATTGAAATACAAAAACATGCAAAACCAGTAGTAAATCCAATAAGAAATGTACCTTTTGCTATACAAGATCAATTTAAAAAATGTTTAGAAAATTTAGAAAAATTAAAAATAATAGAAAAAGTTCAAGGCAGCTCAGAATGGATAAATTCATATGTACTAGTTAGAAAAGAAGATGTATCTCTACGAATCTGTTTAGATCCAAAAGATTTTAATGAAGTTATAATAGATAGAAAATACAAAATACCAAACATGGACGAAATAACAAGAAATTTGAATGGTTCAAAAATATTCACAATATTAGATGCCGCTAGTGGATTTTCGAACATTCCATTAGATGAAAAATCAAGTAAGTTATTCACTTTTGCAACCCCTCATGGTATATACAAATTCAATAGACTACCATTTGGTATAAAAACTGCTAGTGAAGTATTCCAAGAAACTTTTCAAGAAATTTTTCATATAAAAGGTGTAGTAATCTATGACGATGATATTTTTATTCATGCCGAGACTAAAGAAGAAAATGACAAAATATAGGAAGAAGTATTTAAGATAGCTTGAGAAAAAAATGTAAAATTTAATAGAAACAAATGTAAATTTGGTTTAGATGAAGTTAATTATTTAGGACATAAGTTTTCAAATAAAGGTATATAAATGGATGAAGATAAAATTGAAGCCATCGTAGGAATGCCCAAACCAATTAATAAA
Organism: Othius punctulatus; assembly: GCA_951805005.1. Classification (NCBI taxonomy): domain Eukaryota; kingdom Metazoa; phylum Arthropoda; class Insecta; order Coleoptera; family Staphylinidae; genus Othius; species Othius punctulatus. The sequence continues at coordinate 72,613,865 of OX638143.1, read as the reverse complement.
AAAGATGTCCAAAGATTCCTAGGTTTCATAAATTATGTAGGAAAATTTATTCCAAACTTATCAGAAATTACTAAACCATTAAGGGATTTAATTAAAGATAACAATATATTTTCATGGAAACACCCTCAAGAAAAAGCATTTAACGAATTGAAAAAGCATTTAACGAATTAAAAAAGATAATTTCACAAGAACCAATTTTAAAGTATTTTAATCCAAGAGAGCAAATAACAATATCAGTTGATGCATCTAGCTCAGGCTTAGGAGCAGCACTTTTGCAAAATGAAAAACCATGTGCATATGCTTCTAGAGCTATGACAGAAACTCAGCAAAAATATGCTCAAATAGAGAAGGAACTATTAGCAATATGTTTTGGCGTACAAAAGTACTATCAATATGTTTATGGAAGAGAGTTTACAGTTGAAACCGATCACAAACCATTAATTTCCATTTTCAAAAAATCATTAAACTCATGCCCAGCTAGATTACAAAGGATGCCTTTGACATTACAAAAATATAAAATAAATTTAGTTTACAAACCAGGCAAATATCTAATAATAGCTGATACATTATCACGAGCAACAGTAAATAAAGTATTCGAAGATAATTTATAATTATACGCTCAAGTATGCCTAATCGAAAAAAAAAACAATTAAAGAGGACACGTTAAAACAATTGATAAAAGCAACTGAAAATGATGAAAAATTAAAAATGATAAAAACTTTTATTAAGCATGGATGGCGAAAGAGCATAAATAAAATGACAGTAAATTTGAAACCATTTTACAAATTAAAGTCAGAAATAACAATGGGAAGCAATAACTTAATATATATGAATCAAAGAGTCATTATACCAAAATCATGGAGAAACAAAGTCCTTGAAGACATACACACATGTCATTTAGGTATAAATAAATGCATATCGAGAGCAAAATTTGCAGTATATTGGCCTAATATGATAACACATATAGAAAATGTAATTAATAGATGTTACGTATGTAATAAATATTCAAACTCGAATAGAAGAGAGCCTATGATAAATCATCAAATAATTAAAAAACCATGGCAAAAAATAGGAATTGACTTATTTTAAATACAAGGTGAAACATTCCTTATTGCAGTGGATTACTACTCAAAATATCCCGAAATCATGACGTTGAATAAAAATCTAACTTTCAAAAATGTAATCAACAAATTAAAATCCATATTTGCTAGACATGGAATACCCAAAATTGTTGTATCAGATGGTGGAAGACAATTCATCAGTGAAGAATATGAAACATTTTTCAAAGAATGGAATTTTCAAATAACTAAATCATCCCCACATCACCAACAATCCAACTGTTTTACAGAAAGATCAATTCAAACCATTAAGAAATTAATTAAAAAGACATTAGAAAATAAAGAAGACATATACTTAGCTTTATTCAGTTACCGTAACACCCCTGTCTATGATACCTACACACCATCTCAGATATTAATGTCACGATACTAAAGAGACAACTTACCCATTAATGAAAACAAACCAAATTCTCAAATTATAAATAAGACAAAACTAAAGAACAAAATTGACACAAGACAAATCAAATCAAGAATTTATTATGACAAATCAGGTGTACGTTCAAACGTTGAACTTAGAAATGGAATGCAAGTTTGGTTCCAAGAAAAGCCTAAAAGCACTTGGAAACTAGGAAAAATGAAGAATAAAATAAGAGAAAGAACTTACGAAATAGAAAAAGAGGATGGAAGATGTATAATAAGAAATAGTGTTTACATTAAAAACTTCCAAGGTTCAAACGAAGTGATACAACGTTCAAATTTTGTATATAATAATAATATTGTAAATGATAACATTGCAGATGATAATATTGTAAATGACAATATTACAGATGATTGTATTGTAAATGATAACTTTGTAGATGATAACATTGTAATAAGAGTGAACTGTAAAAGAGTAACCAGAAAACCAAAAAGACTGTATGGCTATGTAACGTAATAAGGGAGATGTAATAGATGTATGTAATATAGATGTAAAGATGTAATGTATGTAATGTATGTGCCTTAGAGGTAAAGAAGGTTGTCTAACCTACCGCAACGACCACGCATAGAAGTTTAATAAAGAGGGAATATACATGGCAGTTGTGTGGTTCAGTTGATTCCTAGATCCACTCCTAGATATATAACAGCAATCATCTGCCAATCTATTACCGTTGAAGGTCTAATGTCCAAAACTGTTTTTATGGTGTTCAATTAATCTTGTGTTCAAGTTTTGCCCTGTTGTAAAACCGATGTAAAAGGCATCACACTCGGAACACTTATCTTATAAACCCCACTTTGTTCAAATAAATTTGGTTTCTCTTCTATGTTGCATAATAAATTTCTTAAATTAAATTTATACGTTAACATAACACAATTTGTTCCTAATTTCTGTAATCTGTCATTCTTAATTTTAACAATTACTTTGTCTACATAATTGATGAAAAATATCATCTATATTATTACATAGATATAGACATATAGACATAGACATAGATTAAGATTGACATCTTAATTGAAAAACACAAAACGAAAATATATGAGAAATTATTATTTAAAGAGACATTTTTAAATAATAATTTCTCATATATTTTCGTTTTGTGTTTTTCAATTAAGATGTCAATTAGATTGTTATCTTATCCAATATTGGTGGCGATACCTTTAATAGTGTTGAGATAAATCCAAAACAAAGAAGAAATATGGAACGCAGACAAGAAGGAACTGACCGCCAGAATTGAAACACTGGAAAGCCAATTAAAAAATATAGAGAGAGACCGCAAGACAAACAACATAGTAATAAAAGGATTGAACCTAAAAGGAGTAAACATTAAAAAATAAGTAGAGGAATTCATGAAAAAATAAATCATACTGACGCAAAAATAAAGTCTGCATTCCAAATGAACAGAGGAAAGAACACTGAGATGATAACGGCTGAAGTTGAGTCCATCGAACACAAAATCGATATAATGAAAGCAAAACGTAACATTAAACATAGCATGGTATATATCAATAACGATTTAAGAAGAAATGAGAGGGAAATACAGAAAGAACTTAAAAGCAGTGCGAAGGAACAAAAGAATAACGGAAAGTTAGTCAAAGTGGGATATCATAAGATAAAAATAAACAACGTACAATACAAATGGGAAAGAACACATAAAGGAGTCAAACAAATTGATACGACCAGATAAAAAAACTAAGAAATAACAAGAAAGACGCAAAGGACCATAGCAAAGACAACGGAAAAGGAATAACACACGCGAATAAAATAAAAATAGACAAAGAAAAACATACTAAAATAAGAATGGCCACATGGAATATACGAAGCATTAAAGGTAAAGAAGAATAATTAGTAGAAGAAATGGAAAAACAGAAAATATAAATGCTGGGAATAACAGAAACAAATAAGAAAGGTAAAGGAATCCAGAGAATCCATAGAGGGTACTAGCTCATATGGACATGAGTAGAAGAAAATGAAAGAGCAAGTGGGGGGTAGGAATAATAATAGCACCGGAAAGAATAAAAGACATGATAAAAGAAAAACATATAAACGAACGGATGATGACTATAGACATGAACTTGACGGAAGACGAGACATGGACATTAATTATAGCATATGGAGTAAACGAAGACGCAAGGAAAGAGGAAAAAGATAAGTTCTACGAGAACCTACAAATAGAAATAGATGAGGGAACTAAAAACATAATAATAATGGGAGACCTAAATGGAAGAGTTGAAAATCATAACGCAGGACTAAATGAAATCCTGGGAAAAGAAGGAGAAAATACCGGAAACAATAATGGTGAAAGAATAATTGAATTATGCGTAGAAAACAACATAATAATAGCAAACACAAAATTCAAACAAAGAGATATACATAAGTTCACGAGAACTCAACCATCTAGAAATAAGAGATGCATAATTGACTACGTCCTAATAAACAAAAATAACTAGAGCAAAATAAAGGACATAAAGGTATCAAGACAAGCAGAAATCGGAAGTGACCACAACTTGCTAAGAATGGACATCCAATGGAAACATAAACTAAGACCAGACAAAAGAAAAAAAAAGTGAAAGAGAAGATAAGATCTTACAAACTAATAGAAACACAAACACAAAAAAAATATCGGTATATATTACAAAGAAAGTTCAAAGAAAAAGAGAAAGAAAAAATACTGCATATAGAAAGGGAATGGGAGGCATTTAAAAATATTATACTGGATGCTGCAAGGGAGTGTGGTGGAACAACAAAAATAGGAAACAAAAAGGTGAAGAAAACACAATGGTGCACAGAGGAACTAAAGAACAAAATTAAAGACAAAAAGGATAAATGGAGGAAATACTTGCAGACCAATAGAAGAGAGGACTATGAAGAATACAAAGAAAAAACAAACGAAGTAAAACAACAAGTAAAACAAACAAAAATCATGGATACCATTTGGAAAAACAATGAATGAGAACTACAGAGAAAATCAAAAACTATTTTACGGAACATTAAAACAACTAAAACGTAGAAAAGGGCACAACAGGATGAATATAAAAGACAAAGGCGGAAGAATAATAACAAACGAAGATAAAATCATGGAAAGATGGCGACAATATTTCGAAGAGCTTACCAAAGAGGAAACAGAAGAGAACGAACTACAAGAAGGTAAGGAAGAGAAACAAGATAAGTTGAATAAGGTGTAGATGGAGAATATAAAAGAAAAGGAAGTAAAAGATGCAATAAGAAAACTAAATAACGGAAAGGCGCCAGGAGTAGACGTAGTATCAGCAGAAATATTGAAGTACATGGAAGAGGAAAGAATAACACAACTAACAGAACTACTGAATGAAATAATAGAGAACGAAAAAACACCAAGAGTATGGAACACGAGAATAAAACTCCCTATTTATAAAAAAGGAGACAAAAGAAACTGCACAAATTACAGAGGAATTACATTAACAAGCATACCGAGCAAGATCCGGACAAAAATCTTAGAAAAAAGGCTAAGAAACAAACTAGAAGAAACAATAGAAGATGATCAGGGGAGAGTCAGAAGAGGGAGAGGACTCAAGACCAGATCTTCATATTAAGACAAATAAGCGAGAAACTAATAAAAATGAACAGAAAAATCCACATTTGCTTTGAGGACCTGGAAAAGGCATTCGACAGGATTAACATTTTTAACTAGAAGAGAGAGGAGCGGAAAAGGCAATGATAAATGTAATAAAAAACATGTATAGTGAATACAAAAACAAAGTAAGAACAAACAATGAAGAATCAAGAACATTCGCTACAAAACAAGGACTAAAACAGGGATGCGTGCTCAGCCCATTGCTATTTACAATAGTACTGGACCAGGCAATGAAAAAAGCAAAAAAAATATGAGGCAGCTACAGATCGGATTCTGGAAAATGGAAAGAATACGGCTAGCAGAGTTATATAATTTTTGGTATAAATTAGGAGAAACAATAGAAAGCCTAAAATGAGAAATTTATGTTACCGGAGATTTTAATTGTAGAGTAGGCAGAGGTGATAACATATTTAACGGAACAATATGTAAACAAGGCGAAAACGTAAGGAATGATAACGGGAAGAGAATGCTAGACTTCTGTTTAACACATGACCTTATTATAACAAATACATTCTACAACCACAAAGAAATACATACATATACGAGAGAAGAAAAGGCAAGGAACAAAAAATCAGTTATCGACTATATTTTAATAGATAGAGAACATCGTAATAACATAATCGATACAAAGGTTAGAAGAGGATTCGAAATTAATAGCGACCACTACCTATTGATATCAAAAATAAAAGAAAACACAGTAGAAGAAAACGACAGACATGATAAAGAAATAAAGAAAGAAAGAGAGACGACAAAACTATACAAATTGAGAGAGGCAGAAGTAGCTAAAGAGTACATAAAAATGGTGACAGTGTTAATATCGCAAAAAAGAGAATACAAGAAATGGACATTATAAAGTTATGGGAACAATAAGAAACATTATGAAAGAGGCAGCAAAAATAACATGTGGAACAATGAGGAAAACAAAAAAGAAGAAACAAACGAGATGGTGGATAGAAGAAATTAAAGAGGAAATTAAAAATAAAAAGCTGACCTGGAAGCAATACCTAAATGATAAATCAGACGCAAAATATGACCAGTATTAAGAAAGCCGAAAGAAAGTCAAATAAGTAATACTAAAAGCGAAACAAAAGTCATGGGAAGAATTTGGAGAAATAATGGAAAGAAACAGCAGAGAAAACCAGAAGTTGTTCTATAATGTTATCAAGAGCTCCAGAAAAGAAAAGAAAAACAAACAGACTGTGAAATCAAGAGCAAACAAGGAAATATATTAAGGGAAGATGAACAAATTATGAACAGATGGAGGGAATATTTCATGGAATTATTAAATGCTGAGGAAAACAATGATAGAGAGATAGAAGAAATTACACAAAACCGAGAAAACAAAACCGAGAACGGAGAGATAACAGAAAAAGAATTAGACATAGTAATTAAGAGCCTAAAAAACGGAAAAGCGGCAGAAAAGGACCAAATAACAGCAGAAATTATGAAAACCATCGGCTAAGAAGCGAAGAAACTACTATTAAGAGTATATAATGAAGTATGGGAAGAGGAGCGGATACCGGATGACTGGAGGACCGCACAGAAAAGAATGTGGTAACTATAGAGGCATCAATCTAATAAGTGCTGGAATGAAAATATTAGAGAAGATTATAGAAAACAAAATAAGGACAACAGTAGAAACGACATTACACGAGGCACAAAGTGGTTTTCGGAAAGGGAGGAGTATACAAGACCACATTTTCACAATCAAACAGATCATAGAGAAGAAACAAAAACAAAATAAAAAAGTATACATGGGCTTCGTAGACATAAAAAAAAACATTTGATACGGTCAACAGAAAGAAACTCTGGAAAATATTGGAAGAAAGAGGTTTGAGCGCGAAAATCATAAACATTATCGAAATAATATACGAAAACAACAGCAATATAATAGTGTACAACAACAACGAATCAAAGTGCTTCAAGACCAAAAACGGGCTGAGACAAGGAGGAAGCCTAAGTCCGATTCTATTTATCATCTACATGGACGAGATAATAAGAAAATGCCAAACAGGAACAAGAGAAATGGAAATAGGATACAGAAGAATGAGGAACATCAGTGTGAAACAAGGAGCGTTCGCAGACGACGTTGTATTACTGGCGAATGAAGAAACAAAATTACAAAAGAACGTGGAGATATGGGAAGAGACACTTAAAAAGTACAAAATGGAAATAAATACGGATAAAACTAAAGTAATGGTAGTGGGAGGTATGGAAGCGATGAACATCAAATTAAAAGACACCAAAATTGAACAAGTGGAGGAAATTAAATACCTGGAGATAGTATTTAACAGTAACGGGGAACAAGTGAGTGAGATTGACATGAGGATTAAGAAGGCTACACGTACCATTGATTATAATACCCTTATAGATACCCAACCCAATGTAAATTTTGATAATAAGTGCTCATAATATGTCAATATCTAAGTGCCCTCTTAAATATCTCGTAATTCATTTTTTTTTTATGGAATGACCCATTATTTATCTCATAGCACGATTAGGAGAAACATTTACTACAAAAAAGTGTGATACAAACATACTCCTAAAGCAAGTATTTCTTGAATTATTTCGAAGATTACTTTTCCTTCTTACTTCTGCAGGGTATAATTTCGCATGTCACAAGTGCACTTTAGTTGGCATGTGATATGCTTTTGTTTTGTCGCTATTGTAATGCAAACTGTCAAATAATAAAACTATTTAGAATAAAGTATTACAGATATCAAAATCAATAAAATGAATCATTACACAAATCAACAAATTATCAATTTATTCTTTATACATGGCAACTGCGATAGAATTGTTGCTAGAACATGTAGAGTGTTCAATGAAACTTATCACATTTGCTGCCGATGAATAAATCAAGATTTAGAAGATTGGAATAAAATTTTGTTCAATTTGTTCAAGTGAATGCAATAAGACATCGACAAAAGCCAGTTATGGAAAATGAGGAAGTGCAAGAAATAGTGTTGGCCTATTTTCAAGTTAATCCATAAGCATATATCTTGTGACATGCGAAATTATACCCTACAGAAATAGGACGAAAAAGTAATCTTCGAAATAATTTTAAAAAATACTTGTTTTAGGAGTATGTTTGTATAATACTTTTTTGTAGTAAATTTTTCTCCCAATCATGCTATGTAATAAAAAAATAGTCATTCCATTAAAAAAAAATTGAATTACGAGATATTTAAAATGGCACTTAGATATTGATATTTTATGAACAGTTATTAACAAAATTGACAATTTTCAATTATTTTACTTATAGAGGGATCCTCTAGGTACAATTAGAGATGTAACTCAATATTTTATCTTATTCCTAAGAGAAGTTATAAGCAGATTTCAGGCTACCTTTTAAAGGTAAAAATTTTGGAGAAAAAAAAATTGGCTAGAAGAGATAAGTGTACATACGTTCATACAAAATATGTTCCAATTTAAGCTAGGAATTCAAAACTATTATAATATATGGGGTGTCATACCAAACATTATCCAAATTAATGTAAACGTTCTCTTGATAGAAGCATTTTTTTTTTAAATTAACTATGAAGCTGAATACTGGCTAAACCAAACGCATTTGTATATAGATAAGTTTTAATAAATCACCGTTTTTGGATCCCAGTAATCTGTGGTTAAGCCATGTCCACGTAATTTAGAGACACCCTGTATTTATAATTTTTGTTAAGTCTTGCGCAGAACAGTAAAGCGAATCAAAAATATAATTTCTATATTTATGAAGCTCATTGGTTAGTGCCTTTACAATTTTTGCACCTTTTTTCTAAGTGGTTGCTTTTTCCTTCAAAAGCAAATTTACTTTATGTACTGTACTTAATATCGTATCCCAAAATAATAATATTAAAACAAATGTAAAATGTTCAATGATTTTAGTAATAGCATTGATTATAATAGCCTTATAGATACCCAACCCAATGTAAATTTTGTACGCGCCTGTGGACGTCGAAAGCTATTATAATCAATGGTAATAGTATGCATTTGTTCACGCGTCAATGGAGACTTGGGCGTCACACATTTGTTCCAGAAGTTGGATCACTGGAGATATTTGTAGTTGTAGTGTATCATAGAAATATACAAAAATATAAAAAAAGTTACAGCCTATACAAAAAATGCATTTTTCTTGATAAAACGTGCTTTTTTTTTGTATAATCGATAAATGCTTGGACAATTACTGATAAAAGTGACGCTACAATTTATTGAACGACAATAAATATCTTAATTCTCATAAGACAGTGAAGTAAGACCAAATTAATAAAATAAAAAAATAGTAAAAATGGACATGTTCAGAAAACATTGGTAAAAATTAATTTTTATCTATTGCTTCAAATAAAATGTATAAATTGTGTTAAATATTGTTAATAGCTAGGTAAACAATTTTTTTTTTTTCGAAATTATTGTCAACACAGAATTCAAATTGGACACGAATTTTAGATTTTTGTGCGCCATATTTGATCGGCCATTTAGAATTTTAAAAATTTCTCAAACGTTACCTCAGAATCTTATTTCTATGTCCGAAATACACCTACATACAAGGTTTTGAGATTGTTGGAAGGTTCCTTAGATTAAATCCCATTTTTTTGGAAATTCCGACCACTGTGCTGCGCTGGACAAAGGTGACCTTATTGGTAAACCATTCGTTTGTATGAAGTATTTGTTTTGAAACTTAAAATAATTTTGTTTTATGCACATATCCAATAAGTTAAGTAATTCAGTAAGGTCAGCCCTGGTAAAAACACCCCTATTTGTTTTATTCTGTAGAATTTTATATGAATTTTTTTATTTTTATCTGAAAATTTTTCATTTTATTTTTAAATTTTATTTGGAAATTTTGTAAAGATGTTTATTCTTGTGGAACATGTTGAACGACGAGAGCAGTGACGTTATCAGTTTTATCAAAAGCAAAATCCCTTAACAAATTTAAATGAAAACATTTTCAAGAAACACTTTCGATTAACAATATACCGGTGACACTAGTGGAACCGAGCCTGATGAAACACCATTTCCTACAAACAGTTGAATTTTTGCTTGCTCAGTAAATTGTCTGTACTAAACTATAAATATTTAAATATTATTTAACAGCACACTGCTACAAAATTTACCTACAAAGTTATAATTATAACTTAGTTTGTATTATCATAAAGTGCATGCATTTTGCAAAATAAACCTTAAAAATAAATAAAGATACCTTAAAAATGCAGTATATTTCGCTGGGCTTAGACAACCTATTATACAGTATGGCCCCGGATTGAGTTTACAAGAGGATTGTTACATGTAATTTTAAATTCTATTTGCAAATAGTAAATAAATAAATGTAAAAAAAAAGATTTCAAAATTTTGATTTTGCCAACACCCTGTACCATAATCAATAAGAAAGTTCAATAAGTTTCAGACCAAGCAGGAATTATAATTCCTATAACATGTTTATATAAAAGTAAAATTTAAAAAAAAGAAACCTTTAGTAAACTCAATCCGGGGACATACTGTACCGTGTGATTCAAGTTTTATTACCATGGGTTTTTTAGGCATTTGGAGTTGCCCAAAAAATATGAAAATTTGGATTTATATAGGTCTGATACTAATCTACGGCAAGGTAGTTTGACGTTTCGATATAATTATATAGACGGTTATAAAATTAAACAATCTCTTTTCGGGCAAAATTCTCTATCGTTATTTTTGCCCTAAACCGTTTTATTTTATTCATAGAATCCATTTATGAAATCAAAAATTAACGAAAATGATTAGATTTCAAATTAAAGCATTTTTTACATTACTGACCCACTTTCCTCGGTATGATTTATGATTTTGTATGTCAAGAGTGCGGTTGGAACGTTTTATGACTTTTTATGATTCCGCCAGTCGCCCGTGGGTTGAACGGGCCTTGCAGGATCGTAATCCCTATCATAAATATTATATCCCTATCAGACCCTACCATAAAAACCATAAAATCCATTATTGGGACTATTACTGGAAGCAGCCGTCATATTTTACTATTTAGTAATAAATCTTACTGTTGCAATATCAAAATTCATTTAATTCAATAATTGGTGCATTTTTTTTTTATTTGGATTACACTGGAATATTTGGAATAGCATTAAAGTATATTCTGACACAAACTATATAAATAAAATTACGAATTCTTTGTGAAATAACGTATAAACTACCGGATGGTTAAATTTTTTTTTATCGTCAGATTGGGCTTCATCAATATCTAAACATGTGTACTTATTTTGGATTTTTTATTTCAATTAGAAGTCGCCATTTTTGGCCTGGTAATAAAACTTGAATCACCCGGCATATAACGAATACGTTATACATAAGTTAAGAATAGAAATTATATAGAATTTTCTTTTATGCAAAATTTAGCATTCGCACCAATTCTCTTTAAGTACGTGAAAAGGTAAATTACTAACAGCAATCGCAAAGTTAATTAATTTATTTATGTCAATTATTTTATGTGTGTTATTATTTTGGATACTTACTGATAATAATTAAATTTTATTGTCATATTATTATGTTTATTATTGCCTGAGAACAATCAAATACATATCTTCTACGTTCGGATACCAATCAATTAATTATAGACCAAATTGTGTCGGCCACAAATATGCCATTTGTGTCATCTATAATCACGGAGAAACCAATACATATTGCAGTTCATTGTATTGCGAGATGTAAATTAAGTAGTGTACTATATTCTTTATATAACCGCATGATGCAACGAGAGACCATAAGCAAATTAAAAGGCCTGCAAATATTTGGAATAATTAAGAGCACAATGATTCGACCTAGTAACTGCAATGTCCAGACATATATCTACAACATCTTATGACAAATGGTACAAAATTATTTAAGAGGATTATTTTAAGTTTTATATAACCCAAATCGCAGAGGCTTCTATTAAATCTTTATATAAATTGTATTACAAATGCATAATCGCATTAACGAATTAATTACTACAATTAAAATAATTGGATCAATTAAACCTCTATAAACATTCACATAAAATGTATAGTTTAGAATGAAAATTACTTACCTAAAATTGGAGGTGAATAAATATAAATTAGTACAATTTATAAGCTAAATGAACCAATATTTGATCATTCGCCATCCACAAATCGAAGAGAGCGAACGAAACAAGTTGTTACTAACATTTGCACAAGAGTATCACATCACACAAGCTTTCCTTATCAGATGATAGAACAGTGTGACGTTACTGGAGAAAATGAATTAAGTTTGAAATGTTGTAGATTTAGGGTACATATTTGTCATCATTAAGACGCGTGTTTGTAATTCTACATTAATGCGTCCACCATATGTTTGTGTGGCTGATTATAAGAGCATGTACTATTTACAGATGGGAATTAATTTTACTTATGGCAGCAATCGCACGCTTATATGGCAATTAAATTAAAATATAGTGTGACAGATTCATTCATTTTCTCATTAAGGAAGAGCTCAAGAATTGCAAATACTTTAAACGAAATGCCATGGCGATTACGCACGCACGCATTTTTATTCGTTAATTTTGGTGGATGGTTGTGCCAGGATATTTTATACTATGCAGAAAATATTAAGGATTAAGCTAATAATATAGAGAAGACATGTAACAAAAATTAAAAATCAATTTACAATAATGGAGATACATACAGTGTAACACCTCTGTAATTTTTTATTTTTGGGTGGTTTTTAAACTAGTTTTTCCAATATATAATGCTTATCAAGTTTTTTTGAATGTATAGAACGCCGTTTTACTATTCATTCAACAAAATGTGTAAAATTAAAGAAGTGTCATTTAAATTACACACGCGATAATTTAAAAACCAACTTTTTAATTATCTAAAATGTAATTTATATAACTTTCAATTTAAATTGCATTGTTTTTAATTATAAATAGGCTTCTTATGTTGTAAACCGGACATGTTGTAAAGAATGTTCATATTATTTTTTTAATTTATTTCATTGGTACACGCAGTTTTTTGTTATTCTTATGGCCGCAATCAGGGGCGGATGGGCCATACGGAAAAATGGGAAATTTCCCGGTGGGCCGGTAGGCATCCCGAATGTTGGGCCGGCAGGCCCCAGAATTTTTTTCTGGAAAATCCGACGACAAGTTTATTAATAATCTTCATTTAATATGACTATGTTGTGGTTTGATTAGCTTTTTGCACATTTTAATAAAATTTTCTAATTTGTAAGGAAAATGTAAATATAGTCAAATTTTGGTATTTATAATAAGAATTTTATAATTTCTAATGAACATTTTGTAATCTCTAATGAAAAGTTCGTAAGTTTATTTTCGTAAAATTTTCTACGAATAACTATAAACATTTTAACTTGAACAACTTGAAAATACCAATGACATTATGCATTTTATAGTGAAATTTTGGCACTTTACAATACATTTTCATAATCGCTGCTTAAATGTTGTAATTTATAATACGAATGTTGAATATTTTACATTTTACAGTGAAATTTATCAATTAACAATCAAATTTTCTTGAAGTTATAGCAATTTTGTAATTTAGAATGATGAATGATGAAATTCACAACGAAAATTACATAATTCTAATAAAACTTATTTATTACTTTATGATTGTTTTCTAATTCCATTGAAATATTGTATTCATTATAAAAACTTTGCAATTTTTACTACAATGTTCCACTTTAAATTCAACATTTACAATTCTAAAACTTTTGTAATTTACAATTAATTCTCCATAAATTCTATTGAAATACTGAAATCCATCATCAAAATTTCGTAACATTCATCATAATGCTATTACTATTTATGGGGTTTTCGAAGAAATTTTTGTGATGTGTAGTTAAAATGTCAAAATTTTATGTTTTTGTTGAATTTAAAAAAAATGTAATCAACATTTTACACCTTCCAATATATTATTTGTAAATTTCTATGAAATGGTTAATACATTTGAAAGGAATATGATTTCTGGGGAAAGACCGTATAATTTCCAATAAAAAACTCGCAAGTTCCATTGATCGTGACAATTTATGAAGCGAATTTATGAAGTCTGGTAATTATATTAAAAATTTCTAATGAAAATTGTGTAATTTCCAATTCATTGCAATTTACAAGCGAGATATTTCAATGAGAATTTTATGGTTTGATGAACTTGCAATTTGTAATAAAATATCAAAATTTGTCATTTGCAACGAAAACTTCATAATTTCTCTTTGTTATTTTGTACTTACTTTTGTATTTTGCATTAAAATTTTTGCAAATTTCTGTCAGAATATTAATAAAATTAATAAAAACTCGCAGGTTCCATTGATATTTACAATTTATGAAAAGTCTAGAAATTATATTAAAAAAATCTTATGGAAATTTTGTAATTTCCAATTCATTACAATTTACAACTAATAAATTTTATAATTTCTACTAAATTCTATCATTTATCATGATAACTTTGTTATTTCCTTTGAGTTTTGGAATTTATAATATATATTTTTTACTATCATTTAAAAAATCAAATCAAATTAAGTTTCATGTTGATTCTAATTAAGTAAGTTTTTATATTTATTTTTTATGTGTATATTATGCAGGTTCTCCCGCTAATAAACATTATTATTATTATTAACATAATTTTCAATATAAATTGTATAATTCAAATGGCAATTTTGTGTTTTGATTAATATTTTACAATTTTAATTACAATTTGTAATGTAAAATTTGTAAAAGTAATAATGTTGAAAATTACATTTCAATTTTTTTCTTTTTTTTCTTTTATGTTCAATAAATTTTCTGCAAATAACTAAGAACATTTTAACAACTCTTGAGGGATATGCTTCCTGAATAAAACTCCAATAATTTAAAAATTAAAAATTGCAGAATCTAATTAAACTTTGTAATTTATAATGAAGATTTTGTAAATTATAATTAAATTTTCTTAGTCAAAGCATGACAAATTTTAATTACCTAATCTTTTTCATATTTTATTTAATATGATTGAAAGCAGTACTGAGCGCACACTTTAGGAACCTCTGTATTAATAAATAAATAAATATTATGAAAAACTTATGGTATTGAATTTTATATAATTTTTTTCTTTATGTGGAGTACTCTGTCGTAGTTATATAATGTTTTTATTTGATGTTAACAATGTTATTTGACGTTATTCGGGTTAACTGATCTTAACCCGACTAGTTTCGGATTTTAAAAGCCATCCTCAGAGGTGTTATTTAAAAAATAATAATATATTCAATATTAAATTATTTATTGTAAAGTATTTTTGATTTTTACATATTTGTCAAATTTTGAAGTATGATTATTATTTTGATTATATGGTATTATTGCAATTTTATATGAATGCAAAATGGGCCGGCAAAAGTTCGTTCCCTGGCCGCTTGTATGTTGCCCATCCGCCCCTGGCCGCAATATTAGATTTTAATAGCATTCAAAAGAGCGAAAAAATCCAATTTCAACCATGTATTACACACGGGTAATCTGATATAATTTACCACCAAAAATCGGTCATTTAAAAATTTGTTGCAAAAATCTATAGCAACTTGATTTTTAGAGCAGTCCACAGCAGTTTGATATTTGCAACAAATTTTTAAATTCCCGATTTTTGGTAGTAAATAATGTCAGATTACCCATGTGTTACACATGGTTGAAATCGGAATTGTTCGCTCTTTTGCATGCCATCAAAATCCAATATTGCGGCCATAAGAAAATCAATGTTTGGCACTGTGATCAGAAAACTGAAAAATGTGAGTGCCAAGTTTCGTAAAATTTCCTTCAAAAGTAAAAAAGTTATGAGGAAAGAGAAAGTGCACTTTTTCACTTTTTCTGCGATAATTCAGAAACTGTGCAAGATATCCCGGATTTCGTTTCAGAATATTGAAAGGCACAAAAATGAGAAACTTTTATCCCATTTGACCAACCCTGTATATATTTCCGTTTAATAGATCTTAATGGTGGGCGTCGTAAAAGTAACCACCCTGTATACATTGTGTATATATGTGGATAAATAAAATTTATTAATAATATTATTATTAATTAGGTTTTTTTTAATTAAATTTGCAATGCACCCAATGTTAAGATTAATATACATTTGTAGTCTGACCTTTGAAAATTTGAGCGTCATACCTTTGGTAATACGATAATGGGTTATTATTTTATAGACAAATTTTAAAATTGAATTTTCTAGCATTATTTTAATTTTCAAAACGTAATAGAAATAATTATTCTCTACCAAATTATATAGATAGAGATATCTATTACCCACTCCAAACCGTCAAAATTACATTATGTTGATATTACTTTAAAAATTAAATTTCTATATTCAAATAGTTGTATTAATCAGTCTGTACCACTTAATTTTTGAATATACTACCTACCGAATCTTTAACATTTACTGACAAAATTTTGTCATTACATTGTAGCATTACATTTTGCCATTATACATCCTCCCATTTTTTTCTTTTCTTAAAAGTGGTGCAACTACTCAGTATGCGCCACGGTCATCTCCTTGCCGAAACAAGGTGAACGATCCTCGTTGGACAAGATCATCCCAGATGGAACGAACAAGTCCGGCCTCACGCTCAGACCGCAGAGCTACGACTCGTCATCATAGTTGCGATAACTCAACACATCAGTGAAGAGATTGCGAAGATATACTACAGAAATGATCCTGTGAAGTATGATCTTGCTTAAAATTTGCAAAAACGTGATAATATTCTTGGGACTGTATGGTAACACCGTACGGACACACTATGGTGACATCTAACGGACAATACGGTATTCTCGTGCTGCACGCGGGAGAACAGCGTTCGAACTTTCAGTTTGAGAAACAATACAGGAACAAACATACGGTTAATAACTAAAATGGTTTTGATTTATTTATGTTTCTTAATCTTATATCTACTTATAATAATTCTATTACCTAAGCGTACATTATTTGTACTTTATAAGGTAAGTAGGCTAATTAATTTAATTAATTATTGATTACATATTTTCATCTCTGCTACATATAATAATTATTGTGGTATGTTAATCACAGTAGTTCATTATTGCCTTGACCGAAATGGCTTTTTAATTTTTTTGTAAATATTTTATAATTGTCTATACTTTTTAATCTGCTTGGCAGCGCATTATATTCTTTTACATAGGTGCCGACTACATAAACCTTATTTTTCCATGACTGCTAGATGGACACTCGGCTGTTGTGTCCAGATCATTTGATGTCATGGGGGATTCTTCTCTAGCTAGTAAATTTGCAGAACCGTCTGAAATATTCCTCTTTCTGCCACTGTGCGACGTTCATGTTAAAATTCACCTACAAAAAGTGTGCCCTACCAAAATTACCATGGGGGGCGGTGCTCCCCCCCCCCCCCCGGAACTTCTCAAGGGGGCAGCTGCCTCGCTGCCCTTTTAAAAATGGGGATGAGGGGTGTTTAGTATTAGGTTAAATATTGTATATAATTGTAAGAACGTAGTTATGTGATTCCGTCATATGAACCGTAAACGGATGTCCAGGAAACACATCGCAGATTTCTTATGAACCGCCACGGGCCATGCAACGCATTTCCCGTGTCATCACTATTTTTTATTACTAAGTTAATATATTCTATATAAATACTCCAACATATGTAAACTAATTTAGTTGTAATTATATCGAGCTAGCGTGTACAATAAATTTCCCTTTTAAAAAAAAGTCTTTCGAGTTGATGAAAATCAAATTTGGCGCAGTCGTTTGGATCACGTGATTCGCTCCAAAAATCAGTTCACGACATCGAGTTCGCAGAATTTTTGGATCGAAGCTGACATCAATCACTTACACGTAGAAGAATCTACCCATCGACCGAAGGACGCCCGCAGAAGCCGAGCTGCTAGAATCGCACTCAGAATCGCCTGACACAGCAAGTTCATCGACTTCACGCGGAAGGAAACCCAACACCCTAAAACCACGATTACAGCCCCAGAGATTAGATTGACATACAAATAAGGTATTGTGTCCGACCCTCTGTTCCTATCCCATAAGCATTTTTTAACTAATTCGTAGTACGTAC
The DNA here is from genome assembly GCA_951805005.1 of Othius punctulatus. Lineage (NCBI taxonomy): Eukaryota > Metazoa > Arthropoda > Insecta > Coleoptera > Staphylinidae > Othius > Othius punctulatus. Next base: position 72,595,681 of record OX638143.1, on the reverse strand, counting down.
ATGAATAATCAAATACAAAATTTAATTGAACAAGTAAACAATTTAAATATCAATAATATGGCTAATAACGATAATAACATAGATTATCAACTATTAAAACTAAATATTGATACAATTCCAAATTTCGATGGCAATAACGAAATGACGGAAATTTTTATCTCACGATGTGAATCAGTTCTAACCGAGTACAGAGCGCTAAATAATGCACAAATAAATAACTATTTATTAAAGGCAATTGTCGGTAAATTGAAAGACCGTGCCCTCATCGCAATCGGCTCTCGTACCGAACTGACAACGTGGAATCAAATTAAAAATAATCTTAAACAAAGATTTGGAGATTTGCGCAATTACGATTGCTTAGTGCAAGACTTAATTAATATAAGACCACACAAAAATGAACAAACCCTTGACTTTGCGGAAAGAATACAAACCGCTCGTGGTAAACTTGCTTCTAAAATAAATTCATTATCAATCGTCGAAATGCCAAATGCAGCTAAATTGGTGCATCTCCAACAGTACGATAACACCGCGTTGAAAACATTTATTCGCGGCCTTAAAGGTCAACTTCAGAGCATTATTCGGCTTCGAAACCCCGATTCTCTAGAAGACGCCATTAATTTCGTAATAGAGGAGGAAAATTTCCAATATACATTGGAAACCCCTAATCATTTTAAACCGAATCAACCAAATTTTAATCTAAAGCATAACGTACCATTCCCGAGACAAAATAACTCGTATAATAACAATCCAAATAATAATTTTAATAATGCGTTCACGTCCCAAAATAATTCAAATTTTCCGAAGCAACCAGTCAATATGCAGTTCAGACAAGCCCCTCCGCAAAGGTACCCTAATAACAGACAAGTATTCGGCCCACCTAAAAATGTTTTTAGACCGCAAGGAAATTTTCAGTATCCCCGTCAAAATCCGACACCCATGTCTACTAGTACCCGAAACACGGCCCCGAGAGTTAATCAATTCCAAAGCCATCAGCCAATGTCTGTAAATACTCGAAATTCAACCAGAAATTTCAATAATAATAATAATTTCAGACCGTATCAAAATAATTTCCCGCGCACGGGTCCCAGTAATTTCGTTGCCGAAGAACTCTATCAAATATCGGACGAAAACGATTATGACGAAAACACATTGGTCCAACCTGAAACTTTTTACGAGACTCTAAATACAGAAATACCTTTTGACGACGAAATCGAACGTGAAAACCCTTTCGAAAACACGCAATATACAATGCACCCCGAAAATTTTCGGCAAACCAGCCGAAAAACACGGAGGAAATAATCGAAATTAATAACGAATTGAGTTCCAATCCGCTTGCTTATATACAAATTCAAGAACCCCCTATTAAACTACTTATCGATACCGGATGTTTTACCTCAATTATAAAACCATCAATTGTAGAAAATTTTTATCCTCAATGCATCTACCATCAGAATTCAATTGTGAAAACCTGCAACGGAGAATCTCCCACGCGATTTAAAGCCAATATCCCTGCATTCAGAGAATTTAATACGAACAAAACTATCAATGCACTCCTGTACGATTTTCACGAATATTTTGACGGAGTTTTAGGACTTAGAGAGATAGTCAATTTAAATTTAACCATAGACTGTGTAAACCAAAAACTTTACAACGACTTCATAGAAATCCCTCTCCACTACAGACAATCAAACGACGTAAATAAAAATATTGAAATTAATGCCTACGAAGTTTCTGTTGTAAAAATTCCGGTTTCTCACTTTGAAGGTGACATCATTATACCCGAAATTAAAACAAACCAGATCTATATCCCCGAATGTCTAACAACTGCCAAAAATGGATATGCAAAAGTTGAAATTCACAACTATAATGATAACAATTCGCTAATTTCATTAAAGAAGCCTCTTAAAGTAACCCCCTTTTCTACCGAAACTCATAACTTATTTAATTTCGAAATTAAACAAGACAATCCCATAAATGTTTCAAAGAACACAGTAGAAAGCCTAATCAGAACTGAACATTTAAATAAAGAGGAAACACAAAATATTACTAAATTATGCCGTGAATTTCAAGACATCTTTCACAAAAATAACGATTCACTAACATTTACTAATGCAGTCAAACATGACATTAAAATGACAGACGAATCACCCATTTATACAAAAACTTATAGATACCCGTTCGTGCACAAACACGAAGTACACAAGCAAATTTCGGAAATGCTAAATAATGGCATTATACGTCCTAGCACAAGCCCCTGGAGTTCCCCCATTTGGATCGTACCGAAAAAGCCAGATGCCTCGGGTTCCCAAAAATGGAGAATCGTAGTGGACTATCGGAAAATAAACGAGAAAACTATTACCGACCGTTACCCCATCCCTAATATCAACGATATTCTAGATAAACTGGGCAGATGCCAATACTTCACAACATTGGATCTCGCATCAGGGTTCCACCAAATCGAAATGCATCCCGATTCGATACCCAAAACCGCATTTAATGTCGAACACGGCCACTATGAGTACGTCAGAATGCCCTTCGGGTTAAAGAACGCACCGGCCACGTTCCTACGCGTAATGGATAATATCTTGAAAGACTTACAAAACAAAGTTTGTTTAGTCTACATGGATGACATAATTATATTTTCTGCCTCATTGGACGAACACATAAAAAATTTGAAACTAGTATTCCAAAAATTAAGAAACCATAACCTTAAAATCCAATTGGACAAATGCGAATTCCTTCGTAAGGAAGTAGAATTCCTTGGTCATGTCATTACCTCGGACGGTATCAAACCTAACCCACGTAAAATTGACGCAATAAAACGTTTTCCCATCCCGAAAACTGCGAAAGAAATTAAGTCATTCTTAGGCCTCTTAGGCTATTATCGCAAATTTATCCCTAATTTTGCCAGTGTTGCAAAACCATTTACACGATGCCTGAAAAACGACGCCAAAATAATACATGACGAAATCTTCTTAAAAACATTTGAGCTTTGTAAAACTATTTTAACTAACAACCCTATACTACAATACCCAGATTTCAGTAAACCATTCGTATTAACAACTGACGCCTCGAATTTCGCAATTGGTGCCGTACTCTCTCAAGGCCCAATAGGCAAAGACCTTCCAATCGCATTTGCTTCACGAACCTTAAACCCCGCGGAATGCAATTACTCTACAATAGAGAAAGAACTACTTGCCATCATATGGGCTACCAAATATTTTCGCCCATACCTTTTCGGCATCAAATTCTGCATAGTCACAGACCATAAACCACTCGAATGGTTAGTATCCTTAAAGGAACCTAATTCCCGATTAGTCAGATGGCGACTTAAACTAGAAGAATAAGACTACAAGATCGTATACAAAAAAGGCAAAATGAATACAAACGCGGATGCTCTATCACGCATAGAACTCCACGCCACAGAAACGGAATCAGTAATCGTAATCCCAAGCGATTCCGACGTTGAAGACCCGCTTGATTGGTACATGGAAAATAGACCATCAATTAATCCCAGCGATGAATTAGAATGGTATATAAAAAATAATGCATCATCTGTCCCAAACGAAGAACTCGACGAAATCCTTGGTATACCTAACAGATCTAAAAGAATAAATGTTTTACAAAATATAAAGTTACGTCCCGCGGAAACTAACGAAACAGTACACACATCTTTGGAAAATCCAATTTTCCAGATACCAATAACCGAAAAAGCATTAAATTTATTCAACAACCAAATAATTATAAAGAGCAATGAAACGGATCAAACGTTTATCAAATCATTCAAACCATTCAATAATAAAGAAAGAACAATAGTATCTATTCCTTGTAATAAATTTGAAAACGAACTCTTTCGATACATAAAAACTAAAATTTCACCTCAATTATCATACACGTTATATTTCGAAGAAGAAAATTTAATGAAACAAGTGATTCAAATAATTCAAAAACATTTTAAACCTAATTCTTTAAAACTGACACATTCAACCAAATTACTACTCGACATAGTCGATATTAACGAACAAAACATTAAGATCCAGTACGCGCATGAAACTAAAAGTTGTCATCGCGGAATAAATGAAACGGTACAACAATTAAATAAATTCTACTATTGGCCAAACATGTCCAAAATGGTCCTAGATTACATAAATAGGTGTGAAATTTGCCAAACAGGGAAATATGAAAGACATCCTCCCAAAATAAAATTTGAAATAACACCTACATACTCAAAACCATTCGAAACCCTACACATAGACACCTTCAGAATTCAAAATAGAAACTTCTTTACAATAATCGACGCTTTCTCCAGGTATGGACAATCATACCTCATAGATTCTATAGTTAGCATAAATATAATGAACAATCTCCTAACCTATATAACCCATCACGGAATACCTCAAACTATAATAGCAGACCAAGGCACAGAATTTAAAAACCAACTTCTAAATGAATTTTGCAAATTACACAAAATCAACGTGCACTATACAACAATAAGAAACTCCAATAGTAATTCTCCGGTGGAACGCTTTCACTCCACTTTAGCAGATTCAATTCGTTGCCTATCGCAACAATACCCTAACAATCATATAGACACATTGATGAAATACGCTATTATCGGCTATAACAACTCAATCCACAGTTCTACAACATTTACCCCATTTGAAGTTGTCTACGGCAATACAGATAGAACCCTCGAAACTACAGAAAACGATATGCTCAACGAATATAGTCATAAACATAAAAGCCTACTGAAGATCCTCCACGATAAAATCAAAATTAATAACGAAAAAAAGAAAATTGCCCTCATCTCTAAAATTAATGAACACCGCGAAGACCCAGTAGATTACAAAGTTAACGAAACCGCGTATATTAAACAACTACCCCGTTCTGCCAAACACAAACCACGTTTCATCAAAACACAAGTAATAAAAAACACAAATAAAAAATTAATCACAAAACACGGTACCCGCCACAAAAATATAATTAAAAAACCACGCGAATTAACAATTCCCAATCATTTGCAGAATGAAGACAACCGTGATCTTCCTAACGATCCTCTGGACCCACGAAATAGTCCCAGGAGACATTAAAATCATACCTATCACGGCTGGTATATTACCACTTAAACTAGGCAATGCTAAATTAATTTCATCCCGCCATACCTTTCTACACTATATAGAACTTACACCACTCTACAATCAAACTACTACCTTAAATTCGCAACTTTTAATTATTCAAAAATCATTTCAAAACTCATCATTCAATACAAACACGTCGGTAAATTTTCTCCCTCTAGCATAATTAATGGATCACGCGACTTACGTAATTAACGATGCTTCACTAAAACTAGAGAATATTAAACCCATTAACAGATCAAAACGAGGATTAATCGATGCTGTTGGTAGAGCAAGCAAATGGCTCTTTGGTACTCTCGACAGTGATGACGCAGACCACTACGAGCAAAGCATCCAGAAACTTGAAGCAAACTCAATAACCGGCCAAAATAACATCTTACAGCAAATCACATTAAATAAACAAATTATAAACAATTTTAACAAAAGTATCGTAGCCATTGATACAAACCAAAAAAGTATTGCACATAAGATTCTAGAACTGCAAAAATCTCTAACATCAGCAATATTCTCTTTCGAAGAATATCTACAAATGCAATCCATTATAAACCAAATTATTTTAAACGGCCAACTTCTTATTACAATTTTAGATAATATCGAAAATGCCATCATGTTCGGTAAACTTAATACATTGCACAGCGTCGTAATTAGCCATACCGAGTTAATAACAATTTTAAAAACTCTTCCAAATTACTGTAATACAGATCAAATTATAAAATTCAAAGATAGTAGAACGTACTACCAGTTAGCTAGTTTACAAGTAACCTTTTCCAAAGACAAGATAATTTTCGCAATCCATTTCCCTATTGCAAAACCTCATAATTATCATTTATACGAACTTTACCCAGTTCCTTTCAATAACCTCACAATTATACCAAATTACCCTTACCTGGCACTAAACCAAGACGAAAGCTTCTACGAGACCTCAGAATGTCCAAAATTGGAAGACACTTTCATATGCAACAACCCTAGGATTGCCAATCAAGAAGATTGCCTCCCAAACTACATCTTAAAAACCATCCAGGACAAATGCATTCTGACCACCGCCTACATCAGAGAAACCATTGTGGAACAACTGTCGTCAAACTATGCTATAGTTATCCCGAAAGCGGAAGGCGTCCAAATCCTCGAGGACTGCAACGAGAAACACTATTCTCTCATACATAAACCAAGCCTGGTCATGATCCCACCATCATGTAGCATCTTGGTAGAAAACCAGAAAGTATATAACCGAGAAGAACTACGGGTAAACGAACCATACATCTTGCCCCCGCTCCAACTGGATAAAGTCAAATTCTACAAGAACAACTTCACCAGCCTCCATCTAGAAAAAATCAACCTAGAAGAGATTCACGACCTTAGCAAGCAGATCAACAACTTAGCAGTCCAACCGCTAGACCAGTACCACCAAAAATACAACAACGTACTATGGACGATAGCAGGAATCGTCGGAACCCTCACGATATCATTGGCTCTCTACACCATCTACATAAAAAGAAAATCCCAGAAGTCACCAGAAGACACCACCAGCCTAAGATCGAAGATCTCACCAGCGCCATCTTCTCGTCTAAGAAGGGAGGAGTTATGTGATTCCGTCATATGAACCGTAAACGGATGTCCAGGAAACACATCAGCAGATTCCATATGAACCGCCACGGGCCATGCAACGCATTTCCCGTGTCATCACTATTTTTGATTACTAAGTTAATATATTCAATATAAATACTCCAACATATGTAAACTAGTTTAGTTGTAATTATATCGAGCTAGCGTGTACAATAAATTTCCCTTTTAAAAAAAAGTCTTTCGAGTTGATGAAAATCAAATTTACGTCTCTTCTGTGTTTAGTACTTAGTTTGCGCTTTTATTTTCTTTGTTGTAAATATGTAAATTAATATCGGGTATTCCGTAATGGGGTACTTAAATGTGCATCTAATCTGGATCAAGCTCATCCGCTGGGAATTACCAGGCTACCTTCCCTCAGCATCTCGGGGATTTCTGCTCGATTTGATCTTTAGGAACCTGGTCGCTTGCGTTAATGAGGCTCCGAAGCACTTCACAGAAGACATCAAGAGATCAGTGGCCAAATCTTTACCAAAATGGGGTATTATAAAAAACAAGGGGAATAGGTCACAAACTATTTGAAACGTACTTAAAAGATAAAAAACAAATCACGACATTCAATGGAACAGATCGTGTACAAATGACAGTTCAAACAGGTGTACCACAAGGATCGGTATTGGGCCCATTACTATATTCACTATACGTAAACAGTATGTACTCATTAAATCTAAAGCCTAATAATTATTTACACCGATAAACCTAAATTCATTGCAAAAACTAATAAATCAAGATCTAAAAATATACAGTAAATGGATACAAGTTAAAGCTCTATCAATTAACGAAAGAAAAAAAAACAGAATTCATAATATTTAACAATACTGGAAATAGAATAAAATTAGAAATTAATGGCCTGGAAATCAAACAAGTAAATAAAATTAAATACTTAAGAGAAATACTGCGAAAATATATGGGGCACTCTAAGACAATTATCTTTAAATTACAAAGAATAGAAAATAGAAGTATTAAGAACTTATTCAAATTACCATATTTAACTCCATCTTTACAACTATACAAAAACATAAATTTCAAAAATATATCTACAACAATAAAAATAGAAATTGCAAAAATACAATACGAAATAAATAAAAAAAATATAAAACATAACACTAAATGTAACTTAAGCAAAAATGTACATGAACACAACACTAGACGAAATAATAACGTTCACATAATTCAATGTAATAATAAATATGGTCAGAGAATAAAAAATAAACTTATAAAAGAACATAGGCGCCGACTTTTCAGAATCTCGAGGGGGGCGAAAAGTAAAGTCAGTTATTTGGTCATTTAGAAAAATAAGTAAGATTTATTTGGCAAATAAAGTGGTATTTCTTAAAACTAATAATGAAAAATAAAAATTCTTAAAACTAATAATAAACCTATAATATAAACAAAATATAAATAATATAATATAAAATATAATAAAATTTATCATCCCGAGAAAATGTGTTTTGTCTCACATTTGCCCGCGAAATAAACTCGTTGGCAATGTCGTCAATATTTATTGGGTGCAATAGGTCTCGGTGAATATTTAAAAGTAAAATGTGATTTAACCTCTCCTGTCCCATTGGCGATCTTTAATAAGATATTAAACGTTGAAGACTAGATAATGATCTTTCAGTTGTACATGTTGCAGGTATAGTTAAACATATCTTAACAAATTTATGAATTTCTGGCAACATTTCCATGATATGTTGACGACTTTTAGAAATGTACAGACATCAGTAATTGAATTTAATTTCACTGCTTCAGTTAAAGCCAAATTTAGAAGCATGTCCCTGTGAAGCTTTAATCGCTCTACATTAAAATCTTCTCCATAAAAGGTGCAAATCTCATTATCAACCTTTTCCAAAATAAACTGTTCCATGTTTATCAAATGTTGTATAGACGCAGTTTCGAAGCGATCATCCAGACTTACCTTATCATTAACTTCATAGGAAATTTGTTTATAAAAATCAAACGCATTTAAAAATGAATGCCCTAAGGAACCATCATTTAATGGCTTAGGTGAAACTCATTGTCTTTGTAACTCGATCTCCATTAATTTTAATGATTTGACACAATATCTTGATAACCATTTTAAATAAAATAAAGTTCTTTGTTGCAGTAGATTTTTCAAATATCCATTGGCCTTTGCACCAGCTTCAAACTTATCACTATCAGATATATTTTATCGATTAAAGTCGATTAATGCTTGGTAATTATCAACAATGGTTTTTAGTGAAGATACCCGCAGGCACCATCTAGTCGGACAAAATGGACGCAGATAACTTGACTCCCGTTCTGTATTTAATTTTAATCTCTTAAATATTTCGATTCGTTTTGGCGATGGTGTAAATGTGTGAGGTCTTTCATAATGCTTTCAGAACTAGACCTAAAGAAAACCTAGAGGAAAAGACCTAGAGACCTAAAACTCTGCTTACGTCAACAGAAGAAGAACTTCGTGGTAAAGCTCCAAATCTGACAAAAAAATATGATGAATTTTCTGCAGAGGACATTATTTTGGACATTTGAAGACCGAGGTGCCACTTGGAAGCCGCCAGCATTTCTTTCCAAGAAGCGGTCCAATGGACTACCTTGGAGCTTCTGAAATTAATTGTAAAATGGAACTATTCTCAGTCTGTTCCGAGTCTAGTGCTGTGTTTAAGATTTTTGTTAACTGTTTGTGTTTCGGTGGCTTCTTGTGAAAGAAGTTTCTCAAAATTACAGTTGATAAAATCTTACTTCAGATCAACAATGAGCCAAGCGCGACTTACCAATTTTTCCATATTGTCCATTGAAAAGGAGATGAAAGTAAATGTGATCGAATATTTTAGCAAAATAAAGTCACGTAAGCACGTTTAGTATTTGTTGTTTTATTTTGGGGGTGCCCAATAGATGCCATGGGTGCCAACCCATGCAACGCCGCCACTGAAAGAGAGAATAGAAGTTTTTGGTGGAATGTAAACGGAATAACAGCCAACGATAAACTAATGACCCAGATGGCTGGGAAAGTGGAATAATGGGAAATAATGAGCTGAACAAGGAGCTTAATACCTCAAATACAAACGTGGATTGATATACTTCATGAAACAACCTCACTTGGCATTAGGGCAATCGCCTTCGGCATTGTGACCCAAACATGCTTTCGTGCGATATTGACGTCATATCCACACTTGTTATACAAACTACTATTGTAATAGATGTATGTAATATAGATGTAATGATGTAATGTATGTAATGTATGTGCCTTAGAGGTAAAGAAGGTTGTCTAACCTACCGCAACGACCACGCATAGAAGTTTAATAAAGACAGTATACACATGGCAGTTGTGTTGTTCAGTCGATTCCTAGATCCACTCCTAGATATATAACATGGCGCAGCTTAACGGACATTAAAAGGAGAAATAAAAAGAAGAAAATGGAAAGCAGAGGAATCCAACCAATTAAATTAAACGGCAATGTCAGTGAGAATTGGAGACAATGGAAGCAGAGGTATGAAATATACTCCGCCGCTGTAGAATTAGACTCAAAACCAGAAAAAACGCAATGTGCACATTTACTGCATTTAATGGGCGAAGAAGCCATTAAAATTTACAATAGCTTCACATTTAGTGACGATGATAAGGACAAAATTACTGTACTAAAGAAGAAATTTAATGACCATTTCAATCCAAAAAAGAACCTAACCTACGAGAGATATAAATTCTTCACGTCCCGCCAAAATGAGGAAAGCACAGAACAGTATGTCACGTCATTAAAAAACCAAGCAAAGAGTGCGAATTCCCTGAAAATTTTAAAACGGAATTAATAAAAACGATGCTAATCATTGGGATAAAAGATGAGAAGGTTCGAGAGCAACTTCTACAACATCAAGAGTACACCCTGGAAAAAGCAATCGAGACATGTGTTAACCGAAACATCCAGACTGCAGCTTCACGATATGAAACAATCAACGAGTGGAGACAAGCCAAGAAATTACAAAGAAGTGGATCAAGTAAGAAATCAGAAGAAAACAACACAAAAATTCCGAGAAAATTCTTCAAGATCGAACGAAAATAGAAATTACAATCAGGTACGAACAGAAATGAAAGACTGTTCAAGATGTGGTAAATCACATCCGATAAATAAATGTCCAGCATACGGTTAAAAAAATGTTTAAAATGTAAAAAGGACAATCACTTTGCAAATAAATGTAGGAATAAATCTGTAAACCAAGTGAATCAATCGGATAATTGTAATGATCACTTGAGTATAGACACAATTAATAATAGAAACAAAAACCTCAATAATTTTAATCATTGCATTATAGAGTTGGGTATAGGTGAAGATGCAGATGTAAAGGCTAAATTTAAAATAGATACGGGAGCAAGTGTCAATATAATTTCCCACTTTGAATTAAAAGCGTGTAAATTTAATTTAAAAAATATTGAGGATATTAAGGAAAACTTAGTCACATTTACTAGAGATAAAATTCCTATATTGGGAAAATGTTATCTAGATTTATACTATAATGGAAATTGTTTCAAGAAAACTAAATTATTTGTAGACAAAAGTAATAATGGGTCAATCTTAGGTTTAAAAACATGTATTCATTTAGGAATAGTAAACATAAAAAATGATGAGGATATTAAATTCATTAATACAGTAAATAAAAACCAAATTAAAAATTATGAAGAATTAACCAATAGATATAAAGATGTATTTGAAGGTATAGGTAAAACAAGTAAGCCATATCACATTGAAATACAAAAACATGCAAAACCAGTAGTAAATCCAATAAGAAACGTACCTTTTGCTATACAAGATCAATTTAAAAAATGTTTAGAAAATTTAGAAAAATTAAAAATAATAGAAAAAGTTCAAGGCAGCTCAGAATGGATAAATTCATATGTACTAGTTAGAAAAGAAGATGGTTCTCTACGAATCTGCTTAGATCCAAGAGATTTAAATGAAGTTATAATAGATAGAAAATACAAAATACCAAACATGGACAAAATAACAAGAAATTTGAATGGTTCAAAAATATTCACAATATTAGATGCAGCTAGTGGATTTTGGAACATTCCATTAGATGAAAAATCTAGTAAATTATGCACTTTTGCAACCCCTCATGGTAGATACAAATTCAATAGACTTCCATTTGGTATTAAAACTGCTAGTGAAGTATTCGAAGAAACTTTTCAAGAATTTTTTCGTGTAAAAGGTGTAGTAATCTATGACGATGATATTTTAATTCATGCCGAGACTAAAGAAGAACATGACAAAATATTGGAAGAAGTATTTAAGATAGCTAGAGAAAAAAATGTAAAATTTAATAGAAACAAATGTAAATTTGGTCTAGATGAAGTTAAGTATTTAGGACATAAGTTTTCAAATAAAGGTATATCAATGGATGAAGATAAAATTGAAGCCATCGTAGGAATGCCCAAACCAATTAATAAAAAATATGTCCAAAAGATTCCTAGGTTTCATAACTTATGTAGGAAAATTTATTCCAAACTTATCAGAAATTACTCAACCATTAAGGGATTTAATTAAAGATAACAATATATTTTCAAGGGAACACCCTCAAGAAAAAGCATTTAACGAATTAAAAAAGATAATTTCACAAGAACCAATTTCAAAGTATTTTAATCCAAGAGAGCAAATAACAATATCAGATGATGCATCTAGCTCAGGCTTAGGAGCAGCACTTTTGCAAAATGAAAAACCATGTGCATATGCTTCTAGAGCTATGACAGAAACTCAGCAAAGATATGCTCAAATAGAGAAGGAACTATTAGCAATATGTTTAGGCGTACAAAAGTTCTATTAATATGTTTATGGAAGAGAGTTTACAGTTGAAACCGATCACAAACCATTAATTTCCATATTCAAAAAATCATTAAACTCATGCCCAGCTAGATTACAAAGGATGCTTTTGACATTACAAAAATATAAAATAAATTTAGTTTACAAACCAGGCAAATATCAAATAATAGCTGATACATTATCACGAGCAACAGTAAATAAAGTATTCGAAGATAATTTAGAATTAAACGCTCAAGTATGCCTAATTGAAAAAAAATTAACAATTAAAAAGGACAGATTAAAACAATTGATAAAAGCAACTGAAGATGATGAAGAATTAAAAATGATAAAAACCTTTATTAAGGATGGATGGCCAAAGAGCATAAATAAAATGACAGTAAATTTGAAACCATTTTACAAACTAAAGTCAGAAATTACAATGGGAAGCAATAACTTAATATATTTTGAATCAAAGAGTCATTATACCAAAATCATGGAGAAACAAAGTCCTTGAAGACATACGCACAGGTCATTTAGGTATAAATAAATGCGTATCGAGAGCAAAATTTGCAGTATATTGGCCTAATATGATAACACATATAGAACATGTAATTAATAGATGTTACGTATGTAATAAATATTCAAACTCGAATAGAAGAGAGCCTATGATAAATCATCAAATAATTAAAAAACCATGGCAAAAAATAGGAATTGATTTGTTTGAGATACAAGGTGAAACATTCCTTATTGCAGAGGATTACTACTCAAAATATCCCGAAATCATGACGTTGAACAAAAATCTAACTTCCAAAAATGTAATCAACAAATTAAAATCCATATTTGCTAGACATGGAATACCCAAAATTGTTGTATCAGAATGTATGTGCCTTAGAGGTAAAGAAGGTTGTTTAACCTACCGCAACGACCACGCACAGAAGTTTAATAAAGGGAGAATACACATGGCAGTTGTGTGGTTCAGTCGATTCCTAGATCCACTCCTAGATATATAACAAGCATTACATATGAAAAAACTTCCACTTCTAAATTGAGATTTTAGATTTTTATTACATATTATGTGAATTACACATTATTATATTATATAATATTATTACGGCTTCCTATTAGCTAGTTTTTCTAAACTCGAAGCAATTCTTTCAAATATAGAGAGCATTTTATCTCCATTGGCAACAATTTTTTGCAACTCATTCTTCACTTCTATGTTACTTTCGTTTATTTTGTCCATTGTAGCTTCAATGGCACGAAGTGATTCAGTTTGATCAAGCTGAACAGCTGTATGGTTTATGACCGTTTCAAGCGTTTCATTTTTATTTCTTTTCTGTGATGGTTCATCTGAAAATTATCATTCTAGCGATGTGTCTGCATTAAAATAAAATACATACAATCTGATCCATTACTGAGACGGGCCGGAGTAGATTCCCGGCTGCGGTTCATCTTTGGCTCTATTGGTAACTAAATAATAAAATATATGCACAATTATATAGTGAAAATTGGTAAAATTCATGAAAAGATCTTACCACTTCTAAAATTTCGGCACCATCGCTATCATAACCGAACAATATTGTGTTCTCTGAACAAGTGCCATGTATAGCTTCATCTTTGAATTCGATGGGTGGCTCTGGAGAATTGCAAAAACTACGTTCATGCTTCACTGCCTCATCTTCTATAAGAGCTATAACCCTCTCTTCAAATTTGGTTAGTGGCCGTTTAGCTGGAATTCCTTCAGTGTCTCTTGGTTTCGCTGCATTCGCTCTTAATTTTATTTTATTTTTTAAGTGTGCCCATACCTAAACATAGTTTTCTATGCAATGTACAAAATGATGAATTTTTACTTTCTCTGCCTAAATATATGGAGAACTTTTGAAACATTTTGAGTAAGTAAATGGGCCATTTTATATACTTATTATATAATATGTATATAAACAATTACAATTACCCAATTACAATCAAAGGTTAGAGCGAAGATTTGAAAATATGAAAAAAGAGAAGAAAAAGATGAACATAGTAATAAAAGGACTAAAGATAGGAGACAATTACATTAGTGAAAATATAGAAGGTTTCTTAAGTAAAGATATGAATGTTGAAGTAAAAATACAGACATCAATAAAAATAAATAAGGGAAACAAAACCAAAATGTTATTGCAGAAGTAGAATCGTGGGCCAAAAAGCAAGAAGCAATGAAAGCCAAATATAAACTCAAAGGTAAACAAAATTACATTGATAATGACTTAACAAGGTAGGAAAGGGAAATGCAAAAAGAAATAAGAAGTATCGCAAGGCAGGATATTGACAAGGGAAATAAAATACAAATTGGACACCAGAATAAACCAAAATTGGACACCAAAACACTGATAATCAATGACAAGACAAATAAGACAACAAAGAGAAGGCGTTGATAGGAGCGCAAAAAAACCAAATAAGCACACTAAAGAAAGCTGAAAGATGAGACCAGGGCAACTTAACAGTGACAGGAATGTAAAGAGAAATAAGGATAACGCAGAGACGGAGAACAGACAAGACAAGTTAGTACGGATGAAAACATGGAATATAAGAAGTCCAAATGGAAAAGAAATAGAGTTAGAAGAGGAATCGGAAAAAGGAAGAATAGACATAATGGCAATAACGCAAGCAAAGAGGAATGGAAGCACAGTATCAAGAACAAAAAATGGACACATATTAATACATAGTGGTGTGGAACAAAATATGAGAGCAAAAGCAGGAGTAGGATGCACAATACAAAAAGAGATAGAGACATCTAGTAGGGAATGGAAATGTATAAATGAAAGAGTAATGACAATCAGAATAGAAGATAAAGATAATTTTACCACAAACGAATGGATCATGATCATATTCGGCTTAAACGAGGACGAGAGTAAAGCTAACAAAGAAGATTTCTGGGAAAAAGTCCAAATAGAATACGTTAAGTTAGCAGAGCCTATATACATTATTGGAAACCTTAATGCAAGACTAGGGGACAAAAATGAAAGTTTGAAAGAGATTATGGGAATACATCGAGAACTGACTAAAAATAACAATCGGAAAAGATTAATAGATTTTTGCATTCTAAACGAATTGGCAATTTTGATATATATATATATATATATAAATACCCTCACGAAATGAAAGAGTTTCAAGCAGAAACGAGAGGTTAATAAAAGACTATTTTATAACAAATTACACACTAAAGAATAATGTAACAGATGTGAGGGTCAAAAGAGGTAACAAAATAGGTAGCGACCACTATCTTACGATAACAAAAATAAAACTAAAAACAAAACTGAGAACGAACCAAGAAGAAGCAAACAGGAAAGAACCGATAATAGAAAGATTAAGAGTCGACAAACTAAAAGATAGGAACACAAGACAAAAATGCCAAGAAGAGATAAAAAGGTATAGCGAGAAAGACTGCAGCAACAAAATAGAGGAACATTGAAGGAAAATGGGTGAATTTCAAATACATAATAACGGAATCGACCAAAAGGACCTGCGGATTAACACAACATAATAAAAACAAAAGACAAATACACTGGTGGAACGAAGAAGTGAAGAAAGAAGTTAAGAACTAGAGACATAAATGGAAGAAATGCCTTAATTCGAAGGAGAGAACGGACTACGCTGAATACAGGATCCAAAGAAAGAAGGTTAAACATATTGTAATAGATGTAATGATGTAATGTATGTAATGTATTTGCCTTAGAGGTAAAGAAGGTTGTCTAACCTAGCGCAACGACCACGCATAGAAGTTTAATAAAGATAGTATACACATGGCAGTTGTTTTGTTCAGTCGATTCCTAGATCCACTCCCAGATATATAACACATATAATATAAGAAACAGCCTAGAAATAGATAGTACAGAGAAAACCATCGAGAAAAAACAGCAAGCCTGGTATGGACGTTTCACAAGAATAGCAGAGGAAACACAAACCAAACAGATATGGAACAAAAGAATAGCGGGCAATAGAAGAAGAGAAAGAAAATCAGGGAAGGAAAAGTGGAAGAACTATTGAATAGGAACAATATTAGCGTACAAGAAGGATGGAAACGAGCGAAGAACAGACTGGCATGGAAGGAACTAATACAGAATTTAATTTGATTTATATTTAATATTTTTTATATTTTTATTTTTACGAAAAAATGTACAAAATACTAAATATCTCGACACTCTATCAGAGCACAAGAGATCAAAGACAATAAATAAATAAATACAATATACTAATGCAAAAATGGTTACGTGCACTTTGTCCTTAGTTTAGTGAATCTAAACGTGAATCTAAACGTGCAAATTGTTATTGTTATTAGAACCAAATAAATATTAAATATTATTATAAATATTATATTAATATATAAATATTATTATTAAATTTGACTATCTTCTAGGAATAATATTAAAATAAGATTAAAAAAACTCACTCTTTGCCATTCAGAGAGCGTCCTATTTGGAGCATCTTCTACACTGTTCAGCTCATTAGATATATGTTGCCATTTTTCTCTATACATTTTTCGCCCTTGGAGTGAATTCCACCTGAAATTAATTATACAGGGTGTATCAGCCAAATGGAATAAATTCAATAATAAATAAATGGGGGCGTGTTCGAAAAAACGCTCGGACACGTCGATTGTTATTTTTAGTTGCGCATTTTTTTTCAATAAAAACTTTTTATACAGGGTGTGTCATATGACCGTGGCCAATACCAAATTTCTTATTTTAAATGCAACACCTTATATATTATTCAATTTTTGGATTCTTCAGAAAATTCTAGACATATTTCATGTACAATGTCCTATACCTATCTTCAACTGTTTCGGAAATATTAAGTGTTTTCAGATTTATTGCAAAAATTAACATTAAAAAAAGAAAATTATTTGATTACAGAAATTCGTTACAACACACTCAAAAACTAATAAGTAATACTGTTTATTTCTTGATAATGTAAAAAAACAAAAATTTAATATACGTCTTAATATACACAAATCTATCTACAAAATCTACAAATTTTCTAAAAACATTGAACAGATCATCTTTAGTTGCAAAAGAGACATGCAATTTGGGAGTCGGTCTTTGCGGCAGTCTTTAGATTTTTCAATTCCGAACATTATGAAAATATTGGTCATCAATAAAACTACTCAATAAACCATCAACATTTGTATTACTGCAGCAAATGTTGATGCACCTTCTGAAATTCTCATACTTTCTAGTAGATTTTCCGATGTATCCGAAAAATCACCCTACAAATACCATAACTATTACCTAACCTTTTCCCAATAAACAGAATGATTCAAAAGGGTCGCACCACCGATTTTATAGTGATAGAGAACGTCAACAGAAATACCTAAAAGTAGAATTTTTCGTCGAAAATTTTCACAAAAATACTTTTGCAAAACACTTTTTTGTCCATGTTAAAATAATATAGTTCAAGATGGATGCCATAAGAGAACTAAGAGTAGAAAAAGCTTCAGGAGTGGACAATATCAAACCGGGAATAATAAAATATGTGCAGAAAAATACAAAAGAAAAAAAGACAAGAGGAGGATCAAAGTTAAAGAAAAGATAAAAGCCTACCGATTAAGACAAAAACAAACACTAGAGAAATACAAATATATACTACAAAATAAATTCAGAAAGAGCGAAATAAACCTAAACATAGAAGAAAAATGGGAAACATTCAAAAGAAATATACTAGAGGCGGGAAAAGGTCCTGCGGAACAACAAAAATTGGAAACAGAGAAATGAAAAAGACAGACTCGTGGACCGAGGAAGTCAAAAAGGAGGTAAAACACAAAAAATATAAATGGAAAAGATACCTACAAACAAAAAAAAAAGAAGATTATGAAAAATACAAAGAAAAGAGAAACAAAACCTATTTAATAATAAAAGAAGCAAAACAAAAATCATGGACGTAATTTGGTAAAATAATGAATGAGAATTTTGGGCAGAACCAAAAATTATTCTATGGAACACTAAAGCAATTAAAACAAAAAAAAAGAACACAACATGAAGAATATAAAAGATAAAAATTGAACAATTATCACGAATGAAGACAAGATAATGGAAAGATGGAGACAATATTTCAAATAATTAACCGAACAGGATAAAGAAGATAACACAACACAAGAATGAGAGGAAAAGTTGCAAGAAAGGCCGGAGAAAAAAATTGAGCAAATTAAAAAAGGAGAAATACAAAAAGCAATACAAAACTTCTAAAAAAACGGGAAAGCACCAGGAACAGACGATATAACCCCGGAGAGGATAAAACACATGTGAGAAGAGGAAATAACACAAATTACGAAACTAATAAATGACATATTAAGGAGCGGCGAAACGCCTAGAGAATGGAATAAAGGAATAATTCTACCAATACATAAGAAAGGGGATAAAATAATCTGCGTATATTACAGAGGAATCGCACTAACAAGTATACCAAGTAAGATAATAACCATGGTAATAGAAAAAAGGATGTGAGACAAACAGAAACAACAATGAAGGACAACCAGTGTGGATTCAGAAGAGGGAGAAGTACGCAAAACCAAATCTTCATACTCAGACAACTAAGCGGGAAACTAATTGAGAAGAACAGAGAAATGCACATATGCTTCGTAGATCTCGAAAAGGCATCCGACAGGATAAGGAGAGAAGACATATGGAATCAACTAGCAGAAAGAAGAATAGAGGAGGAAATAATAAATGTAATAAAATACATGTACAGAGAAAGCAGAAATATTATGAGACCAAACAATGAGAAATCAAAATAATTCAGAACGAAGAAAGGAATAAAACAAGGATGCGTGCTAAGCGCTTTGCTATTCACAATTGTATTGGATAAGGCGATGAAGAAAGTAAAACAAAAAATGAAAATGTTAAAAATTGCATATTTGTAAAATGGAGATAACAAAAATAGCAGAACTACTTTTCGCGGATGACATGGCAATAATTGCAGAAACAGAGGAAGAACTGCAACACAACATGGAAATAATTGAGAAAGAGATTAAGAAAATTAACATGAAAATAAATTACGAAAAGGCAAAAACCATGATAATTGCCAAAGAGAAAAGTAACACGAAATAAAAATACAAGGAAAAAAACAAGTAGACAAAATTAATTATTATAAATTATAATTAATTATTATTAAAACAAAATTGAACAAGTAGAACAATACAGATATTTAGGAACAATCATACAAAGCAATGGTAAATTAGATAATTAAATAGAAGATAAAATAGGAAAAACAGCAAAACTATATATAATGTTAAATGCACATTTTTTAGCATGAAGGAGATATCAAGAGACACAAAAACAGAAATAGTCAAAAAAGTAATTAGACCAACGCAAACTTACAGCAGCGAAACATGGACGATGACAGAAAAAGAAATAACAAGAATAAATGCCATGGAGATGCGATTCCTAAGAAAAATAGAAAACAAAACAAGAAGAGACAGGATAAGGAACAAGGCGCACAGGAAAACCTTAAATATAAAACCAATGCAGGAAAAAATAACAGAAGGATAAATGGGATGGATGGACACATGAGACGAATGAGAGAAGAAAGAAACACTAAGAAAATATATGAGACAAGAGCAACAGGAAAACAACAGAAAGGAAGACCGAGAGAAGAGTGGAATAGCGCAAGAAAAGTAGAGGCAACAAGAAAAGGGAACACATGGAAAGAAAGAAATAATAATAAATAAATAAATAAATTCAAATAAATAAAGACAATCCAAACGAATTGTGGAAAATAATAAATGACCAAATAAACAAAAAAGAATCAAACAAAAACTACATAGAAGAAATAAGAAAAAAAAAAAACGCAGGCACCACATATAAATCGGAAGAAATCGCTGACGAAATAAAAGCATATTTCGCAAATATAGGCAAAAAACTTGCAGAAAAACAAATAAGAAGCAGCCAAACAACACCCGTAACAACAAAAACAAAGAGGCAAATCGAAACCCTAATCTTCCGAAAGACAACACAAGAAGAAATTAACTACATAATAACAAATTTAAAGCCCATAAAACACCGGGCTTTGATAAGATAACAAACGAAATCTTAAAACTAAACAGAACAATACTAACACCTATTCTTGTAGAAATCATAAATACAGTACTCGAAGAAGGAATATATCCTGAATATATGAAAACTAGCACAATTATACCAATTTACAAAGAAGGAGACTAAACCACCCCGGAAAATTACAGACCTATTTCATTGTTATCAACACTAAATAAAGTATTAGAGAAAACCATCCAAATTCAAATCACCAATTACTTGCTTCAAAACAAAATTATCAAGCAAGAACAATATGCCTATCAACAACATTCAGGCCACACAAGATCTCATACACCACATATCATCGAAGATGGACAAGAAACAACTAGTATTAGCTATATACATTGACATGAAAAAGCCTTCAACACTATACCAAAACAAAAATTAATCGAAAAACTTAAGGCAATAGGAATAACGGGAAAGGAGCTAAACATATTGAACACATATTTATCAAACAGAACTCAAAAAACCAAAGTAAATAATGCAGAAAGCCAACCACTTGTAGCTGAATATCGAATACCACAAGGAGGAAACCTACCACCAATCTTATATATTATATACACAAAACGATATGCTGGAAATGAACTTGAAAGGAAAACCACATATATATGCAGATGACACCTGTATAGTTTACACGGGAAAAAACTATAGAGAAATAGAAGACAATATGAACGAAGATATAAGACTGCTGGAAAACTGGTTTTTCACTAACCTGCTAACAATAAACGAAGCAAAAACAGAATATATGATATTCTCAAACGATAAAACAACAAAAGATATAAATATCACGATCAAGAATACAAAAATAAAACAAATAAAAGAAGTAAATTATCTAGGACTTAAAATACAAAGCAACCTGAAATGGGATCAACACATAGAAACGCTAAAAATAGGGAACTCCAAAACTATCGCCGCCATAATGAAAATCAGAAACTACGTACCGGAAGAGAAAAAGAAACAAATATATCATGCACGTTTTACATCAAAAATCAACTATCTCTGCAACATATGGGGAAACACAACTGGAAAAAACCTGAATAAACTACATACACAACAAAACAAAATATTAAAAATACTCTACAAACTCGACCGAAGAACCAATACAGCAGAATTATATACGAAAACTAAGGAGCTCAATGTAAGAAACATGATAGAACTGAGTAATCTACTATTAATATATAAAATGAAAAACAACCTAACAAAAACGAACATGACACTATCAAATAATAAACAATTCCATCAACACAATACAAGAAGAAAGTCAGATCTGAGAACAGAAAAATTTACAACAACAAAACATACACAAAACTTAACAACGAAAACAAGAAATTAAAAAAAATAAAAATAGGAGGAAGTTAAGAGAATACATTAAACATTTTTAATGTAAGCCTTACACCGAAAATTAGATAGGCAAAGGAATAAATAAATAAAATAAATGGAGAAAAATATAAAAAGCCTGAAAAATAAAACAAATTCCTTGGCACTAAAACTTGGCGATAGATGTTCGCTTCGCTGGCTAATATTTACATAAAGAAAGTCTCTAGAATATTTTTGTTTGCATTTTAGAGAATAGCTAAGTGATACTACAGTAAACTACCCTAGTAATGGTGCAGTCCTTTGAATCACACTGTCTAATAAAAAAAAAATATGCACGTGTCCCTTTATTTCTGTATATGAGTTTGTACAGTCGTGCTCACATAAATCTATTACAAGAAATTAGGTTACAATAGGAATTTTATATTGCAATGTCAAATTTTTTGTACTAGATTTATGTGAGCATGACTGTACGTATTTTCCAATATAATGGAACTTATTAGGTATAATTGCATTAAAATTTTGCTATATGCTTCTAGTTTCAATTTTCTGACACGTGTTTCGATTTATAAATCGAATCACGTGTCATAACAACGTAACAAGAGCAGCGATGAAAATGTTTATTTTAATATAACTTACTTTGCGTGAAACAATTCATTGTCATTTTCCATGTAAGCAATCATAATTTCCTTTTGGTGTTCTGTAATATGTCTTCGACTCCTAGAAAAAATATCGCAATATTACAACGAAGCAAGTCTAAACAAAAGACAAATGCATAGTATTCCCACAATTCGTAACAGGAAATTTCGCTATAGCAATTATACAGAGAGCGCGTAAAGTATTAAAACCTGCCTTTATTTTTTTCCCTGTATAAATTTTCCAAAAACCATTTCAGACCATTTTCAATTTTCCATCTCTCTCCGTTTTGAAGTTATGACGTCAAAGCCATTTTATTTAAACGACAACCTATATTTTTTATTATTGATTTTGATAGTACTTTATATTATGTTTTCAACAACATAACAGTTTCAATATGCAACATTTGAAAAAAAATGAGAAACTGTGCGTTAAAGTAAAACTATTATAGTATATAACGCCATTAGGCCGATATGTAGCAAATAACAGGCGCGGGTTGAAGTTTGTAAACCGAGGCGAAGCGAAGCGGAGCGGAGCGCAGCCGAGGTTTATATTCAACCAAGCCTGTTATTTGCATATCGGCCGTATGTTGTTCGATACTTTTTGTAATACCTAAATTACAAAAACTGGTCAATTTATCAATATTAAATTTCAAAATTAATAAACTAGTTATCCAGGCGCAATTTGATACCATAGCAACATCAACGGTTCAAATACAAACAAACAAATCAAAGTGAAATTAGAAAAATAATGTCAGATGTGCAAAGTTCTTCGTTTTGTAGTATCCCCGAAGATGTACTAAATGAAGCAAATGCTGCCACAATCGATATACTTCCCCAAAAAAGCAGCAGCAGGTATGAGAAAGAATATGAAGACTTTATTGCTCATACATTTGCGTTGTCATTTAAATAATGTCCACGGCCGTTATTATAACGGCCAAGGCCTTTACGACTTTACGCCTTAACGCCACAAAAAATTATTAAAACAAGTGAAGGGGAGAAATCTTAGCATGTACGAAGCTATATTCATGAAAAAGTTCCGTTCATCATTAATCAATTTTGACCATTCATCCCTCAGTAATTAATTACTGGAATTTATCCCATCAATGGCGACCTCGAATCCACTTCCAGAGAAAGATTAGAATAAATTGTACAATTCTGAATACATTTCGGCTTAAGAGCCTCCATTAGGTTTAAGAAGTTTTTAATTTGTATTTATTAGGATTTAAGAGCGCGGTTTTTCGGGCGTAAAAGTGTTTTTCAACTTAATAATTACTTTCACGTTATATTTTCTGTACCATAAATTATCAAAATAAATACTATGTGTCGCCATATAGTTAGTTTTTCGATTATATACGTTTTTCTATGAAATTTCATTAAATCTCCGATTTTTGCCGTTTTTCATCTTCATGGATTGTATTTGCAAATATTTGCACAATTTTAAAGCTTTGCATGAATATAGACCTGATTCTACGTGACACTAATAATTTATAATTAAAATTACCAATTGTTTACCATATTATTTAAATAATTTGATTCAGAGAAATTATATTTATTCATTCCAAAAATATATCCTGAAACCTTGTAAAATACTGTATCTAATAAGATATAGTACTGATTAATTAACACATGTTTTTATGGTTTTATTAATTATTTATAATGTACCTAAATTGAATTCCCCGCCATAAAAATGCACAAAATTGGTTCTTAGCAGTTCGTGGTTCGCGTGTTCGCAACGAGATGATGCAATGAAAGGCCATTGATGCCGTGTTGCCAAATATCCTTGTCAACAAACCTTTGGAATGTGCGACGTCCAATTCAAGGCCAATGATTTATGAACGGAGATGATGTCGAATTTCGCCTTCGCACTTTCGCCTCAAATGTTCCACGATAAACCCCATGGACTTTATTACTTTCTCGAAGCTTTTTAACATAACTGTTTATATAAAATAAATTTAGATAGCTCGTATATAAATATGCGAACTACTGGAAATAACGAAAAAAATTTTTTTATTAGCATCGACGAGTTAAAACAAAAATGCATATATCTACAAAACTTGAGCTGATACTAAGAAAAATAATCATTTTCAGTATCAGCGGCACTGATTTACCCAAAAACAAAATATTCAGTCATCTAAAACTAGCATGCAATAAACGAATCTCATTAATATCTCGCGTGATTTCCGAAAATTAACACTATTTCGTTTTTCAACAGTTTGAAAACTAGATTTTCTAGGTAAGTAAAAATTGCTAGGTACATCTGAAAGGATACATCATATAGCAACCTCAAACATGTCAAACAACCTCAGAAGTAATGATACCAATGCTCGAAGAAATACCATCAATGTCTGGTATAGCCTCAGCCTTATTACTCTTTAGGACCCTGTTATCATTGCATAATGAGACAAACGTGTAATGCATTTTTTACTATAATAAGGAAGATTTGATAATAACCTACAGTTTGTACGGGATCGAAATGCACATATTTTGTATGAATTAATTTATATATATATATATATTATTACGAAAAATGACTGATATTAATTGAGACGGTTCGAAATAAAATTATAACAATTTCATACTCGGGTATAAACATTGAAAAACACACGTAAAAGCCAAGTATTGTGTTAGAATAGGAAGGGGGTGATCATTTGGGGGATTTTATAAGTAATTTTATTAAATATGAATTCAATTTGAATAGATTGCAAACGAAATTACGAGAGCTTTTATAATCACTTATTAAGACGCGTTCGATGCGTGGTGACGCAATTATATAAACAAAACACAGGCGCCCGAGCCGGCCGATGACAAATCATAACAATTTAGTATTTTTAGGTCAATAACCTTGCTATAGGGCCCATGTGAGATCACCGAAATTAGAAATAATGTTGCGGGGAACCACACACAACATCGCTGAGTGGGCAAAATTTTAATATAAATAGCATCGCTTTGCATACGAAAAGTTTAGTTGGTTCCAGATTAGCGTGGCGTCAGTCCGTTATTATCTTCGTGAATAGTATCCGCGAATATCATTACAAAGAGTATTATCCGATTTATTTTGAAAGTGAAAGTTGAAGTATTCAGGATGGTATTGATTATTTCGAAATTGAGTAGCAATAATCACTATATTCCTACTAAAGTACCAAAAACGAAGACCCCGTGAAATATATATAAAATCGTTCCGGTTACACATACGTGGGATGTTCGAAAGCTTTATTAATTTCTGGCATACGCTATGAGCGGTGTCGTGGATGTTAATGAGGTAATCGTTCCGGTTACACATACGTGGGTTGTTCGAAAGCTTTATTAATTTCTGGCATACGCTATGAGCGGTGTCGTGGATGTTAATGAGGTAATCGTTCCGGTTACACATACGTGGGTTGTTCGAAAGCTTTATTAATTTCTGGCATACGCTATGAGCGGTGTCGTGGATGTTAATGAGGTAATCGTTCCGGTTACACATACGTGGGATGTTCGAAAGCTTTATTAATTTCTGGCATACGCTATGAGCGGTGTCGTGGATGTTAATGAGGTAATCGTTCCGGTTACACATACGTGGGTTGTTCGAAAGCTTTATTGATTTCTGGAATACGCTATGAGCGGTGTCGTGGATGTTAATGAGGTAATCGTTCCGGTTACACATACGTGGGTTATTCGAAAGCTTTATTAATTTCTGGCATACGCTATGAGCGGTGTCGTGGATGTTAATGAGATCATATTTCCGGTGTCATTCGCGTTCCGACAGGAGAATGCTAATTAATGCTCTAATTGTGTTTACCTTAGTAGACATGATTAACAATTCTCCTCACAAGTTAACAATTCTTCTAAACATATCAATTAAAATGTAGAATAGAAAGGATAATACTCTTCAGAGGATAAGTATAAATTGTTAAAATATAACCTAAATAATATCTTTTCGATAAAGTGGCAAAACATTATATAATTATGAATCATTAATCATATGGATTTGAATAAAATTAAGATTTAGTTTAAATCGGAAATATTACAAAATTTTAACAAAAAAAGGGTTAAGTAAATGAAATCCATAAAATTATCAGAATTGCTTATTTAACGAATTTCATTCTAAATTTCAAGATGAAATCTAAAAACGATAATGTTCTCCAGGGAATAATTATGAAATATTAAGGTATAATTTACATAATAACTGGGCAATACTGTGGAAAATTATTGGTTGTTTTGTGTAATGAGTAAAAACATTATTTAATCTTATTGCAAATTCATTAATATCAGTCATACGAACAATTTACAGGACGTATTTAACAAAATTGTATCTATCAAATCCTAGTTAGTGAATCCTGAAGTAATAGATGAAAAATGACATTGGAAGGCACAAACAGTGACATATTTCATGAAGTGGTGACATGCATTGAGCCGTTTTGCGGGCACGTAGAATTGAGCAATGTGTGAAAGTCATTGACGTTAAGTACATCTTTTATCCAAAACTAACTAACACTTTTTGAGTCAATAAAGAAAGTCATTAAATTCAAGTTGATGTTTAATTATTGGTGCAAAATTCTTTAAAGTGAATAAATTACACTTAATCTATAATTCTTTGTCTTTATTTTATTAATATTATTGTTACTAACACACGCATTACCTCTAAAAGAAGTTTGAGTCGTCACGATAATGATTTAATATCAAACATAACGTAAAGAAGTACTGCCATTATACGATCACACAAAGTAAAAGTAAAATAGATAAATCACGAGCCAAAACAAATATCATAAATTACAAGAATTTATGATTACAAGTAAAATATACCTAATTATTAAATATTGGGAAAACCGAAGTCTTACAAGTTTATTTAATTTTTAACACATTATATATTTTCAACTAAAATTATAATCAATTATAACAGCAAATAGCAAATAGGCAAATAGGCAAAAGGTGCCGCGACACAAAAAAAATTGAAACCATGACATTGTGGCAAATAATAAACACTTAAAAAAATAAAAATAATAAAGGGTCTAGGGAGGCGGTTCCTTACTTTGTACTCACCCTGTATATTTAATGGTAAATTGCTTGAAAATTTTACTTACGTCTCCAATTTTTCATTTGATCTTTTTGAAGATTCCCCTAAGTGTGGGGTGGGCGATTTCAGGGGTAACCTAATAAAATATAATACCCCTATAATAATCCGTACTACTCCTCCACCTATGGCGTAATTGGTTACTGTCATAATTTTTGACAGAGAATTCTGACCCATTAAATTTTATTTTACCATAGGCCCCTGAACTATTACTAGTTATGTGGGCGTTGAGAGGAGAGGGGCATTATTATTATTGCCCATCTGCGCCTGCATGCGACTTATAGGTGTAGAGGCACATTTCCAACATTTGTTGCAAGGAAGTGAGAAAACTACAGAAAAACCACCACAGAAATGCAGACCCAGGAATCGAACCCGGGACCTTGCGGTCTAGAAGTGAACGCGTTAACGCTCACTCCACCGCAGCCTTAATTAATTATGCAAGCTACACTACTCAAATGAATTATCGCATGTTTTTTTTTTAATTGTTTTGTTTCTACCTACAGAAGAATGATACCGAGCCTAATCACCTTTGTAATAATGTTGTTCGTTTTCTCGGAAAACTAAAGTAACAAAAACATAATATTCCATTTTTTTTTAAATATAACGCATTTACTAAAGATATCGTAAAAATTAGTGAAATATCTGATTTAATAAAAGTATGTTTGTTACTTACCTTTCTTGTTCAATCTCTTGTTTCTTCATCGTTTCTCGAATTGCCCTGCTTTTCTTAGTGTGCGTACTGTAACCTTTCAGCCGTGACGGACATTTCCGGGATTTCGGCATTTTGAAAAATCAAGAATTTGTTGTTGAATGACCACAAATCTCGTAACATGCAAAAGAACTACACAGTGCACAAGTAAATTGTCACAGGAAGATATAATAGTCTAACTAAATATAAAAATATAAAATACGCAATAATAATTGTCACAGGGAGGAATTAGTCATACACAAAATACAGACACAATAATTGTCACAGGGTAGAAGTAGAAAATAGTTATGGGGGAGACAGAAGATTATAAAACACACACAAAACCAAAACGCACAATAAACAGAGCAGAAACACACGAAGAAAGCACAACGATAATTGAATAGGATTTTCAAATTAACTACGCATCCGAATGTAAAGAAACCAAAATGAATTTATTTGCATGTGGGGTGTTGTTGAAATCTCTAGGGCGGAATGCACGCACTCATAATACTTTAAGAAGGGCTAAGTATGCATACAAAATTTCGGCCCTGAGGAGATAAGGAGATAAGTTCTTGGGTTGTTAATAACTGCTATCTTGATAGTTTTTTGGACACTTGAAGAGGTCACCAAGAGCCTGCTTATATTGGCACCAAACATTTCATTGTCAAAAATAAAAGTATTTAAAATAAATATGGTCTGCTTATAGTTTTAGCAGGGCAAGGGAAATTGAAGGAAACCCGTTTTCCAATGTTATTTCCCTATATTCCGCGATCAAAAAATCCCTCGGCTCGACAATGAAAACGGAATTGGCAGCCAGGCGTCTATTTATTTTTAAATAAAAGTGATCTTAAAATGTAAGAAATGTTTCATATACCTTTTTTGGCTAATAAGTTTACAGTAATCTCAATAAGACTCAAATTTGGTCATATAACTTACAAAACTTGTAAAAGGATTTAGTGAATTTAATGAAATAAATGTAACATTTAAAAAAAATATTCCCTAATATTAAGAGGCCTCTTTACCCCAGCTGGTATACGGCATTATTAATAAGCGACAGCCAAATAATTCATCAACGAGTTAACATAATTACAATCGGAGAACTGATATAGAAAGTTTAGACATTTGTCTACAATTAGCAGTGGCGGTTCCTCCATAGGTTTGCAGGTTTGCGCAACCGCCAAAGATGACGACAAGAAAACGTTAAATATTATTTAATGAGTAAAGATTAATAATGTATTATGACCTAAAATACGGAGCATTATCTGTTCAATTCTGCTGCCGTGGGCCATTCATTAGCATTGCGGTTTGTCAAACCGTTCCATGGTTTTATTACGCTGCGAGTCGCGGCGATCGTCGCCGCGCATTCGTTTCCCACTCCGCCACATATTCACTATATGGTTTGCAAATCGTATACAACTCGTGCACAGGCCAGCAATCAGCGGACGACTGTTGAGTTGCCGTGACACTTAATACGCGTTCGAACTGCATTTTCATCCTCGTTAATATAAATTCTGTTCAAAGTTTGTTAACGGAGTCATTCTGCAATCGATCTTCGATCGAAAAAACTGAGATAAAGAGACTTGGGAGACCTACTCCGAATTTAAATTTAAAACAAAGCGTTAAATGCTTAGCACGAAATTTTAATAGGATGTTTAATCCGAAAATTTATTCCAAGCACAGTTGGATATGTGGCTGTGACATCAAAAATGCGCTGTTTTGTTTCCCATGTTTACTATTTGGAGGAGAAGATTCATGGACGAAAGTAGGAATGGTGGATTTGAACCATTTAGCAGCAAGAATTAAGTACCATGCTAGCTCTGCAAGGCACATGCGAAGTACTTTGAGATTTTCCCTACTTGGAAGCGTCAATATTGCGGCTCAATTGGACAGTGCGTATCGACAAAATATTCGATTACAAAATGACAAAGTGAAAAATAATCGGTACATTTTAAATATTATTATTAATTGTGTTCGGTTTTGTGGGGCCTTTGAGCTCGCTATGAGAGGCCATGACGAATCCACGTCTTCCTCGAATCCGGGAATTTTTCGTGGATTAATTAATTTTAGTGCCGAGTTGGACATTGCTCTTAAGGACCATTTGGAAAAAGCAACGGTTTTTAAGGGAACGCAAAAACTATTCAAAATGAAATTTTACAAACAATTTTTAGTGTGTGCCAAGAAGAAATTTCCAAAGAAATAAACGAAGCCGACTTTTCGTCAGTAATAGCTGACGAGACCAGTGACGTATCAAATATATATCAAATGGCAATCGTTTTTAGATACATAGTGAGAGGTAAGCCTGTTGAAAGATTTTGGGACTTTTTAACCCCCTTAGATCACGATGCGAAAACCTTGTCTTCGGCTATACTTGTAGAACTTGAAAAGCACGTCAAAGATGACAAGAGGAAACTTATTGCTCAAACATATGATGGTGCAGCAGTCATGAGCGGGTCGTCTAATGGAGTGCAAGCAATTGTTAAACTTATGAACACGCAGCATGCATACACTGTTATGCACATCAATTGAATTTGGTCATGTTAAATGCTGCTTCTGCAAACTCGAAAGTTCGTATATTTTTCGCAAATTTACAAGGAATTTGAAAATTTTTTTCAAATAGTCCTCAGCGGACTGCAATACTGGATGAAACGGTTAAGAAACGCTTACCTCGTTCGGCTCCAACAAGGTGGAATTTTAATTCCAGAATTGTCTGCACTGTATTTGAAAATAGGGAGGATATTCTTGAAACAATGAGAAAAATTTTAAACACCGCCAAAAACACTTGTATAATTAAGCAAGCACCGGGTTTTATCTCAATCCTTGAAAGCAAGAGCTTCATTTCTTGGCTACATTTATTTTACAAGATAATGCCCCACGCAGACATATTATTTGCTAAATTTCAAACAAGAGAAATTGATCCTGTTATTGCCAAAAACTACATCATAGCATTTGAAACTCAGATAAAATTAATTAGAAATAGTTTAGTCGAACTTCAAGACAGGTCAACTCCAAAACGGCGTCATACCGACAGTGACGAATACGCTCGAGAAGTAAAAGAAGTCTGTGACATTATTATTAGTCAAGCCAAAGACCGATTCAACTACAGTGGCCACTTAATCGCTGCTACTCTGTTTTTTTTCTGACAAATATGATCAGTATGAAACCTGTTTTCCCGAAAAAAAAATTGAAGAAGCAAACAAGGTTTATCCATTTTTTAATAAACAAAAACTTCGAACAGAATTGACCGTGATCTACGAAACAAAAGAATTCAGATCAGTATCGGGTATACTTCCATTTTATGAGTCGATTTCTGAGAACAGTGTGCTAAGTGAGACTTTTAGTGAAACTTTAAAGCTATTGTAAATTATAATTACAATTCCCATGGCTTCAGCTGAAGCAAAACGATGCTTTTCTACTCTCAACAGGATCAAAACTTTCTTAAGAAACACAATGAGCCAAGAAAGACTTTCTGCGTTGGCGATGCTTTCTCAAGAAAGAGACCTAATCGAGAGCATACCTGATTTTAATCAAAAGGTGATGAACAAATTCGCTACCACTAAAGAACGTCGAATGGATTTTCTCTTCAAATAACGCATAATATTGAAGACTCAGACTGAAAGTTAGTTGTTTTATGTTTGATACATGTAGTCTTGTGTAAAAATAAATGTTTTTTTATGAAACGAGCATATCTAGTAATTATAAGTAACCTGCAATCTATTCTTATAAATAATACCTATAAAAGTTGCAACCTTCACATTTCTACAGCACGAGCCGCCACTGACAATTAGACAAAATAGTTTTAAGAAATAAATCAAAGTTGACTTATTTCTGATGACCTAATCGGATTTATGTGCAGACAAGAATACTCCATTATAATTCATTATATTGTAACAAAGAAAATAAGGTGGTTCGCAACAACATTAGTACCAAATCCCTGGTGGAATTTTTCATTATATGTACCCTGTCTTAATTAAATAACTACAGAAGAAAATTTCACAAATCGGCTAAACATGCCATTCTTTTAATCAACATAATAAATCACCATTTTATTATTTCTTAAAACTACTCGGCTCAATTGTAGATAACTGTCTAAACTTTCTAAATCAGGTCTCCGATTGTAATTATGTTGACCCATTCATGAATTATCTTGGCTGTCGTTTACATGCAATTTCCTATACCGCCTTTTGGTAAAGAGGATTCTTAAAATATATAATATAATAATAATAATAATAATAATAATAATAATAATAATAATCCCTACTACTCCTCCACCTATGGCGTAATTGGTTACTGTCATTGTTTGAAAGAGAATTCTGACCCAATTACATAATATAATGTAGCGGAAATAAAGTGATGACTCTTAAATTAGCAGGCATCGAAAAAAAAGTGCGCCGCAAAAAACCACATCATTTCCCGCAAGCAATACATGTTAAACACATGGCAACATCTTACAGTTTTTTTTGCTAATGTGCACGCAAATTTCTTTAGTAAGGAGTACAAAACATATTACAGAGCGCTTTTAAATCGAATCCTGGCGGATTTATCAACAACCAGAGCCCAGTTTTCGCGCCAAAACCCCGCTCTTAAATATGTATTGCTTAGGATTTAAGTATGTATTGTTAAAGGAGGGTTATGTAATGTGTTTTGTCTTGTTTTCTCCTCAGTACAAATGTCTACTGAGATGACCACGTAGTGGTTGAAATTTACATTTAGAGAAATAAATGTCGTTGTGAAAAAGGATAATTTGTTATTTTTCTTTAAGTTCGAATCTGTTTTTTTATTGTAGGTTTTGGAATGTATTTTATTGTGTTGTTCAGGAGGTTGTTTAAAATATTTCCAATGTATTCTTCACTGGCCAGTTGAAGGACAAATAATAAAAATAATTAAAACAACATAAACTAAGAAACACCTTTATATCCTACATATGAGCCGTTTATTTTGAAAGTGGCTTAAGTCCATTTTCATCTTTTATCAAGTTGGCACTTGTGACATTTATAATTTATGCTGAAATGTCAAAAAAATAAATCGGTATGGAAATATACTTAGTACATTTGAAAATTTTATATCACGTACATTTTCAAAATAATATAAATACTGAAAATCCTAATTTTTAAAGTGACCTAAGTCCACTTTTTATTGACGATGTCAAAAAGTGCGGCCCAAAATGTTGAAAGCAGTGATGAAGGTAATTTAAATCACGTTTTGATATTAAATTGAAATTTAAAAGATAATATTTAATTTAAAGAAATTATTAAACCCATGGGAAAGGATAAAATAACAAGATTTCTTGATTCTGAAAGTGAAGAGGAATTAAACTCATACAACAGATTTAAAAAAAGAAGGAGAATTTTAGAAGTTCATTCTTCAACAGAGGAAGAGGAAGTAATTGAGAATGAGAATTTACAAAACAGCACCTTCAAAGAAGGATTCAGAGAACACAGAAGTGGTACTTAAATTCAGAAAATTCGTAAAATTAAACGGAATTCAGGGAAAAGATACGATAAACACTCGGGAAAAATTATTCCTGCCAAAGTTTTTCAAAATGAAGATTGCCAATGCCGAAATGACTGCTTGAAAAATTTAAATGAAACAGAAAGAAAACGTATTTTCGAAATGTTTTGGAACTTAGGAGACTTTAATAAGCAAAATATATAGCTATACGAAGCGACCGGATGGAGTGTTGTAAAAAGAAGACGTCAGAGAAACGTCTGACGTCGTCAGACATATAGGAATGAGAGTTTTACGTATTGGTTAAGTTCTAAAACAGCCAAAGTTGCTGTTTGTAAAAAATCTTTTTAGATACTTTTCAAATAAGCGAAGGACGATTGAAATGTGTATTAAAATCTAAAAACGTTGGCAACGATTTACGTGGGCGTTTGCCCGGATCGTCGAGAAAAATATGTGATGAAGCAAATATGATTGTTCAAAACCATATTAACAGTTTCCCGAAATTTGTATCCCATTATACTAGGGACCATAATCCCGACAGAAAATATCTTCATCCGGAACTGACTATAAAAAACTGTTTAATTTTTATGAGATTTTTAATTAATATTTTTAAATAATTTAAAAGCAGTTAATGAATGGACTTATAGAAATATATTCAAAAAGGATTTTAATCTACATTTCCACCAACCACGCAAAGACACATGTCAAAGATGTGATCTATTAAACATTAAAGTCAAAGCATCAGAAAACCATGAAGAACAGAAAAAACTTATGGAAGAACATGATATTCATATGAAGCTAGCAGAATCGGCTAGAAATGCGTTAAAACAAGATCAAGAGCGAGTATTAAGTAATCCATCTCATTATTTTGGCTTTTCATTCGATTTGCAGAAAGCGTTACCATTCCCAAAGTTAACTACTTCAGTAGCTTATTATAAATGTAACATGTATATTTTAAATTTAGGCGGACACAATTTCCACAACGATAATGTATACATGTACGTTTGGGATGAAACAAAAGCTTCTAGAGGTTCCCAAGAAGTGGCTTCATGCCTCTTGAGACACCTAAAAACCCTGAAAGGTGAAAAACACATCATTGCATATAGTGACATGTGTGGAGGACAAAACAGAAACATCAAAATATCTTTAATGTGGTTAAAAATTCTATCGATGGGAAATGATGTGGAAATCATAGACCACAAAATTTTAATATCAGGGCATTCATTTTTACCCAATGACAGAGATTTTGGCGTTATAGAAATGTCGTTAAAAAGAAATCAGTTATTGTATGTGCCACAAGATTATTATAATATAATTAAAAAATGTAGAAAAGGTAATACTTTCATACTAAATGAAATGAAACAAGAGGATTTTATATCAACAAGACCCTTGGAAGAAGCAGTTTACAAAAGATCCAAAAATACCAACGGAGAAAAAATAAACTGGCTTCAAATATGCTGGATGCGATTTTTAAGAAACGAACCATATAAAATTTTATACAAAACAACCATGGATGAGAACGCAGAATTTAAAATTCTTGATTTATTGCCACGTCGGGGTAGACCTAAAAAATTTGGGAATATTGTATTGCCATCGTTATATAAAAGTATAAGAAGCATCACATCACTAAAATACCGACACATGATGGACTTATTGCGGTATATAAAGGGTTTTCCAATAAGAGGTGTTATTTTGATATTCAAAGAAAAATGCCATTTTTTATTATACATCATCAGATGTTTATTTCATTACAAAGAGGAAGGTATGCCGTTAATAGTGGAAAATAACATCAAGCAAATGACCACCACGGCCACGCTTACAGGACAAAATCCTTTTCATGAAATTTTCCATAACTAAATCGCAAAGTGGCTGCTGTATGTCCTCGATAGCCTCACGAATTCCATCTTTGAGGTCTTGAATCGATACTGGGCTGTTGGCGTAGACCTTCTCCTTCACGTGGCCCCAAAGAAAGAAGTCGCAAGGTGTTAAATCACAAGATCTCGGTGGCCAATTGTGATCACCTCTTCGAGAGATAACACGGTCCGGAAACTTTTCCCTTAAAAGATCAATGGTTTCGTTGCTTGTGTGGCACGTAGCGCCGTCTTGTTGAAAGTGAACGTTGTCCAGATCAATACCATCCAATTCCGGCCATAAAAAATCGTTAATCATCTCTTGATAGCGCAATCCATTCACCGTAACTGTTGCGCCAGCCTCATTTTCGAAAAAGTAAGGTCCAATGACTCCGCCGGACCATAAACCGCACCAAACAGTCACACGTTGAGGATAGAGAGGCTTTTCAACAATAACTCTTGGGTTTTCTGAGCCCCAGATGCGACAATTTTGCTTGTTGACGAAGCCACCGAGGTGGAAATGGGCCTCATCACTGAAGATGATTTTTCGATGGAATTCCGGATCATTTTCATGCATTTCAACGACCCAATCAGCAAAGTCACGACGTTGTTGATGATCGGCCGGCTTGAGTTCTTGTGTTAACTGGACTTTATAAGCCTTAAGACCCAAATCTTTATGCAAAATACGGTGTAATGACGTTTGTGGAATACCTAATTCCAAAGAACGACGAGGAATGGACAAACCTGGGTTTTCTTCAACACTTTCGGCTACAGCAGCAATATTCTCGGCTGTTCTTGAGCGACGTGCACGGGTTTTATTCTTCTCATCACTAACTTGTCCCAACAGCTCGAATTTTTCCACCAATTTCTGTATTGCGGTCCGACAAGGTGCTTCACGACGACCCAAAAATGTTCGAGTTTTGCGAACCGTCTCTGCCAAATTTTCACCATTTTTATAGTGAATTTTAATAATTTCAATGCGTTGTTGAAGCGTGTATCGTACCATTTTTATTAATGGCGTAGTTTCTACTTGTCAAATGCCAAGAAATGACAGCTTCAAAAGTGACATCTACCGAAATAGCGGGCTATTCAAAATAACACCTCTTATTGGAAAACCCGTTACTTCCGGAACACCATAACTACTTCAAATCACTCCCGCATACTGAGAATGTTCAACTTGTTACTAAATTTATTTCTATTATCTAAAAATATAATTTAAATGTTTTTTTTTCTATTTTTTAAGCTATATGAAACGGACTTAGGCACTTTCACTTTTTGTAACAAAACAAATTTTTATTTTGAAAGTGACCTAAGTCCTTTTAAGGTAAGCAAGGTCATATTATACACTTAATAATAGCGACTATTTAATAGGATGTATAAAATTAAATCCCTTAAATGCGATTTAACATTGCAAGTCAATCATATATCTTACGTATATTTTTAATTTTGTAAAAACGCAAAACCTTAAGTATTTCAAACTAAAGATAAATGGACTTAAGTCACTTTCAAAATGAACGGCTCATATACGACTAGTAAGTACTCCTAATAAAGAAGAAAGAAAACAATTAAAAAAATTATCCGTAATTGTTACAAACAAATATACAGTTGTGGCAGAAAACGTATGAAAAATCCAGTAACAGATTCGCAAGCTGTATTTATCAAGGCCGCCAAATGCACCCAAATATAACCGCACTGAGAGACAGTGATAGAACAAGGCTGTGTGTTCGCGTATAAGAGAGATAGATACCTGTCCTATCAAATCTCCGTTCGGCATGACCGGAGATGTCGAAGGATTTCATCCTCACGTTTTACATCACCTGACTATCGTTTCCTTAACACGAAATATTTGAAAGGCGTGAATCGAATCGAATCGACATAATGAAAGAAATTGCCGCGATTGGACACGAATCGTAATAATTAAATTGTATGAGGAAGTGGTTACTTCTTGGTGAAACATTTTGATTAGGTTAATAAAGAAAACACTTGGTAAAGTTTCACAAGTTTTATAGAATTGCTCTACAATTGTTTCGGCACTGCTGCCATTCCCAAGAGAGATAAACTGAATACAAATTCATATTGTGTAACTGAAATACTAAACGCGCTTAATTGATAATGGTGGTGGGATTGCTCGTTCATTCATTTACAAGTTACAGTGTTCAGAATGTGGCGCTTTCTATATAGGTCAAACGGGGAGGAATTTGAACATCAGACATAAAGAACACCAAAAGACAGTTTTAGACAATAAAGCGTCCACTAAGATTGCCGACCATTGTATCAAATATAACCATTATGTAGATAAGGAAGGATTATCGCTGCTCCATAACGGCAACAAAGAAAGAAAATTAGATGTATTAGAAATCCTCAAAATCAAGAAAGCTACGGGGAACATAGTTAACGACTATGTGCTCTGAAAAGACGCCAATATTTAACGGCATCCTAGAAAACCGTGTAATGAATGATCGAGCAATCTCACCACCATTATCAATTAAGCGCGTTTAGTATTTTTTTAATAATAATAGTTTATTTTAATTTTTTTTATACCAATACAATACATAGCTCATATAAATAACATTCTATATAATATAATTAATAGTACTGTTTAAAATATTGCGTGCTTTCTTCCTTCTGTCTTCACTTCGGGAGTTGTGGCATATCTCTCCCCTCCTGGGTTAATGGTATTGAAGGATGTTGTCGGTCTTCTTCATTCCTCTTGTTTAGATCTTGTTATTTAAAATTAGGTTTTTTATTTTTACTTTAAAAGGTATGTATTTTAGTTTTCTTATGTGTTCGTTCAGGTTGTTATATTTATTTATTGTTTTCGTTGTTAAGTTTTGTGTATGTTTTGTTGTTGTAAATTTTTCTGTTCTCAGATCTGACTTTCTTCTTGTATTGTGTTGATGCAATTGTTTATTATTTGATAGTGTCATGTTCGTTTTTGTTAGGTTGTTTTTAATTTTATATATTAATAATAGATTACTCAGTTCTATCATGTTTCTTACATTGAGCTCTTTAGTTTTCTTATATAATTCTGCTGTATTGGTTCTTCGGTCCAGTTTGTAGAGTATTTTTAATATTTTGTTTTGTTGTGTCTGTAGTTTATTCAGGTTTTTTTTTCAGTTGTGTTTCCTCATATGTTGCAGAGATAGTTGATTTTTGATGTAAAAAGTGCATGATATATTTGTTTTTTTTTTCTCTTCCGGTACGTAGTTTCTGATTTTTATTATGGCGGAGATAGTTTTAGAGTTCCCTTTTTTAAGCGTTTCTATGTGTTGGTCCTATTTCAGGTTGCTTTGTATTTCAAGTCCTAGATAATTTACTTCTTTTATTTTTGTATTCTTGATGGTGATGTTTATATCTTTTGTTGTTTTATCGTTTGAGAATATCATATATTCTGTTTTTGCTTCGTTTATTGTTAGCAAGTTATTGAAAAACCAGGTTTTCCAACAGTTTTATATCTTCGTTCATATTGTCTTCTATTTTTCTATAGTTTTTTCCCGTGTCAACTATACAGGTATCATCTGCATATATATGTGGTTTTCCTTTCAAGTTCATTTCCAGCAGATCGCTTGTGTAACTATATAAAATATAAGATTGGTGGTAGGTTTCCTCCATGTGGTATTCCATATTCAGCTGCAAGTGGTTGGCTTTCTGCATTATTTTTTTTTTGTTCTGTTTGATAAATATGTGTTCAATATGTTTAGCTCCTTTCCCGTTATTCCTGTTGTCTTAAGTTTTTCGATTAATTTTGGTTTTGATATAGTGTCGAAGGCTTTTTAAATGTCAATGTATATAACTAATACTAGTTGTTTCTTGTCCATCTTCGATGATATGTGGTGTATGAGATCTTGTGTGGCCGATGTCGTCCCTGAATGTTGTTGGTAGGCATATTGTTCTTGGTTGATAATTTTGTTTTTAAGCAAGTGATTGGTGATTTGAATTTGGATGGTTTTCTCTAATACTTTACTTAGTGGTGATAATAATGAAATAGGTCTGTAATTTTCCGGGTTGGTTTTGTCTCATTTTTTGTAAATTGGTATAATAGTGCTTGTTTTCATATATTCAGGATATATTCCTTCTTCGAGTACTGTATTTATGATTTCTACAAGAATAGGTGTTAGTATTGTTCTGTTTCGTTTTAAGATTTCGTTTGTTATCTTATCTAAGCCCGGTGTTTTATGGTTCTTTAAATTGGTTATTATGTAGTTAATTTCTTCTTGTGTTGTTTTTCGGAAGATGAGGGTTTCGATTGGCTCTTTGTTTTTGTTGTTACGGGTATTGTTTGGCTGCTTCTTATTTGTTTTTCTGTAAGTTCTTTGCCTGTATTTGCGAAATATGCGTTTATTTCGTCAGCGATTTCTTCCGATTTATTTGTGGTGCTTCCGGTTTATTTCTTATTTTATGTATGTAGTTTTGGTTTGATTCTTTTTTGTTTATTTGGTCATTTATTATTTTCCACAATTCGTTTGGATTGTCTTTATTTATTTTAAATTTGATTTTGTAGTATTGCATTTTCTGTTCTTTCATTTGTGCTATTGTTAATTTATTTTGCTTGTTGTATTCTTGTCTTATTGATTCATTGTTTGGATTTTTGAGATGTTTTTTTATAAGTTTGTTTCTTTGTTTTATTTGTTTTATTATAAAGGTATTTATCCAGGGGGTTTCTGTTCTTCTTTTGATATTATTTGTTTGTTGGTTTTTTCTATTATTCTTTGCAACGTTTTTGATAGCTTCTCGAGGCTGTTGTTACTTTAAGTTACACAATATGAATTTGTAATCAGTTTATCTCTTTTGAGAATGGCAGCAGTGCCTAAATAATTGTAGCGCAATTCTATAAAACTTGTGAAACTTTAGCAAGTGTTTTCTTTATTAACCGAATCGTAATAATTAGAATCCCACTACTGAAACTACTGTCCCCGTAGATCGTTGTTACAGAATGGGTACCATTATACAGGGTGTTGCAGGAGAAAGGAAACTCACAAAATATCTACTAACTTTTTTTTTTCACAGAACCGTTGAAACACATTAATATTTAATTAACGGTGGTTAAAAGGTTAAAAATTAAACAATTAAACTTTTGGCAAGCAAATAATCTTCAATTGTTTAACCCTCTTGCCGCTGGGGACATATATATTTTTTTTAATTGGAGTAAGAGTTGCAATACAACTGTGTATGACTTTTTAAAATCTGTCGATTAGTGCCAGAAATGATTTTTTTAAGGTGGGCAAGGTACAAAATAAACATGATATTCCAGCAACAAACATTTATCCAGCAACAAAATTACTCAGTACGAAACTAAACTGTCAATTTTACAGTATTAAGATGGTTTATTACATTGAAGAGCGTTTTGAATTTTTATGGGAATTATTTTGATGCTGCAGATCTTGAGCAATCTTTTTTTTAATTATTATGCAAAACACTTAATTGTATTTTACAATAATTATTACAATTTGATCAAAGATGGATCAATGAGTAATTTTGTGCCAACTTAAATTATTAAATGAAGGTTTAATGCTATGGGCTTTGTTACGTAATCGAAGGACCAGGCGGGTGTTCGCCAATTTAAATGATAAGGTAATTAAAACTCGTCGTTTTAGAAATAATGTGGACTATAATTTCATGCGTAACAATAATTAATACACAGCAATGTACACCGGTGAAGGTAACGAATTGAAGTGTCGTCTGCTTTGCATTCTTACAATTAAATCTATGAGTTATTGGGGTGGGGTGCAATTTGAATTGTGCACCGCGAGGGGTGGCTTGAAGATGATTCCTGATTCGTGCGGCATTTTGTTTCGGTAAGCCATGTTGCCACACTTGGTTATCACAAGCCTTGGTTAATTCCTCTATCTGACATTTCTGAGGATTCCTAATGCCGTCCAATAAATAAATTTGGGATTTCCTGGTCGCTAATTGTATTTGCCGAAGTGGCAATCCTTGGTCAATAAACGGCTTAATGTGCCTATTGATCTTCATGCGCACCGTACTTTACTTAAGCACTTCTCGGTGAACATAATGGCTAAATAATAGCCACCCCAATAAATTGTCTTTACAATCTTAATACTACAAATGTATCGGCTGCAATAAAGGCCGACTAATGCGATTACACTTTAACCGATTTGGGGTTCGACGCTGTGCAATAGCGCCGAAACAGGCTTACTCATTAGTATCTCTTAGATTCTAATCACTTAATTACACTAATATTAGCGTGTACACTAGCACTATGCTCTGGTTTTGCACTAAAACAATATTAAATTAACTCGAACCGTTTTGTCCGCTGTAGTCTTTTGGGCAAATTCGTGTTATCGAGGAGCTGGATGGCTTCGACGTTGACGTGTTTAAGAAGTCGCTGTTCATGACTCTTGGCAAATTTGTTTATTGTCTCATTAACAGTGTCCATTTCCAAGTCCCTGTAGAGGTCACTGTTCCGGAAATTTCAAGGTGCATTGACAATATTCCTCAGTACTTTGATTTGGTATCGCTGAATTATTTCTATATTGCTCTTTTTAGCACAACCCCACAGCTGGATGCCATATGTCCATACGGGCTTAAGAATTTGTTTATACAGAAGTATTTTATTATAGATTGACAGGGTGGAATTCCGATCAAGCAGCCAATACATTTTTCGAAATTTTATGTCCAATTCATTTTTTTTTTCTTTTTGACATGAACTCTCCAGCGTAGCTTAGCGTCCAATGTAATACCTAAATATTTTGCTGTATCAGCGAATGGTACATGGATGTCATTCATACTAACAGGGATATGTTCATTTCTATTATTTGTGAAATTGACATGGACCGATTTAGTCTCATTCAATTTGATTCGCCATTGCTTAGTCCAGTTGTTAATTTTATTAATTGAGGTTTGTAGATTTACTGCTGCTTCTTCGTGCTCTTTTCCTACAGCCAATATAGCAGTGTCGGCAAAAGTGGCTATCGTATTATGGTCTAATGCAGGTATATCGCTGATGTATAATAGGTAGAGGACTGGCCCTAATACACTGCCTTGTGGCACTTTTTTTAGTTCAAAGTAAGCATCTTGCTGCTTAATTCTAAAAACTCTATCTGGCATGTATGATTCTAGTAAATGTGTATATGGTCTGAACAGAAGTTTTCTTAATTTGTATTTAAGCCCCTCGTATCACACTTTGTCAAAAGCTTGCGCTACATCAAGAAATATAGTAGAGCAAACCTTTCTTTATTCCAATGATTTTTCAATTACGTCTGTTATTCTATGGACTTGATCTACACTTGAATGAGATTCTCTGAAACCAAACTGATGTTCTGGTATTATGTTTTTGCCTTCGATAATTGGTTTTATTCTTTTAAGAAGTATTATTTCGAACAGTTTTGAGATTACAGGCAGGGGCGGATGGGCCATACGGGAAAATGGGAAATTTCCCGGTGGGCCGGTAGGCATCCCGAATGTTGGGCCGGCAGGCCCCAGAATTTTTTTCTGGAAAATCCGACGACAAGTTTATTAATAATCTTGATTTAATATGACTATGTTGTAGTTTGATTAGCTTTTTGCACATTTTAATAAAATTTTCTAATTTGTAAGGAAAATGTAAATATAGTCAAATTTTGGTATTTATAATAAGAATTTCATAATTTCTAATGAACATTTTGTAATCTCTAATGAAAAGTTCGTAATTTCCACCTAAGTTTATTTTCATAAAATTTTCTACGAATAACTATAAACATTTTAACTTGAACAACTTGAAAATACCAATGACATTTTGCATTTTATAGTGAAATTTTGGCACTTTACAATAAATTTTCATAATCGCTGCTTAAATGTTGTAATTTATAATACGAATGTTGAATATTTTACATTTTACAGTGAAATTTATCAATTAACAATCAAATTTTCTTGAAGTTATTGCAATTTTGTAATTTAGAATGATGAATGATGAAAGTCACAACGAAAATTACGTAATTCCAATAAGACTTATTTATTACTTTATGATTGTTTTCTAATTCCATTGAAATATTGTATTCATTATAAAAACTTTGCAATTTTTACTACAATGTTCCACTTTAAATTCAACATTTACAAATTCTAAAACTTTTGTAATTTACAATTAATTCTCCATAAATTCTATTGAAATACTGAAATCCATCATCAAAATTTCGCAACATTCATCATAATGCTATTACTATTTATGGGGTTTTCGAAGAAATTTTTGTGATGTGTAGTTAAAATGTCAAAATTTCATGTTTTTGTTGAATTAAAAAAAAATGTAATCAACATTTTACACCTTCCAATATATTTTTTGTAAATTTCTATGAAATGGTTAATACATTTGCAAGGAATATGATTTCTGGGGAAAGACGGTATAATTTCCAATAAAAAACTCGCAAGTTCCATTGATCGTGACAATTTATGAAGTAAATTTATGAAGTCTGGTAATTATATTAAAAATTTCTAATGAAAATTTTGTAATTTCCAATTCATTGCAATTTACAAGCGAGATATTTCAATGATAATTTTATGGTTTGATGAACTTGCAATTTGTAATAAAATATCAAAATTTGTCATTTGCAACGAAAACTTCATAATTTCTCTTTGTAATTTTGTACTTACTTTTGTATTTTGCATTAAAATTTTTGCAAATTTCTGTCAGAATATTAATAAAATTAATAAAAACTCGCAGGTTCCATTGATATTTACAATTTATGAAAAGTCTAGAAATTATATTATTATTTCCAATTCATTACAATTTACAACTAATAAATTTTATAATTTCTACTAAATTCTATCATTTATCATGATAACTTTGTTATTTCCTTTGAGTTTTGGAATTTATAATATATATTTTTTACTCTCATTTAAAAAATCAAATCAAATTAAGTTTCATGTTGATTTTCATTAAGTAAGTTTTTATATTTATTTTTTATGTGTGTATTATGCAGGTTCTCCCGCTAATAAACATTATTATTATTAACATAATTTTCAATATAAATTGTATAATTCAAATGGAAATTTTGTGTTTTGATTAATATTTTACAATTTTAATTACAATTTGTAATGTAAAATTTGTAAAAGTAAAAATGTTGAAAATTACATTTCAATTTTATTTTTCTTTTATGTACAATAAATTTTCTGCAAATAACTATTAATTTTAACAACTTTGTGAGGGATATGCTTCCTGAATAAAACTCTAATAATTAAAAAAAATTGCAGGAACTAATTAAACTTTGTAATTTATAATGAAGATTTTGTAAATTATAATTACATTTTCTTAGTCAAAGCATGACAAATTTTAATTACCTAGTCTTTGAAAATTTCACCAGTAATTAAGTCAAATTCTGAAGCTTTCTGGGT
Source organism: Othius punctulatus (assembly GCA_951805005.1). NCBI lineage: Eukaryota > Metazoa > Arthropoda > Insecta > Coleoptera > Staphylinidae > Othius > Othius punctulatus. The sequence continues at coordinate 72,550,786 of OX638143.1, read as the reverse complement.
GTCAATGTTTTTTATTTAATTTCCATTGCAATTTCTTAAGGGGTAGAGGGTCTGATTTTATCTCCTACCTGGGTAATATTTTCCCAGTCTAGAATGGCTGCACTCTTATTCGGTTAGAAAGTCCTTTCAAGATATTCGTCAAATCTATTAGCCTTTTGAGTATTGCTATTTGCATATGTCCCATCTGCACTCCTAATTGGAGAATTCTGCAAGAGTGGTTTCTTAAGTCTCTTAGTAGCTTTCCAAAGTGAATAATCAGTTTTACTGTCATTTGATAGTCCAACTAGATATTCACTAATAGAGTCATTTTTAATTATTATAATCTCTCTTTTGAGTTGTTGTGTTGCGTTATTTACTCTAGTTTTATCTGCTGCGCATCTGGATTGATGCAAGATTTTTCTGAGACTTCTCTTTTCGGAAATAAGGGATCGAATTTCTTTGGGGTAATTGTTACGTTTTGTTCGTGGGGTAATAATAGGGGTGTTATCCCATGTGGCTTGTTGGATATTATCAACATATTTTTCCGCTTCATTGTCTAGCTGGTCTTCGTTTCTTATTGAGGATGACAAGTTGATAGTGTCTTCAAGTTGAAGTTTATAGCTCTGGAAGTCAGTTAATCTGTTAATCAGTCCAGCAGGCATTTCCTTTTGTCTACTACTATCGCTTAGGGTGAGGACAATCGGAGAATGGTCAGAGTTTATATCTCAAGCCTCTTCTACGTACGTTGTTTTTTTTTTAATCCAAAGAACTCCCGTACAAAATGAAATTATAGCAATTGTTTTGAGTACGTTAAATATGGTTTCGATGATCCAAATTGATGATTTGGTTTTGATGGTTTTGATGGCAGATATTTATACTATAATTAAGTACGGATAGTATTGACACTTCAGTGGGATAAATAACATAATCGCAATTTTATTATACTATCCAAATAAATATTCAATAATTAAAAATAATTAAAACCTATTATTCCATTTTCAAATACCACAACTTTCACGTATAATGTACATACGGGGTACATACGGAGTTGTTCAATTTCGATTACCACTATGGGGATATCGGAAACGGTAAGAGATACGAAGTCGGTTAAATTGGGGCACAGTTGCATAATCATATGGGGAACAATATTCAATAAAGATAACTAAAAAAATTTCAATGATTGCTGAGATTTAAAAAAAATTGAAATTTAGCAAAATCTTATTTATATCTTCCTGTCGTTACTTGAAGAGATATTAAAAAACTATAAATACATCTTCAATGCCACTTATTCTCATCTACAACATGGGAACTTTAGATTTTGAATCAGACGTTTCGTGTGAGTGCAACCGTCATTAAGTTTAAATTTTTAAATACGGCAATTTTTATTTTTATTTTGTGTTACACTCGTCTCGACTGATACAATGATGTGCAAAACTTGAGGTTTTAATAAAGTTTTAAAATGAAAATAAATCAAAATCTACAATTTGCACTAAACTCGATTTGAAAAATAAATATATAAACTAGAGTGCCATGAAAACAGTTTACAATTGGAGAGATTTTTACAAAACAATAAAACTGGACATTGTTTACTGTCAAAGGTGCTTAGTTACTTCTTAAAAATGTTTTCTAACGAACACAGAAGAGATATGTTAAGAATTTACTATCATTGTAAGAGAAACTCTGCTCGAGCAAGACAAAACTATTTACAAGTGTATCCCGAAAGACCCCAGCCATTCCGAACTTTGTTTAAAAAATTGGATTACAATTTAGGGCAGTGTGGATCTTTCAAGAAACCCAGAGTGCCTTATGGAAACCGTGTTTTGCAAGATGAAACGGCGATGGTTCTGCAAGAGGTAGCTAGAAAATTGTAAATACGTATCGTTATCTAAAAATCAGTTATTTTATGTAGATAAGAAACGATCCATCGAAGTTGACCAATGAAGTAGCGGTTACTTTGAATTTGCGACAAAGAAAAGTCAGGCGGATTCTTAGACAAAATAATTCTAAACCCTACAAAATTCACATTTCCCAGAGTTTATTTCCAGGTGATGGTGAACGGAGGTTGCAGTTTTGTAATTGGATTTGTGAGCGTATTGAAAATGATGATCATTTTATAAACACTATCATTTGGTCAAAGGAAAAAGGCAAAGGAAAATAGAAGAAGAAAGGAGGAAAGAAGAAAAGAGAAATTGTAAAGTACCAACAGGAGAAGGGGCAGATATGGAAGAATTGAAAGAAATGTTGTCAAAGGTAATGAAAAACAATGAAGAAATAAAAACTGAGATAAAGGAACTAAGAAACGAAAACAGAATGAAAGAAGAAAAGTGGGAGATTGATAAACGAGAAATGGTGACTAAAATAGAAAAACTAGAAAGCTGGATGGAAAAAATGGAAAAGGAAAAGAGGAAAAATAACATCGTACCTAAAGGATTGCAACTAAAAGGAGCAGATATAAAGGAAGAAGTGGAAAGTTTTGTAAAGAAAGATATAGGAATAGACCCAACGATTGCCAAGGCATACGTGATAAATAAAGGTACGAAAGCAGAGATGATAATAATGGAAATGGAGTCATGGGAGAAAAAAGAAGAAATCATGAAAGCAAAAATTAAACAAACTACGAAACTCAAAAATATACATGGACAATGATTTAACACTAGCGGAAAGAGGCATACAGATAAAAATCAGAAACATTGCTAGGGAAGAAACCAACAAAGGCAATAGAGTAAAAGTGGGGTATAAGAAATTAGTGTTAAATGGAACTGAATACAGACGGAACCCTCAAACAGATAGACTAACAGAGGTCGGAAATAGGGACAGTGCAAAAAACTAAAAACAACAAAGAAGAAACAAAGGAGAGAGACCCTGGCAACGAAAAAGGACTGGAACATTAGAGGAATGCAAGAGAAACAAGAGTTCCGAGACAACCACACACAGAGGACGACAAAGCAATGGCGAAGGACAAGAGAAGAGGAAGAAAAAACAAAAGCCACCAACAAAAAGTTAAAAAAGTAGAAAAGAAGAAACAAAATAACAAAAATTGGATCATGGAACGTAAGAACGATGTTAACAGCTGGGAAAATGCAAGAAATAGCAAACGAAATGACCAAATACAAGCTAGAAATGTTGGCACTACAAGAAGTGAGATGGAAAAATGCAGGGAAAATAGACAGAAAGAACTTCACGCTATACTACTCTGGAGAAAAGAAACAAGGGAAAAATGGCACCGCATTTATGGTCAACAACTATGGGAGAAGGAAAATAATCCAATTCAAAGCAGTAAACGGCAGAATAGCATACATAAGAATTGAAAACAAGCAGGCCAACATAACGATAGTCAACGTATATGCACTCACAGAAGAAGCGGGGGAAGACACTAAGCTGGAATTCTATGACAAGCTGGGGGAGATCTGTGAGGAAATACCCAGGAACGACATTTTAATTATAATTGGTGACTTTAATGGGAAAATTGGGAAAGAGGAACAAAACAGAGACGTTGCAGGGAGGGAAACAATACACGACAAAACAAACGATAACGGCTCACGAATATGCAACCTAGCAGCAGCAACAAACACATTCGTAGCAAGTACGACGTTCAAACACAAGAGAGAACATAAAATAACATGGATGATACCAGGAAGAACAGATGGGAACCAAATAGACCACGTGCTCATCTCAAAGAAATGGAAGAAAATGATACAGGATGTTAGATCTTATAGAGGAGCCAATGCGGATACGGACCACGTGCTGATAATTGCAAAAATGAACGAAATTATAATCCGTAACAACAATAAAGAAGAAAGAAGAAGGAAATGGAACCTAAGGAAGCTAGATAATGAGAGCACAGAAACAGAATATAGATCTGCAATTGAAAACAAACTCGCCACCGAAGAAACAACAACAATAGAAGAGGACTGGAGCAGAATAAAGAACACTATAATAGAAGCAGCTGAACAGATAATAGGCCTGGGAAATAAAAAACCAGCAAAACAATGGTTTGACGAAGAGTGCCAGGAGAAAAGTGCAGAAAAAAGTCAAAAAAGGAAGAAATGGATAAAGACAAAAAAAGAAGAGGACCTCCAAGAATACAGACAAGCACAACGCGACGCAAAGAAACACTACAAAAAGAAAAAAATAGACTGGTTAGATAAAGAACTACAGGAAATAGAAGAAAATAGCAAGGACAACAGGAAGCTATACGAATATATCAAACGACAGAACAACAAAAGTAGGCCTGCCACCAAAATCAGGAAGAAAGAATGGGAAGAACATTTCACGAAAATATACCTGGAAACACAGAGGACGAGGTAGCAGTAATCAGTGCCGAAGACGAAGAACCACCCAACTACGAAGAACTCACGCAGACGATAAAAAAGCTAAAACTACACAAAACAGCAGGGCCGGACGAAATAAACAACGAACTGATAAAGAAGGGAGGAGCAGTACTAACGGAGAGAATATACAGTCTAATTAACAAAGTATGGAAAGAAGAGAAAATGCCCTCGGAATGGAAGAACGGACAAATAACACCAATACACAAAAAAGGAGACACAACGAAATGTGAGAACTATAGGCCTATAATGCTACTAAATACCACGTACAAAATACTAACAGAACTAATAAGGAACAGACTAACACAGCACACGGAAGCCAAGATTGGCCCATACCAGAACGGGTTCAGAAGAGGAAAATCAACAATAGACGCCATACACGTATTGACACAAATAATAGAAAAATGCTACGAGTACGGAATGGAGCTACATATCCTATTTATAGATTTCAAACAAGCGTTTGACTGCGTAATAAGAGAGCAACTGGTAAAGGAAATGGGGGAAATGGGAATACCGAACAAGCTGATAACTATAACAAAAATGACAATGAACAACTCAACGGCAGAGATCATCACAAGAGACGGTAAAACAAATAAAGTAAACATAGGGAAAGGAGTAAGACAGGGAGACGGGCTATCAACAGTGCTTTTTAACATTATGTTAGAAGGCATTATAAGCAAAGTGGGAAACAACAAATCACTAGTACAGAACGAAACACAGATAATTGGCTACGCAGATGACCTCGCACTAGTAACAACAAGTAAAAAAAGCCTAGACAAAACTATGGCTACAATTATCAAGGAGGCACATCTAAGAGGACTAAGCATCAACGAGGAGAAAACAAAATATATGCACAGTGCACGTACACATGAAGAAAACAAACCAGCAAAGATACAAATAGCACAGTACACATTCCAACGAGTAAACAGCTACAAATATCTAGGAGTCACAGTAAGTGGAAGCAACGACAGTTCTATCGAAATCAGTGAAAGAATAAAGGCAGGGAAAATGGCCTTCTGGAAATACCAGAAGCTGCTTAAAGATAAAAACCTCAGCACGAAAACGAAAATAAAAATCTACAAAACCAACATAAGAACAGTAACAACATACGCAGCAGAGACAATGTGCCTGACCAAAAGAGACGAAGAAAGATTGAGAATACTGGAAAGAAGAATTATGAGAAGATCACTGGGCCCTAAGAAAATACAAGGCCAAGAGCACAGACCACTAAGAAACGAAGAAATAAAAAGTATTCTAGAAGAGGAAGATATAGTAAAGTTCATAAAAGCACGGATGCTCAGCTGGTATGGTCACATACAAAGGAGCCAAGACCCCATATTGAAGAAAATTACGAGCTGGAAACCACCACTCAGCAGATCAAGAGGAAGACCGAAGATAAGATGGCAGGACCAAATACATGAAGATTTGCGAATAATGAAAGTGACAGAATGGAAGAAGAAGGTGCAAGAGAGAAAGGAATGGAAGAAAATAATAAAAGAAACAAAAACACACAAGAACCTATGAAGGAAAAATAGAAAATGTGGACTGATCCACCGCAAGAAAAAGGATCAAAAGAGCTCCAGGAAAGGAGCGGCTAATACTCCGCTAGGAGTCTAAGGCCATATATATATATATATATATATATCATTTGGTCAGGTGAATGTAAGTTCACAAATTGTGGACGTTTCAATAGAAAAAATGAACACATCTGGTCAACAGTCAATCCACGAACAAATACCGAAGTTAGAAACCAAGTTAAATTTGGTATTAATGTTTGGGCTGGTCTGTTGGGAGGCAGAATTATAGGACCATTCGTCTATCAGGAAAACCTCAATGCGGAGAGATATTTGACGCTTCTCAGGGAGGAATTACAAGAATTTATTATGGAAATACCTCTCTGTCGACTAAATTTTATATGGTTGCAGTGGAGGGCTCCTCCACATAATTCTAGGGCAGTTAGGGAGTATCTAAATGAGCAATTTCAAAATAGGTGGATAGGTAATCGTAGACCTATCGAATGGCCAGCTAGGTCACCAGACTTATTGTCATTAGATTTTTTTTTTGTGGGGCATGTTAAAAAATAAAGTTTAGAGCGGAGTGCCAAATAATATTGATGAACTTCGGGCAAACATTTTAGAAAGTTTTATGCGTGTAAGGCAGCGTGATATACAACGAGCCAGTGAATAATATTCGACACATATCAGTTCTTTGCATTAGAGAGAATGGCAATATATTTGAACATTTATCATAAAATTATTATTCATTATTATAACACCTAAAATTCGTATTCAATTGTTAAATTCTATTTAGGAATAATATTAGTATTAAATGTACTGTAAATGTTTATGTATGTATTTTTTGTTAAAAACTTAGTGTTGCATAAGATGCAATTTAACGTTTATAATAATGTTTCCGATTTAAAACTGTTTTCATTGCACTCTAATTTATATTTTTATGTTTTAAATCCAGTTTAGTGCTAATTGTAGATTTTGATTTATTTTCATTCAATATAATAAACAATCTTAATACGATCAAATTGACAGTTTCTGTACTTTTGTTGGTGGATACATTTTTGGGTGTTTTCTTTCTTCTTGGACACCCTGTATTATGAATTTATGATGCATATTGGAAATATAGGTACATGTATTATTTACCATTGATCGGAACGGTGAAAAAATTGCGAATCTACTATAAGTTACAAACTAATCAATAAATACTTACATGTTTATTAAATAGCTTCTAAACACGGTTCAATTTAAAGGTTAGGTTGACTGTCCCGTACACTGTCGCTTACAGATGGGGACACCTAACGTGGTAGAATTGTGAGAGAGCAAACGCGACAACACTGCAAAGCGGTCAATCGAGAAAGTTACAGAATATCGCATTGCATTATGTAGGTCGGTGACTCGGGAAACTCGTGTCTCTATGCACCGAAGTTCCAGGCTGTAAAATATTGGCGCGGATTTCTAAGCATAAAAAATTACAAAATAAGCGCTTAAAAATGCATAAAAATCTTAAAAAATAAGCATATAAAATAGCACGAAGATAAGAATAAGCACAAAAACGCAGAAAAAGCATGAAAAGGCATATTTTATTTTTCATGAAAATACAGAAAAACAAAACAAAACATAATATTATTAACAAGAACGCACTATAGGTAGATAAAAGTAATATTTTAATAACATAGGTTTTGACGATTAATATTAATAATAATAATAATTAATAACAAATAATAATTACTGCTCATTTTTAAATGAACTAATAATTAAATGTTTTTTTCTAAATTTTCAACGGAAAATCCCACTCTCCTATCACTGAGCACATTTTTAAATGTGAAAAGCTTCTCTCCACATCCACACTTGTAATCAGTGCATATTTAAATTTGGGAACAATTGTAATATTTATCAGCAAATCTTCCACGAAATCTCCTTTTAAAACTGTTGATATTTTTTGTAACTCGCCAAACCCTTCATTTTTTGACAAAACTGCATCACATTGTTTTTTAATAATCTCTCCCATAGATCCCCGTACGTTTGAGACGTCGTTCCTAAAATCTCCAACTATTTGAACCGCATCTACCAAAGTTGTGCCCTTTGCTTGGAGTTTATCAATCGCTTTGCTTACGAAACTGTAGTTGGTTTTTAGGAATGCTAAATTTTGTACAACCCTCCTATCTTTAAGAACTTTGTGGCATTCTTTAATTGCCTCTAACACATTTTTGGGAAACTCTAACACAAGCTCCTTAAATGAATCGAAATGGTCGGCATAATAGCAGGCAGCATCTAGCCCAATCTAGTTAAAACCGGTGCCGGAGGAAGAGGTACATTTGACATTTTTCCCTAAACATTTCCACCCCTTAGTGGAGCTTTTAGGAAAATTTTCTTCCCGGTTTTTATCAAATCATTGACCAGGGGAAATTGCAGTCTAATCGTTTCAGCAACTCGATTAAAACCATGTGCCAAACAGGTGCAATGCATTAGTTGCTCATAAAATACCTTTAAATTAGAATATGCTTTCAACATATATGCAGCGGCATCAGAAAGCATCAATAATAATTTATCATTTGGTACGGGATTTGGCAAAAAAAAAGTGTTAATCCATCGTGAACGAATTTGGCAATGGTATTGCCATTTATTTTTCTAACTGCTTGGAACTAATTAAAAATGCATTGGTGGAGTCTTCGTTTAAAATTCCAATCATGAAATGGGCGATGTACCGACCACATGAATCAGTAGTTTCATCTACACAGAACCATATGTAATTGTTGCCAATTATATTTTTTATTTCCTCAATAGCGTGTTTATATACTTGCTCAACATAGCTTTTGCGAATGGTTGATTCGGCAGGAATATGTCTACCGGTGTATTTTTGTAAAAAAGATTTAAACATACTATTATGTAGTTTTTTAACAGAATGTTAGAAGATACCATCGCATTGCATAAATTAAAGTAAAATTCCTTTTCATTCTGTGCAGAAGAACTCGAAAAAGACTCGGAAATAGTTTGCTGGGTACTCAGGGTACTGCTTGCAGATTTGAGTTTTTTTAAATTTTCCTGGTGAACTGTTGTTTTGATATGTAGTGTTATATTAAATTTTTTCTCGCTGTTAATCTACAACATAATACATGCTTGTACCTAGGCCAATAGCAACACAAAATAAAACTTACCGGTTTGATACAAGCCCTGCAAATTAATATGCCGTTCTCATATTTTAATTCAGAATGTCCACGTATCCATTCATCGACGGCAGGTTTTACTTTCGGCATTTTATACAAGAAAACTTATAAACACGTAATACATACAAGGCACAAGCACAACGCACTGAAGATTGAGATAAATTGGACTGAATTGATAGCACACTTGCCCCAGATGTGTTCTGTGCACGAAAAAATAGGGTAATCCCCGAAATAATCAAGCTTTGTTTACCAAATATCACGTACGCATGCTCGCTTTGTTGATGATTTTGTGATAACCAAGCACTCTAGACGTAACGGAGTAATATTAATACGGAATTGTTGAGATATTCAATATTTTTCACAAAAGTAACCATTTAATTACATTTCTATGCACTGAAGTAGGTCATGCTAAGACAAAACAAATGTCAAAATGTAAGTAAGAATTAATGCAAGATGAACAAAAACATTTTGACCATTACTGTAGTATCGTTTCTTTTTGTATTAATAATTTTGTTATCTCTCATGGTTTTTAGAATAAAATAATTAATCGTATTACAGAAGTACTATCTACTATTTTACTATTTTTGGTCATCTCACATTGATTCTTACATACATTTTGACAGTTGTTTTGTCGCAGCATGACCTATTTCAGTGCTTAGAAATGTAATTAAATGGTTACTTTTATGAAAAATATTGAATATCTTAACAACTATAGGGTTCAGATATAAAATATGCCCCATCAAATTAAAGAGAGGAAAAATATCCATCGAATAATAATATTAAATAAGGGGCATTTCATTAAAAAAAAAATGGTTATACCGTTTTGAAATTTGTAAAGTTTGGCATTTTTTTTCTGAACACCCTGTATTACTAAATTTAAATTGCTTATTGCAACAATGTTGCTTATTAAGCACACTGAGAATATTGCAAAAACTTATTCTTACCTTCAAAAACAAGGTCGCTACGAATTTTTAAAGTTGAGCTTGATTATGCATGATATTTGGAGAAAAAAATTGTAAATTGGCAACACTGTAACATAATCCAAAACTAAATAGACAACAATCTAGAGGTTGAAAAATGTCATCAGAAAACTTGAATAAATACAGGGTGTTCTATTTAAAAAAAATGTTTGTTTTTGTTATACCACAAAATTGGGACACTCGGTATCTTTGAAAATAATTTTACGACATAAAGATTTTTAAACCAATAACTTCTTGTACGAAACATTTTTTTCTGTCTCTCACGAGAAATGCGCTACGAAAGCCTGACGCACTGTTGCAGGACCCTGTATTTCATATTTTAGTTTATTCATTTTTATTTGCTCATGAAATTTTTTATCAATGAAGTTGGGTTTTTTCTTCCTTGGAAATTGTTACGAATTTTATGATTTGTTCTGTTATATTCTTCTTTAATATGAGTTTGTAGAATATTTGGATGAGAATAGGTGTAATTTGCCATGTTCATTTTTATTATAGCTTCATCCATTTTGAACATCAGTCATTATTATATTTTTAATTGTTTTCTTTCTTCTTTATTGAAGTACTTACTGGTAGTATTTAAATATAAAAATGTTTTGTTGTTTTTATTATTTTTATAATCTCTACACTCTAAGGGTAGAAGAGAGTCCGATTATATATATATATATATATACAGGGTCCGTCATTTCACCCCCCGTCTTCAATAGCTCAGTTATTAATTGAGTTAGGATTTTGATATTTTGCAGACTTCAGTTGCTTTCTAGGATGTATTTCAGGAAAATATTTTTGATTATACAGGGTGTCCCAAAAAAGTGTTACGTCATTATGATGTATATTTTTAGATTGCATGGTATATATTTTGTTACTTATTTGGGTGCCTCTTATAGATGCCTACTTACCCATTAAATTTGATTGAAATCGGTTTAGTGACATTAGCACAAAAACAGTTTTGCACCATTGGTTAAGAAAATTAATAAGGGATAAAAATAGTACCTCGTTAATAAAACCATACAAGGTTCTCATCAAATAAGGTCTGACAGTTGCATTAACCAAGTTTTATTGATATACATTATACAGAGTGTCCTAAATTTTGTGTCAAACTTTTCAAACTTTAAAGCACTTTATTTTTCTTATTTTAAATTGGAACCCCAGTATATTTTTATGTAATTCCATGTGGAATTAAAAGACAAACATTTTTCCTAATTACAACCCTATCTCAATTCCTAACACATTCAAAGATATTTGCAGAAAACTCGTTTTATCAACAATTCCAATGGCCATTTTAATTAATCAAAATCGAAGGTGGGTTTGAAAAACAATTTATTGACCTTAAAGTTTAACAAAGTGACAAGAGCCATTGTTGTCTGTAGTAATATAAAAGTTTAAAACTTTTTTAGCTAAAGTCTTTACACCCAAGATACCAAAACTACTTTTTGTCATGGAAAATATGATTTTCATAATATGACAAATATTATGACCTATATTGACAAATGTGGATATGACTTTCATATTCGCATTTCAAAATATTACATTCAACCTGTTACGAAGAGTGGCAATGTCATTTCATACTCGTCGTCGTGTGTGTCTTCAAGAGGGAGGAAGACATATCGAACATAAGTTCTAGCAATTAATTAATTTTAGAAATGCACAGTTATGTAATGTTTTTATGAAATTTTATTATTAAAACAATTTTTTATACAAAACTTAATACTTTTACGATGTGTAATAGGTGTAGACGAAGATCTGTGAAACCTTTAATACTTTCGAGATATTAATTGTAACTACAAAACATGTTATGTCAATAAATTGTTTTTCAGTCACCTTCGAGTTTTATTCATTAAAATGGCTTTTGGAATAGTTAATAAATCGAGTTTTCTGCACATAACTTTGAATGTGTTAGGAATTGTGATAGAGTTGTAATTAAGAAACATGTTTGTCGTTTAATTTCACATGGAATGACATAAAAATATACAGGGGCTCCAATTTAAAATAAGAAAAATAAACTGCTTTAAAGTTTGAAAAGTTTGACACTAAATTTTGGACATTCTGTATAATGCATATCAATAAAACTTGGTTAACGCAACTATCAGACCTTATTTAATGAGTACCTTGTATGGCTTTATTAACAAGGCATACTTTTATCCCTTATTAATTTTCTTAACCAATGGTGCAAAACTGATTTTTTTCAGTTTTTATTATTTTTGTGCTAAAATCACTTAACCGATTTTAATAAAATTTCATGGGTATGTAGGCATCCATAAAGGGCACCCAAATAAACAACAAAAAATATACCATGAAATTTAAAAATACACATCATCATGACGTCACACTTTTTTGGGACACCCAGTATAATCATAATAATTTTGCTAAAATACGCCACAGAATGCAAGTAAAGTCTGCAAAATATCAAAATCCTAACTCAATTAGTAACTGAGCTACAGAAGACGGGAGGTGAAATGACGGAGCCTGTATACTGTGCTAACAATTGTATAGCATGGCCATAAACACATTATAATTTGGGTTTTACCGAACGGAAACCATTTTACAAGAGCGTATTATCGAAGCTTAATTGTTCATTCACGATATTCTCTCCATTAGCAGCGGCTTTACTAATTTCCAGAATTTCAAGTGTTCTAAAGTGTTTGATTTACCTTTATTAAATTAAACTTTAGAAAATAATGTGGACTTGTTTTCGTAATTAGTCAGGGAAACGCAGTTTTCGTGACTAGTCAGGGAAATGCAATTTTCGTGCAGTATTTGCGCAGCAAAAGTGCTACTATTCCGGTTTTGGAAAAAAAAAATTGTAACCTACTCGTATTTGTGAAACCTTCTACTGCAGGAGAGAAAAGAAAAATATGCCTTCCTTGTAAAAAAAAAATAAGAAAACTAGATTAAATAAAATTCATGTACAATATGTCATAAATATTTGTGTTTGGAGCACTGCAAAATTATATGTAGTGATTGTTCTAATAAATCATTAAACTAAACCTGTAAAAAATTAAGAGAAACTAAATGTATTTGTACAAAAAAAAACAGAATTTGTCTAAACATGTTTTAAATTTGTTTAGAAGTGTATAAATCTTAAATGAAGACATGTATCTATGGTAAACACCATAGAACTTTCCTATTTTGAATAGGGTGCAATGATTTACCAATTGGTGTATTTTAGTTTGCCTATAGCAAATTGCAATTGAAATAGCTATTGTCGCGCGATGACTAGACTGTGCAACTGCGAATAGAAGTAAATCACTACACTCCTATCGTTAACTTAGAAACCACCTACAACTTTATTGATCGTGCAAGTGAACCTTGTAAATACAGGGTCGCCCATCTATCCTCGCTCGGACCATTGCTGCTACACTAATGAAAATTGAGGAAACCATCTGATTGGAAGTTATTGGACACTTGATGTCCAATTTTTTTCAGTTATTTTCGAGAATACAGAGTGTACCATATAACAGGGACACAAATTTGGTCTCCTTTTTCAATGGATCACCCTGTATATTCTTTCATTTTTGGAATCTGCTTTATGTGGGATTCACAAATCATTTTTATTATTTGGGATCAGATGCAACGTTGCCAAGTTATTCACATTTTAATCAATTAACGAAAAATCATGAACGTGGAAAAAAATTCAACAAAACCGTATTATAAGATATCAATTGATAGAGTTCAATCATTCCACAGATCGTAAATTAGTATTTATTGGCTGTACAGAATTCATTACAATGCTCTTTACACTCGATGCGTAAAAACTATTTTATTACCAACTGAAACTTGTATTCCCAATGCTTATAATTTCTCTTCAACTAACGCAGGAATGCAAACATTTGAATTTTATTGCTCTTTAACACTCCCTCTCAATAAAATTAATCAATGACTCTTTACATAAACAAATGTAAATACATTTTAAATTTGACCTAAACCTAAACGACAATTTTCAAATAAGATCCTATTTAATGGTTTCGTTAATATATCCGCCACTTGATCTTGTCTAGAAACATATTTTACATCAATTAGTCCATCGCTTATTTTCTCACGGATGAAGTGATGATTGATGTCAACATGCTTCAATCTCTTGTGATTCTCTGGATTCTTGGCTACTCTGATAGCTGCCTGATTGCCCTCGTAGATTATAGCATTAGTCTCTTCTGTCAATTGAAAGTCTTTTAATATATTTTGGATCCAGCACACTTCACTTGCTGCTTGACTCAAGACCATATATTCTGCCTCGGTCGAAGACAACGCCACTGTTGGTTGTTTCCTTGAAGCCCATGCTACACTGCAATTGTATATTTTGAAAATGTAGCCCTCTGTTGATTTTCTGTCATTAATATCCCCTCCCCAATCAAAGTCGACATATCCAAGCAACAAGTTCGTACCACTTTCGCATTTAAACACTATGTTTAGTTCTGCCGATCGTTTAATGTAACGCAACACTATTTTTTAAGCTTTCCATAAGTCAATACTCGCACAACTTTGGTAACGACTTAAGATTGATACTGATGCACTCAAGTCCGGTCTCGAACCCAATACAGCATACATTAAACATCCTATCAGCTGTCTTCATTTACTTTCCCATTCATTGTTTTCCCTTGGTTCTTCCTTTTCAAGCTTCAAATTAGGTTCCATTGGAGTAGATACTGGATGGCATTCTTCCATCTTGAACTTCCTTAACACTAAATTTGGATATGATGTTTGATATATCTTAGTAATGCCCATTTTCAAATCTTGAGTAATGTTGATTCCTAGATAATTCGATGCCAAACCCAAATCTTTCATTTTGAAATGTTTCAACAGTACTTCCTTTAAACTTGCTATTTGGTGTTCATTTGATCCTAATATTAGTAAATCGTCAACATACAGTAATACATACAGTTTGTCTGTTTCTGCCGTTTTCGTGAATAAACAGTAATCATTTTTTGACCTTAACAATCCGTTCTCCTTCATAAGGAGGTTAAATCTCTCATTAAAACATCTAAGTGACTTCTTCAGACCATAGATTGATTTGTTTAACTTACATACCTTATCTGAATCCAATTTCTTTCCTTCTGGTAAATCCATGTATACCTCTTCTTGGATGTCTCCATATAAAAATTCACTTCTCACATCCATCTGGTAGATAGGCCCTTGCATCGGGTTACCGATAGCTAGTGATATCCGAAATATGGGTAGTATTGCTACAGGTGAATATATTTCTGCACAATCTATATCGCAATTTTGTTAAAAGCCATTTGCTACTAAACGAGCTTTATACTAGACTGGTCGGTTCTCTTCATTTTTCTTGATTCTAAAGACCCACTTGCTTTCTATCACATTTTTGTCTGCTGGTCGTTTTACCTGTATACATGTTTTAGTTTCTTCAAGAACTTGTAATTCCGCTGCTTGGGCTTCTTTCCATTGTTTCTTGTCTTTGCCCGTCACAGCTTCGCAGTATGTCTTCGGTTCATCTTTATCTAAAACTGCGATAAGATTTTTTTCATATTCATCTAGTTTACTTGGTTTCTTCAGCGTATCCCTTTCTCTCAGAACCATTCCTTCCTTTGCTTCATCTATTAGTTCCTCATGCGCTCACTCTTTAGAAAATGTTAGGAAATGAATTCAAATGCACACTAGAGAAATTAGAAAAAGATAAAATCATTGAACGAGTTACTGAAAGCACCGAATGGTTAAACTCTTACGTTTCAGTTAAAAAAGCAGATGGTAAATTAAGAGTTTGTCTGGATTCCAAAGATCCGAATCGGGCTATAAAGTCACGAAAATTTAAATTACCCAATATGGATGAAATTACTGATAATTTAGAAGGTTCACAGAAATTTAGTATACTTGATGCTACAAGTGGTTTCTGGAATATATGCTTAGATGAAAATTCAAGTAAATTATGTGCGTTTGGTACACCATACGGCAGATTTAAATTCAATCGAATGCCATTTGGAATAAAAACGGCAAGTAAAGTTTTTCAAGAATATTTAGGAGAAATATTTCAAATTGATAACGTAGAATTGTACATTGATGATTTTTTAATTCATGGTAAAACAGTAGAAGAACATGATAAAACAGTAGAAAAAGTTTTTCAAATAGCTAGAGAACATAACATAAAATTTAATTTAAAAAAGTCAAAATTAGGCTTAGATGAAGTAACCTATTTAGGATACAAATTTTCAAAAGATGGTATTAGTATAGATGAAGAAAAAGTTAAAGCGATAACCAACATGCCCACACCAAAATGTAAAAAAGACATACAAAGGTTTCTAGGATTCATAACCTATGTTGGTAAATTCATAGAAAACTTATCAGAAAAAACTAAACCCCTTAGAGATTTAATAAAAGAAGAAAACATTTTTGATTGGAATACTCCACTAGAAAAAAGTTTCAATGAATTAAAATCAATAGTAATTAAAAGTCCAGCACTTCAATATTATGATAATAACAAACAAGTAACAGTATCAGTAGATGCATCAAATTATGGTCTAGGAGCAGTCTTACTCCAAGATAACAAACCATGTGCATATGCCTCAAAGGCACTAACTGAAACACAACAAAAATATGCTCAAATTGAAAAAGAGCTTCTTGCAATATGCTTTGGTCTAGAGAAATTTTATCAGTATGTATTTGGTAAACCGGTAACAGTAGAAACAGATCACAAACCATTGATAAGTATTTTCAAAACACCATTAAATTCATGTCCAGCAAGATTGCAGAGAATGATGTTATCACTACGAAAATATCAAATAAATTCAGTTTTTAAACCAGGTAAAGACCTAATAATTGCTGACACTTTATCACGAGCTAATTTAAATGAAACATATAAAGAACCTTATGATATAGAAAGTCATGTGTGTATGGTTGAAAAAAATGTCTCAATCTCGGATGAAAGCTAAAAGAATTACAAGACGCTACAAAAATTGATGAGGACTTGAAAATAATAAGACACCATATTACAAATGGTTGGCCTCAGTCAATTAATAAAATAGCACCAAAATTGAAATCATATTTCAAATTAAAATCAGTAATTACAATAGGCACAAATGACTTATTATATATGAACGATAGAATAATAATTCCCACTTCTCAAAGAAACTTAATTTTAAATAAGATTCATACAGGTCACTTAGGCACAACAAAATCAATACTAAAAGCTCAAAACACTGTTTATTGGCCAAATATTAACCTGGATATTGAGAATTCTGTAAATAAATGCGAATTATGCAACAAATATGCAAATTCTAACAAAAAGGAAACCATGACTATAGAACAACTCATAAAACAACCATGGCACAAAGTAGAATTGATATTTATGAGATAAACAAACAAAGTTTCTTAATAATAGTCGATTATTATTCAAAATTCCCTGAAGTTATCAGCCTATATAATAATCTAACGGCTAGTAACATAATAAACAAATATCAAAACAAAACAAAATAAACAAAAAAAACATATAACATATCCTATAATCTTTTGAGTTTTCAGTATATCCCACAAACAATCCCCTTTTTGTTTTTACATCCCACTTCCTTCGTTTTTCCTTTGAAACGTGGACAAACACATTGGATACAAATACTTTAAGGTTCATTATTTCGACCTCTTTATTGTACCACAGGTCAAATGGTGCTTTTCCTTTGACAGAACTTGTACCTGTTTTATTTATTGTGTGTACCGCAGTATTAACGGCTTCCGCCAAAAAACGTTTTTCTAATGATTTTGCGTTTAACATTGTTCTAGATGCTTTCACCACCGTTCTGATCTCTCTCTCTGCTCTACCATTTTGCTCTGGCGTGTATGGAACTGTTATTTGGTGCGTAATACCAAGTTCCTCTAACATCGTTTTGATTTCCACATTTTCTACTTCTAAATCATTGTCGGTTCTTATGGTTTAGACTTTATTTCCTGTTTCATTTTTAACTGGATTTAGATATACCTTTAATTTGTTTTTTACTTCATACTTGTCTTTTAAAAAATATACGGTTCTGTAGTGCGAATAGTCGTCCTTCAACAACAAAAAATATCTGGACCCTCCGATGGATTCTACTTCCATTGGTCCACAAACGTCAGCATGCACCAAATCACACGTTATTGTAGCTTTAGAATTACTTTTACCGAATGGTAGTCTATGCTGCTTGCCATGCAGACAGGCTTCACAAAAGAAGTTGTCCTTTTCCTTAAATTCAACGCCATGTCTTCTGAGAATATCCTTTACATGTTTTACATTTTGGTGAACAAGTCTTTAATGCCATGATGTTAGATCATTCTTGCGACTAATGCCTATGTTTGCTAAACCACTCTCCTCTTGTTTAAATATCATCTTGAACAGCTTGCCAACTCGGTTTCCAATGGCACAAACTTTTCCATTTATTCGAAATTCACATATTGTATTATCTGAAGTTAATTTGTATCCCCTCGAGCTGTACCCACAGAAAATAGGTTAAACTTTAATTTTGGTACATATAAAACATTGTTCAGTTCTGTTGGAATCCAGTTCAAGTGGTCAAATGCTAGAACTCTATTTTTTCAATACCTATAGCTCTGATTGTTGATCCATCTCCTATCCTAATAAGTTTCGGTTCCTTCAATTCTACATAAGCCTCGAATGTTTCCTTTTCTCCGCTTATGTGTTCAATTGCACCGCTATCTAGATACCATTGTTTATTTTCAGCTTCATCATTACACATTGCAGAACCGATCAATGCATTGCTTTCTACTGTATGCTTGTGCTCCTTTACCTTTTTATGCCAACAATCTTTCATTTTATGACCAACCTTCTTACAATAGTAGCACACAATCTTGCCTTTCTCGTTCTTTGGTTTGAAGCAATTTTTCTTCAAGTGTCCGTTTTTTCCGCATCCAAGACATTTTATTGTTTCTAAATTCGATACTAATGCTGATACAGGTGTTACATCGGTTTTCATTCGTTCTTCTTCAATTAACAATCTCCAAGTCAGCTCATTCATCCTCTGGTCTGCTACAGGAACTGATTCCCAGGCTGATACAAAATACTTAAACTGCTCAGGAAGAGACATCAACACTTTTGTGATCAGCATCTGTTCAGAAATATTTTCTCCCATATTCTTCAACTGGTTTTTCACATCTTCTAATTGTGACACGAAACATGCCATTCCTTGATCTTCATATATGCAACTGAAAAATCTCTGTTGTGTTAAATGTAAGCTAACTTCGGACTTCCTTCCATAAACTGCCAACAATTTGCTCCACATTTCACATGTAGTTTCGCAGGTTAAAATATGACTCCTCGGTCATTCCTCTAATCTTGTGACTATTACCTCTTGGGCCTTATTGTCCATTTTCATCCATTCGCTTAAGTCTACATTATATTTAGCAATAGAATCTGCGTAGGCGCCATTTTTTAATACTGGCTTTAACATCGACCCCGTTATAATCCCATGCAGGCTCCTGGATTTTAACATTATAGTTACTTGAAACTTCCAGACACTTCAGTTGTTGCCATTCAACTTGATAACTTAATTACTTGACTCGGTTTTTTGTAGGTTTTTTTGTCGGATGTCGTTTTTTTTTAATTCTAAACCTACACTTTCCACGTGGGTTTCCGTATCGGTTTTCCTATCACATCTAACTCTCACCTTGTAATTTGTCCTTCTCAAAATCCGATAAGAGCTTATCGTCCGAAAAGAATCGTACATTATACCAGTTCCGAGGACCTTTGATCTTTTGGATTTCCAAGGGGTCATATTTATCGAGAATGTGAATAAAAATAAATGTATGAATGTGCTATTTTACTGATTTGTATTTACATTATATTGTAAGCAATGGACAAGGACAATTTACTCATATTTATTCTTAGAATTAACAATATTTTATTTCGTTCGTATCATGTATCGCGTTCGATTACAAAATTCCAGATATAGAGGTCAATGAGTGATTTTATTCGTTGCCTGAATTGAAGCATTATAAATATGGACTTGAAATTTGTTCTGATTATATTCGCAATTTTTGTGCGTGGAAATTGTAAGTAATACCTATATATTTAAATTAATTATGTAGATAATAATAATAAGTTCATATAATACATAGTTTTTTTTTTATTCTAGGCATGCCCAATTTGATGTACACTAGTGAGCATCAATGCATCAAATGTCTCTGCCATGCAGTCTCGGGTTGTTACGAACTTGAAAAATGTGCAAAATATTCCATGTCAGTTGGTTATTGGAAAACAGCAGGTCGACCAGTTCTCTATGCTTCAGATTTGCAAGATGAGTTATTTGCTTATCGAAATTGCATGGAGGATGATAACTGCATATTAAATACGATTCACACTTATACATCGCGAATGGGAGACATAGTAAGTAGATAACAAATGATAATTCAGATTTCGCTCAGCCCACCGATTACAGGACTGCAACTGCGATCGAATATTCAATTGTGAGGACAGACTGGCAATCCATTATAATTCATGCGAGAATCCTCGAGCGATAGAAGAGTTCGAAATGAAGAGCAATTTATACCGAAATTGCTCTGGGATACCAATGACGCTTCCTCCTTCAAAGTGTATTGATGAATACATTTTTTAATTTTGTGGGCTGATTAATTTGTGTATTTATATATTAATAGCACTATGTAAATTGCATTCCTATTCTAAAGGAACATCATCAAATTTTGTTACAACTACAGATATGAGATCAAGAATATAATGTGTTCTATAAAAATGACCCAAGACTATATAGATTTCACTTGTTATGTAACCATCAACAAAGATATATTAAATAAATGAATTTAAAGCCTAAGGTAGTTTTTATTGTTCACGGAATAAATCAACACTCAATTTTATGATACTTTAATTTCAATATTACATGAATTATTTCGGCACATTTGTTTAGTTGGAGGATTAAAAATTCAATTGACTTGAATGGTTGAGACATTTGATTTAAAATGCTGTTCATTTTTTGTTTATACTTGAATTATAACGATTTGTAATTGATATGAAACACAAAATAATATGATGGCCATATATTGCTTTAATAGAAATTACATTCAGTTTTTTCAATAACTAAATTAAAATCACATTCTATTTCATTCATACATGGAATAAAATGACACATGATTCGTTTGCTACTGTATTATTTTGATAAATTTAGGCGACGAGAGAGTCATTGCATCGACGTTTCTATTTAAATTACATTCTATTAAAATTGAAACCGAATTAAAATGGAACCCACATAAAAATGCAACACATTAAAATTCAATACAATTAAATTGACACTTGTACATAACGGAAATAGAAAGCTTCGGTAGTCATCGCACAGATCGCGCCACCATGTGTACCCATGTCGTTTATTCATGTCAGAAATGATTTTGCATACGTTTCGTGCATATTTTGATATTGTGTTTTGTAAATACACACTTATAAGGGGTTTTTAAACAGAAGCAGAAGGTCTTTCGCGTAATTCCAGATGAAACAAAAGTAAGCCGCGAATGGCGATCGGTACGTCATCTGTATGTGGTGTACCAAAGCTTCCTATTAAAATTATGTTCGTGTACAAACATAATGATATAGAATATTAATGTGTTGCATAAATAATTGATGATGCATTAAAATGCATATTGAATTTGAATGCGCGTGTCTTGTGAATGAATGTTCAATTTTAATTAATATATAATATTAAAGCATCTCTCATTTTAATAAACCTATCGTTGAAATTGAACGCTAATAAATTCAGTTATATATATATATATATATATATATATATATATATATATATATATATATATATATATATATATATATATCATTACACCTTCTACCAATTAGTGTAGGTGTTTTACATTTCTCATTTTCTTCTTTCCATTAGTTCTTTATAAATTTGTTCCATTTCTTTCGATCGTTTGTCATGTTCTTTGCCAGTATCGTTGTTAGTCTTTGTTTTGTTAATATCTCTTTAATCGTGTCGTCCCAGGTTTTCTTTGGTCTACCTCATCCGGTCTTCTTGCATTTTGCTTCCCACACAAGTTTTGGTTGTCTATCTTCTTTCATCCTGTGCATGTGACCCCACTATCCTAACTGTCTCTTTTGAATAAATTCCAGGGTCGATTCTATTTCTAGTTCATTTCTTATTACTGAGCTTCTGATCTAGTCGAATTTTGTTACCCCTTTCGTTCTTCTCAGGTATTTCATTTCCACAGCTTGTATTTGTAACGGTTCGCACCCAGGTGTTGTACAAATTCTCATAATTTGTAATATTAATTATTCATTGCATTTATTTAACTGCAATTCATCCTTAAATGCAATTGGATGCATTTGATTTCTTTAACTGCATATTACATGAATTCTTATAATTCAAGTAATTGATTTGGCTCGTGATTTACAAATTCTCGTAATTTGTAATATTGATTTGGCTCGTGATTTAGTGGTAGTACTCTACGTTATGTTTGATTTTTAAATCAAAATCGTGATAACTCAGTTTGGTTCGTTTTATGGGTAATGTGTCTGTTAGTAATTTTTGTTAGCAAGTAAAACACAGATACATGGATTTCATATGATTTATTCATTTTAAAAGGTTATGCAAGCGACAGGTAAATAAAAGACAATTTTGTTACTCTAATTGGACGTTATTTATTTAGTTATATTTATTTAAATTTTGGAATAGATTTGTTTAATAATTATTGAAAATTTATTATATTCTTTGAATTTGAATGATTTATTTTATTTTGAAAACCGAGTAACTTATTAACACTACGGTTGGAATTACAAAGTGTTACTTAGCGACTTCATGCACCACAATCTTCAAATTGTGCCGAGAAGGATATCTGATACATGTCATCACTGCATAGAAATTCATTAGCACGGTGCCTACCAATGTATTTCAACGCCACCTAGTGGATAGGAACGAATCACATAACTTCACATTAAAGTACTTCAAGCGATTCCAGTGCTGCAAGCACCCAATGTGTCCTCATTCGGAGATATTGCTAGTATTCGCCTTTACCAACACTATCAGCCATGTGATCGTAAAAACTTTAATAGGTATTGTTATTCAAAATTGATTATAGATTAGTATGATAAAGCTCTATTCTACTTCTACTTTTCTATCTACTTAAGCACATACAAACATTCATTTCATTCATTCATAATTCTGAGATTTCTTGAATATCGGAGGGCTGAGCAAGTTTAATTATACGATTTAATTACAAATATCATTGAATTGTTTTTACGAAATTATTAAGTTATGTTTCCCTGACGCAACTTTTTATTTAACTACCGATTGATTAATGAGGCCACACGGTTTATCAAATGTTTGCGACGACGGAAAGGAAGGCATGTTACAATATTCTCCTGTCAGTACGAAAATATTGTCAGGACAAGGTATAAAATGCAGTAAGGTTCAACTCCGCAGTGGCATGAGGCTCCCTACATTTCATACCCTTATTAAACTTCGTTCATTACCAGCGGCAAGGCGCGGTAATATCACTAGATAGGTTACAGTATTAGTATGGAATTGACTTTGGAATTGTTAGTGTGAATTACATTTGATAAACTTGTGTTATATATTCACCTGAGGAATTAATGTTTAAAGTATATGAGTCGTCGTCGGACAGCGTGACGTTCTGTCTCGATCGGTACATCTAACTGCTCCGTTTGAGTTCCGCACTTCTACTTATACTGGTATACTGGTCCCCCACTTTTTACTCTTCTTCCCCCGTCCTATGATAATTCTGCGTACCGCTGCAAATTGACGCCTTCCCATACGTGTCACCGAATTACGCAATCGCCGTTTCGAGTTCCCGTCGTATTCCCACGACCTATTTCTCTGTGTCATCATTTTGATCGTGTGCTTATTTACATTTGCCCAAAACTACGAAGTCAGCAAAATGAATGTACTCGCTTGGGAAACGCGGCGTCGGCCGTGGCCTGCTATGATATTTACGCAGTTTTGTTCCGACTCGTAAAATTATGGATTTTAATATTATTAGGTTCTTACATATTCTTTCCTTCTCCCTCTTTTTCAGATTCCACGTCTCACATCCAAATGTTAATACTGGTCTCAGTAGTGTCTTGTATAACTTAGTTTTTGTTTTAGTCGATATTTCTTTTGTTGTTTTGTTCATGGTAAGTACGTGTAGCCTTCTTAATCATCATGTCAATCTCACTCACTTGTTCCCCGTTACTGTTGAATACTACCCCCAAGTATTTAATTTCCTCAACTTGTTCAATTTTGGTGTCTTTTAATTTGATGTTCATCGCCCATACCTCCCACTACCATTACTTTAGTTTTGTCACTATTTATTTCCATTTGGTACTTTTTAAGTATCTTTTCCCATATCTCTAAGTTCTTTTGTAGTTTTGTTTCTTCATTCGCCAGTAATACAACGTCGTCTGCGAACGCTCCTTGTTTCACACTGATGTTCCTCATTCTTCTGTATCCTATTTCCATTTCTCTTGTTCCTGCTTGGCATTTTCTTATTATCTCGTCCATGTAGATGATAAATAGAATCGGACTTAGGCTTCCTCCTTGTCTCAGCCCGTCTTTGGTCTTGAAGCACTTTGATTCGTTGTTGTTGTACACTATTATATTGTTGTTGTTTTCGTATATCATTTTGATAATGTTTATGATTTTCGCGCTCAAACCTCTTTCTTCCAATATTTTTCAGAGTGTCTTTCTGTTGACCGTATCAAATGCTTTTTTTATGTCTATGGAGCCCATGTATACTTTTTTATGTTGTTTTTGTTTCTTCTCTATGATCTGTTTGATTATGAAAATGTGGTCTTGTATACTCTCCTTTTCCGAAAACCACTTTGTGCCTCGTGTAATGTTGTTTCTACTGTTGTTCTTATTTTGTTTTCTATAATCTTCTCTAATATTTTCATTCCAGCACTTATTAGTTTGATGCCTCTATAGTTATCACATTCTTTTCTGTCACCTTTTTGTATATTGGTACCACAAGTGCGGTCCTCCAGTCGTCCGGTATCCGCTCCTCTTCCCATACTCCATTATATACTTTTAATAGTTGTTTCTTCGCTTCTTCGCCGATGGTTTTCATCATTTGTGCTGTTATTTGGTCCTTTCCTGCCGCTTTTCCGTTTTCAGGCTCTTAATTACTATGTCTAATTCTTTTTCTGTTATCACTTCGTTCTCGGTTTTGTTTTTTCGGTTTTGTGTAATTTCTTCTATCTCTCTATCATTGTTTCCCTCAGCATTTAATAATTCCATGAAATATTCGATCCATCTGTTCATAATTTCATCATCTTCCCTTAATATATTTCCTTGTTTGCTCTTGATTTCACACTCTGTTTATTTTATTTTTTTCTGCAGCTCTTGATAACATTATAGAACAACTTCTGGTTTTCTCTGATTTTTCTTACAATTCTTTCTCCAAATTCTTCCCATGACTTTTGTTTCGCTTTTAGAATTACTTCTTTGACTTTCTGTCGGCTTTCCTTATACTGGTCATATTTTGCGTCTGATTTATCATTTAGGTATTGCTTCCAGGCCAGCTTTTTATTTTTAATTTCCTCTTTAATTTCTTCTCTCCACCATCTCGTTTGTTTCTTCTTGTTTGTTTTCCTCATTGTTCCACATGTTATTTTTGCTGCCTCTTTCATAATGTTTCTTATTGTTTCCCATAACTTTATATGTACATCTCTTGTATTCTCTTTTATTGCGTTATTAACTCTGTCACCATTTTTGTGTACTCTTTGGCTACTTCTTCCTCTCTCAATTTGTATAGTTTGGTCGTCTTTCTTTCTTTCTTTATTTCTTTATCATGTCTGTCGTTTACTTCTACTGTGTTTTCTTTTATTTTTGATATCAATAGGTAGTGGTCGCTATCAATTTAGAATCCTCTTCTAACCTTTGTATCGATTATGTTACTACGATGTTCTCTATCTATTAAAATATAGTCGATAACTGAATTTTTGTTCCTTGCCCTTTCTTCTCTCGTATATGTATATATGTCTTTGTGGTTGTAGAATGTATTCGTTATAATAAAGTCCTCTATTAAACAGAAGTCTAGCATTCTCTTCCCGTTATCATTCCTTGCGTTTTCGCCATATTTACCTATTATTCCGTTAAATATGTTATCATATATTATTAAAATCTCCGGCAACATAAATTTCTCCTTTTAGGTTTTCTATTGTTTCTCCTAATTTATCCCAAAAAATCTTTTTGTTTTACACTAAGTCGTCGTCATTAGGTCACAACATGTGTCCCAACAATATTTCTTTTCTTATTTTGTCCGCAATTCAGTGTTATTGACATTATTCTTTCTAAGCATGCTTTCCAGTAGTCAATATTTTGGCTCCATTTCTTGTGTATTATCACTCCTACTCCTGCAGCTGCCCTTTTGCATTCTTCTACTCCACTAAAGCATAAGGTATGACCGTTATCAGTTTTGATTTTCCCTACTCCCTTTTTCTTTGTCTCTGTTATTGCTAATATGTTTAGGTCTGCCTTCTCAAACGCGTCTTCCAGCTCTTTTCCTTTACCTTTTATACCTCTTATATTCCATGCTCCCAATTTCCATATTTTTCTTTTTCTGTTTCTTATTAATATATTTGTTGTGTTGTTGTATATATCCCCTTTCTTTTTCTTCTCGGTTTTGTTTTTATTACTCATTTCCGTTTTATTTCCTGATTTATTATTCATTTTTTCTCTTCCCCGTTTCACTCTCTTCTGTATTAGTTTTTTTGTATCAGCTCTTTTTCTTCATTCCATGACCATTGTTCTCCATTAACTAGAACCTTCTTATATTTGGTTATAACAAGCTTACCGTTCCTTTGCAAATTTCCTTATTTGTGCTTGTATTTGTCTTTCTTCCTTTGTGTAGTCATTTTCTATGTATATTTGTGTATGCCTTAACTTATTTATAAATTCAGTTATAAAAAGAAAATATAATTTCGTTTCGAGTGTGGTAAAAACGAAGTACAATTTTAATAAAGGTTCATTTAAATAAAGTGCCATTTATTGCAAGAGTATTAAAAATGGAACGTAATATTAATTCAGTCGTCTTAAAAACAATTGTTATTAAAATGGCGTCTTCTATAAATAATGCGTTATTTGAAATAAAAATTAAATATAATTTAAATTCGAGTGTGGATAACAGTGTTTTATTTTAATTCAATTGAATAACAATCGAATGTTCGAAATTTATTCAACTCGCATTAAAGGTAAGTACAATATTATTGAAAGTATAAAATAATGAGGGCTAGCACAAATGAAGTGCAGATTTTATACAAGTTCCACAAACATATCTTGCATTTTAATTGAGTTTCATATAAAACAAACTTTTTAACATGTGTATAGAAAACTGCATGTTCCAATGAAACAAATAAAAAATTAATATGAACATTCTTTACAACATGTCCGGTTAACAATATAAGAAGCCTATTTGTAATTAAATAGAATGCAATTTAAATTGAAAGTTATATAAATCACATTTTAGATAATTGGAAAGTTGGTTTTTAAATTATCGCGTGTATAAATTAAATGACACTTCTTTAAATTTACACATGAAGATATTGTTGAATAAATAATAAAACGGCGTTCCATAAAATTCCAATATTATTTGCAGTTTCAAGTAAAATGTGTAGCAAGACAATTTATTCTGAGATTTTAGATAAATTACTTATTATGACACAAAATATGACGTTCCATAATTATGCTATGAAAATTTTGCTGAAATATAAAAAAAAAATGTTTGAGCTAGTAGGCTCAAGAAATTCATCTTGATAAATTCATTATCAGAAATTCTCTTGAGCAAATAATTGACGATAAAATAATACGCCGAAAAAATAAATGAAGGTGTTTAAAACAGATTTTGCTTCGCCAACTTGTAGCTCTCATTTAATAATATATCTGGTTTGGTGGTGGTTAAATAACAATTGAAGTCGCTCTAATCGTGGGCCCCTTTTTGTAGTACAAACAGTAATAATTCTCAGAGTATTGAAAATATAAAAAAATAAAGGTCGCATATTTTTGTATCGAACCTATTTTGAGATCAATCTAATTCGTGACTTATGTTAAATTGTATACCGTTAAAATTTCAGTCTGCATACAAATTGTTTATACAAAGTAAATATATTGTATACTGGCCGTTACATTGCGGAACACTGTAAAAAAGTAAATTAAGTAAAACAACTTTGTTATTTACACTCACACTTCTATTTTTGAAAAATGTTTAGTGACTGCAGTTTCGACTAAGGTCTAGTCATTATCAAACTAAGTGAGTAACAAAGTAAATATCTTCCAACTATAATTTGTATAAAAAATATTCAGTTAATTGCGTTTGTATGAATGAATTAACCTAGCTCCAATTAGTATAAGATAGAAAATAATAAATTGTTTACCAATTGAAATAAAAACATTTACGAAACATGATCATTTTATTATAAGTGCAAACCTTAAAGTAACCATTTAAAAACTTTTTATATCCACCGCAAATGAGTCTACAAACGATTGAGACATAGTTTATTATACACCAAGGTTGTGAAGTATACTATTATAGCCGAGGTATTTTGTATCGCGAGGCGCCTAGGGCCGCGGGCTGTGACCCGAGGCTATACAAGTATTCACAACCGTGGTATATACAGAGAGCGCATAAAGTATTAAGACTTGGCTTCATTTTTCATTGTATAAATTTTTGAAAAATGCTTCAACAGGCCAACATGATTTTTTTTCAAACAAATATTTTGGGACAATTTTCATTTTACCATCTTTATCAGTTTTGAAGTTATGACTGGAAAAAGAATCTGGTACTGGAAAAAGAATAACATAATTTTTTTTTGGTGTAAATTGTAAAAAGTTTTGGGTGTGTTGTACTTATCTTCTTAACACCTTAAATATATCTCAAACCTCTGTACGTGATGCATTATCGAAAAGACAACATAGGGGAATCGTAATACCTGATCAAAGGGGTAAACATGAACCCTCAAACAAAATTTCCTCAAATGTTAGAAACAAAATCAGAGAGCACATACAGAACTTCCTGTGTATCGAGTCACATTATTCCAGGAATAAATCCTAGATAAAGTAATTAGACAGCCATCTCAATATTTCAGTAATGGATTTGTGCTTTTATGAAGATTGTGTAGAAAACCAAATTTCCAAAACAGATATTCTTAAGTAACGGTTATATAGTGAAATTTTCAATTCGGAATTTGATTTATCCTTCACAGAACCAGAGAATAATACATGTGACACATGTGATGGATATGTTATCGAACTCAAAGAGTCTGTATCCCTGGAAGAACGCCTTGCATTACAAACTATGACGCGCACCTTCTTTATGCAGATAATCTGTATAAACTGAAGCGACAGGATAAAAATACTTATAAAACCAAGGCGAACACCAAAATACTTTCGGTGGATTTACAAAAATGCTTACCCGCCCCTCTACTAACGAATGCTCAGAGTTTCTATTCTCTAAAACTGTGGACTTTCAATTATACAGTTTATGATGCAACAGACAAAATAGGATATTGCTTTACCTTGGATCAATCCATAGCCGGACGTGGAGGCAATGAAATGGCTCCATGTATTCTCAAATATATTTTAAATTTAAAATAATCTTTTGAGAAAATTGTTATCTGGAGCGATGACTGTCCATCACAAAATAGAATTCTTCAGATGATTAGGTGCTATATTTCGATTCTTATGCTAAAACCTTCCATAAAACGCATTGAACATACGTACCTTTTAAAAGGACATACCCACATGAAGGTGGATACAATTCATGCACAAATAGAAAGACAAAAAAAGCTTCCTCCCAATTTTCTCTAATAACTCCATGGGATTGGCAACAGCTTTTCAGACTTTGTGGCGATAAATTTGAAGTAGCGGAAATGGAAACCATGGACTTTAAGATGTTACCCTTTTATCTGAAGAATCCGGATCTTACTTTCACAATCACAAAAAACCATAACTAATCAAAACCTTTTTGATATTTCAAGTGCTAATGAACCACAGTTTTTAACATACACCTGGAGTATTGTATTTTAAAACAGATTTTAATCAAGAAAACTTTTAACAAGTTGATTTTTAAAGAGCCACTAAAAGACTAACAGGCAAAGAGAAACGTACTGTTAATGCTAAGAAAGTTGTTCTCAATGCTAACTTAAGGCTGCTAAAACCAATAACAGAGACATTAAAACCTACTTCATCAAAAAGTATAATGATTTGCAGAAATTTCTAACATGGGTGCCTAAAAGATTCCATGAATACTTTAAAAATCTTCCACTTGGTAACCTCAAGGAAGATGACTGAAAAATACAATGATCTTCATTATGCATTTTCTTTTTAGTTAAATATCATTAATTTTTAATTATTTGTTTGTTACTTGAACTTTAAGATTGATAGTTTTCGTTTGTAAGATGTTGCTGTAATCTCTCATTTATTTTAGATTTTTTTTAATGTCTTCTTGCCTTTTGTTTCCCTTTATTAATTAGATAATTGATATTAATTAATTTTGGTTCCACTTTGCTCTGTTCTACTATGGGTTTGTTAATAATAACTAAAGCACGGACAAATATGCACGAAAAAAGACGAAAATATGCGCATATATATGCACGCAAAATTTAAAAAACATGCACCAACATTTCAAATATATGCCAATATATGCAAATATATTTAATTAAAATCACATTTAAAAATTAAAAAAGCATTATTTATGTTACAGATATATACCGGGTGATTCACGTTTTATTACCAGGCCAAAAATGGCGACTTCTAATTGAAATAAAAAATCCAAGGTGTTCGGTTATTAATGCATCATTCTGTCTGATGCAAGAACTAATACGAGGTGCGTGTTCTGCTCAAGGTCAAAAAGGCGAATGTGTCCATGTACCTGGGCCGTCCTTTGGGGGTTGCGTAGACGTAGGTGGTACTCCAAACTGTTGTTGTTGCTATTATTGTGTGTGGTGTTCGGTTATTGATACATCATTCTGTTTGATGCAAGAACTAATGCGAGGTGCGTCTTCTGCTCAAGGTCAAAAAGGCGAATGTGTCCATGTACCTGGGCCGTCCTTTGAGGGTTGCGTAGACGTAGGTGGTACCCCATACTGTTGTTGTTGGTATTATTGTGTGTGGTGTTCGGTTATTGATACATCATTCTGTATGATGCAAGAACTAATGCGAGGTGCGTCTTCTGCTCAAGGTCAAAAAGGCGAATGTGTCCATGTACCTGGGCCGTCCTTTGAGGGTTGCGTAGACGTAGGTGGTACTCCAAACTGTTGTTGTTGCTATTATTGTGTGTGGTGTTCGGTTATTGATACATCATTCTGTATGATGCAAGAACTAATGCGAGGTGCGTCTTCTGCTCAAGGTCAAAAAGGCGAATGTGTCCATGTACCTGGGCCGTCCTTTGAGGGTTGCGTAGACGTAGGTGGTACTCCAAACTGTTGTTGTTGGTATTGTTGTGTGTGGTGTTCGCTTATTGATGCATCATTCTGTTTGATGCGGGAACTAATGCGAGGTGCGTGTTCTGCTCAAGGTCAAAAAGGCGATTGTGTCCATGTACCTGGGCCGTCCTTTGAGGGTTGCGTAGACGTAGGTGGTACTCCAAACTGTTGTTGTTGCTATTATTGTGTGTGGTGTTCGGTTATTGATACATCATTCTGTATGATGCAAGAACTAATGCGAGGTGCGTCTTCTGCTCAAGGTCAAAAAGGCGAATGTGTCCATGTACCTGGGCCGTCCTTTGAGGGTTGCGTAGACGTAGGTGGTACTCCAAACTGTTGTTGTTGGTATTGTTGTGTGTGGTGTTCGCTTATTGATGCATCATTCTGTTTGATGCGGGAACTAATGCGAGGTGCGTGTTCTGCTCAAGGTCAAAAAGGCGAATGTGTCCATGTACCTGGGCCGTCCTTTGAGGGTTGCGTAGACGTAGGTGGTACCCCATACTGTTGTTGTTGGTATTATTGTGTGTGGTGTTCGGTTATTGATACATCATTCTGTATGATGCAAGAACTAATGCGAGGTGCGTCTTCTGCTCAAGGTCAAAAAGGCGAATGTGTCCATGTACCTGGGCCGTCCTTTGAGGGTTGCGTAGACGTAGGTGGTACTCCAAACTGTTGTTGTTGCTATTATTGTGTGTGGTGTTCGGTTATTGATACATCATTCTGTTTGATGCAAGAACTAATGCGAGGTGCGTCTTCTGCTCAAGGTCAAAAAGGCGAATGTGTCCATGTACCTGGGCCGTCCTTTGAGGGTTGCGTAGACGTAGGTGGTACCCCATACTGTTGTTGTTGGTATTATTGTGTGTGGTGTTCGGTTATTGATACATCATTCTGTATGATGCAAGAACTAATGCGAGGTGCGTCTTCTGCTCAAGGTCAAAAAGGCGAATGTGTCCATGTACCTGGGCCGTCCTTTGAGGGTTGCGTAGACGTAGGTGGTACTCCAAACTGTTGTTGTTGCTATTATTGTGTGTGGTGTTCGGTTATTGATACATCATTCTGTATGATGCAAGAACTAATGCGAGGTGCGTCTTCTGCTCAAGGTCAAAAAGGCGAATGTGTCCATGTACCTGGGCCGTCCTTTGAGGGTTGCGTAGACGTAGGTGGTACTCCAAACTGTTGTTGTTGGTATTGTTGTGTGTGGTGTTCGCTTATTGATGCATCATTCTGTTTGATGCGGGAACTAATGCGAGGTGCGTGTTCTGCTCAAGGTCAAAAAGGCGATTGTGTCCATGTACCTGGGCCGTCCTTTGAGGGTTGCGTAGACGTAGGTGGTACTCCAAACTGTTGTTGTTGCTATTATTGTGTGTGGTGTTCGGTTATTGATACATCATTCTGTATGATGCAAGAACTAATGCGAGGTGCGTCTTCTGCTCAAGGTCAAAAAGGCGAATGTGTCCATGTACCTGGGCCGTCCTTTGAGGGTTGCGTAGACGTAGGTGGTACTCCAAACTGTTGTTGTTGGTATTGTTGTGTGTGGTGTTCGCTTATTGATGCATCATTCTGTTTGATGCGGGAACTAATGCGAGGTGCGTGTTCTGCTCAAGGTCAAAAAGGCGAATGTGTCCATGTACCTGGGCCGTCCTTTGAGGGTTGCGTAGACGTAGGTGGTACCCCATACTGTTGTTGTTGGTATTATTGTGTGTGGTGTTCGGTTATTGATACATCATTCTGTATGATGCAAGAACTAATGCGAGGTGCGTCTTCTGCTCAAGGTCAAAAAGGCGAATGTGTCCATGTACCTGGGCCGTCCTTTGAGGGTTGCGTAGACGTAGGTGGTACTCCAAACTGTTGTTGTTGCTATTATTGTGTGTGGTGTTCGGTTATTGATACATCATTCTGTATGATGCAAGAACTAATGCGAGGTGCGTCTTCTGCTCAAGGTCAAAAAGGCGAATGTGTCCATGTACCTGGGCCGTCCTTTGAGGGTTGCGTAGACGTAGGTGGTACCCCATACTGTTGTTGTTGGTATTATTGTGTGTGGTGTTCGGTTATTGATGCATCATTCTGTTTGATGCGGGAACTAATGCGAGGTGCGTGTTCTGCTCAAGGTCAAAAAGGCGAATGTGTCCATGTACCTGGGCCGTCTTTTGAGGGTTGCGTAGACGTAGGTGGTACTCCAAACTGTTGTTGTTGGTATTATTGTGTGTGGTGTTCGGTTATTGATGCATCATTCTGTATGATGCAAAAACTAATGCGAGGTGCGTGTTCTGCTCAAGGTCAAAAAGGCGAATGTGTCCATGTACCTGGGCCGTCCTTTGAGGGTTGCGTAGACGTAGGTGGTACTCCAAACTGTTGTTGTTGCTATTATTGTGTGTGGTGTTCGGTTATTGATGCATCATTCTGTTTGATGCAAGAACTAATGCGAGGTGCGTGTTCTGCTCAAGGTCAAAAAGGTGAATGTATCCATATACCTGGGCCGTCCTTTGAGGGTTGCGTAGACGTAGGTGGTACTCCAAACTGTTGTTGTTGGTATTATTGTGTGTGGTGTTCGGTTATTGATGCATCATTCTGTATGATGCAAGAACTAATGCGAGGTGCGTGTTCTGCTCAAGGTCAAAAAGGCGAATGTGTCCATGTACCTGGGCCGTCCTTTGAGGGTTGCGTAGACGTAGGTGGTACTCCAAACTGTTGTTGTTGGTATTATTGTGTGTGGTGTTCGGTTATTGATGCATCATTCTGTATGATGCAAGAACTAATGCGAGGTGCATGTTCTGCTCAAGATCAAAAAGGCGAATGTGTCCATGTACCTGGGCCGTCTTTTGAGGGTTGCGTAGACGTAGGTGGTACTCCAAACTGTTGTTGTTGGTATTATTGTGTGTGGTGTTCGGTTATTGATGCATCATTCTGTATGATGCAAGAACTAATGCGAGGTGCGTGTTCTGCTCAAGGTCAAAAAGGCGAATGTGTCCATGTACCTGGGCCGTCCTTTGAGGGTTGCGTAGACGTAGGTGGTACTCCAAACTGTTGTTGTTGCTATTATTGTGTGTGGTGTTCGGTTATTGATGCATCATTCTGTTTGATGCAAGAACTAATGCGAGGTGCGTGTTCTGCTCAAGGTCAAAAAGGCGAATGTGTCCATGTACCTGGGCCGTCCTTTGAGGGTTGCGTAGACGTAGGTGGTACTCCAAACTGTTGTTGTTGGTATTATTGTGTGTGGTGTTCGGTTATTGATGCATCATTCTGTATGATGCAAGAACTAATGCGAGGTGCGTGTTCTGCTCAAGGTCAAAAAGGCGAATGTGTCCATGTACCTGGGCCGTCCTTTGAGGGTTGCGTAGACGTAGGTGGTACTCCAAACTGTTGTTGTTGGTATTATTGTGTGTGGTGTTCGGTTATTGATGCATCATTCTGTATGATGCAAGAACTAATGCGAGGTGCGTGTTCTGCTCAAGGTCAAAAAGGCGAATGTGTCCATGTACCTGGGCCGTCCTTTGAGGGTTGCGTAGACGTAGGTGGTACTCCAAACTGTTGTTGTTGGTATTATTGTGTGTGGTGTTCGGTTATTGATGCATCATTCTGTTTGATGCAAGAACTAATGCGAGGTGCGTGTTCTGCTCAAGGTCAAAAAGGCGAATGTGTCCATGTACCTGGGCCGTCCTTTGAGGGTTGCGTAGACGTAGGTGGTACTGCATACTGTTGTTGTTGGTATTATTGTGTGTGGTGTTCGGTTATTGATGCATCATTCTGTTTGATGCAAGAACTAATGCGAGGTGCGTGTTCTGCTCAAGGTCAAAAAGGCGAATGTGTCCATGTACCTGGGCCGTCCTTTGAGGGTTGCGTAGACCTAGGTGGTACTCCAAACTGTTGTTGTTGCTATTATTGTGTGTGGTGTTCGGTTATTGATGCATCATTCTGTATGATGCAAGAACTAATGCGAGGTGCGTGTTCTGCTCAAGGTCAAAAAGGCGAATGTGTCCATGTACCTGGGCCGTCCTTTGAGGGTTGCGTAGACGTAGGTGGTACTGCATACTGTTGTTGTTGGTATTATTGTGTGTGGTGTTCGGTTATTGATCCATCATTCTGTCTGATGCGGGAACTAATGCGAGGTGCGTGTTCTGCTCAAGGTCAAAAAAGCGAATGTGTCCATGTACCTGGGCCGTCCTTTGAGGGTTGCGTAGACCTAGGTGGTACTCCAAACTGTTCTTGTTGCTATTATTGTGTGTGGTGTTCGTTTATTGATGCAAGAACTAATGCGAGGTGCGTGTTCTGCTCAAGGTCAAAAAGGCGAATGTGTCCATGTACCTGGGCCGTCCTTTGAGGGTTGCGTAGACATAGGTGGTACTCCAAACAGTTGTTGTTGCTATTATTGTGTGTGGTGTTCGGTTATTGATGCATCATTTTGTCTGATGCGGGAACTAATGCGAGGTGCGTGTTCTGCTCAAGGTCAAAAAGGCGAATGTGTCCATGTACCTGGGCCGTCCTATGAGGGTTGCGTAGACATAGGTGGTACCCAATACTGTTGTTGTTGGTATTATTGTGTGTGGTGTTCGGTTATTGATGCATCATTCTGTCTGATGCGGGAACTAATGCGAGGTGCGTGTTCTGCTCAAGGTCAAAAAGGCGAATGTGTCCATGTACCTGGGCCGTCCTTTGAGGGTTGCGTAGACGTAGGTGGTACTCCATACTGTTGTTGTTGGTATTATTGTGTGTGGTGTTCGGTTATTGATGCATCATTCTGTCTGATGCGGGAACTAATGCGAGGTGCGTGTTCTGCTCAAGGTCAAAAAGGCGAATGTGCACATGTACCTGGGCCGTCCTTTGAGGGTTGCGTTCACGTAGGTGGTACTCCAAACTGATGTTGTTGCTATTATTGTGTGTGGAGTTGGGTTATTGATGCATCATTCTGTTTGATGCAAGAACTAATGCGAGGTGCGTGTTCTGCTCAAGGTCAAGAATGCAAATGTGTCCATGTATCTGGGCCGTCCTTTGAGGGTTGCGTAGACGTAGGTGGTACTGCATACTGTTGTTGTTGGTATTATTGTGTGTGGTGTTCGGTTATTGATGCATCATTCTGTCTGATGCGGGAACTAATGCGAGGTGCGTGTTCTGCTCAAGGTTAAAAAGGCGAATGTGTCCATGTACCTGGGCCGTCCTTTGAGGGTTGCGTAGACGTAGGTGGTACTGCATACTGTTGTTGTTGGTATTATTGTGTGTGGTGTTCGGTTATTGATGCATCATTCTGTCTGATGCGGGAACTAATGCGAGGTGCGTGTTCTGCTCAAGGTCAAAAAGGCGAATGTGTCCATGTACCTGGGCCGTCCTTTGAGGGTTGCGTAGACGTAGGTGGTACTCCATACTGTTGTTGTTGGTATTATTGTGTGTGGTGTTCAGTTATTGATGCATCATTCTGTCTGATGCGGGAACTAATGCGAGGTGCGTGTTCTGCTCAAGGTCAAAAAGGCGAATGTGTCCATGTACCTGGGCCGTCCTTTGAGGGTTGCGTAGACGTAGGTGGTACTCCAGACTGTTGTTGTTGCTATTATTGTGTGTGGTGTTCGGTTATTGATGCATCATTCTGTTTGATGCAAGAACTAATGCGAGGTGCGTGTTCTGCTCAAGGTCAAGAATGCAAATGTGTCCATGTACCTGGGCCGTCCTTTGAGGGTTGCGTAGACGTAGGTGGTACTCCAAACTGTTGTTGTTGGTATTATTGTATGTGGTGTTCGGTTATTGATGCATAATTCTGTGTGATGCAAGAACTAATGCGAGGTGCGTGTTCTGCTCAAGGTCAAGAATGCAAATGTGTCCATGTACCTGGGCCGTCCTTTGAGGGTTGCGTAGACGTAGGTGGTACTCCAAACTGTTGTTGTGGGTATTATTGTGTGTGGTGTTCGGTTATTAATGCATCATTCTGTCTGATGTGGGAACTAATGCGAGGTGCGTGTTCTGCTCAAGGTCAAAAAGGCGAATGTGTCCATGTACCTGGGCCGTCCTTTGAGGGTTGCGTAGATGTAGGTGGTACCCCATACTGTTGTTGTTGGTATTATTGTGTGTGGTGTTCGGTTATTGATGCATCATTCTGTCTGATGCGGGAACTAATGCGAGGTGCGTGTTCTGCTCAAGGTCAAAAAGGCGAATGTGTCCATGTACCTGGGCCGTCCTTTGAGGGTTGCGTAGACGTAGGTGGTACTCCATACTGTTGTTGTTGGTATTATTGTGTGTGGTGTTCGGTTATTGATGCATCATTCTGTCTGATGCGGGAACTAATGCGAGGTGCGTGTTCTGCTCAAGGTCAAAAAGGCGAATGTGTCCATGTACCTGGGCCGTCCTTTGAGGGTTGCGTAGACGTAGGTGGTACTCCATACTGTTGTTGTTGGTATTATTGTGTGTGGTGTTCGGTTATTGATGCATCATTCTGTCTGATGCGGGAACTAATGCGAGGTGCGTGTTCTGCTCAAGGTCAAAAAGGCGAATGTGTCCATGTACCTGGGCCGTCCTTTGAGGGTTGCGTAGACGTAGGTGGTACTCCATACTGTTGTTGTTGGTATTATTGTGTGTGGTGTTCGGTTATTGATGCATCATTCTGTCTGATGCGGGAACTAATGCGAGGTGCGTGTTCTGCTCAAGGTCAAAAAGGCGAATGTGTCCATGTACCTGGGCCGTCCTTTGAGGGTTGCGTAGACGTAGGTGGTACTCCAAACTGTTGTTGTTGCTATTATTGTGTGTGGTGTTCGGTTATTGATGCATCATTCTGTTTGATGCAAGAACTAATGCGAGGTGCGTGTTCTGCTCAAGGTCATGAATGCAAATGTGTCCATGTACCTGGGCCGTCCTTTGAGGGTTGCGTAGACGTAGGTTTTACTCCAAACTGTTGTTGTTGGTATTATTGTGTGTGGTGTTCGGTTATTGATGCATCATTCTGTATGATGCAAGAACTAATGCGAGGTGCGTGTTCTGCTCAAGGTCAAAAAGGCGAATGTGTCCATGTACCTGGGCCGTCCTTTGAGGGTTGCGTAGACGTAGGTGGTACTCCAAACTGTTGTTGTTGGTATTATTGTGTGTGGTGTTCGGTTATTGATGCATCATTCTGTATGATGCAAGAACTAATGCGAGGTGCGTGTTCTGCTCAAGATCAAAAAGGCGAATGTGTCCATGTACCTGGGCCGTCTTTTGAGGGTTGCGTAGACGTAGGTGGTACTCCAAACTGTTGTTGTTGGTATTATTGTGTGTGGTGTTCGGTTATTGATGCATCATTCTGTATGATGCAAGAACTAATGCGAGGTGCGTGTTCTGCTCAAGGTCAAAAAGGCGAATGTGTCCATGTACCTGGGCCGTCCTTTGAGGGTTGCGTAGACGTAGGTGGTACTCCAAACTGTTGTTGTTGCTATTATTGTGTGTGGTGTTCGGTTATTGATGCATCATTCTGTTTGATGCAAGAACTAATGCGAGGTGCGTGTTCTGCTCAAGGTCATGAATGCAAATGTGTCCATGTACCTGGGCCGTCCTTTGAGGGTTGCGTAGACGTAGGTTTTACTCCAAACTGTTGTTGTTGGTATTATTGTGTGTGGTGTTCGGTTATTGATGCATCATTCTGTATGATGCAAGAACTAATGCGAGGTGCGTGTTCTGCTCAAGGTCAAAAAGGCGAATGTGTCCATGTACCTGGGCCGTCCTTTGAGGGTTGCGTAGACGTAGGTGGTACTCCAAACTGTTGTTGTTGGTATTATTGTGTGTGGTGTTCGGTTA
Organism: Othius punctulatus; assembly: GCA_951805005.1. Classification (NCBI taxonomy): domain Eukaryota; kingdom Metazoa; phylum Arthropoda; class Insecta; order Coleoptera; family Staphylinidae; genus Othius; species Othius punctulatus. The sequence goes on along the minus strand of OX638143.1, from coordinate 72,511,720 downwards.
TTGATGCATCATTCTGTATGATGCAAGAACTAATGCGAGGTGCGTGTTCTGCTCAAGATCAAAAAGGCGAATGTGTCCATGTACCTGGGCCGTCTTTTGAGGGTTGCGTAGACGTAGGTGGTACTCCAAACTGTTGTTGTTGGTATTATTGTGTGTGGTGTTCGGTTATTGATGCATCATTCTGTATGATGCAAGAACTAATGCGAGGTGCGTGTTCTGCTCAAGGTCAAAAAGGCGAATGTGTCCATGTACCTGGGCCGTCCTTTGAGGGTTGCGTAGACGTAGGTGGTACTCCAAACTGTTGTTGTTGCTATTATTGTGTGTGGTGTTCGGTTATTGATGCATCATTCTGTTTGATGCAAGAACTAATGCGAGGTGCGTGTTCTGCTCAAGGTCATGAATGCAAATGTGTCCATGTACCTGGGCCGTCCTTTGAGGGTTGCGTAGACGTAGGTTTTACTCCAAACTGTTGTTGTTGGTATTATTGTGTGTGGTGTTCGGTTATTGATGCATCATTCTGTATGATGCAAGAACTAATGCGAGGTGCGTGTTCTGCTCAAGGTCAAAAAGGTGAATGTGTCCATATACCTGGGCCGTCCTTTGAGGGTTGCGTAGACGTAGGTGGTACTCCAAACTGTTGTTGTTGGTATTATTGTGTGTGGTGTTCGGTTATTGATGCATCATTCTGTATGATGCAAGAACTAATGCGAGGTGCGTGTTCTGCTCAAGGTCAAAAAGGCGAATGTGTCCATGTACCTGGGCCGTCCTTTGAGGGTTGCGTAGACGTAGGTGGTACTCCAAACTGTTGTTGTTGGTATTATTGTGTGTGGTGTTCGGTTATTGATGCATCATTCTGTATGATGCAAGAACTAATGCGAGGTGCGTGTTCTGCTCAAGGTCAAAAAGGCGAATGTGTCCATGTACCTGGGCCGTCCTTTGAGGGTTGCGTAGACGTAGGTGGTACTCCAAACTGTTGTTGTTGGTATTATTGTGTGTGGTGTTCGGTTATTGATGCATCATTCTGTTTGATGCAAGAACTAATGCGAGGTGCGTGTTCTGCTCAAGGTCAAAAAGGCGAATGTGTCCATGTACCTGGGCCGTCCTTTGAGGGTTGCGTAGACGTAGGTGGTACTGCATACTGTTGTTGTTGGTATTATTGTGTGTGGTGTTCGGTTATTGATGCATCATTCTGTTTGATGCAAGAACTAATGCGAGGTGCGTGTTCTGCTCAAGGTCAAAAAGGCGAATGTGTCCATGTACCTGGGCCGTCCTTTGAGGGTTGCGTAGACCTAGGTGGTACTCCAAACTGTTCTTGTTGCTATTATTGTGTGTGGTGTTCGGTTATTGATGCATCATTCTGTATGATGCAAGAACTAATGCGAGGTGCGTGTTCTGCTCAAGGTCAAAAAGGCGAATGTGTCCATGTACCTGGGCCGTCCTTTGAGGGTTGCGTAGACGTAGGTGGTACTGCATACTGTTGTTGTTGGTATTATTGTGTGTGGTGTTCGGTTATTGATGCATCATTCTGTCTGATGCGGGAACTAATGCGAGGTGCGTGTTCTGCTCAAGGTCAAAAAAGCGAATGTGTCCATGTACCTGGGCCGTCCTTTGAGGGTTGCGTAGACCTAGGTGGTACTCCAAACTGTTCTTGTTGCTATTATTGTGTGTGGTGTTCGTTTATTGATGCAAGAACTAATGCGAGGTGCGTGTTCTGCTCAAGGTCAAAAAGGCGAATGTGTCCATGTACCTGGGCCGTCCTTTGAGGGTTGCGTAGACATAGGTGGTACTCCAAACAGTTGTTGTTGCTATTATTGTGTGTGGTGTTCGGTTATTGATGCATCATTCTGTCTGATGCGGGAACTAATGCGAGGTGCGTGTTCTGCTCAAGGTCAAAAAGGCGAATGTGTCCATGTACCTGGGCCGTCCTATGAGGGTTGCGTAGACATAGGTGGTACCCAATACTGTTGTTGTTGGTATTATTGTGTGTGGTGTTCGGTTATTGATGCATCATTCTGTCTGATGCGGGAACTAATGCGAGGTGCGTGTTCTGCTCAAGGTCAAAAAGGCGAATGTGTCCATGTACCTGGGCCGTCCTTTGAGGGTTGCGTAGACGTAGGTGGTACTCCATACTGTTGTTGTTGGTATTATTGTGTGTGGTGTTCGGTTATTGATGCATCATTCTGTCTGATGCGGGAACTAATGCGAGGTGCGTGTTCTGCTCAAGGTCAAAAAGGCGAATGTGCACATGTACCTGGGCCGTCCTTTGAGGGTTGCGTTCACGTAGGTGGTACTCCAAACTGATGTTGTTGCTATTATTGTGTGTGGAGTTGGGTTATTGATGCATCATTCTGTTTGATGCAAGAACTAATGCGAGGTGCGTGTTCTGCTCAAGGTCAAGAATGCAAATGTGTCCATGTATCTGGGCCGTCCTTTGAGGGTTGCGTAGACGTAGGTGGTACTGCATACTGTTGTTGTTGGTATTATTGTGTGTGGTGTTCGGTTATTGATGCATCATTCTGTCTGATGCGGGAACTAATGCGAGGTGCGTGTTCTGCTCAAGGTTAAAAAGGCGAATGTGTCCATGTACCTGGGCCGTCCTTTGAGGGTTGCGTAGACGTAGGTGGTACTGCATACTGTTGTTGTTGGTATTATTGTGTGTGGTGTTCGGTTATTGATGCATCATTCTGTCTGATGCAAGAACTAATGCGAGGTGCGTGTTCTGCTCAAGGTCAAAAAGGCGAATGTGTCCATGTACCTGGGCCGTCCTTTGAGGGTTGCGTAGACGTAGGTGGTACTCCAAACTGTTGTTGTTGCTATTATTGTGTGTGGTGTTCGGTTATTGATGCATCATTCTGTTTGATGCAAGAACTAATGCGAGGTGCGTGTTCTGCTCAAGGTCATGAATGCAAATGTGTCCATGTACCTGGGCCGTCCTTTGAGGGTTGCGTAGACGTAGGTTTTACTCCAAACTGTTGTTGTTGGTATTATTGTGTGTGGTGTTCGGTTATTGATGCATCATTCTGTATGATGCAAGAACTAATGCGAGGTGCGTGTTCTGCTCAAGGTCAAAAAGGCGAATGTGTCCATGTACCTGGGCCGTCCTTTGAGGGTTGCGTAGACGTAGGTGGTACTCCAAACTGTTGTTGTTGGTATTATTGTGTGTGGTGTTCGGTTATTGATGCATCATTCTGTATGATGCAAGAACTAATGCGAGGTGCGTGTTCTGCTCAAGATCAAAAAGGCGAATGTGTCCATGTACCTGGGCCGTCTTTTGAGGGTTGCGTAGACGTAGGTGGTACTCCAAACTGTTGTTGTTGGTATTATTGTGTGTGGTGTTCGGTTATTGATGCATCATTCTGTATGATGCAAGAACTAATGCGAGGTGCGTGTTCTGCTCAAGGTCAAAAAGGCGAATGTGTCCATGTACCTGGGCCGTCCTTTGAGGGTTGCGTAGACGTAGGTGGTACTCCAAACTGTTGTTGTTGCTATTATTGTGTGTGGTGTTCGGTTATTGATGCATCATTCTGTTTGATGCAAGAACTAATGCGAGGTGCGTGTTCTGCTCAAGGTCATGAATGCAAATGTGTCCATGTACCTGGGCCGTCCTTTGAGGGTTGCGTAGACGTAGGTTTTACTCCAAACTGTTGTTGTTGGTATTATTGTGTGTGGTGTTCGGTTATTGATGCATCATTCTGTATGATGCAAGAACTAATGCGAGGTGCGTGTTCTGCTCAAGGTCAAAAAGGCGAATGTGTCCATGTACCTGGGCCGTCCTTTGAGGGTTGCGTAGACGTAGGTGGTACTCCAAACTGTTGTTGTTGGTATTATTGTGTGTGGTGTTCGGTTATTGATGCATCATTCTGTCTGATGCAAGAACTAATGCGAGGTGCGTGTTCTGCTCAAGGTCAAAAAGGCGAATGTGTCCATGTACCTGGGCCGTCCTTTGAGGGTTGCGTAGACGTAGGTGGTACTCCAAACTGTTGTTGTTGGTATTATTGTGTGTGGTGTTCGGTTATTGATGCATCATTCTGTATGATGCAAGAACTAATGCGAGGTGCGTGTTCTGCTCAAGGTCAAAAAGGCGAATGTGTCCATGTACCTGGGCCGTCCTTTGAGGGTTGCGTAGACGTAGGTGGTACTCCAAACTGTTGTTGTTGGTATTATTGTGTGTGGTGTTCGGTTATTGATGCATCATTCTGTTTGATGCAAGAACTAATGCGAGGTGCGTGTTCTGCTCAAGGTCAAAAAGGCGAATGTGTCCATGTACCTGGGCCGTCCTTTGAGGGTTGCGTAGACGTAGGTGGTACTGCATACTGTTGTTGTTGGTATTATTGTGTGTGGTGTTCGGTTATTGATGCATCATTCTGTTTGATGCAAGAACTAATGCGAGGTGCGTGTTCTGCTCAAGGTCAAAAAGGCGAATGTGTCCATGTACCTGGGCCGTCCTTTGAGGGTTGCGTAGACCTAGGTGGTACTCCAAACTGTTGTTGTTGCTATTATTGTGTGTGGTGTTCGGTTATTGATGCATCATTCTGTATGATGCAAGAACTAATGCGAGGTGCGTGTTCTGCTCAAGGTCAAAAAGGCGAATGTGTCCATGTACCTGGGCCGTCCTTTGAGGGTTGCGTAGACGTAGGTGGTACTGCATACTGTTGTTGTTGGTATTATTGTGTGTGGTGTTCGGTTATTGATGCATCATTCTGTCTGATGCGGGAACTAATGCGAGGTGCGTGTTCTGCTCAAGGTCAAAAAAGCGAATGTGTCCATGTACCTGGGCCGTCCTTTGAGGGTTGCGTAGACCTAGGTGGTACTCCAAACTGTTCTTGCTGCTATTATTGTGTGTGGTGTTCGTTTATTGATGCAAGAACTAATGCGAGGTGCGTGTTCTGCTCAAGGTCAAAAAGGCGAATGTGTCCATGTACCTGGGCCGTCCTTTGAGGGTTGCGTAGACATAGGTGGTACTCCAAACAGTTGTTGTTGCTATTATTGTGTGTGGTGTTCGGTTATTGATGCATCATTCTGTCTGATGCGGGAACTAATGCGAGGTGCGTGTTCTGCTCAAGGTCAAAAAGGCGAATGTGTCCATGTACCTGGGCCGTCCTATGAGGGTTGCGTAGACATAGGTGGTACCCAATACTGTTGTTGTTGGTATTATTGTGTGTGGTCTTCGGTTATTGATGCATCATTCTGTCTGATGCGGGAACTAATGCGAGGTGCGTGTTCTGCTCAAGGTCAAAAAGGCGAATGTGTCCATGTACCTGGGCCGTCCTTTGAGGGTTGCGTAGACGTAGGTGGTACTCCATACTGTTGTTGTTGGTATTATTGTGTGTGGTGTTCGGTTATTGATGCATCATTCTGTCTGATGCGGGAACTAATGCGAGGTGCGTGTTCTGCTCAAGGTCAAAAAGGCGAATGTGCACATGTACCTGGGCCGTCCTTTGAGGGTTGCGTTCACGTAGGTGGTACTCCAAACTGATGTTGTTGCTATTATTGTGTGTGGAGTTGGGTTATTGATGCATCATTCTGTTTGATGCAAGAACTAATGCGAGGTGCGTGTTCTGCTCAAGGTCAAGAAAGCAAATGTGTCCATGTATCTGGGCCGTCCTTTGAGGGTTGCGTAGACGTAGGTGGTACTGCATACTGTTGTTGTTGGTATTATTGTGTGTGGTGTTCGGTTATTGATGCATCATTCTGTCTGATGCGGGAACTAATGCGAGGTGCGTGTTCTGCTCAAGGTTAAAAAGGCGAATGTGTCCATGTACCTGGGCCGTCCTTTGAGGGTTGCGTAGACGTAGGTGGTACTGCATACTGTTGTTGTTGGTATTATTGTGTGTGGTGTTCGGTTATTGATGCATCATTCTGTCTGATGCGGGAACTAATGCGAGGTGCGTGTTCTGCTCAAGGTCAAAAAGGCGAATGTGTCCATGTACCTGGGCCGTCCTTTGAGGGTTGCGTAGACGTAGGTGGTACTCCATACTGTTGTTGTTGGTATTATTGTGTGTGGTGTTCGGTTATTGATGCATCATTCTGTCTGATGCGGGAACTAATGCGAGGTGCGTGTTCTGCTCAAGGTCAAAAAGGCGAATGTGTCCATGTACCTGGGCCGTCCTTTGAGGGTTGCGTAGACGTAGGTGGTACTGCATACTGTTGTTGTTGGTATTATTGTGTGTGGTGTTCGGTTATTGATGCATCATTCTGTCTGATGCGGGAACTAATGCGAGGTGCGTGTTCTGCTCAAGGTCAAAAAGGCGAATGTGTCCATGTACCTGGGCCGTCCTTTGAGGGTTGCGTAGACGTAGGTGGTACTGCATACTGTTGTTGTTGGTATTATTGTGTGTGGTGTTCGGTTATTGATGCATCATTCTGTCTGATGCGGGAACTAATGCGAGGTGCGTGTTCTGCTCAAGGTCAAAAAGGCGAATGTGTCCATGTACCTGGGCCGTCCTTTGAGGGTTGCGTAGACGTAGGTGGTACTCCATACTGTTGTTGTTGGTATTATTGTGTGTGGTGTTCGGTTATTGATGCATCATTCTGTTTGATGCAAGAACTAATGCGAGGTGCGTGTTCTGCTCAAGGTTAAAAAGGCGAATGTGTCCATGTACCTGGGCCGTCCTTTGAGGGTTGCGTAGACGTAGGTGGTACTGCATACTGTTGTTGTTGGTATTATTGTGTGTGGTGTTCGGTTATTGATGCATCATTCTGTCTGATGCGGGAACTAATGCGAGGTGCGTGTTCTGCTCAAGGTCAAAAAGGCGAATGTGTCCATGTACCTGGGCCGTCCTTTGAGGGTTGCGTAGACGTAGGTGGTACTCCATACTGTTGTTGTTGGTATTATTGTGTGTGGTGTTCGGTTATTGATGCATCATTCTGTCTGATGCGGGAACTAATGCGAGGTGCGTGTTCTGCTCAAGGTCAAAAAGGCGAATGTGTCCATGTACCTGGGCCGTCCTTTGAGGGTTGCGTAGACGTAGGTGGTACTCCAAACTGTTGTTGTTGCTATTATTGTGTGTGGTGTTCGGTTATTGATGCATCATTCTGTTTGATGCAAGAACTAATGCGAGGTGCGTGTTCTGCTCAAGGTCATGAATGCAAATGTGTCCATGTACCTGGGCCGTCCTTTGAGGGTTGCGTAGACGTAGGTGGTACTCCAAACTGTTGTTGTTGGTATTATTGTATGTGGTGTTCGGTTATTGATGCATCATTCTGTTTGATGCAAGAACTAATGCGAGGTGCGTGTTCTGCTCAAGGTCAAGAATGCAAATGTGTCCATGTACCTGGGCCGTCCTTTGAGGGTTGCGTAGACGTAGGTGGTACTCCAAACTGTTGTTGTTGCTATTATTGTGTGTGGTGTTCGGTTATTGATGCATCATTCTGTTTGATGCAAGAACTAATGCGAGGTGCGTGTTCTGCTCAAGGTCAAGAATGCAAATGTGTCCATGTACCTGGGCCGTCCTTTGAGGGTTGCGTAGACGTAGGTGGTACTCCAAACTGTTGTTGTGGGTATTATTGTGTGTGGTGTTCGGTTATTGATGCATCATTCTGTCTGATGTGGGAACTAATGCGAGGTGCGTGTTCTGCTCAAGGTCAAAAAGGCGAATGTGTCCATGTACCTGGGCCGTCCTTTGAGGGTTGCGTAGACGTAGGTGGTACCCCATACTGTTGTTGTTGGTATTATTGTGTGTGGTGTTCGGTTATTGATGCATCATTCTGTCTGATGCGGGAACTAATGCGAGGTGCGTGTTCTGCTCAAGGTCAAAAAGGCGAATGTGTCCATGTACCTGGGCCGTCCTTTGAGGGTTGCGTAGACGTAGGTGGTACTCCATACTGTTGTTGTTGGTATTATTGTGTGTGGTGTTCGGTTATTGATGCATCATTCTGTCTGATGCGGGAACTAATGCGAGGTGCGTGTTCTGCTCAAGGTCAAAAAGGCGAATGTGTCCATGTACCTGGGCCGTCCTTTGAGGGTTGCGTAGACGTAGGTGGTACTCCATACTGTTGTTGTTGGTATTATTGTGTGTGGTGTTCGGTTATTGATGCATAATTCTGTCTGATGCGGGAACTAATGCGAGGTGCGTGTTCTGCTCAAGGTCAAAAAGGCGAATGTGTCCATGTACCTGGGCCGTCCTTTGAGGGTTGCGTAGACGTAGGTGGTACTCCATACTGTTGTTGTTGGTATTATTGTGTGTGGTGTTCGGTTATTGATGCATCATTCTGTCTGATGCGGGAACTAATGCGAGGTGCGTGTTCTGCTCAAGGTCAAAAAGGCGAATGTGTCCATGTACCTGGGCCGTCCTTTGAGGGTTGCGTAGACGTAGGTGGTACCCCATACTGTTGTTGTTGGTATTATTGTGTGTGGTGTTCGGTTATTGATGCATCATTCTGTCTGATGCGGGAACTAATGCGAGGTGCGTGTTCTGCTCAAGGTCAAAAAGGCGAATGTGTCCATGTACCTGGGCCGTCCTTTGAGGGTTGCGTAGACGTAGGTGGTACTCCATACTGTTGTTGTTGGTATTATTGTGTGTGGTGTTCGGTTATTGATGCATAATTCTGTCTGATGCGGGAACTAATGCGAGGTGCGTGTTCTGCTCAAGGTCAAAAAGGCGAATGTGTCCATGTACCTGGGCCGTCCTTTGAGGGTTGCGTAGACGTAGGTGGTACTCCATACTGTTGTTGTTGGTATTATTGTGTGTGGTGTTCGGTTATTGATGCATCATTCTGTCTGATGCGGGAACTAATGCGAGGTGCGTGTTCTGCTCAAGGTCAAAAAGGCGAATGTGTCCATGTACCTGGGCCGTCCTTTGAGGGTTGCGTAGACGTAGGTGGTACTCCAAACTGTTGTTGTTGCTATTATTGTGTGTGGTGTTCGGTTATTGATGCATCATTCTGTTTGATGCAAGAACTAATGCGAGTTGCGTGTTCTGCTCAAGGTCATGAATGCAAATGTGTCCATGTACCTGGGCCGTCCTTTGAGGGTTGCGTAGACGTAGGTTTTACTCCAAACTGTTGTTGTTGGTATTATTGTGTGTGGTGTTCGGTTATTGATGCATCATTCTGTATGATGCAAGAACTAATGCGAGGTGCGTGTTCTGCTCAAGGTCAAAAAGGCGAATGTGTCCATGTACCTGGGCCGTCCTTTGAGGGTTGCGTAGACGTAGGTGGTACTCCAAACTGTTGTTGTTGGTATTATTGTGTGTGGTGTTCGGTTATTGATGCATCATTCTGTATGATGCAAGAACTAATGCGAGGTGCGTGTTCTGCTCAAGATCAAAAAGGCGAATGTGTCCATGTACCTGGGCCGTCTTTTGAGGGTTGCGTAGACGTAGGTGGTACTCCAAACTGTTGTTGTTGGTATTATTGTGTGTGGTGTTCGGTTATTGATGCATCATTCTGTATGATGCAAGAACTAATGCGAGGTGCGTGTTCTGCTCAAGGTCAAAAAGGCGAATGTGTCCATGTACCTGGGCCGTCCTTTGAGGGTTGCGTAGACGTAGGTGGTACTCCAAACTGTTGTTGTTGCTATTATTGTGTGTGGTGTTCGGTTATTGATGCATCATTCTGTTTGATGCAAGAACTAATGCGAGGTGCGTGTTCTGCTCAAGGTCATGAATGCAAATGTGTCCATGTACCTGGGCCGTCCTTTGAGGGTTGCGTAGACGTAGGTTTTACTCCAAACTGTTGTTGTTGGTATTATTGTGTGTGGTGTTCGGTTATTGATGCATCATTCTGTATGATGCAAGAACTAATGCGAGGTGCGTGTTCTGCTCAAGGTCAAAAAGGCGAATGTGTCCATGTACCTGGGCCGTCCTTTGAGGGTTGCGTAGACGTAGGTGGTACTCCAAACTGTTGTTGTTGGTATTATTGTGTGTGGTGTTCGGTTATTGATGCATCATTCTGTATGATGCAAGAACTAATGCGAGGTGCGTGTTCTGCTCAAGATCAAAAAGGCGAATGTGTCCATGTACCTGGGCCGTCTTTTGAGGGTTGCGTAGACGTAGGTGGTACTCCAAACTGTTGTTGTTGGTATTATTGTATGTGGTGTTCGGTTATTGATGCATCTTTCTGTTTGATGCAAGAACTAATGCGAGGTGCCTGTTCTGCTCAAGGTCAAGAATGCAAATGTGTCCATGTACCTGGGCCGTCCTTTGAGGGTTGCGTAGACGTAGGTGGTACTCCAAACTGTTGTTGTTGCTATTATTGTGTGTGGTGTTCGGTTATTGATGCATCATTCTGTCTGATGCGGGAACTAATGCGAGGTGCGTGTTCTGCTCAAGGTCAAAAAGGCGAATGTGTCCATGTACCTGGGCCGTCCTTTGAGGGTTGCGTAGACGTAGGTGGTACTCCATACTGTTGTTGTTGGTATTATTGTGTGTGGTGTTCGGTTATTGATGCATAATTCTGTCTGATGCGGGAACTAATGCGAGGTGCGTGTTCTGCTCAAGGTCAAAAAGGCGAATGTGTCCATGTACCTGGGCCGTCCTTTGAGGGTTGCGTAGACGTAGGTGGTACTCCATACTGTTGTTGTTGGTATTATTGTGTGTGGTGTTCGGTTATTGATGCATCATTCTGTCTGATGTGGGAACTAATGCGAGGTGCGTGTTCTGCTCAAGGTCAAAAAGGCGAATGTGTCCATGTACCTGGGCCGTCCTTTGAGGGTTGCGTAGACGTAGGTGGTACTCCAAACTGTTGTTGTTGGTATTATTGTGTGTGGTGTTCGGTTATTGATGCATCATTCTGTATGATGCAAGAACTAATGCGAGGTGCGTGTTCTGCTCAAGATCAAAAAGGCGAATGTGTCCATGTACCTGGGCCGTCTTTTGAGGGTTGCGTAGACGTAGGTGGTACTCCAAACTATTGTTGTTGGTATTATTGTGTGTGGTGTTCGGTTATTGATGCATCATTCTGTATGATGCAAGAACTAATGCGAGGTGCGTGTTCTGCTCAAGGTCAAAAAGGCGAATGTGTCCATGTACCTGGGCCGTCCTTTGAGGGTTGCGTAGACGTAGGTGGTACTCCAAACTGTTGTTGTTGCTATTATTGTGTGTGGTGTTCGGTTATTGATGCATCATTCTGTTTGATGCAAGAACTAATGCGAGGTGCGTGTTCTGCTCAAAGTCAAAAAGGCGAATGTGTCCATGTACCTGGGCCGTCCATTGAGGGTTGCGTAGACGTAGGTGGTACTCCAAACTGTTGTTGTTGGTATTATTGTGTGTGGTGTTCGGTTATTGATGCATCATTCTGTATGATGCAAGAACTAATGCGAGGTGCGTGTTCTGCTCAAGGTCAAAAAGGCGAATGTGTCCATGTACCTGGGCCGTCCTTTGAGGGTTGCGTAGACGTAGGTGGTACTCCAAACTGTTGTTGTTGGTATTATTGTGTGTGGTGTTCGGTTATTGATGCATCATTCTGTATGATGCAAGAACTAATGCGAGGTGCGTGTTCTGCTCAAGGTCAAAAAGGCGAATGTGTCCATGTACCTGGGCCGTCCTTTGAGGGTTGCGTAGACGTAGGTGGTACTCCAAACTGTTGTTGTTGGTATTATTGTGTGTGGTGTTCGGTTATTGATGCATCATTCTGTTTGATGCAAGAACTAATGCGAGGTGCGTGTTCTGCTCAAGGTCAAAAAGGCGAATGTGTCCATGTACCTGGGCCGTCCTTTGAGGGTTGCGTAGACGTAGGTGGTACTGCATACTGTTGTTGTTGGTATTATTGTGTGTGGTGTTCGGTTATTGATGCATCATTCTGTTTGATGCAAGAACTAATGCGAGGTGCGTGTTCTGCTCAAGGTCAAAAAGGCGAATGTGTCCATGTACCTGGGCCGTCCTTTGAGGGTTGCGTAGACCTAGGTGGTACTCCAAACTGTTGTTGTTGCTATTATTGTGTGTGGTGTTCGGTTATTGATGCATCATTCTGTATGATGCAAGAACTAATGCGACGTGCGTGTTCTGCTCAAGGTCAAAAAGGCGAATGTGTCCATGTACCTGGGCCGTCCTTTGAGGGTTGCGTAGACGTAGGTGGTACTGCATACTGTTGTTGTTGGTATTATTGTGTGTGGTGTTCGGTTATTGATGCATCATTCTGTCTGATGCGGGAACTAATGCGAGGTGCGTGTTCTGCTCAAGGTCAAAAAAGCGAATGTGTCCATGTACCTGGGCCGTCCTTTGAGTGTTGCGTAGACCTAGGTGGTACTCCAAACTGTTCTTGTTGCTATTATTGTGTGTGGTGTTCGTTTATTGATGCAAGAACTAATGCGAGGTGCGTGTTCTGCTCAAGGTCAAAAAGGCGAATGTGTCCATGTACCTGGGCCGTCCTTTGAGGGTTGCGTAGACATAGGTGGTACTCCAAACAGTTGTTGTTGCTATTATTGTGTGTGGTGTTCGGTTATTGATGCATCATTCTGTCTGATGCGGGAACTAATGCGAGGTGCGTGTTCTGCTCAAGGTCAAAAAGGCGAATGTGTCCATGTACCTGGGCCGTCCTATGAGGGTTGCGTAGACATAGGTGGTACCCAATACTGTTGTTGTTGGTATTATTGTGTGTGGTGTTCGGTTATTGATGCATCATTCTGTCTGATGCGGGAACTAATCCGAGGTGCGTGTTCTGCTCAAGGTCAAAAAGGCGAATGTGTCCATGTACCTGGGCCGTCCTTTGAGGGTTGCGTAGACGTAGGTGGTACTCCATACTGTTGTTGTTGGTATTATTGTGTGTGGTGTTCGGTTATTGATGCATCATTCTGTCTGATGCGGGAACTAATGCGAGGTGCGTGTTCTGCTCAAGGTCAAGAATGCAAATGTGCACATGTACCTGGGCCGTCCTTTGAGGGTTGCGTAGACGTAGGTGGTACTCCAAACTGATGTTGTTGCTATTATTGTGTGTGGAGTTGGGTTATTGATGGATCATTCTGTTTGATGCAAGAACTAATGCGAGGTGCGTGTTCTGCTCAAGGTCAAGAAAGCAAATGTGTCCATGTATCTGGGCCGTCCTTTGAGGATTGCGTAGACGTAGGTGGTACTGCATACCGTTGTTGTTGGTATTATTGTGTGTGGTGTTCGGTTATTGATGCATCATTCTGTCTGATGCGGGAACTAATGCGAGGTGCGTGTTCTGCTCAAGGTTAAAAAGGCGAATGTGTCCATGTACCTGGGCCGTCCTTTGAGGGTTGCGTAGACGTAGGTGGTACTGCATACTGTTGTTGTTGGTATTATTGTGTGTGGTGTTCGGTTATTGATGCATCATTCTGTCTGATGCGGGAACTAATGCGAGGTGCGTGTTCTGCTCAAGGTCAAAAAGGCGAATGTGTCCATGTACCTGGGCCGTCCTTTGAGGGTTGCGTAGACGTAGGTGGTACTCCAAACTGTTGTTGTTGGTATTATTGTATGTGGTGTTCGGTTATTGATGCATAATTCTGTGTGATGCAAGAACTAATGCGAGGTGCGTGTTCTGCTCAAGGTCAAGAATGCAAATGTGTCCATGTACCTGGGCCGTCCTTTGAGGGTTGCGTAGACGTAGGTGGTACTCCAAACTGTTGTTGTTGGTATTATTGTATGTGGTGTTCGGTTATTGATGCATAATTCTGTGTGATGCAAGAACTAATGCGAGGTGCGTGTTCTGCTCAAGGTCAAGAATGCAAATGTGTCCATGTACCTGGGCCGTCCTTTGAGGGTTGCGTAGACGTAGGTGGTACTCCAAACTGTTGTTGTGGGTATTATTGTGTGAGGTGTTCGGTTATTGATGCATAATTCTGTGTGATGCAAGAACTAATGCGAGGTGCGTGTTCTGCTCAAGGTCAAGAATGCAAATGTGTCCATGTACCTGGGCCGTCCTTTGAGGGTTGCGTAGACGTAGGTGGTACTCCAAACTGTTGTTGTGGGTATTATTGTGTGTGGTGTTCGGTTATTGATGCATCATTCTGTCTGATGTGGGAACTAATGCGAGGTGCGTGTTCTGCTCAAGGTCAAAAAGGCGAATGTGTCCATGTACCTGGGCCGTCCTTTGAGGGTTGCGTAGACGTAGGTGGTACTCCAAACTGTTGTTGTTGGTATTATTGTGTGTGGTGTTCGGTTATTGATGCATCATTCTGTATGATGCAAGAACTAATGCGAGGTGCGTGTTCTGCTCAAGATCAAAAAGGCGAATGTGTCCATGTACCTGGGCCGTCTTTTGAGGGTTGCGTAGACGTAGGTGGTACTCCAAACTATTGTTGTTGGTATTATTGTGTGTGGTGTTCGGTTATTGATGCATCATTCTGTATGATGCAAGAACTAATGCGAGGTGCGTGTTCTGCTCAAGGTCAAAAAGGCGAATGTGTCCATGTACCTGGGCCGTCCTTTGAGGGTTGCGTAGACGTAGGTGGTACTCCAAACTGTTGTTGTTGCTATTATTGTGTGTGGTGTTCGGTTATTGATGCATCATTCTGTTTGATGCAAGAACTAATGCGAGGTGCGTGTTCTGCTCAAAGTCAAAAAGGCGAATGTGTCCATGTACCTGGGCCGTCCTTTGAGGGTTGCGTAGACGTAGGTGGTACTCCAAACTGTTGTTGTTGGTATTATTGTGTGTGGTGTTCGGTTATTGATGCATCATTCTGTATGATGCAAGAACTAATGCGAGGTGCGTGTTCTGCTCAAGGTCAAAAAGGCGAATGTGTCCATGTACCTGGGCCGTCCTTTGAGGGTTGCGTAGACGTAGGTGGTACTCCAAACTGTTGTTGTTGGTATTATTGTGTGTGGTGTTCGGTTATTGATGCATCATTCTGTATGATGCAAGAACTAATGCGAGGTGCGTGTTCTGCTCAAGGTCAAAAAGGCGAATGTGTCCATGTACCTGGGCCGTCCTTTGAGGTTTGCGTAGACGTAGGTGGTACTCCAAACTGTTGTTGTTGGTATTATTGTGTGTGGTGTTCGGTTATTGATGCATCATTCTGTTTGATGCAAGAACTAATGCGAGGTGCGTGTTCTGCTCAAGGTCAAAAAGGCGAATGTGTCCATGTACCTGGGCCGTCCTTTGAGGGTTGCGTAGACGTAGGTGGTACTGCATACTGTTGTTGTTGGTATTATTGTGTGTGGTGTTCGGTTATTGATGCATCATTCTGTTTGATGCAAGAACTAATGCGAGGTGCGTGTTCTGCTCAAGGTCAAAAAGGCGAATGTGTCCATGTACCTGGGCCGTCCTTTGAGGGTTGCGTAGACCTAGGTGGTACTCCAAACTGTTGTTGTTGCTATTATTGTGTGTGGTGTTCGGTTATTGATGCATCATTCTGTATGATGCAAGAACTAATGCGACGTGCGTGTTCTGCTCAAGGTCAAAAAGGCGAATGTGTCCATGTACCTGGGCCGTCCTTTGAGGGTTGCGTAGACGTAGGTGGTACTGCATACTGTTGTTGTTGGTATTATTGTGTGTGGTGTTCGGTTATTGATGCATCATTCTGTCTGATGCGGGAACTAATGCGAGGTGCGTGTTCTGCTCAAGGTCAAAAAAGCGAATGTGTCCATGTACCTGGGCCGTCCTTTGAGTGTTGCGTAGACCTAGGTGGTACTCCAAACTGTTCTTGTTGCTATTATTGTGTGTGGTGTTCGTTTATTGATGCAAGAACTAATGCGAGGTGCGTGTTCTGCTCAAGGTCAAAAAGGCGAATGTGTCCATGTACCTGGGCCGTCCTTTGAGGGTTGCGTAGACATAGGTGGTACTCCAAACAGTTGTTGTTGCTATTATTGTGTGTGGTGTTCGGTTATTGATGCATCATTCTGTCTGATGCGGGAACTAATGCGAGGTGCGTGTTCTGCTCAAGGTCAAAAAGGCGAATGTGTCCATGTACCTGGGCCGTCCTATGAGGGTTGCGTAGACATAGGTGGTACCCAATACTGTTGTTGTTGGTATTATTGTGTGTGGTGTTCGGTTATTGATGCATCATTCTGTCTGATGCGGGAACTAATCCGAGGTGCGTGTTCTGCTCAAGGTCAAAAAGGCGAATGTGTCCATGTACCTGGGCCGTCCTTTGAGGGTTGCGTAGACGTAGGTGGTACTCTATACTGTTGTTGTTGGTATTATTGTGTGTGGTGTTCGGTTATTGATGCATCATTCTGTCTGATGCGGGAACTAATGCGAGGTGCGTGTTCTGCTCAAGGTCAAAAAGGCGAATGTGCACATGTACCTGGGCCGTCCTTTGAGGGTTGCGTTCACGTAGGTGGTACTCCAAACTGATGTTGTTGCTATTATTGTGTGTGGAGTTGGGTTATTGATGCATCATTCTGTTTGATGCAAGAACTAATGCGAGGTGCGTGTTCTGCTCAAGGTCAAGAATGCAAATGTGCACATGTACCTGGGCCGTCCTTTGAGGGTTGCGTTCACGTAGGTGGTACTCCAAACTGATGTTGTTGCTATTATTGTGTGTGGAGTTGGGTTATTGATGGATCATTCTGTTTGATGCAAGAACTAATGCGAGGTGCGTGTTCTGCTCAAGGTCAAGAAAGCAAATGTGCACATGTACCTGGGCCGTCCTTTGAGGGTTGCGTTCACGTAGGTGGTACTCCAAACTGATGTTGTTGCTATTATTGTGTGTGGAGTTGGGTTATTGATGCATCATTCTGTTTGATGCAAGAACTAATGCGAGGTGCGTGTTCTGCTCAAGGTCAAGAATGCAAATGTGCACATGTACCTGGGCCGTCCTTTGAGGGTTGCGTTCACGTAGGTGGTACTCCAAACTGATGTTGTTGCTATTATTGTGTGTGGAGTTGGGTTATTGATGCATCATTCTGTTTGATGCAAGAACTAATGCGAGGTGCGTGTTCTGCTCAAGGTCAAGAAAGCAAATGTGTCCATGTATCTGGGCCGTCCTTTGAGGATTGCGTAGACGTAGGTGGTACTGCATACTGTTGTTGTTGGTATTATTGTGTGTGGTGTTCGGTTATTGATGCATCATTCTGTCTGATGCGGGAACTAATGCGAGGTGCGTGTTCTGCTCAAGGTTAAAAAGGCGAATGTGTCCATGTACCTGGGCCGTCCTTTGAGGGTTGCGTAGACGTAGGTGGTACTGCATACTGTTGTTGTTGGTATTATTGTGTGTGGTGTTCGGTTATTGATGCATCATTCTGTCTGATGCGGGAACTAATGCGAGGTGCGTGTTCTGCTCAAGGTCAAAAAGGCGAATGTGTCCATGTACCTGGGCCGTCCTTTGAGGGTTGCGTAGACGTAGGTGGTACTCCAAACTGTTGTTGTTGGTATTATTGTATGTGGTGTTCGGTTATTGATGCATAATTCTGTGTGATGCAAGAACTAATGCGAGGTGCGTGTTCTGCTCAAGGTCAAGAATGCAAATGTGTCCATGTACCTGGGCCGTCCTTTGAGGGTTGCGTAGACGTAGGTGGTACTCCAAACTGTTGTTGTTGGTATTATTGTATGTGGTGTTCGGTTATTGATGCATAATTCTGTGTGATGCAAGAACTAATGCGAGGTGCGTGTTCTGCTCAAGGTCAAGAATGCAAATGTGTCCATGTACCTGGGCCGTCCTTTGAGGGTTGCGTAGACGTAGGTGGTACTCCAAACTGTTGTTGTGGGTATTATTGTGTGAGGTGTTCGGTTATTGATGCATAATTCTGTGTGATGCAAGAACTAATGCGAGGTGCGTGTTCTGCTCAAGGTCAAGAATGCAAATGTGTCCATGTACCTGGGCCGTCCTTTGAGGGTTGCGTAGACGTAGGTGGTACTCCAAACTGTTGTTGTGGGTATTATTGTGTGTGGTGTTCGGTTATTGATGCATCATTCTGTCTGATGTGGGAACTAATGCGAGGTGCGTGTTCTGCTCAAGGTCAAAAAGGCGAATGTGTCCATGTACCTGGGCCGTCCTTTGAGGGTTGCGTAGACGTAGGTGGTACCCCATACTGTTGTTGTTGGTATTATTGTGTGTGGTGTTCGGTTATTGATGCATCATTCTGTCTGATGCGGGAACTAATGCGAGGTGCGTGTTCTGCTCAAGGTCAAAAAGGCGAATGTGTCCATGTACCTGGGCCGTCCTTTGAGGGTTGCGTAGACGTAGGTGGTACTCCATACTGTTGTTGTTGGTATTATTGTGTGTGGTGTTCGGTTATTGATGCATCATTCTGTCTGATGCGGGAACTAATGCGAGGTGCGTGTTCTGCTCAAGGTCAAAAAGGCGAATGTGTCCATGTACCTGGGCCGTCCTTTGAGGGTTGCGTAGACGTAGGTGGTACTCCATACTGTTGTTGTTGGTATTATTGTGTGTGGTGTTCGGTTATTGATGCATAATTCTGTCTGATGCGGGAACTAATGCGAGGTGCGTGTTCTGCTCAAGGTCAAAAAGGCGAATGTGTCCATGTACCTGGGCCGTCCTTTGAGGGTTGCGTAGACGTAGGTGGTACTCCATACTGTTGTTGTTGGTATTATTGTGTGTGGTGTTCGGTTATTG
This sequence comes from Othius punctulatus, assembly GCA_951805005.1. Classification (NCBI taxonomy): domain Eukaryota; kingdom Metazoa; phylum Arthropoda; class Insecta; order Coleoptera; family Staphylinidae; genus Othius; species Othius punctulatus. Next base: position 72,493,305 of record OX638143.1, on the reverse strand, counting down.
ATGCATCATTCTGTCTGATGCGGGAACTAATGCGAGGTGCGTGTTCTGCTCAAGGTCAAAAAGGCGAATGTGTCCATGTACCTGGGCCGTCCTTTGAGGGTTGCGTAGACGTAGGTGGTACCCCATACTGTTGTTGTTGGTATTATTGTGTGTGGTGTTCGGTTATTGATGCATCATTTTGTCTGATGCGGGAACTAATGCGAGGTGCGTGTTCTGCTCAAGGTCAAAAAGGCGAATGTGTCCATGTACCTGGGCCGTCCTTTGAGGGTTGCGTAGACGTAGGTGGTACTCCATACTGTTGTTGTTGGTATTATTGTGTGTGGTGTTCGGTTATTGATGCATAATTCTGTCTGATGCGGGAACTAATGCGAGGTGCGTGTTCTGCTCAAGGTCAAAAAGGCGAATGTGTCCATGTACCTGGGCCGTCCTTTGAGGGTTGCGTAGACGTAGGTGGTACTCCATACTGTTGTTGTTGGTATTATTGTGTGTGGTGTTCGGTTATTGATGCATCATTCTGTCTGATGCGGGAACTAATGCGAGGTGCGTGTTCTGCTCAAGGTCAAAAAGGCGAATGTGTCCATGTACCTGGGCCGTCCTTTGAGGGTTGCGTAGACGTAGGTGGTACTCCAAACTGTTGTTGTTGCTATTAGTGTGTGTGGTGTTCGGTTATTGATACATCATTCTGTTTGATGCAAGAACTAATGCGAGGTGCGTGTTCTGCTCAAGGTCAAGAATTCAAATGTGTCCATGTACCTGGGCCGTCCTTTGAGGGTTGCGTAGACGTAGGTGGTACTCCATACTGTTGTTGTTGCTATTATTGTGTGTGGTGTTCGGTTATTGATGCATCATTCTGTCTGATGCGGGAACTAATGCGAGGTGCGTGTTCTGCTCAAGGTCAAAAAGGCGAATATGTCCATGTACCTGGGCCGTCCTTTGAGGGTTACGTAGACGTAGGTGGTACTCCAAACTGTTGTTGTGGGTATTATTGTGTGTGGTGTTCGGTTATTGATGCATCATTCTGTCTGATGCGGGAACTAATGCGAGGTGCGTGTTCTGCTCAAGGTCAAAAAGGCGAATGTGTCCATGTACCTGGGCCGTCCTTTGAGGGTTGCGTAGACGTAGGTGGTACTCCATACTGTTGTTGTTGGTATTATTGTGTGTGGTGTTCGGTTATTGATGCATCATTCTGTCTGATGCGGGAACTAATGCGAGGTGCGTGTTCTGCTCAAGGTCAAAAAGGCGAATGTGTCCATGTACCTGGGCCGTCCTTTGAGGGTTGCGTAGACGTAGGTGGTACTCCATACTGTTGTTGTTGGTATTATTGTGTGTGGTGTTCGGTTATTGATGCATAATTCTGTCTGATGCGGGAACTAATGCGAGGTGCGTGTTCTGCTCAAGGTCAAAAAGGCGAATGTGTCCATGTACCTGGGCCGTCCTTTGAGGGTTGCGTAGACGTAGGTGGTACTCCATACTGTTGTTGTTGGTATTATTGTGTGTGGTGTTCGGTTATTGATACATCATTCTGTCTGATGCGGGAACTAATGCGAGGTGCCTGTTCTGCTCAAGGTCAAAAAGGCGAATGTGTCCATGTACCTGGGCCGTCCTTTGAGGGTTGCGTAGACGTAGGTGGTACCCCATACTGTTGTTGTTGGTATTATTGTGTGTGGTGTTCGGTTATTGATGCATCATTCTGTCTGATGCGGGAACTAATGCGAGGTGCGTGTTCTGCTCAAGGTCAAAAAGGCGAATGTGTCCATGTACCTGGGCCGTCCTTTGAGGGTTGCGTAGACGTAGGTGGTACTCCATACTGTTGTTGTTGGTATTATTGTGTGTGGTGTTCGGTTATTGATGCATCATTCTGTCTGATGCGGGAACTAATGCGAGGTGCGTGTTCTGCTCAAGGTCAAAAAGGCGAATGTGTCCATGTACCTGGGCCGTCCTTTGAGGGTTGCGTAGACGTAGGTGGTACCCCATACTGTTGTTGTTGGTATTATTGTGTGTGGTGTTCGGTTATTGATGCATAATTCTGTCTGATGCGGGAACTAATGCGAGGTGCGTGTTCTGCTCAAGGTCAAAAAGGCGAATGTGTCCATGTACCTGGGCCGTCCTTTAAGGGTTGCGTAGACGTAGGTGGTACTCCATACTGTTGTTGTTGGTATTATTGTGTGTGGTGTTCGGTTATTAATGCATCATTCTGTCTGATGCGGGAACTAATGCGAGGTGCGTGTTCTGCTCAAGGTCAAAAAGGCGAATGTGTCCATGTACCTGGGCCGTCCTTTGAGGGTTGCGTAGACGTAGGTGGTACTCCAAACTGTTGTTGTTGCTATTAGTGTGTGTGGTGTTCGGTTATTGATACATCATTCTGTTTGATGCAAGAACTAATGCGAGGTGCGTGTTCTGCTCAAGGTCAAGAATTCAAATGTGTCCATGTACCTGGGCCGTCCTTTGAGGGTTGCGTAGACGTAGGTGGTACTCCATACTGTTGTTGTTGCTATTATTGTGTGTGGTGTTCGGTTATTGATACATCATTCTATTTGATGCAAGAACTAATGCGAGGTGCGTGTTCTGCTCAAGGTCAAGAATGCAAATGTGTCCATGTACCTGGGCCGTCCTTTGAGGGTTGCGTAGACGTAGGTGGTACTCCATACTGTTGTTGTTGGTATTATTGTGTGTGGTGTTCGGTTATTGATGCATCATTCTGTCTGATGCCGGAACTAATGCGAGGTGCGTGTTCTGCTCAAGGTCAGAAAGGCGAATGTGTCCATGTACCTGGGCCGTCCTTTGAGGGTTGCGTAGACGTAGGTGGTACTCCAAACTGTTGTTGTTGCTATTAGTGTGTGTGGTGTTCGGTTATTGATACATCATTCTGTTTGATGCAAGAACTAATGCGAGGTGCGTGTTCTGCTCAAGGTCAAGAATTCAAATGTGTCCATGTACCTGGGCCGTCCTTTGAGGGTTGCGTAGACGTAGGTGGTACTCCATACTATTGTTGTTGCTATTATTGTGTGTGGTGTTCGGTTATTGATACATCATTCTATTTGATGCAAGAACTAATGCGAGGTGCGTGTTCTGCTCAAGGTCAAGAATGCAAATGTGTCCATGTACCTGGGCCGTCCTTTGAGGGTTGCGTAGACGTAGGTGGTACTCCATACTGTTGTTGTTGGTATTATTGTGTGTGGTGTTCGGTTATTGATGCATAATTCTGTCTGATGCGGGAACTAATGCGAGGTGCGTGTTCTGCTCAAGGTCAAAAAGGCGAATGTGTCCATGTACCTGGGCCGTCCTTTGAGGGTTGCGTAGACGTAGGTGGTACTCCATACTGTTGTTGTTGGTATTATTGTGTGTGGTGTTCGGTTATTGATACATCATTCTGTCTGATGCGGGAACTAATGCGAGGTGCCTGTTCTGCTCAAGGTCAAAAAGGCGAATGTGTCCATGTACCTGGGCCGTCCTTTGAGGGTTGCGTAGACGTAGGTGGTACCCCATACTGTTGTTGTTGGTATTATTGTGTGTGGTGTTCGGTTATTGATGCATCATTCTGTCTGATGCGGGAACTAATGCGAGGTGCGTGTTCTGCTCAAGGTCAAAAAGGCGAATGTGTCCATGTACCTGGGCCGTCCTTTGAGGGTTGCGTAGACGTAGGTGGTACTCCATACTGTTGTTGTTGGTATTATTGTGTGTGGTGTTCGGTTATTGATGCATCATTCTGTCTGATGCGGGAACTAATGCGAGGTGCGTGTTCTGCTCAAGGTCAAAAAGGCGAATGTGTCCATGTACCTGGGCCGTCCTTTGAGGGTTGCGTAGACGTAGGTGGTACCCCATACTGTTGTTGTTGGTATTATTGTGTGTGGTGTTCGGTTATTGATGCATAATTCTGTCTGATGCGGGAACTAATGCGAGGTGCGTGTTCTGCTCAAGGTCAAAAAGGCGAATGTGTCCATGTACCTGGGCCGTCCTTTGAGGGTTGCGTAGACGTAGGTGGTACTCCATACTGTTGTTGTTGGTATTATTGTGTGTGGTGTTCGGTTATTGATGCATCATTCTGTCTGATGCGGGAACTAATGCGAGGTGCGTGTTCTGCTCAAGGTCAAAAAGGCGAATGTGTCCATGTACCTGGGCCGTCCTTTGAGGGTTGCGTAGACGTAGGTGGTACCCCATACTGTTGTTGTTGGTATTATTGTGTGTGGTGTTCGGTTATTGATGCATAATTCTGTCTGATGCGGGAACTAATGCGAGGTGCGTGTTCTGCTCAAGGTCAAAAAGGCGAATGTGTCCATGTACCTGGGCCGTCCTTTGAGGGTTGCGTAGACGTAGGTGGTACTCCATACTGTTGTTGTTGGTATTATTGTGTGTGGTGTTCGGTTATTGATGCATCATTCTGTCTGATGCGGGAACTAATGCGAGGTGCGTGTTCTGCTCAAGGTCAAAAAGGCGAATGTGTCCATGTACCTGGGCCGTCCTTTGAGGGTTGCGTAGACGTAGGTGGTACCCCATACTGTTGTTGTTGGTATTATTGTGTGTGGTGTTCGGTTATTGATGCATAATTCTGTCTGATGCGGGAACTAATGCGAGGTGCGTGTTCTGCTCAAGGTCAAAAAGGCGAATGTGTCCATGTACCTGGGCCGTCCTTTGAGGGTTGCGTAGACGTAGGTGGTACTCCATACTGTTGTTGTTGGTATTATTGTGTGTGGTGTTCGGTTATTGATGCATCATTCTGTCTGATGCGGGAACTAATGCGAGGTGCGTGTTCTGCTCAAGGTCAAAAAGGCGAATGTGTCCATGTACCTGGGCCGTCCTTTGAGGGTTGCGTAGACGTAGGTGGTACCCCATACTGTTGTTGTTGGTATTATTGTGTGTGGTGTTCGGTTATTGATGCATAATTCTGTCTGATGCGGGAACTAATGCGAGGTGCGTGTTCTGCTCAAGGTCAAAAAGGCGAATGTGTCCATGTACCTGGGCCGTCCTTTAAGGGTTGCGTAGACGTAGGTGGTACTCCATACTGTTGTTGTTGGTATTATTGTGTGTGGTGTTCGGTTATTGATGCATCATTCTGTCTGATGCGGGAACTAATGCGAGGTGCGTGTTCTGCTCAAGGTCAAAAAGGCGAATGTGTCCATGTACCTGGGCCGTCCTTTGAGGGTTGCGTAGACGTAGGTGGTACTCCAAACTGTTGTTGTTGCTATTAGTGTGTGTGGTGTTCGGTTATTGATACATCATTCTGTTTGATGCAAGAACTAATGCGAGGTGCGTGTTCTGCTCAAGGTCAAGAATTCAAATGTGTCCATGTACCTGGGCCGTCCTTTGAGGGTTGCGTAGACGTAGGTGGTACTCCATACTGTTGTTGTTGCTATTATTGTGTGTGGTGTTCGGTTATTGATACATCATTCTATTTGATGCAAGAACTAATGCGAGGTGCGTGTTCTGCTCAAGGTCAAGAATGCAAATGTGTCCATGTACCTGGGCCGTCCTTTGAGGGTTGCGTAGACGTAGGTGGTACTCCATACTGTTGTTGTTGGTATTATTGTGTGTGGTGTTCGGTTATTGATGCATCATTCTGTCTGATGCCGGAACTAATGCGAGGTGCGTGTTCTGCTCAAGGTCAGAAAGGCGAATGTGTCCATGTACCTGGGCCGTCCTTTGAGGGTTGCGTAGACGTAGGTGGTACTCCAAACTGTTGTTGTTGCTATTAGTGTGTGTGGTGTTCGGTTATTGATACATCATTCTGTTTGATGCAAGAACTAATGCGAGGTGCGTGTTCTGCTCAAGGTCAAGAATTCAAATGTGTCCATGTACCTGGGCCGTCCTTTGAGGGTTGCGTAGACGTAGGTGGTACTCCATACTATTGTTGTTGCTATTATTGTGTGTGGTGTTCGGTTATTGATACATCATTCTATTTGATGCAAGAACTAATGCGAGGTGCGTGTTCTGCTCAAGGTCAAGAATGCAAATGTGTCCATGTACCTGGGCCGTCCTTTGAGGGTTGCGTAGACGTAGGTGGTACTCCATACTGTTGTTGTTGGTATTATTGTGTGTGGTGTTCGGTTATTGATGCATCATTCTGTCTGATGCCGGAACTAATGCGAGGTGCGTGTTCTGCTCAAGGTCAAAAAGGCGAATGTGTCCATGTACCTGGGCCGTCCTTTGAGGGTTGCGTAGACGTAGGTGGTACTCCATACTGTTGTTGTTGCTATTATTGTGTGTGGTGTTCGGTTATTGATACATCATTCTATTTGATGCAAGAACTAATGCGAGGTGCGTGTTCTGCTCAAGGTCAAGAATGCAAATGTGTCCATGTACCTGGGCCGTCCTTTGAGGGTTGCGTAGACGTAGGTGGTACTCCATACTGTTGTTGTTGGTATTATTGTGTGTGGTGTTCGGTTATTGATGCATCATTCTGTCTGATGCGGGAACTAATGCGAGGTGCGTGTTCTGCTCAAGGTCAAAAAGGCGAATGTGTCCATGTACCTGGGCCGTCCTTTGAGGGTTGCGTAGACGTAGGAAGTTCTCCATACTGTTGTTGTTGGTATTATTATTAGTGTTCGGTTGTTGATGCATCATTCTGGCTGATGCGGGAACTAATGCAAGGTGCGTTTTCTGCTTTCAAAGAGGCCCTTTGGTCTTTAACACTTTCCCGGGCGGCAGCGCGCCAGGGCTTCTTGCGGAGGGGTTAAGTACCGACTCTGGCTGATCATAAACCCTCTCTGAAACGGAGGTAGTCAGCTTCTACGATAGGGTCAGGTATATACAGTGCTGCCGTTGGGAAAGTATTAAGATCGATGGGTCAACACTGGTGAGTAGAATGCTCGGGTTTCATTGGCCCTGCAAAGGTGAAGAATGCGCATGTGTTTGTATAGTTGGGCATCCTTCAAGGGTTGCGTACACCTAGGAGGTACTCCATACTGTTGTTGTTGGTATTATTATTAGTGTTCGGTTGTTGATGCATCATTCTGACGGATGCGGGAACTAATGCAAGGTGCGTTTTCTGCTTTCAAAGAGGCCCTCTGGTCTTTAACACTTTCCCGGGCGACAGCGCGCCAGGGCTTCTTGCGGAGGGGTTAAGTACCGACTCTGGCTGATCATAAACCCTCTCTGAAACGGAGGTAGTCAGCTTCTACGATAGGGTCAGGTATATACAGTGCTGCCGTTGGGAAAGTATTAAGATCGATGGGTCAACACTGGTGAGTAGAATGCTCGGGTTTCATTGGCCCTGCAAAGGTGAAGAATGCGCATGTGTTTGTATAGTTGGGCATCCTTCAAGGGTTGCGTACACGTAGGAGGTACTCCATACTGTTGTTGTTGGTATTATTATTAGTGTTCGGTTGTTGATGCATCTATCTGTCTGATGCGGGAACTAATGCGAGGTGCGTGTTCTGCTCAAGGTCAAAAAGGCGAATGTGTCCATGTACCTGGGCCGTCCTTTGAGGGTTGCGTAGACGTAGGTGGTTCTCCAAACTGTTGTTGTTGCTATTATTGTGTGTGGTGTTCGGTTATTGATGCATCATTCTGTTTGATGCAAGAACTAATGCGAGGTGCGTGTTCTGCTCAAGGTCAAAAAGGCGAATGTGTCCATGTACCTGGGCCGTCCTTTGAGGGTTGCGTAGACGTAGGTGGTACTCCATACTGTTGTTGTTGGTATTATTGTGTGTGGTGTTCGGTTATTGATGCATCATTCTGTCTGATGCGGGAACTAATGCGAGGTGCGTGTTCTGCTCAAGGTCAAGAATGCAAATGTGTCCATGTACCTGGGCCGTCCTTTGAGGGTTGCGTAGACGTAGGTGGTACTCCAAACTGTTGTTGTTGGTATTATTGTGTGTGGTGTTCGGTTATTGATGCATCATTCTGTATGATGCAAGAACTAATGCGAGGTGCGTGTTCTGCTCAAGGTCAAAAAGGCGAATGTGTCCATGTACCTGGGCCGTCCTTTGAGGGTTGCGTAGACGTAGGTGGTACTCCATACTGTTGTTGTTGGTATTATTGTGTGTGGTGTTCGGTTATTGATGCATCATTCTGTCTGATGCGGGAACTAATGCGAGGTGCGTGTTCTGCTCAAGGTCAAGAATGCAAATGTGTCCATGTACCTGGGCCGTCCTTTGAGGGTTCGGTAGACGTAGGTGGTACTCCAAACTGTTGTTGTTGGTATTATTGTGTGTGGTGTTCGGTTATTGATGCATCATTCTGTATGATGCAAGAACTAATGCGAGGTGCGTGTTCTGCTTAAGGTCAAGAATGCAAATGTGTCCATGTACCTGGGCCGTCCTTTGAGGGTTGCGTAGACGTAGGTGGTACTCCATACTGTTGTTGTTGGTATTATTGTGTGTGGTGTTCGGTTATTGATGCATCATTCTGTTTGATGCAAGAACTAATGCGAGGTGCGTGTTCTGCTCAAGGTCAAAAAGGCGAATGTGTCCATGTACCTGGGCCGTCCTTTGAGGGTTGCGTAGACGTAGGTGGTACTCCATACTGTTGTTGTTGATATTATTGTGTGTGGTGTTCGGTTGTTGATGCATCTATCTGTCTGATGCGGGAACTAATGCGAGGTGCGTGTTCTGCTCAAGGTCAAAAAGGCGAATGTGTCCATGTACCTGGGCCGTCCTTTGAGGGTTGCGTAGACGTAGGTGGTACTCCAAACTGTTGTTGTTGCTATTATTGTGTGTGGTGTTCGGTTATTGATGCATCATTCTGTTTGATGCAAGAACTAATGCGAGGTGCGTGTTCTGCTCAAGGTCAAGAATGCAAATGTGTCCATGTACCTGGGCCGTCCTTTGAGGGTTGCGTAGACGTAGGTGGTACTCCAAACTGTTGTTGTTGGTATTATTGTGTGTGGTGTTCGGTTATTGATGCATCATTCTGTCTGATGCGGGAACTAATGCGAGGTGCGTGTTCTGCTCAAGGTCAAAAAGGCGAATGTGTCCATGTACCTGGGCCGTCCTTTGAGGGTTGCGTAGACGTAGGTGGTACTCCATACTGTTGTTGTTGGTATTATTGTGTATGGTGTTCGGTTATTGATGCATCATTCTGTCTGATGCGGGAACTAATGCGAGGTGCGTGTTCTGCTCAAGGTCAAAAAGGCGAATGTGTCCATGTACCTGGGCCGTCCTTTGAGGGTTGCGTAGACGTAGGTGGTACTCCATACTGTTGTTGTTGGTATTATTGTGTGTGGTGTTCGGTTATTGATACATCATTCTGTTTGATGCAAGAACTAATGCGAGGTGCGTGTTCTGCTCAAGGTCAAGAATGCAAATGTGTCCATGTACCTGGGCCGTCCTTTGAGGGTTGCGTAGACGTAGGTGGTACTCCAAACTGTTGTTGTTGCTATTATTGTGTGTGGTGTTCGGTTATTGATGCATCATTCTGTTTGATGCAAGAACTAATGCGAGGTGCGTGTTCTGCTCAAGGTCAAGAATGCAAATGTGTCCATGTACCTGGGCCGTCCTTTGAGGGTTGCGTAGACGTAGGTGGTACTCCATACTGTTGTTGTTGGTATTATTGTGTATGGTGTTCGGTTATTGATGCATCATTCTGTCTGATGCGGGAACTAATGCGAGGTGCGTGTTCTGCTCAAGGTCAAAAAGGCGAATGTGTCCATGTACCTGGGCCGTCCTTTGAGGGTTGCGTAGACGTAGGTGGTACTCCAAACTGTTGTTGTTGCTATTATTGTGTGTGGTGTTCGGTTATTGATGCATCATTCTGTTTGATGCAAGAAATAATGCGAGGTGCGTGTTCTGCTCAAGGTCAAGAATGCAAATGTGTCCATGTACCTGGGCCGTCCTTTGAGGGTTGCGTAGACGTAGGTGGTACTCCAAACTGTTGTTGTTGGTATTATTGTGTGTGGTGTTCGGTTATTGATGCATCATTCTGTCTGATGCGGGAACTAATGCGAGGTGCGTGTTCTGCTCAAGGTCAAGAATGCAAATGTGTCCATGTACCTGGGCCGTCCTTTGAGGGTTGCGTAGACGTAGGTGGTACTCCAAACTGTTGTTGTTGGTATTATTGTGTGTGGTGTTCGGTTATTGATGCATCATTCTGTCTGATGCGGGAACTAATGCGAGGTGCGTGTTCTGCTCAAGGTCAAAAAGGCGAATGTGTCCATGTACCTGGGCCGTCCTTTGAGGGTTGCGTAGACGTAGGTGGTACTCCATACTGTTGTTGTTGATATTATTGTGTGTGGTGTTCGGTTGTTGATGCATCTATCTGTCTGATGCGGGAACTAATGCGAGGTGCGTGTTCTGCTCAAGGTCAAGAATGCAAATGTGTCCATGTACCTGGGCCGTCCTTTGAGGGTTCGGTAGACGTAGGTGGTACTCCAAACTGTTGTTGTTGGTATTATTGTGTGTGGTGTTCGGTTATTGATGCATCATTCTGTATGATGCAAGAACTAATGCGAGGTGCGTGTTCTGCTCAAGGTCAAGAATGCAAATGTGTCCATGTACCTGGGCCGTTCTTTGAGGGTTGCGTAGACGTAGGTGGTACTCCATACTGTTGTTGTTGGTATTATTGTGTGTGGTGTTCGGTTATTGATGCATCATTCTGTTTGATGCAAGAACTAATGCGAGGTGCGTGTTCTGCTCAAGGTCAAAAAGGCGAATGTGTCCATGTACCTGGGCCGTCCTTTGAGGGTTGCGTAGACGTAGGTGGTACTCCATACTGTTGTTGTTGATATTATTGTGTGTGGTGTTCGGTTGTTGATGCATCTATCTGTCTGATGCGGGAACTAATGCGAGGTGCGTGTTCTGCTCAAGGTCAAAAAGGCGAATGTGTCCATGTACCTGGGCCGTCCTTTGAGGGTTGCGTAGACGTAGGTGGTACTCCAAACTGTTGTTGTTGCTATTATTGTGTGTGGTGTTCGGTTATTGATGCATCATTCTGTTTGATGCAAGAACTAATGCGAGGTGCGTGTTCTGCTCAAGGTCAAGAATGCAAATGTGTCAATGTACCTGGGCCGTCCTTTGAGGGTTGCGTAGACGTAGGTGGTACTCCAAACTGTTGTTGTTGGTATTATTGTGTGTGGTGTTCGGTTATTGATGCATCATTCTGTCTGATGCGGGAACTAATGCGAGGTGCGTGTTCTGCTCAAGGTCAAAAAGGCGAATGTGTCCATGTACCTGGGCCGTCCTTTGAGGGTTGCGTAGACGTAGGTGGTACTCCATACTGTTGTTGTTGGTATTATTGTGTATGGTGTTCGGTTATTGATGCATCATTCTGTCTGATGCGGGAACTAATGCGAGGTGCGTGTTCTGCTCAAGGTCAAAAAGGCGAATGTGTCCATGTACCTGGGCCGTCCTTTGAGGGTTGCGTAGACGTAGGTGGTACTCCATACTGTTGTTGTTGGTATTATTGTGTGTGGTGTTCGGTTATTGATGCATCATTCTGTCTGATGCGGGAACTAATGCGAGGTGCGTGTTCTGCTCAAGGTCAAAAAGGTGAATGTGTCCATGTACCTGGGCCGTCCTTTGAGGGTTGCGTAGACGTAGGTGGTACTCCAAACTGTTGTTGTTGCTATTATTGTGTGTGGTGTTCGGTTATTGATGCATCATTCTGTTTGATGCAAGAACTAATGCGAGGTGCGTGTTCTGCTCAAGGTCAAGAATGCAAATGTGTCCATGTACCTGGGCCGTCCTTTGAGGGTTGCGTAGACGTAGGTGGTACTCCAAACTGTTGTTGTTGGTATTATTGTATGTGGTGTTCGGTTATTGATGCATAATTCTGTCTGATGCAAGAACTAATGCGAGGTGCGTGTTCTGCTCAAGGTCAAGAATGCAAATGTGTCCATGTACCTGGGCCGTCCTTTGAGGGTTGCGTAGACGTAGGTGGTACTCCAAACTGTTGTTGTGGGTATTATTGTGTGTGGTGTTCGGTTATTGATGCATCATTCTGTCTGATGCGGGAACTAATGCGAGGTGCGTGTTCTGCTCAAGGTCAAAAAGGCGAATGTGTCCATGTACCTGGGCCGTCCTTTGAGGGTTGCGTAGACGTAGGTGGTACTCCATACTGTTGTTGTTGGTATTATTGTGTGTGGTGTTCGGTTATTGATGCATAATTCTGTCTGATGCGGGAACTAATGCGAGGTGCGTGTTCTGCTCAAGGTCAAAAAGGCGAATGTGTCCATGTACCTGGGCCGTCCTTTGAGGGTTGCGTAGACGTAGGTGGTACTCCATACTGTTGTTGTTGGTATTATTGTGTGTGGTGTTCGGTTATTGATGCATCATTCTGTCTGATGCGGGAAATAATGCGAGGTGCGTGTTCTGCTCAAGGTCAAAAAGGCGAATGTGTCCATGTACCTGGGCCGTCCTTTGAGGGTTGCGTAGACGTAGGTGGTACTCCAAACTGTTGTTGTTGCTATTAGTGTGTGTGGTGTTCGGTTATTGATACATTATTCTGTTTGATGCAAGAACTAATGCGAGGTGCGTGTTCTGCTCAAGGTCAAGAATGCAAATGTGTCCATGTACCTGGGCCGTCCTTTGAGGGTTGCGTAGACGTAGGTGGTACTCCATACTGTTGTTGTTGGTATTATTGTGTGTGGTGTTCGGTTGTTGATGCATCATTCTGGCTGATGCGGGAACTAATGCGAGGTGCGTGTTCTGCTCAAGGTCAAAAAGGCGAATGTGTCCATGTACCTGGGCCGTCCTTTGAGGGTTGCGTAGACGTAGGTGGTACTCCAAACTGTTGTTGTTGCTATTATTGTGTGTGGTGTTCGGTTATTGATACATCATTCTGTTTGATGCAAGAACTAATGCGAGGTGCGTGTTCTGCTCAAGGTCAAGAATGCAAATGTGTCCATGTACCTGGGCCGTCCTTTGAGGGTTGCGTAGACGTAGGTGGTACTCCATACTGTTGTTGTTGGTATTATTGTGTGTGGTGTTCGGTTGTTGATGCATCATTCTGGCTGATGCGGGAAGTAATGCAAGTTGCGTTTTCTGCTTTCAAAGAGGCCCTTTGGTCTTTAACACTTTCCCGGGCGACAGCGCGCCAGGGCTTCTTGCGGAGGGGTTAAGTACCGACTCTGGCTGATCATAAACCCTCTCTGAAACGGAGGTAGTCAGCTTCTACGATAGGGTCAGGTATATACAGTGCTGCCGTTGGGAAAGTATTAAGATCGATGGGTCAACACTGGTGAGTAGAATGCTCGGGTTTCATTGGCCCTGCAAAGGTGAAGAATGCGCATGTGTTTGTATAGTTGGGCATCCTTCAAGGGTTGCGTACACCTAGGAGGTACTCCATACTGTTGTTGTTGGTATTATAATTAGTGTTCGGTTGTTGATGCATCATTCTTGCTGATGCGGGAACCAATGCAAGTTGCGTTTTCTGCTTTCAAAGAGGCCCTTTGGTCTTTAACACTTTCCCGGGCGACAGCGCGCCAGGGCTTCTTGCGGAGGGGTTAAGTACCGACTCTGGCTGATCATAAACCCTCTCTGAAACGGAGGTAGTCAGCTTCTACGATAGGGTCAGGTATATACAGTGCTGCCGTTGGGAAAGTATTAAGATCGATGGGTCAACACTGGTGAGTAGAATGCTCGGGTTTCATTGGCCCTGCAAAGGTGAAGAATGCGCATGTGTTTGTATAGTTGGGCATCCTTCAAGGGTTGCGTACACCTAGGAGGTACTCCATACTGTTGTTGTTGGTATTATAATTAGTGTTCGGTTGTTGATGCATCATTCTTGCTGATGCGGGAACCAATGCAAGTTGCGTTTTCTGCTTTCAAAGAGGCCCTTTGGTCTTTAACACTTTCCCGGGCGACAGCGCGCCAGGGCTTCTTGCGGAGGGGTTAAGTACCGACTCTGGCTGATCATAAACCCTCTCTGAAACGGAGGTAGTCAGCTTCTACGATAGGGTCAGGTATATACAGTGCTGCCGTTGGGAAAGTATTAAGATCGATGGGTCAACACTGGTGAGTAGAATGCTCGGGTTTCATTGGCCCTGCAAAGGTGAAGAATGCGCATGTGTTTGTATAGTTGGGCATCCTTCAAGGGTTGCGTACACCTAGGAGGTACTCCATACTGTTGTTGTTGGTGTTATTATTAGTGTTCGGTTGTTGATGCATCATTCTGACTGATGCGGGAACCAATGCAAGGTGCGTTTTCTGCTTTCAAAGAGGCCCTTTGGTCTTTAACACTTTCCCGGGCGACAGCGCGCCAGGGCTTCTTGCGGAGGGGTTAAGTACCGACTCTGGCTGATCATAAACCCTCTCTGAAACGGAGGTAGTCAGCTTCTACGATAGGGTCAGGTATATACAGTGCTGCCGTTGGGAAAGTATTAAGATCGATGGGTCAACACTGGTGAGTAGAATGCTCGGGTTTCATTGGCCCTGCAAAGGTGAAGAATGCGCATGTGTTTGTATAGTTGGGCATCCTTCAAGGGTTGCGTACACCTAGGAGGTACTCCATACTGTTGTTGTTGGTATTATTATTAGTGTTCGGTTGTTGATGCATCATTCTGACTGATGCGGGAACCAATGCAAGGTGCGTTTTCTGCTTTCAAAGAGGCCCTTTGGTCTTTAACACTTTCCCGGGCGACAGCGCGCCAGGGCTTCTTGCGGAGGGGTTAAGTACCGACTCTGGCTGATCATAAACCCTCTCTGAAACGGAGGTAGTCAGCTTCTACGATAGGGTCAGGTATATACAGTGCTGCCGTTGGGAAAGTATTAAGATCGATGGGTCAACACTGGTGAGTAGAATGCTCGGGTTTCATTGGCCCTGCAAAGGTGAAGAATGCGCATGTGTTTGTATAGTTGGGCATCCTTCAAGGGTTGCGTACACCTAGGAGGTACTCCATACTGTTGTTGTTGGTATTATTATTAGTGTTCGGTTGTTGATGCATCATTCTGACTGATGCGGGAACCAATGCAAGGTGCGTTTTCTGCTTTCAAAGAGGCCCTTTGGTCTTTAACACTTTCCCGGGCGACAGCGCGCCAGGGCTTCTTGCGGAGGGGTTAAGTACCGACTCTGGCTGATCATAAACCCTCTCTGAAACGGAGGTAGTCAGCTTCTACGATAGGGTCAGGTATATACAGTGCTGCCGTTGGGAAAGTATTAAGATCGATGGGTCAACACTGGTGAGTAGAATGCTCGGGTTTCATTGGCCCTGCAAAGGTGAAGAATGCGCATGTGTTTGTATAGTTGGGCATCCTTCAAGGGTTGCGTACACCTAGGAGGTACTCCATACTGTTGTTGTTGGTATTATAATTAGTGTTCGGTTGTTGATGCATCATTCTGGCTGATGCGGGAACTAATGCAAGGTGCGTTTTCTGCTTTCAAAGAGGCCCTTTGGTCTTTAACACTTTCCCAGGCGACAGCGCGTCAGGGCTTCTTGCGGAGGGGTTAAGTACCGACTCTGGCTGATCATAAACCCTCTCTGAAACGGAGGTAGTCAGCTTCTACGATAGGGTCAGGTATATACAGTGCTGCCGTTGGGAAAGTATTAAGAACGATGGGTCAACACTGGTGAGTAGAATGCTCGGGTTTCATTGGCCCTGCAAAGGTGAAGAATGCGCATGTGTTTGTATACTTGGGCATCCTTCAAGGGTTGCGTACACGTAGGAGGTACTCCATACTGTTGTTGTTGGTATTATTATTAGTGTTCGGTTGTTGATGCATCATTCTGGCTGATGCGGGAACTAATGCAAGGTGCGTTTTCTGCTTTCAAAGAGGCCCTTTGGTCTTTAACACTTTCCCGGGCGGCAGCGCGCCAGGGCTTCTTGCGGAGGGGTTAAGTACCGACTCTGGCTGATCATAAACCCTCTCTGAAACGGAGGTAGTCAGCTTCTACGATAGGGTCAGGTATATACAGTGCTGCCGTTGGGAAAGTATTAAGATCGATGGGTCAACACTGGTGAGTAGAATGCGCGGGTTTCATTGGCCCTGCAAAGGTGAAGAATGCGCATGTGTTTGTATAGTTGGGCATCCTTCAAGGGTTGCGTACACCTAGGAGGTACTCCATACTGTTGTTGTTGGTATTATAATTAGTGTTCGGTTGTTGATGCATCATTCTTGCTGATGCGGGAACCAATGCAAGTTGCGTTTTCTGCTTTCAAAGAGGCCCTTTGGTCTTTAACACTTTCCCGGGCGACAGCGCGCCAGGGCTTCTTGCGGAGGGGTTAAGTACCGACTCTGGCTGATCATAAACCCTCTCTGAAACGGAGGTAGTCAGCTTCTACGATAGGGTCAGGTATATACAGTGCTGCCGTTGGGAAAGTATTAAGATCGATGGGTCAACACTGGTGAGTAGAATGCTCGGGTTTCATTGGCCCTGCAAAGGTGAAGAATGCGCATGTGTTTGTATAGTTGGGCATCCTTCAAGGGTTGCGTACACCTAGGAGGTACTCCATACTGTTGTTGTTGGTATTATAATTAGTGTTCGGTTGTTGATGCATCATTCTTGCTGATGCGGGAACCAATGCAAGTTGCGTTTTCTGCTTTCAAAGAGGCCCTTTGGTCTTTAACACTTTCCCGGGCGACAGCGCGCCAGGGCTTCTTGCGGAGGGGTTAAGTACCGACTCTGGCTGATCATAAACCCTCTCTGAAACGGAGGTAGTCAGCTTCTACGATAGGGTCAGGTATATACAGTGCTGCCGTTGGGAAAGTATTAAGATCGATGGGTCAACACTGGTGAGTAGAATGCTCGGGTTTCATTGGCCCTGCAAAGGTGAAGAATGCGCATGTGTTTGTATAGTTGGGCATCCTTCAAGGGTTGCGTACACCTAGGAGGTACTCCATACTGTTGTTGTTGGTGTTATTATTAGTGTTCGGTTGTTGATGCATCATTCTGACTGATGCGGGAACCAATGCAAGGTGCGTTTTCTGCTTTCAAAGAGGCCCTATGGTCTTTAACACTTTCCCGGGCGACAGCGCGCCAGGGCTTCTTGCGGAGGGGTTAAGTACCGACTCTGGCTGATCATAAACCCTCTCTGAAACGGAGGTAGTCAGCTTCTACGATAGGGTCAGGTATATACAGTGCTGCCGTTGGGAAAGTATTAAGATCGATGGGTCAACACTGGTGAGTAGAATGCTCGGGTTTCATTGGCCCTGCAAAGGTGAAGAATGCGCATGTGTTTGTATAGTTGGGCATCCTTCAAGGGTTGCGTACACCTAGGAGGTACTCCATACTGTTGTTGTTGGTATTATTATTAGTGTTCGGTTGTTGATGCATCATTCTGACTGATGCGGGAACCAATGCAAGGTGCGTTTTCTGCTTTCAAAGAGGCCCTTTGGTCTTTAACACTTTCCCGGGCGACAGCGCGCCAGGGCTTCTTGCGGAGGGGTTAAGTACCGACTCTGGCTGATCATAAACCCTCTCTGAAACGGAGGTAGTCAGCTTCTACGATAGGGTCAGGTATATACAGTGCTGCCGTTGGGAAAGTATTAAGATTGATGGGTCAACACTGGTGAGTAGAATGCTCGGGTTTCATTGGCCCTGCAAAGGTGAAGAATGCGCATTGGTTTGTATAGTTGGGCATCCTTCAAGGGTTGCGTACACCTAGGAGGTACTCCATACTGTTGTTGTTGGTATTATAATTAGTGTTCGGTTGTTGATGCATCATTCTGGCTGATGCGGGAACTAATGCAAGGTGCGTTTTCTGCTTTCAAAGAGGCCCTTTGGTCTTTAACACTTTCCCAGGCGACAGCGCGTCAGGGCTTCTTGCGGAGGGGTTAAGTACCGACTCTGGCTGATCATAAACCCTCGCTGAAACGGAGGTAGTCAGCTTCTACGATAGGGTCAGGTATATACAGTGCTGCCGTTGGGAAAGTATTAAGATCGATGGGTCACCACTGGTGAGTAGAATGCGCGGGTTTCATTGGCCCTGCAAAGGTGAAGAATGCGCATGTATTTGTATACTTGGGCATCCTTCAAGGGTTGCGTACACGTAGGAGGTACTCCATACTGTTGTTGTTGGTATTATTATTAGTGTTCGGTTGTGGATGCATCATTCTGGCTGATGCGGGAAGTAATGCAAGTTGCGTTTTCTGCTTTCAAAGAGGCCCTTTGGTCTTTAACACTTTCCCGGGCGACAGCGCGCCAGGGCTTCTTGCGGAGGGGTTAAGTACCGACTCTGGCTGATCATAAACCCTCTCTGAAACGGAGGTAGTCAGCTTCTACGATAGGGTCAGGTATATACAGTGCTGCCGTTGGGAAAGTATTAAGAACGATGGGTCAACACTGGTGAGTAGAATGCTCGGGTTTCATTGGCCCTGCAAAGGTGAAGAATGCGCATGTGTTTGTATACTTGGGCATCCTTCAAGGGTTGCGTACACGTAGGAGGTACTCCATACTGTTGTTGTTGGTATTATTATTAGTGTTCGGTTGTTGATGCATCATTCTGGCTGATGCGGGAACTAATGCAAGGTGCGTTTTCTGCTTTCAAAGAGGCCCTTTGGTCTTTAACACTTTCCCGGGCGGCAGCGCGCCAGGGCTTCTTGCGGAGGGGTTAAGTACCGACTCTGGCTGATCATAAACCCTCTCTGAAACGGAGGTAGTCAGCTTCTACGATAGGGTCAGGTATATACAGTGCTGCCGTTGGGAAAGTATTAAGATCGATGGGTCAACACTGGTGAGTAGAATGCGCGGGTTTCATTGGCCCTGCAAAGGTGAAGAATGCGCATGTGTTTGTATAGTTGGGCATCCTTCAAGGGTTGCGTACACCTAGGAGGTACTCCATACTGTTGTTGTTGGTATTATTATTAGTGTTCGGTTGTTGATGCATCATTCTGACTGATGCGGGAACTAATGCAAGGTGCGTTTTCTGCTTTCAAAGAGGCCCTTTGGTCTTTAACACTTTCCCGGGCGACAGCGCGCCAGGGCTTCTTGCGGAGGGGTTAAGTACCGACTCTGGCTGATCATAAACCCTCTCTGAAACGGAGGTAGTCAGCTTCTACGATAGGGTCAGGTATATACAGTGCTGCCGTTGGGAAAGTATTAAGATCGATGGGTCAACACTGGTGAGTAGAATGCGCGGGTTTCATTGGCCCTGCAAAGGTGAAGAATGCGCATGTGTTTGTATAGTTGGGCATCCTTCAAGGGTTGCGTACACCTAGGAGGTACTCCATACTGTTGTTGTTGGTATTATTATTAGTGTTCGGTTGTTGATGCATCATTCTGACTGATGCGGGAACTAATGCAAGGTGCGTTTTCTGCTTTCAAAGAGGCCCTTTGGTCTTTAACACTTTCCCGGGCGACAGCGCGCCAGGGCTTCTTGCGGAGGGGTTAAGTACCGACTCTGGCTGATCATAAACCCTCTCTGAAACGGAGGTAGTCAGCTTCTACGATAGGGTCAGGTATATACAGTGCTGCCGTTGGGAAAGTATTAAGATCGATGGGTCAACACTGGTGAGTAGAATGCTCGGGTTTCATTGGCCCTGCAAAGGTGAAGAATGCGCATGTGTTTGTATAGTTGGGCATCCTTCAAGGGTTGCGTACACGTAGGAGGTACTCCATACTGTTGTTGTTGGTATTATTATTAGTGTTCGGTTGTTGATGCATCTATCTGTCTGATGCGGGAACTAATGCGAGGTGCGTGTTCTGCTCAAGGTCAAAAAGGCGAATGTGTCCATGTACCTGGGCCGTCCTTTGAGGGTTGCGTAGACGTAGGTGGTACTCCAAACTGTTGTTGTTGCTATTATTGTGTGTGGTGTTCGGTTATTGATGCATCATTCTGTTTGATGCAAGAACTAATGCGAGGTGCGTGTTCTGCTCAAGGTCAAAAAGGCGAATGTGTCCATGTACCTGGGCCGTCCTTTGAGGGTTGCGTAGACGTAGGTGGTACTCCATACTGTTGTTGTTGGTATTATTGTGTGTGGTGTTCGGTTGATGATGCATCTATCTGTCTGATGCGGGAACTAATGCGAGGTGCGTGTTCTGCTCAAGGTCAAAAAGGCGAATGTGTCCATGTACCAGGGCCGTCCTTTGAGGGTTGCGTAGACGTAGGTGGTACTCCATACTGTTGTTGTTGGTATTATTGTGTGTGGTGTTCGGTTATTGATGCATCATTCTGTCTGATGCGGGAACTAATGCGAGGTGCGTGTTCTGCTCAAGGTCAAGAATGCAAATGTGTCCATGTACCTGGGCCGTCCTTTGAGGGTTGCGTAGACGTAGGTGGTACTCCAAACTGTTGTTGTTGGTATTATTGTGTGTGGTGTTCGGTTATTGATGCATCATTCTGTATGATGCAAGAACTAATGCGAGGTGCGTGTTCTGCTCAAGGTCAAAAAGGCGAATGTGTCCATGTACCTGGGCCGTCCTTTGAGGGTTGCGTAGGCGTAGGTGGTACTCCATACTGTTGTTGTTGATATTATTGTGTGTGGTGTTCGGTTGTTGATGCATCTATCTGTCTGATGCGGGAACTAATGCGAGGTGCGTGTTCTGCTCAAGGTCAAAAAGGCGAATGTGTCCATGTACCTGGGCCGTCCTTTGAGGGTTGCGTAGACGTAGGTGGTACTCCAAACTGTTGTTGTTGCTATTATTGTGTGTGGTGTTCGGTTATTGATGCATCATTCTGTTTGATGCAAGAACTAATGCGAGGTGCGTGTTCTGCTCAAGGTCAAGAATGCAAATGTGTCCATGTACCTGGGCCGTCCTTTGAGGGTTGCGTAGACGTAGGTGGTACTCCAAACTGTTGTTGTTGGTATTATTGTGTGTGGTGTTCGGTTATTGATGCATCATTCTGTCTGATGCGGGAACTAATGCGAGGTGCGTGTTCTGCTCAAGGTCAAAAAGGCGAATGTGTCCATGTACCTGGGCCGTCCTTTGAGGGTTGCGTAGACGTAGGTGGTACTCCATACTGTTGTTGTTGGTATTATTGTGTATGGTGTTCGGTTATTGATGCATCATTCTGTCTGATGCGGGAACTAATGCGAGGTGCGTGTTCTGCTCAAGGTCAAAAAGGCGAATGTGTCCATGTACCTGGGCCGTCCTTTGAGGGTTGCGTAGACGTAGGTGGTACTCCATACTGTTGTTGTTGGTATTATTGTGTGTGGTGTTCGGTTATTGATACATCATTCTGTTTGATGCAAGAACTAATGCGAGGTGCGTGTTCTGCTCAAGGTCAAGAATGCAAATGTGTCCATGTACCTGGGCCGTCCTTTGAGGGTTGCGTAGACGTAGGTGGTACTCCAAACTGTTGTTGTTGCTATTATTGTGTGTGGTGTTCGGTTATTGATGCATCATTCTGTTTGATGCAAGAACTAATGCGAGGTGCGTGTTCTGCTCAAGGTCAAGAATGCAAATGTGTCCATGTACCTGGGCCGTCCTTTGAGGGTTGCGTAGACGTAGGTGGTACTCCATACTGTTGTTGTTGGTATTATTGTGTATGGTGTTCGGTTATTGATGCATCATTCTGTCTGATGCGGGAACTAATGCGAGGTGCGTGTTCTGCTCAAGGTCAAAAAGGCGAATGTGTCCATGTACCTGGGCCGTCCTTTGAGGGTTGCGTAGACGTAGGTGGTACTCCAAACTGTTGTTGTTGCTATTATTGTGTGTGGTGTTCGGTTATTGATGCATCATTCTGTTTGATGCAAGAACTAATGCGAGGTGCGTGTTCTGCTCAAGGTCAAGAATGCAAATGTGTCCATGTACCTGGGCCGTCCTTTGAGGGTTGCGTAGACGTAGGTGGTACTCCAAACTGTTGTTGTTGGTATTATTGTGTGTGGTGTTCGGTTATTGATGCATCATTCTGTCTGATGCGGGAACTAATGCGAGGTGCGTGTTCTGCTCAAGGTCAAGAATGCAAATGTGTCCATGTACCTGGGCCGTCCTTTGAGGGTTGCGTAGACGTAGGTGGTACTCCAAACTGTTGTTGTTGGTATTATTGTGTGTGGTGTTCGGTTATTGATGCATCATTCTGTCTGATGCGGGAACTAATGCGAGGTGCGTGTTCTGCTCAAGGTCAAAAAGGCGAATGTGTCCATGTACCTGGGCCGTCCTTTGAGGGTTGCGTAGACGTAGGTGGTACTCCATACTGTTGTTGTTGATATTATTGTGTGTGGTGTTCGGTTGTTGATGCATCTATCTGTCTGATGCGGGAACTAATGCGAGGTGCGTGTTCTGCTCAAGGTCAAGAATGCAAATGTGTCCATGTACCTGGGCCGTCCTTTGAGGGTTCGGTAGACGTAGGTGGTACTCCAAACTGTTGTTGTTGGTATTATTGTGTGTGGTGTTCGGTTATTGATGCATCATTCTGTATGATGCAAGAACTAATGCGAGGTGCGTGTTCTGCTCAAGGTCAAGAATGCAAATGTGTCCATGTACCTGGGCCGTTCTTTGAGGGTTGCGTAGACGTAGGTGGTACTCCATACTGTTGTTGTTGGTATTATTGTGTGTGGTGTTCGGTTATTGATGCATCATTCTGTTTGATGCAAGAACTAATGCGAGGTGCGTGTTCTGCTCAAGGTCAAAAAGGCGAATGTGTCCATGTACCTGGGCCGTCCTTTGAGGGTTGCGTAGACGTAGGTGGTACTCCATACTGTTGTTGTTGATATTATTGTGTGTGGTGTTCGGTTGTTGATGCATCTATCTGTCTGATGCGGGAACTAATGCGAGGTGCGTGTTCTGCTCAAGGTCAAAAAGGCGAATGTGTCCATGTACCTGGGCCGTCCTTTGAGGGTTGCGTAGACGTAGGTGGTACTCCAAACTGTTGTTGTTGCTATTATTGTGTGTGGTGTTCGGTTATTGATGCATCATTCTGTTTGATGCAAGAACTAATGCGAGGTGCGTGTTCTGCTCAAGGTCAAGAATGCAAATGTGTCCATGTACCTGGGCCGTCCTTTGAGGGTTGCGTAGACGTAGGTGGTACTCCATACTGTTGTTGTTGGTATTATTGTGTGTGGTGTTCGGTTGTTGATGCATCATTCTGGCTGATGCGGGAAGTAATGCAAGTTGCGTTTTCTGCTTTCAAAGAGGCCCTTTGGTCTTTAACACTTTCCCGGGCGACAGCGCGCCAGGGCTTCTTGCGGAGGGGTTAAGTACCGACTCTGGCTGATCATAAACCCTCTCTGAAACGGAGGTAGTCAGCTTCTACGATAGGGTCAGGTATATACAGTGCTGCCGTTGGGAAAGTATTAAGATCGATGGGTCAACACTGGTGAGTAGAATGCTCGGGTTTCATTGGCCCTGCAAAGGTGAAGAATGCGCATGTGTTTGTATAGTTGGGCATCCTTCAAGGGTTGCGTACACCTAGGAGGTACTCCATACTGTTGTTGTTGGTATTATAATTAGTGTTCGGTTGTTGATGCATCATTCTTGCTGATGCGGGAACCAATGCAAGTTGCGTTTTCTGCTTTCAAAGAGGCCCTTTGGTCTTTAACACTTTCCCGGGCGACAGCGCGCCAGGGCTTCTTGCGGAGGGGTTAAGTACCGACTCTGGCTGATCATAAACCCTCTCTGAAACGGAGGTAGTCAGCTTCTACGATAGGGTCAGGTATATACAGTGCTGCCGTTGGGAAAGTATTAAGATCGATGGGTCAACACTGGTGAGTAGAATGCTCGGGTTTCATTGGCCCTGCAAAGGTGAAGAATGCGCATGTGTTTGTATAGTTGGGCATCCTTCAAGGGTTGCGTACACCTAGGAGGTACTCCATACTGTTGTTGTTGGTATTATTATTAGTGTTCGGTTGTTGATGCATCATTCTGACTGATGCGGGAACCAATGCGAGGTGCATGTTCTGCTCAAGGTCAAAAAGGCGAATGTGTCCATGTACCTGGGCCGTCCTTTGAGGGTTGCGTAGACGTAGGTGGTACTCCAAACTGTTGTTGTTGGTATTATTGTGTGTGGTGTTCGGTTATTGATGCATCATTCTGTCTGATGCCGGAACTAATGCGAGGTGCGTGTTCTGCTCAAGGTCAAAAAGGCGAATGTGTCCATGTACCTGGGCCGTCCTTTGAGGGTTGCGTAGACGTAGGTGGTACTCCAAACTGTTGTTGTTGCTATTAGTGTGTGTGGTGTTCGGTTATTGATACATCATTCTGTTTGATGCAAGAACTAATGCGAGGTGCGTGTTCTGCTCAAGGTCAAGAATTCAAATGTGTCCATGTACCTGGGCCGTCCTTTGAGGGTTGCGTAGACGTAGGTGGTACTCCATACTATTGTTGTTGCTATTATTGTGTGTGGTGTTCGGTTATTGATACATCATTCTATTTGATGCAAGAACTAATGCGAGGTGCGTGTTCTGCTCAAGGTCAAGAATGCAAATGTGTCCATGTACCTGGGCCGTCCTTTGAGGGTTGCGTAGACGTAGGTGGTACTCCATACTGTTGTTGTTGGTATTATTGTGTGTGGTGTTCGGTTATTGATGCATCATTCTGTCTGATGCCGGAACTAATGCGAGGTGCGTGTTCTGCTCAAGGTCAAAAAGGCGAATGTGTCCATGTACCTGGGCCGTCCTTTGAGGGTTGCGTAGACGTAGGTGGTACTCCAAACTGATGTTGTTGCTATTAGTGTGTGTGGTGTTCGGTTATTGATACATCATTCTGTTTGATGCAAGAACTAATGCGAGGTGCGTGTTCTGCTCAAGGTCAAGAATTCAAATGTGTCCATGTACCTGGGCCGTCCTTTGAGGGTTGCGTAGACGTAGGTGGTACTCCATACTGTTGTTGTTGCTATTATTGTGTGTGGTGTTCGGTTATTGATACATCATTCTATTTGATGCAAGAACTAATGCGAGGTGCGTGTTCTGCTCAAGGTCAAGAATGCAAATGTGTCCATGTACCTGGGCCGTCCTTTGAGGGTTGCGTAGACGTAGGTGGTACTCCATACTGTTGTTGTTGGTATTATTGTGTGTGGTGTTCGGTTATTGATGCATCATTCTGTCTGATGCGGGAACTAATGCGAGGTGCGTGTTCTGCTCAAGGTCAAAAAGGCGAATGTGTCCATGTACCTGGGCCGTCCTTTGAGGGTTGCGTAGACGTAGGTGGTACTCCAAACTGTTGTTGTTGCTATTATTGTGTGTGGTGTTCGGTTATTGATACATAATTCTATTTGATGCAAGAACTAATGCGCGGTGCGTGTTCTGCTCAAGGTCAAGAATGCAAATGTGTCCATGTACCTGGGCCGTCCTTTGAGGGTTGCGTAGACGTAGGTGGTACTCCATACTGTTGTTGTTGGTATTATTGTGTGTGGTGTTCGGTTATTGATGCATCATTCTGTCTGATGCCGGAACTAATGCGAGGTGCGTGTTCTGCTCAAGGTCAAAAAGGCGAATGTGTCCATGTACCTGGGCCGTCCTTTGAGGGTTGCGTAGACGTAGGAAGTTCTCCATACTGTTGTTGTTGGTATTATTATTAGTGTTCGGTTGTTGATGCATCATTCTGGCTGATGCGGGAACTAATGCAAGGTGCGTTTTCTGCTTTCAAAGAGGCCCTTTGGTCTTTAACACTTTCCCGGGCGGCAGCGCGCCAGGGCTTCTTGCGGAGGGGTTAAGTACCGACTCTGGCTGATCATAAACCCTCTCTGAAACGGAGGTAGTCAGCTTCTACGATAGGGTCAGGTATATACAGTGCTGCCGTTGGGAAAGTATTAAGATCGATGGGTCAACACTGGTGAGTAGAATGCTCGGGTTTCATTGGCCCTGCAAAGGTGAAGAATGCGCATGTGTTTGTATAGTTGGGCATCCTTCAAGGGTTGCGTACACCTAGGAGGTACTCCATACTGTTGTTGTTGGTATTATTATTAGTGTTCGGTTGTTGATGCATCATTCTGACGGATGCGGGAACTAATGCAAGGTGCGTTTTCTGCTTTCAAAGAGGCCCTTTGGTCTTTAACACTTTCCCGGGCGACAGCGCGCCAGGGCTTCTTGCGGAGGGGTTAAGTACCGACTCTGGCTGATCATAAACCCTCTCTGAAACGGAGGTAGTCAGCTTCTACGATAGGGTCAGGTATATACAGTGCTGCCGTTGGGAAAGTATTAAGATCGATGGGTCAACACTGGTGAGTAGAATGCTCGGGTTTCATTGGCCCTGCAAAGGTGAAGAATGCGCATGTGTTTGTATAGTTGGGCATCCTTCAAGGGTTGCGTACACGTAGGAGGTACTCCATACTGTTGTTGTTGGTATTATTATTAGTGTTCGGTTGTTGATGCATCTATCTGTCTGATGCGGGAACTAATGCGAGGTGCGTGTTCTGCTCAAGGTCAAAAAGGCGAATGTGTCCATGTACCTGGGCCGTCCTTTGAGGGTTGCGTAGACGTAGGTGGTACTCCATACTGTTGTTGTTGGTATTATTGTGTGTGGTGTTCGGTTATTGATGCATCATTCTGTTTGATGCAAGAACTAATGCGAGGTGCGTGTTCTGCTCAAGGTCAAAAAGGCGAATGTGTCCATGTACCTGGGCCGTCCTTTGAGGGTTGCGTAGACGTAGGTGGTACTCCATACTGTTGTTGTTGGTATTATTGTGTGTGGTGTTCGGTTGATGATGCATCTATCTGTCTGATGCGGGAACTAATGCGAGGTGCGTGTTCTGCTCAAGGTCAAAAAGGCGAATGTGTCCATGTACCTGGGCCGTCCTTTGAGGGTTGCGTAGACGTAGGTGGTACTCCATACTGTTGTTGTTGGTATTATTGTGTGTGGTGTTCGGTTATTGATGCATCATTCTGTCTGATGCGGGAACTAATGCGAGGTGCGTGTTCTGCTCAAGGTCAAGAATGCAAATGTGTCCATGTACCTGGGCCGTCCTTTGAGGGTTGCGTAGACGTAGGTGGTACTCCAAACTGTTGTTGTTGGTATTATTGTGTGTGGTGTTCGGTTATTGATGCATCATTCTGTATGATGCAAGAACTAATGCGAGGTGCGTGTTCTGCTCAAGGTCAAAAAGGCGAATGTGTCCATGTACCTGGGCCGTCCTTTGAGGGTTGCGTAGACGTAGGTGGTACTCCATACTGTTGTTGTTGGTATTATTGTGTGTGGTGTTCGGTTATTGATGCATCATTCTGTCTGATGCGGGAACTAATGCGAGGTGCGTGTTCTGCTCAAGGTCAAGAATGCAAATGTGTCCATGTACCTGGGCCGTCCTTTGAGGGTTCGGTAGACGTAGGTGGTACTCCAAACTGTTGTTGTTGGTATTATTGTGTGTGGTGTTCGGTTATTGATGCATCATTCTGTATGATGCAAGAACTAATGCGAGGTGCGTGTTCTGCTCAAGGTCAAGAATGCAAATGTGTCCATGTACCTGGGCCGTCCTTTGAGGGTTGCGTAGACGTAGGTGGTACTCCATACTGATGTTGTTGGTATTATTGTGTGTGGTGTTCGGTTATTGATGCATCATTCTGTTTGATGCAAGAACTAATGCGAGGTGCGTGTTCTGCTCAAGGTCAAAAAGGCGAATGTGTCCATGTACCTGGGCCGTCCTTTGAGGGTTGCGTAGACGTAGGTGGTACTCCATACTGTTGTTGTTGATATTATTGTGTGTGGTGTTCGGTTGTTGATGCATCTATCTGTCTGATGCGGGAACTAATGCGAGGTGCGTGTTCTGCTCAAGGTCAAAAAGGCGAATGTGTCCATGTACCTGGGCCGTCCTTTGAGGGTTGCGTAGACGTAGGTGGTACTCCAAACTGTTGTTGTTGCTATTATTGTGTGTGGTGTTCGGTTATTGATGCATCATTCTGTTTGATGCAAGAACTAATGCGAGGTGCGTGTTCTGCTCAAGGTCAAGAATGCAAATGTGTCCATGTACCTGGGCCGTCCTTTGAGGGTTGCGTAGACGTAGGTGGTACTCCAAACTGTTGTTGTTGGTATTATTGTGTGTGGTGTTCGGTTATTGATGCATCATTCTGTCTGATGCGGGAACTAATGCGAGGTGCGTGTTCTGCTCAAGGTCAAAAAGGCGAATGTGTCCATGTACCTGGGCCGTCCTTTGAGGGTTGCGTAGACGTAGGTGGTACTCCATACTGTTGTTGTTGGTATTATTGTGTATGGTGTTCGGTTATTGATGCATCATTCTGTCTGATGCGGGAACTAATGCGAGGTGCGTGTTCTGCTCAAGGTCAAAAAGGCGAATGTGTCCATGTACCTGGGCCGTCCTTTGAGGGTTGCGTAGACGTAGGTGGTACTCCATACTGTTGTTGTTGGTATTATTGTGTGTGGTGTTCGGTTATTGATACATCATTCTGTTTGATGCAAGAACTAATGCGAGGTGCGTGTTCTGCTCAAGGTCAAGAATGCAAATGTGTCCATGTACCTGGGCCGTCCTTTGAGGGTTGCGTAGACGTAGGTGGTACTCCAAACTGTTGTTGTTGCTATTATTGTGTGTGGTGTTCGGTTATTGATGCATCATTCTGTTTGATGCAAGAACTAATGCGAGGTGCGTGTTCTGCTCAAGGTCAAGAATGCAAATGTGTCCATGTACCTGGGCCGTCCTTTGAGGGTTGCGTAGACGTAGGTGGTACTCCATACTGTTGTTGTTGGTATTATTGTGTATGGTGTTCGGTTATTGATGCATCATTCTGTCTGATGCGGGAACTAATGCGAGGTGCGTGTTCTGCTCAAGGTCAAAAAGGCGAATGTGTCCATGTACCTGGGCCGTCCTTTGAGGGTTGCGTAGACGTAGGTGGTACTCCAAACTGTTGTTGTTGCTATTATTGTGTGTGGTGTTCGGTTATTGATGCATCATTCTGTTTGATGCAAGAACTAATGCGAGGTGCGTGTTCTGCTCAAGGTCAAGAATGCAAATGTGTCCATGTACCTGGGCCGTCCTTTGAGGGTTGCGTAGACGTAGGTGGTACTCCAAACTGTTGTTGTTGGTATTATTGTGTGTGGTGTTCGGTTATTGATGCATCATTCTGTCTGATGCGGGAACTAATGCGAGGTGCGTGTTCTGCTCAAGGTCAAGAATGCAAATGTGTCCATGTACCTGGGCCGTCCTTTGAGGGTTGCGTAGACGTAGGTGGTACTCCAAACTGTTGTTGTTGGTATTATTGTGTGTGGTGTTCGGTTATTGATGCATCATTCTGTCTGATGCGGGAACTAATGCGAGGTGCGTGTTCTGCTCAAGGTCAAAAAGGCGAATGTGTCCATGTACCTGGGCCGTCCTTTGAGGGTTGCGTAGACGTAGGTGGTACTCCATACTGTTGTTGTTGATATTATTGTGTGTGGTGTTCGGTTGTTGATGCATCTATCTGTCTGATGCGGGAACTAATGCGAGGTGCGTGTTCTGCTCAAGGTCAAGAATGCAAATGTGTCCATGTACCTGGGCCGTCCTTTGAGGGTTCGGTAGACGTAGGTGGTACTCCAAACTGTTGTTGTTGGTATTATTGTGTGTGGTGTTCGGTTATTGATGCATCATTCTGTATGATGCAAGAACTAATGCGAGGTGCGTGTTCTGCTTAAGGTCAAGAATGCAAATGTGTCCATGTACCTGGGCCGTTCTTTGAGGGTTGCGTAGACGTAGGTGGTACTCCATACTGTTGTTGTTGGTATTATTGTGTGTGGTGTTCGGTTATTGATGCATCATTCTGTTTGATGCAAGAACTAATGCGAGGTGCGTGTTCTGCTCAAGGTCAAAAAGGCGAATGTGTCCATGTACCTGGGCCGTCCTTTGAGGGTTGCGTAGACGTAGGTGGTACTCCATACTGTTGTTGTTGATATTATTGTGTGTGGTGTTCGGTTGCTGATGCATCTATCTGTCTGATGCGGGAACTAATGCGAGGTGCGTGTTCTGCTCAAGGTCAAAAAGGCGAATGTGTCCATGTACCTGGGCCGTCCTTTGAGGGTTGCGTAGACGTAGGTGGTACTCCAAACTGTTGTTGTTGCTATTATTGTGTGTGGTGTTCGGTTATTGATGCATCATTCTGTTTGATGCAAGAACTAATGCGAGGTGCGTGTTCTGCTCAAGGTCAAGAATGCAAATGTGTCCATGTACCTGGGCCGTCCTTTGAGGGTTGCGTAGACGTAGGTGGTACTCCAAACTGTTGTTGTTGGTATTATTGTGTGTGGTGTTCGGTTATTGATGCATCATTCTGTCTGATGCGGGAACTAATGCGAGGTGCGTGTTCTGCTCAAGGTCAAAAAGGCGAATGTGTCCATGTACCTGGGCCGTCCTTTGAGGGTTGCGTAGACGTAGGTGGTACTCCATACTGTTGTTGTTGGTATTATTGTGTATGGTGTTCGGTTATTGATGCATCATTCTGTCTGATGCGGGAACTAATGCGAGGTGCGTGTTCTGCTCAAGGTCAAAAAGGCGAATGTGTCCATGTACCTGGGCCGTCCTTTGAGGGTTGCGTAAACGTAGGTGGTACTCCATACTGTTGTTGTTGGTATTATTGTGTGTGGTGTTCGGTTATTGATGCATCATTCTGTCTGATGCGGGAACTAATGCGAGGTGCGTGTTCTGCTCAAGGTCAAAAAGGCGAATGTGTCCATGTACCTGGGCCGTCCTTTGAGGGTTGCGTAGACGTAGGTGGTACTCCAAACTGTTGTTGTTGCTATTATTGTGTGTGGTGTTCGGTTATTGATGCATCATTCTGTTTGATGCAAGAACTAATGCGAGGTGCGTGTTCTGCTCAAGGTCAAGAATGCAAATGTGTCCATGTACCTGGGCCGTCCTTTGAGGGTTGCGTAGACGTAGGTGGTACTCCAAACTGTTGTTGTTGGTATTATTGTATGTGGTGTTCGGTTATTGATGCATAATTCTGTCTGATGCAAGAACTAATGCGAGGTGCGTGTTCTGCTCAAGGTCAAGAATGCAAATGTGTCCATGTACCTGGGCCGTCCTTTGAGGGTTGCGTAGACGTAGGTGGTACTCCAAACTGTTGTTGTGGGTATTATTGTGTGTGGTGTTCGGTTATTGATGCATCATTCTGTCTGATGCGGGAACTAATGCGAGGTGCGTGTTCTGCTCAAGGTCAAAAAGGCGAATGTGTCCATGTACCTGGGCCGTCCTTTGAGGGTTGCGTAGACGTAGGTGGTACTCCATACTGTTGTTGTTGGTATTATTGTGTGTGGTGTTCGGTTATTGATGCATAATTCTGTCTGATGCGGGAACTAATGCGAGGTGCGTGTTCTGCTCAAGGTCAAAAAGGCGAATGTGTCCATGTACCTGGGCCGTCCTTTGAGGGTTGCGTAGACGTAGGTGGTACTCCATACTGTTGTTGTTGGTATTATTGTGTGTGGTGTTCGGTTATTGATGCATCATTCTGTCTGATGCGGGAAATAATGCGAGGTGCGTGTTCTGCTCAAGGTCAAAAAGGCGAATGTGTCCATGTACCTGGGCCGTCCTTTGAGGGTTGCGTAGACGTAGGTGGTACTCCAAACTGTTGTTGTTGCTATTAGTGTGTGTGGTGTTCGGTTATTGATACATTATTCTGTTTGATGCAAGAACTAATGCGAGGTGCGTGTTCTGCTCAAGGTCAAGAATGCAAATGTGTCCATGTACCTGGGCCGTCCTTTGAGGGTTGCGTAGACGTAGGTGGTACTCCATACTGTTGTTGTTGGTATTATTGTGTGTGGTGTTCGGTTGTTGATGCATCATTCTGGCTGATGCGGGAACTAATGCGAGGTGCGTGTTCTGCTCAAGGTCAAAAAGGCGAATGTGTCCATGTACCTGGGCCGTCCTTTGAGGGTTGCGTAGACGTAGGTGGTACTCCAAACTGTTGTTGTTGCTATTATTGTGTGTGGTGTTCGGTTATTGATACATCATTCTGTTTGATGCAAGAACTAATGCGAGGTGCGTGTTCTGCTCAAGGTCAAGAATGCAAATGTGTCCATGTACCTGGGCCGTCCTTTGAGGGTTGCGTAGACGTAGGTGGTACTCCATACTGTTGTTGTTGGTATTATTGTGTGTGGTGTTCGGTTGTTGATGCATCATTCTGGCTGATGCGGGAAGTAATGCAAGTTGCGTTTTCTGCTTTCAAAGAGGCCCTTTGGTCTTTAACACTTTCCCGGGCGACAGCGCGCCAGGGCTTCTTGCGGAGGGGTTAAGTACCGACTCTGGCTGATCATAAACCCTCTCTGAAACGGAGGTAGTCAGCTTCTACGATAGGGTCAGGTATATACAGTGCTGCCGTTGGGAAAGTATTAATATCGATGGGTCAACACTGGTGAGTAGAATGCTCGGGTTTCATTGGCCCTGCAAAGGTGAAGAATGCGCATGTGTTTGTATAGTTGGGCATCCTTCAAGGGTTGCGTACACCTAGGAGGTACTCCATACTGTTGTTGTTGGTGTTATTATTAGTGTTCGGTTGTTGATGCATCATTCTGACTGATGCGGGAACCAATGCAAGGTGCGTTTTCTGCTTTCAAAGAGGCCCTTTGGTCTTTAACACTTTCCCGGGCGACAGCGCGCCAGGGCTTCTTGCGGAGGGGTTAAGTACCGACTCTGGCTGATCATAAACCCTCTCTGAAACGGTGGTAGTCAGCTTCTACGATAGGGTCAGGTATATACAGTGCTGCCGTTGGGAAAGTATTAAGATCGATGGGTCAACACTGGTGAGTAGAATGCTCGGGTTTCATTGGCCCTGCAAAGGTGAAGAATGCGCATGTGTTTGTATAGTTGGGCATCCTTCAAGGGTTGCGTACACCTAGGAGGTACTCCATACTGTTGTTGTTGGTATTATAATTAGTGTTCGGTTGTTGATGCATCATTCTTGCTGATGCGGGAACCAATGCAAGTTGCGTTTTCTGCTTTCAAAGAGGCCCTTTGGTCTTTAACACTTTCCCGGGCGACAGCGCGCCAGGGCTTCTTGCGGAGGGGTTAAGTACCGACTCTGGCTGATCATAAACCCTCTCTGAAACGGAGGTAGTCAGCTTCTACGATAGGGTCAGGTATATACAGTGCTGCCGTTGGGAAAGTATTAAGATCGATGGGTCAACACTGGTGAGTAGAATGCTCGGGTTTCATTGGCCCTGCAAAGGTGAAGAATGCGCATGTGTTTGTATAGTTGGGCATCCTTCAAGGGTTGCGTACACCTAGGAGGTACTCCATACTGTTGTTGTTGGTATTATTATTAGTGTTCGGTTGTTGATGCATCATTCTGACTGATGCGGGAACCAATGCAAGGTGCGTTTTCTGCTTTCAAAGAGGCCCTTTGGTCTTTAACACTTTCCCGGGCGACAGCGCGCCAGGGCTTCTTGCGGAGGGGTTAAGTACCGACTCTGGCTGATCATAAACCCTCTCTGAAACGGAGGTAGTCAGCTTCTACGATAGGGTCAGGTATATACAGTGCTGCCGTTGGGAAAGTATTAAGATCGATGGGTCAACACTGGTGAGTAGAATGCTCGGGTTTCATTGGCCCTGCAAAGGTGAAGAATGCGCATGTGTTTGTATAGTTGGGCATCCTTCAAGGGTTGCGTACACCTAGGAGGTACTCCATACTGTTGTTGTTGGTATTATTATTAGTGTTCGGTTGTTGATGCATCATTCTGACTGATGCGGGAACCAATGCAAGGTGCGTTTTCTGCTTTCAAAGAGGCCCTTTGGTCTTTAACACTTTCCCGGGCGACAGCGCGCCAGGGCTTCTTGCGGAGGGGTTAAGTACCGACTCTGGCTGATCATAAACCCTCTCTGAAACGGAGGTAGTCAGCTTCTACGATAGGGTCAGGTATATACAGTGCTGCCGTTGGGAAAGTATTAAGATCGATGGGTCAACACTGGTGAGTAGAATGCTCGGGTTTCATTGGCCCTGCAAAGGTGAAGAATGCGCATTGGTTTGTATAGTTGGGCATCCTTCAAGGGTTGCGTACACCTAGGAGGTACTCCATACTGTTGTTGTTGGTATTATAATTAGTGTTCGGTTGTTGATGCATCATTCTGGCTGATGCGGGAACTAATGCAAGGTGCGTTTTCTGCTTTCAAAGAGGCCCTTTGGTCTTTAACACTTTCCCGGGCGACAGCGCGCCAGGGCTTCTTGCGGAGGGGTTAAGTACCGACTCTGGCTGATCATAAACCCTCTCTGAAACGGAGGTAGTCAGCTTCTACGATAGGGTCAGGTATATACAGTGCTGCCGTTGGGAAAGTATTAAGATCGATGGGTCAACACTGGTGAGTAGAATGCTCGGGTTTCATTGGCCCTGCAAAGGTGAAGAATGCGCATGTGTTTGTATAGTTGGGCATCCTTCAAGGGTTGCGTACACCTAGGAGGTACTCCATACTGTTGTTGTTGGTATTATTATTAGTGTTCGGTTGTTGATGCATCATTCTGACTGATGCGGGAACCAATGCAAGGTGCGTTTTCTGCTTTCAAAGAGGCCCTTTGGTCTTTAACACTTTCCCGGGCGACAGCGCGCCAGGGCTTCTTGCGGAGGGGTTAAGTACCGACTCTGGCTGATCATAAACCCTCTCTGAAACGGAGGTAGTCAGCTTCTACGATAGGGTCAGGTATATACAGTGCTGCCGTTGGGAAAGTATTAAGATCGATGGGTCAACACTGGTGAGTAGAATGCTCGGGTTTCATTGGCCCTGCAAAGGTGAAGAATGCGCATTGGTTTGTATAGTTGGGCATCCTTCAAGGGTTGCGTACACCTAGGAGGTACTCCATACTGTTGTTGTTGGTATTATAATTAGTGTTCGGTTGTTGATGCATCATTCTGGCTGATGCGGGAACTAATGCAAGGTGCGTTTTCTGCTTTCAAAGAGGCCCTTTGGTCTTTAACACTTTCCCGGGCGACAGCGCGCCAGGGCTTCTTGCGGAGGGGTTAAGTACCGACTCTGGCTGATCATAAACCCTCTCTGAAACGGAGGTAGTCAGCTTCTACGATAGGGTCAGGTATATACAGTGCTGCCGTTGGGAAAGTATTAAGATCGAAGGGTCAACACTGGTGAGTAGAATGCGCGGGTTTCATTGGCCCTGCAAAGGTGAAGAATGCGCATGTGTTTGTATACTTGGGCATCCTTCAAGGGTTGCGTACACGTAGGAGGTACTCCATACTGTTGTTGTTGGTATTATTATTAGTGTTCGGTTGTGGATGCATCATTCTGGCTGATGCGGGAAGTAATGCAAGTTGCGTTTTCTGCTTTCAAAGAGGC
Organism: Othius punctulatus; assembly: GCA_951805005.1. Classification (NCBI taxonomy): domain Eukaryota; kingdom Metazoa; phylum Arthropoda; class Insecta; order Coleoptera; family Staphylinidae; genus Othius; species Othius punctulatus. The sequence continues at coordinate 72,458,374 of OX638143.1, read as the reverse complement.
CCTTTGGTCTTTAACACTTTCCCGGGCGACAGCGCGCCAGGGCTTCTTGCGGAGGGGTTAAGTACCGACTCTGGCTGATCATAAACCCTCTCTGAAACGGAGGTAGTCAGCTTCTACGATAGGGTCAGGTATATACAGTGCTGCCGTTGGGAAAGTATTAAGAACGATGGGTCAACACTGGTGAGTAGAATGCTCGGGTTTCATTGGCCCTGCAAAGGTGAAGAATGCGCATGTGTTTGTATACTTGGGCATCCTTCAAGGGTTGCGTACACGTAGGAGGTACTCCATACTGTTGTTGTTGGTATTATTATTAGTGTTCGGTTGTTGATGCATCATTCTGGCTGATGCGGGAACTAATGCAAGGTGCGTTTTCTGCTTTCAAAGAGGCCCTTTGGTCTTTAACACTTTCCCAGGCGGCAGCGCGCCAGGGCTTCTTGCGGAGGGGTTAAGTACCGACTCTGGCTGATCATAAACCCTCTCTGAAACGGAGGTAGTCAGCTTCTACGATAGGGTCAGGTATATACAGTGCTGCCGTTGGGAAAGTATTAAGATCGATGGGTCAACACTGGTGAGTAGAATGCGCGGGTTTCATTGGCCCTGCAAAGGTGAAGAATGCGCATGTGTTTGTATAGTTGGGCATCCTTCAAGGGTTGCGTACACCTAGGAGGTACTCCATACTGTTGTTGTTGGTATTATTATTAGTGTTCGGTTGTTGATGCATCATTCTGACTGATGCGGGAACTAATGCAAGGTGCGTTTTCTGCTTTCAAAGAGGCCCTTTGGTCTTTAACACTTTCCCGGGCGACAGCGCGCCAGGGCTTCTTGCGGAGGGGTTAAGTACCGACTCTGGCTGATCATAAACCCTCTCTGAAACGGAGGTAGTCAGCTTCTACGATAGGGTCAGGTATATACAGTGCTGCCGTTGGGAAAGTATTAAGATCGATGGGTCAACACTGGTGAGTAGAATGCTCGGGTTTCATTGGCCCTGCAAAGGTGAAGAATGCGCATGTGTTTGTATAGTTGGGCATCCTTCAAGGGTTGCGTACACGTAGGAGGTACTCCATACTGTTGTTGTTGGTATTATTATTAGTGTTCGGTTGTTGATGCATCTATCTGTCTGATGCGGGAACTTATGCGAGGTGCGTGTTCTGCTCAAGGTCAAAAAGGCGAATGTGTCCATGTACCTGGGCCGTCCTTTGAGGGTTGCGTAGACGTAGGTGGTACTCCAAACTGTTGTTGTTGCTATTATTGTGTGTGGTGTTCGGTTATTGATGCATCATTCTGTTTGATGCAAGAACTAATGCGAGGTGCGTGTTCTGCTCAAGGTCAAAAAGGCGAATGTGTCCATGTACCTGGGCCGTCCTTTGAGGGTTGCGTAGACGTAGGTGGTACTCCATACTGTTGTTGTTGGTATTATTGTGTGTGGTGTTCGGTTGATGATGCATCTATCTGTCTGATGCGGGAACTAATGCGAGGTGCGTGTTCTGCTCAAGGTCAAAAAGGCGAATGTGTCCATGTACCTGGGCCGTCCTTTGAGGGTTGCGTAGACGTAGGTGGTACTCCATACTGTTGTTGTTGGTATTATTGTGTGTGGTGTTCGGTTATTGATGCATCATTCTGTCTGATGCGGGAACTAATGCGAGGTGCGTGTTCTGCTCAAGGTCAAGAATGCAAATGTGTCCATGTACCTGGGCCGTCCTTTGAGGGTTGCGTAGACGTAGGTGGTACTCCAAACTGTTGTTGTTGGTATTATTGTGTGTGGTGTTCGGTTATTGATGCATCATTCTGTATGATGCAAGAACTAATGCGAGGTGCGTGTTCTGCTCAAGGTCAAAAAGGCGAATGTGTCCATGTACCTGGGCCGTCCTTTGAGGGTTGCGTAGACGTAGGTGGTACTCCATACTGCTGTTGTTGGTATTATTGTGTGTGGTGTTCGGTTATTGATGCATCATTCTGTCTGATGCGGGAACTAATGCGAGGTGCGTGTTCTGCTCAAGGTCAAGAATGCAAATGTGTCCATGTACCTGGGCCGTCCTTTGAGGGTTCGGTAGACGTAGGTGGTACTCCAAACTGTTGTTGTTGGTATTATTGTGTGTGGTGTTCGGTTATTGATGCATCATTCTGTATGATGCAAGAACTAATGCGAGGTGCGTGTTCTGCTCAAGGTCAAGAATGCAAATGTGTCCATGTACCTGGGCCGTCCTTTGAGGGTTGCGTAGACGTAGGTGGTACTCCATACTGTTGTTGTTGGTATTATTGTGTGTGGTGTTCGGTTATTGATGCATCATTCTGTTTCATGCAAGAACTAATGCGAGGTGCGTGTTCTGCTCAAGGTCAAAAAGGCGAATGTGTCCATGTACCTGGGCCGTCCTTTGAGGGTTGCGTAGACGTAGGTGGTACTCCATACTGTTGTTGTTGATATTATTGTGTGTGGTGTTCGGTTGTTGATGCATCTATCTGTCTGATGCGGGAACTAATGCGAGGTGCGTGTTCTGCTCAAGGTCAAAAAGGCGAATGTGTCCATGTACCTGGGCCGTCCTTTGAGGGTTGCGTAGACGTAGGTGGTACTCCAAACTGTTGTTGTTGCTATTATTGTGTGTGGTGTTCGGTTATTGATGCATCATTCTGTTTGATGCAAGAACTAATGCGAGGTGCGTGTTCTGCTCAAGGTCAAGAATGCAAATGTGTCCATGTACCTGGGCCGTCCTTTGAGGGTTGCGTAGACGTAGGTGGTACTCCAAACTGTTGTTGTTGGTATTATTGTGTGTGGTGTTCGGTTATTGATGCATCATTCTGTCTGATGCGGGAACTAATGCGAGGTGCGTGTTCTGCTCAAGGTCAAAAAGGCGAATGTGTCCATGTACCTGGGCCGTCCTTTGAGGGTTGCGTAGACGTAGGTGGTACTCCATACTGTTGTTGTTGGTATTATTGTGTATGGTGTTCGGTTATTGATGCATCATTCTGTCTGATGCGGGAACTAATGCGAGGTGCGTGTTCTGCTCAAGGTCAAAAAGGCGAATGTGTCCATGTACCTGGGCCGTCCTTTGAGGGTTGCGTAGACGTAGGTGGTACTCCATACTGTTGTTGTTGGTATTATTGTGTGTGGTGTTCGGTTATTGATGCATCATTCTGTCTGATGCGGGAACTAATGCGAGGTGCGTGTTCTGCTCAAGGTCAAAAAGGCGAATGTGTCCATGTACCTGGGCCGTCCTTTGAGGGTTGCGTAGACGTAGGTGGTACTCCAAACTGTTGTTGTTGCTATTATTGTGTGTGGTGTTCGGTTATTGATGCATCATTCTGTTTGATGCAAGAACTAATGCGAGGTGCGTGTTCTGCTCAAGGTCAAGAATGCAAATGTGTCCATGTACCTGGGCCGTCCTTTGAGGGTTGCGTAGACGTAGGTGGTACTCCAAACTGTTGTTGTTGGTATTATTGTATGTGGTGTTCGGTTATTGATGCATAATTCTGTCTGATGCAAGAACTAATGCGAGGTGCGTGTTCTGCTCAAGGTCAAGAATGCAAATGTGTCCATGTACCTGGGCCGTCCTTTGAGGGTTGCGTAGACGTAGGTGGTACTCCAAACTGTTGTTGTGGGTATTATTGTGTGTGGTGTTCGGTTATTGATGCATCATTCTGTCTGATGCGGGAACTAATGCGAGGTGCGTGTTCTGCTCAAGGTCAAAAAGGCGAATGTGTCCATGTACCTGGGCCGTCCTTTGAGGGTTGCGTAGACGTAGGTGGTACTCCATACTGTTGTTGTTGGTATTATTGTGTGTGGTGTTCGGTTATTGATGCATCATTCTGTCTGATGCGGGAAATAATGCGAGGTGCGTGTTCTGCTCAAGGTCAAAAAGGCGAATGTGTCCATGTACCTGGGCCGTCCTTTGAGGGTTGCGTAGACGTAGGTGGTACTCCAAACTGTTGTTGTTGCTATTAGTGTGTGTGGTGTTCGGTTATTGATACATTATTCTGTTTGATGCAAGAACTAATGCGAGGTGCGTGTTCTGCTCAAGGTCAAGAATGCAAATGTGTCCATGTACCTGGGCCGTCCTTTGAGGGTTGCGTAGACGTAGGTGGTACTCCATACTGTTGTTGTTGGTATTATTGTGTGTGGTGTTCGGTTGTTGATGCATCATTCTGGCTGATGCGGGAACTAATGCGAGGTGCGTGTTCTGCTCAAGGTCAAAAAGGCGAATGTGTCCATGTACCTGGGCCGTCCTTTGAGGGTTGCGTAGACGTAGGTGGTACTCCAAACTGTTGTTGTTGCTATTATTGTGTGTGGTGTTCGGTTATTGATACATCATTCTGTTTGATGCAAGAACTAATGCGAGGTGCGTGTTCTGCTCAAGGTCAAGAATCCATATGTGTCCATGTACCTGGGCCGTCCTTTGAGGGTTGCGTAGACGTAGGTGGTACTCCATACTGTTGTTGTTGGTATTATTGTGTGTGGTGTTCGGTTGTTGATGCATCATTCTGGCTGATGCGGGAAGTAATGCAAGTTGCGTTTTCTGCTTTCAAAGAGGCCCTTTGGTCTTTAACACTTTCCCGGGCGACAGCGCGCCAGGGCTTCTTGCGGAGGGGTTAAGTACCGACTCTGGCTGATCATAAACCCTCTCTGAAACGGAGGTAGTCAGCTTCTACGATAGGGTCAGGTATATACAGTGCTGCCGTTGGGAAAGTATTAAGATCGATGGGTCAACACTGGTGAGTAGAATGCTCGGGTTTCATTGGCCCTGCAAAGGTGAAGAATGCGCATGTGTTTGTATAGTTGGGCATCCTTCAAGGGTTGCGTACACCTAGGAGGTACTCCATACTGTTGTTGTTGGTATTATAATTAGTGTTCGGTTGTTGATGCATCATTCTTGCTGATGCGGGAACCAATGCAAGTTGCGTTTTCTGCTTTCAAAGAGGCCCTTTGGTCTTTAACACTTTCCCGGGCGACAGCGCGCCAGGGCTTCTTGCGGAGGGGTTAAGTACCGACTCTGGCTGATCATAAACCCTCTCTGAAACGGAGGTAGTCAGCTTCTACGATAGGGTCAGGTATATACAGTGCTGCCGTTGGGAAAGTATTAAGATCGATGGGTCAACACTGGTGAGTAGAATGCTCGGGTTTCATTGGCCCTGCAAAGGTGAAGAATGCGCATGTGTTTGTATAGTTGGGCATCCTTCAAGGGTTGTGTACACCTAGGAGGTACTCCATACTGTTGTTGTTGGTATTATAATTAGTGTTCGGTTGTTGATGCATCATTCTTGCTGATGCGGGAACCAATGCAAGTTGCGTTTTCTGCTTTCAAAGAGGCCCTTTGGTCTTTAACACTTTCCCGGGCGACAGCGCGCCAGGGCTTCTTGCGGAGGGGTTAAGTACCGACTCTGGCTGATCATAAACCCTCTCTGAAACGGAGGTAGTCAGCTTCTACGATAGGGTCAGGTATATACAGTGCTGCCGTTGGGAAAGTATTAAGATCGATGGGTCAACACTGGTGAGTAGAATGCTCGGGTTTCATTGGCCCTGCAAAGGTGAAGAATGCGCATGTGTTTGTATAGTTGGGCATCCTTCAAGGGTTGCGTACACCTAGGAGGTACTCCATACTGTTGTTGTTGGTATTATTATTAGTGTTCGGTTGTTGATGCATCATTCTGACTGATGCGGGAACCAATGCGAGGTGCATGTTCTGCTCAAGGTCAAAAAGGCGAATGTGTCCATGTACCTGGGCCGTCCTTTGAGGGTTGCGTAGACGTAGGTGGTACTCCAAACTGTTGTTGTTGGTATTATTGTGTGTGGTGTTCGTTTATTGATGCATCATTCTGTTTGATGCAAGAACTAATGCGAGGAACGTGTTCTGCTCAAGGTCAAGAATGCAAATGTGTCCATGTACCTGGGCCGTCCTTTGAGGGTTGCGTAGACGTAGGTGGTACTCCAAACTGTTGTTGTTGGTATTATTGTGTGTGGTGTTCGGTTATTGATGCATCATTCTGACTGATGCGGGAACCAATGCGAGGTGCATGTTCTGCTCAAGGTCAAAAAGGCGAATGTGTCCATGTACCTGGGCCGTCCTTTGAGGGTTGCGTAGACGTAGGTGGTACTCCAAACTGTTGTTGTTGGTATTATTGTGTGTGGTGTTCGTTTATTGATGCATCATTCTGTTTGATGCAAGAACTAATGCGAGGTACGTGTTCTGCTCAAGGTCAAGAATGCAAATGTGTCCATGAACCTGGGCCGTCCTTTGAGGGTTGCGTAGACGTAGGTGGTACTCCAAACTGTTGTTGTTGGTATTATTGTGTGTGGTGTTCGGTTATTGATGCATCATTCTGTCTGATGCGGGAACTAATGCGAGGTGCGTGTTCTGCTCAAGGTCAAACAGGCGAATGTGTCCATGTACCTGGGCCGTCCTTTGAGGGTTGCGTAGACGTAGGTGGTACTCCATACTGTTGTTGTTGGTATTATTGTGTGTGGTGTTCGGTTATTGATGCATCATTCTGTCTGATGCGGGAACTAATGCGAGGTGCGTGTTCTGCTCAAGGTCAAAAAGGCGAATGTGTCGATGTACCTGGGCCGTCCTTTGAGGGTTGCGTAGACGTAGGTGGTACTCCATACTGTTGTTGATGGTATTATTGTGTGTGGTGTTCGGTTATTGATGCATCATTCTGTCTGATGCGGGAACTAATGCGAGGTGCGTGTTCTGCTCAAGGTCAAACAGGCGAATATGTCCATGTACCTGGGCCGTCCTTTGAGGGTTGCGTAGACGTAGGTGGTACTCCATACTGTTGTTGTTGGTATTATTGTGTGTGGTGTTCGTTTATTGATGCATCATTCTGTCTGATGCGGGAACTAATGCGAGGTGCGTGTTCTGCTCAAGGTCAAAAAGGCGAATGTGTCCATGTACCTGGACCGTCCTTTGAGGGTTGCGTAGACGTAGGTGGTACTCCAAACTGTTGTTGTTGGTATTATTGTGTGTGGTGTTCGTTTATTGATGCATCATTCGGTCTGATGCGGGAACTAATGCGAGGTGCGTGTTCTGCTCAAGGTCAAAAAGGCGAATGTGTCCATGTACCTGGGCCGTCCTTTGAGGGTTGCGTAGACGTAGGTGGTACTCCAAACTGTTGTTGTTGGTATTATTGTATGTGGTGTTCGGTTATTGATGCATCATTCTGTTAGATGCAAGAACTAATGCGAGGTGCGTGTTCTGCTCAAGGTCAAGAATGCAAATGTGTCCATGTACCTGGGCCGTCCTTTGAGGGTTGCGTAGACGTAGGTGGTACTCCATACTGTTGTTGTTGGTATTATTGTGTGTGGTGTTCGGTTATTGATGCATCAATCTGTCTGATGCGGGAACTAATGCAAGGTTCGTTTTCTGCTTTCAAAGGGGCCCTTTGGTCTTTAACACTTTCCCGGGCGACAGCGCGCCAGGGCTTCTTGCGGATGGGTTTAGTACCGACTCTGGCTGATCATAAACCCTCTCTGAAACGAAGGTAGTCAGCTTCTACGATAGGGTCAGGTATATACAGTGCTGCCGTTGGGAAAGTATTAAGATCGAAGGGTCAACACTGGTGAGTAGAATGCTCGGGTTTCATTGGCCCTGCAAAGGTGAAGAATGCGCATGTGTTTGTATAGTTGGGCATCCTTCAAGGGTTGCGTACACCTAGGAGGTACTCCATACTGTTGTTGTTGGTATTATTATTAGTGTTCGGTTGTTGATGCATCATTCTGGCTGATGCGGGAACTAATGCAAGGTGCGTTTTCTGCTCAAGGTCAAAAAGGCGAAAGTGTCGATGTACCTGGGCCGTCCTTTGAGGGTTGCGTAGACGTAGGTGGTACTCCAAACTGTTGTTGTTGGTATTATTGTATGTGGTGTTCGGTTATTGATGCATCATTCTGTTAGATGCAAGAACTAATGCGAGGTGCGTGTTCTGCTCAAGGTCAAGAATGCAAATGTGTCCATGTACCTGGGCCGTCCTTTGAGGGTTGCGTAGACGCAGGGGGTACTCCATACTGTTGTTGTTGGTATTATTGTGTGTGGTGTTCGTTTATTGATGCATCAATCTGTCTGATGCGGGAACTAATGCAAGGTTCGTTTTCTGCTTTCAAAGGGGCCCTTTGGTCTTTAACACTTTCCCGGGCGACAGCACGCCAGGGCTTCTTGCGGAGGGGTTAAGTACCGACTCTGGCTGATCATAAACCCTCTCTGAAACGGAGGTAGTCAGCTTCTACGATAGGGTCAGGTATATACAGTGCTGCCGTTGGGAAAGTATTAAGAACGATGGGTCAACACTGGTGAGTAGAATGCGCGGGTTTCATTGGCCCTGCAAAGGTGAAGAATGCGCATGTGTTTGTATACTTGGGCGTCCTTCAAGGGTTGCGTACACGTAGGAGGTACTCCATACTGTTGTTGTTGGTATTATTATTAGTGTTCGGTTGTTGATGCATCATTCTGTCTGATGCAGGAACTAATGCGAGGTGCATGTTCTGCTCAAGGTCAAAAAGGCGAATGTGTCCATGTACCTGGGCCGTCCTTTGAGGGTTGCGTAGACGTAGGTGGTACTCCAAACTGTTGTTGTTGGTATTATTGTGTGTGGTGTTCGTTTATTGATGCATCATTCTGTTTGATGCAAGAACTAATGCGAGGTACGTGTTCTGCTCAAGGTCAAGAATGCAAATGTGTCCATGTACCTGGGCCGTCCTTTGAGGGTTGCGTAGACGTAGGTGGTACTCCAAACTGTTGTTGTTGGTATTATTGTGTGTGGTGTTCGGTTATTGATGCATCATTCTGTGTGATGCGGGAACTAATGCAAGGTTCGTTTTCTGCTTTCAAAGAGGCCCTTTGGTCTTTAACACTTTCCCGGGCGACAGCGCGCCAGGGCTTCTTGCGGAGGGGTTAAGTACCGACTCTGGCTGATCATAAACCCTCTCTGAAACGGAGGTAGTCAGCTTCTACGATAGGGTCAGGTATATACAGTGCTGCCGTTGGGAAAGTATTAAGAACGATGGGTCAACACTGGTGAGTAGAATGCTCGGGTTTCATTGGCCCTGCAAAGGTGAAGAATGCGCATGTGTTTGTATACTTGGGCATCCTTCAAGGGTTGCGTACACGTAGGAGGTACTCCATACTGTTGTTGTTGGTATTATTATTAGTGTTCGGTTGTTGATGCATCATTCTGTCTGATGCAGGAACTAATGCGAGGTGCATGTTCTGCTCAAGGTCAAAAAGGCGAATGTGTCCATGTACCTGGGCCGTCCTTTGAGGGTTGCGTAGACGTAGGTGGTACTCCAAACTGTTGTTGTTGGTATTATTGTGTGTGGTGTTCGTTTATTGATGCATCATTCTGTTTGATGCAAGAACTAATGCGAGGTGCGTGTTCTGCTCAAGGTCAAGAATGCAAATGTGTCCATGTACCTGGGCCGTCCTTTGAGGGTTGCGTAGACGTAGGTGGTACTCCATACTGTTGTTGTTGGTATTATTGTGTGTGGTGTTCGGTTATTGATGCATCATTCTGGCTGATGCGGGAACTAATGCAAGGTTCGTTTTCTGCTTTCAAAGAGGCCCTTTGGTCTTTAACACTTTCCCGGGCGACAGCGCGCCAGGGCTTCTTGCGGAGGGGTTAAGTACCGACTCTGGCTGATCATAAACCCTCTCTGAAACGGAGGTAGTCAGCTTCTACGATAGGGTCAGGTATATACAGTGCTGCCGTTGGGAAAGTATTAAGAACGATGGGTCAACACTGGTGAGTAGAATGCTCGGGTTTCATTGGCCCTGCAAAGGTGAAGAATGCGCATGTGTTTGTATACTTGGGCATCCTTCAAGGGTTGCGTACACGTAGGAGGTACTCCATACTGTTGTTGTTGGTATTATTATTAGTGTTCGGTTGTTGATGCATCATTCTGTCTGATGCAGGAACTAATGCGAGGTGCATGTTCTGCTCAAGGTCAAAAAGGCGAATGTGTCCATGTACCTGGGCCGTCCTTTGAGGGTTGCGTAGACGTAGGTGGTACTCCAAACTGTTGTTGTTGCTATTAGTGTGTGTGGTGTTCGGTTATTGATACATCATTCTGTTTGATGCAAGAACTAATGCGAGGTGCGTGTTCTGCTCAAGGTCAAGAATGCAAATGTGTCCATGTACCTGGGCCGTCCTTTGAGGGTTGCGTAGACGTAGGTGGTACTCCATACTGTTGTTGTTGGTATTATTGTGTGTGGTGTTCGGTTGTTGATGCATCATTCTGGCTGATGCGGGAACTAATGCGAGGTGCGTGTTCTGCTCAAGGTCAAAAAGGCGAATGTGTCCATGTACCTGGGCCGTCCTTTGAGGGTTGCGTAGACGTAGGTGGTACTCCAAACTGTTGTTGTTGCTATTAGTGTGTGTGGTGTTCGGTTATTGATACATCATTCTGTTTGATGCAAGAACTAATGCGAGGTGCGTGTTCTGCTCAAGGTCAAGAATGCAAATGTGTCCATGTACCTGGGCCGTCCTTTGCGGGTTGCGTAGACGTAGGTGGTACTCCATACTGTTGTTGTTGGTATTATTGTGTGTGGTGTTCGGTTGTTGATGCATCATTCTGGCTGATGCGGGAACTAATGCAAGGTGCGTTTTCTGCTTTCAAAGAGGCCCTTTGGTCTTTAACACTTTCCCGGGCGACAGCACGCCAGGGCTTCTTGCGGAGGGGTTAAGTACCGACTCTGGCTGATCATAAACCCTCTCTGAAACGGAGGTAGTCAGCTTCTACGATAGGGTCAGGTATATACAGTGCTGCCGTTGGGAAAGTATTAAGATCGATGGGTCACCACTGGTGAGTAGAATGCGCGGGTTTCATTGGCCCTGCAAAGGTGAAGAATGCGCATGTGTTTGTATACTTGGGCATCCTTCAAGGGTTGCGTACACGTAGGAGGTACTCCATACTGTTGTTGTTGGTATTATTATTAGTGTTCGGTTGTTGATGCATCATTCTGGCTGATGCGGGAACTAATGCAAGGTTCGTTTTCTGCTTTCAAAGAGGCCCTTTGGTCTTTAATACTTTCCCGGGCGACAGCACGCCAGGGCTTCTTGCGGAGGGGTTAAGTACCGACTCTGGCTGATCATAAACCCTCTCTGAAACGGAGGTAGTCAGCTTCTACGATAGGGTCAGGTATATACAGTGCTGCCGTTGGGAAAGTATTAAGATCGATGGGTCACCACTGGTGAGTAGAATGCGCGGGTTTCATTGGCCCTGCAAAGGTGAAGAATGAGCATTTGTTTGTATACTTGGGCATCCTTCAAGGGTTGCGTACACGTAGGAGGTACTCCATACTGTTGTTGTTGGTATTATTATTAGTGTTCGGTTGTTGATGCATCATTCTGGCTGATGCGGGAACTAATGCAAGGTGCGTTTTCTGCTTTCAAAGAGGCCCTTTGGTCTTTAACACTTTCACGGGCGACAGCGCGCCAGGGCTTCTTGCGGAGGGGTTAAGTACCGACTCTGGCTGATCATAAACCCTCTCTGAAACGGAGGTAGTCAGCTTCTACGATAGGGTCAGGTATATACAGTGCTGCCGTTGGGAAAGTATTAAGATCAATGGGTCAACACTGGTGAGTAGAATGCTCGGGTTTCATTGGCCCTGCAAAGGTGAAGAATGCGCATGTGTTTGTATACTTGGGCATCCTTCAAGGGTTGCGTACACGTAGGAGGTACTCCATACTGTTGTTGTTGGTATTATTATTAGTGTTCGGTTGTTGATGCATCATTCTGGCTGATGCGGGAACTAATGCAAGGTTCGTTTTCTGCTTTCAAAGAGGCCCTTTGGTCTTTAATACTTTCCCGGGCGACAGCACGCCAGGGCTTCTTGCGGAGGGGTTAAGTACCGACTCTGGCTGATCATAAACCCTCTCTGAAACGGAGGTAGTCAGCTTCTACGATAGGGTCAGGTATATACAGTGCTGCCGTTGGGAAAGTATTAAGATCGATGGGTCACCACTGGTGAGTAGAATGCGCGGGTTTCATTGGCCCTGCAAAGGTGAAGAATGAGCATTTGTTTGTATACTTGGGCATCCTTCAAGGGTTGCGTACACGTAGGAGGTACTCCATACTGTTGTTGTTGGTATTATTATTAGTGTTCGGTTGTTGATGCATCATTCTGGCTGATGCGGGAACTAATGCAAGGTGCGTTTTCTGCTTTCAAAGAGGCCCTTTGGTCTTTAACACTTTCACGGGCGACAGCGCGCCAGGGCTTCTTGCGGAGGGGTTAAGTACCGACTCTGGCTGATCATAAACCCTCTCTGAAACGGAGGTAGTCAGCTTCTACGATAGGGTCAGGTATATACAGTGCTGCCGTTGGGAAAGTATTAAGATCGAAGGGTCAACACTGGTGAGTAGAATGCGCGGGTTTTATTGGCCCTGCAAAGGTGAAGAATGCGCATGTGTTTGTATACTTGGGCATCCTTCAAGGGTTGCGTACACGTAGGAGGTACTCCATACTGTTGTTGTTGGTATTATTATTAGTGTTCGGTTGTTGATGCATCATTCTGGCTGATGCGGGAAGTAATGCAAGTTGCGTTTTCTGCTTTCAAAGAGGCCCTTTGGTCTTTAACACTTTCCCGGGCGACAGCGCGCCAGGGCTTCTTGCGGAGGGGTTAAGTACCGACTCTGGCTGATCATAAACCCTCTCTGAAACGGAGGTAGTCAGCTTCTACGATAGGGTCAGGTATATACAGTGCTGCCGTTGGGAAAGTATTAAGATCGAAGGGTCAACACTGGTGAGTAGAATGCGCGGGTTTTATTGGCCCTGCAAAGGTGAAGAATGCGCATGTGTTTGTATACTTGGGCATCCTTCAAGGGTTGCGTACACGTAGGAGGTACTCCATACTGTTGTTGTTGGTATTATTATTAGTGTTCGGTTGTTGATGCATCATTCTGACTGATGCGGGAACCAATGCAAGGTGCGTTTTCTGCTTTCAAAGAGGCCCTTTGGTCTTTAACACTTTCACGGGCGACAGCGCGCCAGGGCTTCTTGCGGAGGGGTTAAGTACCGACTCTGGCTGATCATAAACCCTCTCTGAAACGGAGGTAGTCAGCTTCTACGATAGGGTCAGGTATATACAGTGCTGCCGTTGGGAAAGTATTAAGATCGAAGGGTCAACACTGGTGAGTAGAATGCGCGGGTTTTATTGGCCCTGCAAAGGTGAAGAATGCGCATGTGTTTGTATACTTGGGCATCCTTCAAGGGTTGCGTACACGTAGGAGGTACTCCATACTGTTGTTGTTGGTATTATTATTAGTGTTCGGTTGTTGATGCATCATTCTGGCTGATGCGGGAAGTAATGCAAGTTGCGTTTTCTGCTTTCAAAGAGGCCCTTTGGTCTTTAACACTTTCCCGGGCGACAGCGCGCCAGGGCTTCTTGCGGAGGGGTTAAGTACCGACTCTGGCTGATCATAAACCCTCTCTGAAACGGAGGTAGTCAGCTTCTACGATAGGGTCAGGTATATACAGTGCTGCCGTTGGGAAAGTATTAAGATCGAAGGGTCAACACTGGTGAGTAGAATGCGCGGGTTTTATTGGCCCTGCAAAGGTGAAGAATGCGCATGTGTTTGTATACTTGGGCATCCTTCAAGGGTTGCGTACACGTAGGAGGTACTCCATACTGTTGTTGTTGGTATTATTATTAGTGTTCGGTTGTTGATGCATCATTCTGACTGATGCGGGAACCAATGCAAGGTGCGTTTTCTGCTTTCAAAGAGGCCCTTTGGTCTTTAACACTTTCCCGGGCGACAGCGCGCCAGGGCTTCTTGCGGAGGGGTTAAGTACCGACTCTGGCTGATCATAAACCCTCTCTGAAACGGAGGTAGTCAGCTTCTACGATAGGGTCAGGTATATACAGTGCTGCCGTTGGGAAAGTATTAAGAACGATGGGTCAACACTGGTGAGTAGAATGCTCGGGTTTCATTGGCCCTGCAAAGGTGAAGAATGCGCATGTGTTTGTATAGTTGGGCATCCTTCAAGGGTTGCGTACACGTAGGAGGTACTCCATACTGTTGTTGTTGGTATTATTATTAGTGTTCGGTTGTTGATGCATCATTCTGGCTGATGCGGGAAGTAATGCAAGTTGCGTTTTCTGCTTTCAAAGAGGCCCTTTGGTCTTTAACACTTTCCCGGGCGACAGCACGCCAGGGCTTCTTGCGGAGGGGTTAAGTACCGACTCTGGCTGATCATAAACCCTCTCTGAAACGGAGGTAGTCAGCTTCTACGATAGGGTCAGGTATATACAGTGCTGCCGTTGGGAAAGTATTAAGATCGATGGGTCACCACTGGTGAGTAGAATGCGCGGGTTTCATTGGCCCTGCAAAGGTGAAGAATGAGCATTTGTTTGTATACTTGGGCATCCTTCAAGGGTTGCGTACACGTAGGAGGTACTCCATACTGTTGTTGTTGGTATTATTATTAGTGTTCGGTTGTTGATGCATCATTCTGACTGATGCGGGAACCAATGCAAGGTGCGTTTTCTGCTTTCAAAGAGGCCCTTTGGTCTTTAACACTTTCCCGGGCGACAGCGCGCCAGGGCTTCTTGCGGAGGGGTTAAGTACCGACTCTGGCTGATCATAAACCCTCTCTGAAACGGAGGTAGTCAGCTTCTACGATAGGGTCAGGTATATACAGTGCTGCCGTTGGGAAAGTATTAAGATCGATGGGTCACCACTGGTGAGTAGAATGCGCGGGTTTCATTGGCCCTGCAAAGGTGAAGAATGAGCATTTGTTTGTATACTTGGGCATCCTTCAAGGGTTGCGTACACGTAGGAGGTACTCCATACTGTTGTTGTTGGTATTATTATTAGTGTTCGGTTGTTGATGCATCATTCTGGCTGATGCGGGAACTAATGCAAGTTGCGTTTTCTGCTTTCAAAGAGGCCCTTTGGTCTTTAACACTTTCCCGGGCGACAGCGCGCCAGGGCTTCTTGCGGAGGGGTTAAGTACCGACTCTGGCTGATCATAAACCCTCTCTGAAACGGAGGTAGTCAGCTTCTACGATAGGGTCAGGTATATACAGTGCTGCCGTTGGGAAAGTATTAAGATCGAAGGGTCAACACTGGTGAGTAGAATGCGCGGGTTTTATTGGCCCTGCAAAGGTGAAGAATGCGCATGTGTTTGTATACTTGGGCATCCTTCAAGGGTTGCGTACACGTAGGAGGTACTCCATACTGTTGTTGTTGGTATTATTATTAGTGTTCGGTTGTTGATGCATCATTCTGACTGATGCGGGAACCAATGCAAGGTGCGTTTTCTGCTTTCAAAGAGGCCCTTTGGTCTTTAATACTTTCCCGGGCGACAGCACGCCAGGGCTTCTTGCGGAGGGGTTAAGTACCGACTCTGGCTGATCATAAACCCTCTCTGAAACGGAGGTAGTCAGCTTCTACGATAGGGTCAGGTATATACAGTGCTGCCGTTGGGAAAGTATTAAGAACGATGGGTCAACACTGGTGAGTAGAATGCTCGGGTTTCATTGGCCCTGCAAAGGTGAAGAATGCGCATGTGTTTGTATAGTTGGGCATCCTTCAAGGGTTGCGTACACGTAGGAGGTACTCCATACTGTTGTTGTTGGTATTATTATTAGTGTTCGGTTGTTGATGCATCATTCTGGCTGATGCGGGAACTAATGCAAGGTGCGTTTTCTGCTTTCAAAGAGGCCCTTTGGTCTTTAATACTTTCCCGGGCGACAGCACGCCAGGGCTTCTTGCGGAGGGGTTAAGTACCGACTCTGGCTGATCATAAACCCTCTCTGAAACGGAGGTAGTCAGCTTCTACGATAGGGTCAGGTATATACAGTGCTGCCGTTGGGAAAGTATTAAGAACGATGGGTCAACACTGGTGAGTAGAATGCTCGGGTTTCATTGGCCCTGCAAAGGTGAAGAATGCGCATGTGTTTGTATACTTGGGCATCCTTCAAGGGTTGCGTACACGTAGGAGGTACTCCATACTGTTGTTGTTGGTATTATTATTAGTGTTCGGTTGTTGATGCATCATTCTGGCTGATGCGGGAACTAATGCAAGGTGCGTTTTCTGCTTTCAAAGAGGCCCTTTGGTCTTTAATACTTTCCCGGGCGACAGCACGCCAGGGCTTCTTGCGGAGGGGTTAAGTACCGACTCTGGCTGATCATAAACCCTCTCTGAAACGGAGGTAGTCAGCTTCTACGATAGGGTCAGGTATATACAGTGCTGCCGTTGGGAAAGTATTAAGAACGATGGGTCAACACTGGTGAGTAGAATGCTCGGGTTTCATTGGCCCTGCAAAGGTGAAGAATGCGCATGTGTTTGTATAGTTGGGCATCCTTCAAGGGTTGCGTACACGTAGGAGGTACTCCATACTGTTGTTGTTGGTATTATTATTAGTGTTCGGTTGTTGATGCATCATTCTGGCTGATGCGGGAACTAATGCAAGGTTCGTTTTCTGCTTTCAAAGAGGCCCTTTGGTCTTTAATACTTTCCCGGGCGACAGCACGCCAGGGCTTCTTGCGGAGGGGTTAAGTACCGACTCTGGCTGATCATAAACCCTCTCTGAAACGGAGGTAGTCAGCTTCTACGATAGGGTCAGGTATATACAGTGCTGCCGTTGGGAAAGTATTAAGAACGATGGGTCAACACTGGTGAGTAGAATGCTCGGGTTTCATTGGCCCTGCAAAGGTGAAGAATGCGCATGTGTTTGTATAGTTGGGCATCCTTCAAGGGTTGCGTACACGTAGGAGGTACTCCATACTGTTGTTGTTGGTATTATTATTAGTGTTCGGTTGTTGATGCATCATTCTGGCTGATGCGGGAACTAATGCAAGGTGCGTTTTCTGCTTTCAAAGAGGCCCTTTGGTCTTTAACACTTTCACGGGCGACAGCGCGCCAGGGCTTCTTGCGGAGGGGTTAAGTACCGACTCTGGCTGATCATAAACCCTCTCTGAAACGGAGGTAGTCAGCTTCTACGATAGGGTCAGGTATATACAGTGCTGCCGTTGGGAAAGTATTAAGATCAATGGGTCAACACTGGTGAGTAGAATGCTCGGGTTTCATTGGCCCTGCAAAGGTGAAGAATGCGCATGTGTTTGTATACTTGGGCATCCTTCAAGGGTTGCGTACACGTAGGAGGTACTCCATACTGTTGTTGTTGGTATTATTATTAGTGTTCGGTTGTTGATGCATCATTCTGGCTGATGCGGGAACTAATGCAAGGTTCGTTTTCTGCTTTCAAAGAGGCCCTTTGGTCTTTAATACTTTCCCGGGCGACAGCACGCCAGGGCTTCTTGCGGAGGGGTTAAGTACCGACTCTGGCTGATCATAAACCCTCTCTGAAACGGAGGTAGTCAGCTTCTACGATAGGGTCAGGTATATACAGTGCTGCCGTTGGGAAAGTATTAAGATCGATGGGTCACCACTGGTGAGTAGAATGCGCGGGTTTCATTGGCCCTGCAAAGGTGAAGAATGAGCATTTGTTTGTATACTTGGGCATCCTTCAAGGGTTGCGTACACGTAGGAGGTACTCCATACTGTTGTTGTTGGTATTATTATTAGTGTTCGGTTGTTGATGCATCATTCTGGCTGATGCGGGAACTAATGCAAGGTGCGTTTTCTGCTTTCAAAGAGGCCCTTTGGTCTTTAACACTTTCACGGGCGACAGCGCGCCAGGGCTTCTTGCGGAGGGGTTAAGTACCGACTCTGGCTGATCATAAACCCTCTCTGAAACGGAGGTAGTCAGCTTCTACGATAGGGTCAGGTATATACAGTGCTGCCGTTGGGAAAGTATTAAGATCGAAGGGTCAACACTGGTGAGTAGAATGCGCGGGTTTTATTGGCCCTGCAAAGGTGAAGAATGCGCATGTGTTTGTATACTTGGGCATCCTTCAAGGGTTGCGTACACGTAGGAGGTACTCCATACTGTTGTTGTTGGTATTATTATTAGTGTTCGGTTGTTGATGCATCATTCTGGCTGATGCGGGAAGTAATGCAAGTTGCGTTTTCTGCTTTCAAAGAGGCCCTTTGGTCTTTAACACTTTCCCGGGCGACAGCGCGCCAGGGCTTCTTGCGGAGGGGTTAAGTACCGACTCTGGCTGATCATAAACCCTCTCTGAAACGGAGGTAGTCAGCTTCTACGATAGGGTCAGGTATATACAGTGCTGCCGTTGGGAAAGTATTAAGATCGAAGGGTCAACACTGGTGAGTAGAATGCGCGGGTTTTATTGGCCCTGCAAAGGTGAAGAATGCGCATGTGTTTGTATACTTGGGCATCCTTCAAGGGTTGCGTACACGTAGGAGGTACTCCATACTGTTGTTGTTGGTATTATTATTAGTGTTCGGTTGTTGATGCATCATTCTGACTGATGCGGGAACCAATGCAAGGTGCGTTTTCTGCTTTCAAAGAGGCCCTTTGGTCTTTAACACTTTCACGGGCGACAGCGCGCCAGGGCTTCTTGCGGAGGGGTTAAGTACCGACTCTGGCTGATCATAAACCCTCTCTGAAACGGAGGTAGTCAGCTTCTACGATAGGGTCAGGTATATACAGTGCTGCCGTTGGGAAAGTATTAAGATCGAAGGGTCAACACTGGTGAGTAGAATGCGCGGGTTTTATTGGCCCTGCAAAGGTGAAGAATGCGCATGTGTTTGTATACTTGGGCATCCTTCAAGGGTTGCGTACACGTAGGAGGTACTCCATACTGTTGTTGTTGGTATTATTATTAGTGTTCGGTTGTTGATGCATCATTCTGGCTGATGCGGGAAGTAATGCAAGTTGCGTTTTCTGCTTTCAAAGAGGCCCTTTGGTCTTTAACACTTTCCCGGGCGACAGCGCGCCAGGGCTTCTTGCGGAGGGGTTAAGTACCGACTCTGGCTGATCATAAACCCTCTCTGAAACGGAGGTAGTCAGCTTCTACGATAGGGTCAGGTATATACAGTGCTGCCGTTGGGAAAGTATTAAGATCGAAGGGTCAACACTGGTGAGTAGAATGCGCGGGTTTTATTGGCCCTGCAAAGGTGAAGAATGCGCATGTGTTTGTATACTTGGGCATCCTTCAAGGGTTGCGTACACGTAGGAGGTACTCCATACTGTTGTTGTTGGTATTATTATTAGTGTTCGGTTGTTGATGCATCATTCTGACTGATGCGGGAACCAATGCAAGGTGCGTTTTCTGCTTTCAAAGAGGCCCTTTGGTCTTTAACACTTTCCCGGGCGACAGCGCGCCAGGGCTTCTTGCGGAGGGGTTAAGTACCGACTCTGGCTGATCATAAACCCTCTCTGAAACGGAGGTAGTCAGCTTCTACGATAGGGTCAGGTATATACAGTGCTGCCGTTGGGAAAGTATTAAGAACGATGGGTCAACACTGGTGAGTAGAATGCTCGGGTTTCATTGGCCCTGCAAAGGTGAAGAATGCGCATGTGTTTGTATAGTTGGGCATCCTTCAAGGGTTGCGTACACGTAGGAGGTACTCCATACTGTTGTTGTTGGTATTATTATTAGTGTTCGGTTGTTGATGCATCATTCTGGCTGATGCGGGAAGTAATGCAAGTTGCGTTTTCTGCTTTCAAAGAGGCCCTTTGGTCTTTAACACTTTCCCGGGCGACAGCGCGCCAGGGCTTCTTGCGGAGGGGTTAAGTACCGACTCTGGCTGATCATAAACCCTCTCTGAAACGGAGGTAGTCAGCTTCTACGATAGGGTCAGGTATATACAGTGCTGCCGTTGGGAAAGTATTAAGATCGAAGGGTCAACACTGGTGAGTAGAATGCGCGGGTTTTATTGGCCCTGCAAAGGTGAAGAATGCGCATGTGTTTGTATACTTGGGCATCCTTCAAGGGTTGCGTACACGTAGGAGGTACTCCATACTGTTGTTGTTGGTATTATTATTAGTGTTCGGTTGTTGATGCATCATTCTGACTGATGCGGGAACCAATGCAAGGTGCGTTTTCTGCTTTCAAAGAGGCCCTTTGGTCTTTAACACTTTCCCGGGCGACAGCGCGCCAGGGCTTCTTGCGGAGGGGTTAAGTACCGACTCTGGCTGATCATAAACCCTCTCTGAAACGGAGGTAGTCAGCTTCTACGATAGGGTCAGGTATATACAGTGCTGCCGTTGGGAAAGTATTAAGATCGATGGGTCACCACTGGTGAGTAGAATGCGCGGGTTTCATTGGCCCTGCAAAGGTGAAGAATGCGCATGTGTTTGTATACTTGGGCATCCTTCAAGGGTTGCGTACACGTAGGAGGTACTCCATACTGTTGTTGTTGGTATTATTATTAGTGTTCGGTTGTTGATGCATCATTCTGGCTGATGCGGGAAGTAATGCAAGTTGCGTTTTCTGCTTTCAAAGAGGCCCTTTGGTCTTTAACACTTTCCCGGGCGACAGCGCGCCAGGGCTTCTTGCGGAGGGGTTAAGTACCGACTCTGGCTGATCATAAACCCTCTCTGAAACGGAGGTAGTCAGCTTCTACGATAGGGTCAGGTATATACAGTGCTGCCGTTGGGAAAGTATTAAGAACGATGGGTCAACACTGGTGAGTAGAATGCGCGGGTTTTATTGGCCCTGCAAAGGTGAAGAATGCGCATGTGTTTGTATAGTTGGGCATCCTTCAAGGGTTGCGTACACCTAGGAGGTACTCCATACTGTTGTTGTTGGTATTATTATTAGTGTTCGGTTGTTGATGCATCATTCTGACTGATGCGGGAACCAATGCGAGGTGCATGTTCTGCTCAAGGTCAAAAAGGCGAATGTGTCCATGTACCTGGGCCGTCCTTTGAGGGTTGCGTAGACGTAGGTGGTACTCCAAACTGTTGTTGTTGGTATTATTGTGTGTGGTGTTCGTTTATTGATGCATCATTCTGTTTGATGCAAGAACTAATGCGAGGTACGTGTTCTGCTCAAGGTCAAGAATGCAAATGTGTCCATGTACCTGGGCCGTCCTTTGAGGGTTGCGTAGACGTAGGTGGTACTCCAAACTGTTGTTGTTGGTATTATTGTGTGTGGTGTTCGGTTATTGATGCATCATTCTGACTGATGCGGGAACCAATGCGAGGTGCATGTTCTGCTCAAGGTCAAAAAGGCGAATGTGTCCATGTACCTGGGCCGTCCTTTGAGGGTTGCGTAGACGTAGGTGGTACTCCAAACTGTTGTTGTTGGTATTATTGTGTGTGGTGTTCGTTTATTGATGCATCATTCTGTTTGATGCAAGAACTAATGCGAGGTACGTGTTCTGCTCAAGGTCAAGAATGCAAATGTGTCCATGAACCTGGGCCGTCCTTTGAGGGTTGCGTAGACGTAGGTGGTACTCCAAACTGTTGTTGTTGGTATTATTGTGTGTGGTGTTCGGTTATTGATGCATCATTCTGTGTGATGCGGGAACTAATGCAAGGTTCGTTTTCTGCTTTCAAAGAGGCCCTTTGGTCTTTAACACTTTCCCGGGCGACAGCGCGCCAGGGCTTCTTGCGGAGGGGTTAAGTACCGACTCTGGCTGATCATAAACCCTCTCTGAAACGGAGGTAGTCAGCTTCTACGATAGGGTCAGGTATATACAGTGCTGCCGTTGGGAAAGTATTAAGAACGATGGGTCAACACTGGTGAGTAGAATGCTCGGGTTTCATTGGCCCTGCAAAGGTGAAGAATGCGCATGTGTTTGTATACTTGGGCATCCTTCAAGGGTTGCGTACACGTAGGAGGTACTCCATACTGTTGTTGTTGGTATTATTATTAGTGTTCGGTTGTTGATGCATCATTCTGTCTGATGCAGGAACTAATGCGAGGTGCATGTTCTGCTCAAGGTCAAAAAGGCGAATGTGTCCATGTACCTGGGCCGTCCTTTGAGGGTTGCGTAGACGTAGGTGGTACTCCAAACTGTTGTTGTTGGTATTATTGTGTGTGGTGTTCGTTTATTGATGCATCATTCTGTTTGATGCAAGAACTAATGCGAGGTGCGTGTTCTGCTCAAGGTCAAGAATGCAAATGTGTCCATGTACCTGGGCCGTCCTTTGAGGGTTGCGTAGACGTAGGTGGTACTCCATACTGTTGTTGTTGGTATTATTGTGTGTGGTGTTCGGTTATTGATGCATCATTCTGGCTGATGCGGGAACTAATGCAAGGTTCGTTTTCTGCTTTCAAAGAGGCCCTTTGGTCTTTAACACTTTCACGGGCGACAGCGCGCCAGGGCTTCTTGCGGAGGGGTTAAGTACCGACTCTGGCTGATCATAAACCCTCTCTGAAACGGAGGTAGTCAGCTTCTACGATAGGGTCAGGTATATACAGTGCTGCCGTTGGGAAAGTATTAAGAACGATGGGTCAACACTGGTGAGTAGAATGCGCGGGTTTCATTGGCCCTGCAAAGGTGAAGAATGCGCATGTGTTTGTATACTTGGGCATCCTTCAAGGGTTGCGTACACGTAGGAGGTACTCCATACTGTTGTTGTTGGTATTATTATTAGTGTTCGGTTGTTGATGCATCATTCTGGCTGATGCGGGAAGTAATGCAAGTTGCACTTTCTGCTTTCAAAGAGGCCCTTTGGTCTTTAACACTTTCACGGGCGACAGCGCGCCAGGGCTTCTTGCGGAGGGGTTAAGTACCGACTCTGGCTGATCATAAACCCTCTCTGAAACGGAGGTAGTCAGCTTCTACGATAGGGTCAGGTATATACAGTGCTGCCGTTGGGAAAGTATTAAGATCGATGGGTCAACACTGGTGAGTAGAATGCGCGGGTTTCATTGGCCCTGCAAAGGTGAAGAATGCGCATGTGTTTGTATACTTGGGCATCCTTCAAGGGTTGCGTACACGTAGGAGGTACTCCATACTGTTGTTGTTGGTATTATTATTAGTGTTCGGTTGTTGATGCATCATTCTGTCTGATGCAGGAACTAATGCGAGGTGCATGTTCTGCTCAAGGTCAAAAAGGCGAATGTGTCCATGTACCTGGGCCGTCCTTTGAGGGTTGCGTAGACGTAGGTGGTACTCCAAACTGTTGTTGTTGCTATTAGTGTGTGTGGTGTTCGGTTATTGATACATCATTCTGTTTGATGCAAGAACTAATGCGAGGTGCGTGTTCTGCTCAAGGTCAAGAATGCAAATGTGTCCATGTACCTGGGCCGTCCTTTGAGGGTTGCGTAGACGTAGGTGGTACTCCATACTGTTGTTGTTGGTATTATTGTGTGTGGTGTTCGGTTGTTGATGCATCATTCTGGCTGATGCGGGAACTAATGCGAGGTGCGTGTTCTGCTCAAGGTCAAAAAGGCGAATGTGTCCATGTACCTGGGCCGTCCTTTGAGGGTTGCGTAGACGTAGGTGGTACTCCAAACTGTTGTTGTTGCTATTAGTGTGTGTGGTGTTCGGTTATTGATACATCATTCTGTTTGATGCAAGAACTAATGCGAGGTGCGTGTTCTGCTCAAGGTCAAGAATGCAAATGTGTCCATGTACCTGGGCCGTCCTTTGCGGGTTGCGTAGACGTAGGTGGTACTCCATACTGTTGTTGTTGGTATTATTGTGTGTGGTGTTCGGTTGTTGATGCATCATTCTGGCTGATGCGGGAACTAATGCAAGGTGCGTTTTCTGCTTTCAAAGAGGCCCTTTGGTCTTTAACACTTTCCCGGGCGACAGCACGCCAGGGCTTCTTGCGGAGGGGTTAAGTACCGACTCTGGCTGATCTTAAACCCTCTCTGAAACGGAGGTAGTCAGCTTCTACGATAGGGTCAGGTATATACAGTGCTGCCGTTGGGAAAGTATTAAGATCAATGGGTCAACACTGGTGAGTAGAATGCTCGGGTTTCATTGGCCCTGCAAAGGTGAAGAATGAGCATTTGTTTGTATACTTGGGCATCCTTCAAGGGTTGCGTACACGTAGGAGGTACTCCATACTGTTGTTGTTGGTATTATTATTAGTGTTCGGTTGTTGATGCATCATTCTGGCTGATGCGGGAACTAATGCAAGGTTCGTTTTCTGCTTTCAAAGAGGCCCTTTGGTCTTTAATACTTTCCCGGGCGACAGCACGCCAGGGCTTCTTGCGGAGGGGTTAAGTACCGACTCTGGCTGATCATAAACCCTCTCTGAAACGGAGGTAGTCAGCTTCTACGATAGGGTCAGGTATATACAGTGCTGCCGTTGGGAAAGTATTAAGATCGATGGGTCACCACTGGTGAGTAGAATGCGCGGGTTTCATTGGCCCTGCAAAGGTGAAGAATGAGCATTTGTTTGTATACTTGGGCATCCTTCAAGGGTTGCGTACACGTAGGAGGTACTCCATACTGTTGTTGTTGGTATTATAATTAGTGTTCGGTTGTTGATGCATCATTCTGGCTGATGCGGGAACTAATGCAAGGTGCGTTTTCTGCTTTCAAAGAGGCCCTTTGGTCTTTAACACTTTCCCGGGCGACAGCACGCCAGGGCTTCTTGCGGAGGGGTTAAGTACCGACTCTGGCTGATCATAAACCCTCTCTGAAACGGAGGTAGTCAGCTTCTACGATAGGGTCAGGTATATACAGTGCTGCCGTTGGGAAAGTATTAAGATCGATGGGTCACCACTGGTGAGTAGAATGCTCGGGTTTCATTGGCCCTGCAAAGGTGAAGAATGCGCATGTGTTTGTATACTTGGGCATCCTTCAAGGGTTGCGTACACGTAGGAGGTACTCCATACTGTTGTTGTTGGTATTATTATTAGTGTTCGGTTGTTGATGCATCATTCTGGCTGATGCGGGAACTAATGCAAGGTGCGTTTTCTGCTTTCAAAGAGGCCCTTTGGTCTTTAACACTTTCACGGGCGACAGCGCGCCAGGGCTTCTTGCATAGGGGTTAAGTACCGACTCTGGCTGATCATAAACCCTCTCTGAAACGGAGGTAGTCAGCTTCTACGATAGGGTCAGGTATATACAGTGCTGCCGTTGGGAAAGTATTAAGATCGAAGGGTCAACACTGGTGAGTAGAATGCGCGGGTTTTATTGGCCCTGCAAAGGTGAAGAATGCGCATGTGTTTGTATACTTGGGCATCCTTCAAGGGTTGCGTACACGTAGGAGGTACTCCATACTGTTGTTGTTGGTATTATTATTAGTGTTCGGTTGTTGATGCATCATTCTGGCTGATGCGGGAAGTAATGCAAGTTGCGTTTTCTGCTTTCAAAGAGGCCCTTTGGTCTTTAACACTTTCCCGGGCGCCAGCGCGCCAGGGCTTCTTGCGGAGGGGTTAAGTACCGACTCTGGCTGGTCATAAACCCTCTCTGAAACGGAGGTAGTCAGCTTCTACGATAGGGTCAGGTATATACAGTGCTGCCGTTGGGAAAGTATTAAGATCGAAGGGTCAACACTGGTGAGTAGAATGCGCGGGTTTTATTGGCCCTGCAAAGGTGAAGAATGCGCATGTGTTTGTATACTTGGGCATTCTTCAAGGGTTGCGTACACGTAGGAGGTACTCCATACTGTTGTTGTTGGTATTATTATTAGTGTTCGGTTGTTGATGCATCATTCTGACTGATGCGGGAACCAATGCAAGGTGCGTTTTCTGCTTTCAAAGAGGCTCTTTGGTCTTTAACACTTTCCCGGGCGACAGCGCGCCAGGGCTTCTTGCGGAGGGGTTAAGTACCGACTCTGGCTGATCATAAACCCTCTCTGAAACGGAGGTAGTCAGCTTCTACGATAGGGTCAGGTATATACAGTGCTGCCGTTGGGAAAGTATTAAGATCGAAGGGTCAACACTGGTGAGTAGAATGCGCGGGTTTTATTGGCCCTGCAAAGGTGAAGAATGCGCATGTGTTTGTATACTTGGGCATCCTTCAAGGGTTGCGTACACGTAGGAGGTACTCCATACTGTTGTTGTTGGTATTATTATTAGTGTTCGGTTGTTGATGCATCATTCTGACTGATGCGGGAACCAATGCAAGGTGCGTTTTCTGCTTTCAAAGAGGCCCTTTGGTCTTTAACACTTTCCCGGGCGACAGCGCGCCAGGGCTTCTTGCGGAGGGGTTAAGTACCGACTCTGGCTGATCATAAACCCTCTCTGAAACGGAGGTAGTCAGCTTCTACGATAGGGTCAGGTATATACAGTGCTGCCGTTGGGAAAGTATTAAGATCGATGGGTCACCACTGGTGAGTAGAATGCGCGGGTTTCATTGGCCCTGCAAAGGTGAAGAATGCGCATGTGTTTGTATACTTGGGCATCCTTCAAGGGTTGCGTACACGTAGGAGGTACTCCATACTGTTGTTGTTGGTATTATTATTAGTGTTCGGTTGTTGATGCATCATTCTGACTGATGCGGGAACCAATGCAAGGTGCGTTTTCTGCTTTCAAAGAGGCCCTTTGGTCTTTAACACTTTCCCGGGCGACAGCGCGCCAGGGCTTCTTGCGGAGGGGTTAAGTACCGACTCTGGCTGATCATAAACCCTCTCTGAAACGCAGGTAGTCAGCTTCTACGATAGGGTCAGGTATATACAGTGCTGCCGTTGGGAAAGTATTAAGATCGATGGGTCAACACTGGTGAGTAGAATGCTCGGGTTTCATTGGCCCTGCAAAGGTGAAGAATGCGCATTGGTTTGTATAGTTGGGCATCCTTCAAGGGTTGCGTACACCTAGGAGGTACTCCATACTGTTGTTGTTGGTATTATAATTAGTGTTCGGTTGTTGATGCATCATTCTGACTGATGCGGGAACCAATGCGAGGTGCATGTTCTGCTCAAGGTCAAAAAGGCGAATGTGTCCATGTACCTGGGCCGTCCTTTGAGGGTTGCGTAGACGTAGGTGGTACTCCAAACTGTTGTTGTTGGTATTATTGTGTGTGGTGTTCGTTTATTGATGCATCATTCTGTTTGATGCAAGAACTAATGCGAGGTACGTGTTCTGCTCAAGGTCAAGAATGCAAATGTGTCCATGTACCTGGGCCGTCCTTTGAGGGTTGCGTAGACGTAGGTGGTACTCCAAACTGTTGTTGTTGGTATTATTGTGTGTGGTGTTCGGTTATTGATGCATCATTCTGTCTGATGCGGGAACTAATGCGAGGTGCGTGTTCTGCTCAAGGTCAAACAGGCGAATGTGTCCATGTACCTGGGCCGTCCTTTGAGGGTTGCGTAGACGTAGGTGGTACTCCATACTGTTGTTGTTGGTATTATTGTGTGTCGTGTTCGGTTATTGATGCATCATTCTGTCTGATGCGGGAACTAATGCGAGGTGCGTGTTCTGCTCAAGGTCAAAAAGGCGAATGTGTCGATGTACCTGGGCCGTCCTTTGAGGGTTGCGTAGACGTAGGTGGTACTCCATACTGTTGTTGATGGTATTATTGTGTGTGGTGTTCGGTTATTGATGCATCATTCTGTCTGATGCGGGAACTAATGCGAGGTGCGTGTTCTGCTCAAGGTCAAAAAGGCGAATGTGTCCATGTACCAGGACCGTCCTTTGAGGGTTGCGTAGACGTAGGTGGTACTCCATACTGTTGTTGTTGGTATTATTGTGTGTGGTGTTCGTTTATTGATGCATCATTCTGTCTGATGCGGGAACTAATGCGAGGTGCGTGTTCTGCTCAAGGTCAAAAAGGCGAATGTGTCCATGTACCTGGACCGTCCTTTGAGGGTTGCGTAGACGTAGGTGGTACTCCAAACTGTTGTTGTTGGTATTATTGTGTGTGGTGTTCGTTTATTGATGCATCATTCGGTCTGATGCGGGAACTAATGCGAGGTGCGTGTTCTGCTCAAGGTCAAAAAGGCGAATGTGTCCATGTACCTGGGCCGTCCTTTGAGGGTTGCGTAGACGTAGGTGGTACTCCAAACTGTTGTTGTTGGTATTATTGTATGTGGTGTTCGGTTACTGATGCATCATTCTGTTAGATGCAAGAACTAATGCGAGGTGCGTGTTCTGCTCAAGGTCAAGAATGCAAATGTGTCCATGTACCTGGGCCGTCCTTTGAGGGTTGCGTAGACGTAGGTGGTACTCCATACTGTTGTTGTTGGTATTATTGTGTGTGGTGTTCGGTTATTGATGCATCAATCTGTCTGATGCGGGAACTAATGCAAGGTTCGTTTTCTGCTTTCAAAGGGGCCCTTTGGTCTTTAACACTTTCCCGGGCGACAGCGCGCCAGGGCTTCTTGCGGATGGGTTTAGTACCGACTCTGGCTGATCATAAACCCTCTCTGAAACGAAGGTAGTCAGCTTCTACGATAGGGTCAGGTATATACAGTGCTGCCGTTGGGAAAGTATTAAGATCGAAGGGTCAACACTGGTGAGTAGAATGCTCGGGTTTCATTGGCCCGCAAAGGTGAAGAATGCGCATGTGTTTGTATAGTTGGGCATCCTTCAAGGGTTGCGTACACGTAGGAGGTACTCCATACTGTTGTTGTTGGTATTATTATTAGTGTTCGGTTGTTGATGCATCATTCTGGCTGATGCGGGAACTAATGCAAGGTGCGTTTTCTGCTCAAGGTCAAAAAGGCGAAAGTGTCGATGTACCTGGGCCGTCCTTTGAGGGTTGCGTAGACGCAGGGGGTACTCCATACTGTTGTTGTTGGTATTATTGTGTGTGGAGTTCGGTTATTGATGCATCAATCTGTCTGATGCGGGAACTAATGCGAGGTGCGTATTCTGCTCAAGGTCAAAAAGGCGAATGTGTCCATGTACCTGGACCGTCCTTTGAGGGTTGCGTAGACGTAGGTGGTACTCCAAACTGCTGTTGTTGGTATTATTGTGTGTGGTATTCGTTTATTGATGCATCATTCGGTCTGATGCGGGAACTAATGCGAGGTGCGTGTTCTGCTCAAGGTCAAAAAGGCGAATGTGTCCATGTACCTGGGCCGTCCTTTGAGGGTTGCGTAGACGTAGGTGGTACTCCAAACTGTTGTTGTTGGTATTATTGTATGTGGTGTTCGGTTATTGATGTATCATTCTGTTAGATGCAAGAACTAATGCGAGGTGCGTGTTCTGCTCAAGGTCAAGAATGCAAATGTGTCCATGTACCTGGGCCGTCCTTTGAGGGTTGCGTAGACGTAGGTGGTACTCCAAACTGTTGTTGTTGGTATTATTGTGTGTGGTGTTCGGTTATTGATGCATCATTCTGTGTGATGCAAGAACTAACGCGAGGTGCGTGTTCTGCTCAAGGTCAAGAATGCAAATGTGTCCATGTACCTGGGCCGTCCTTTGAGGGTTGCGTAGACGTAGGTGGTACTCCATACTGCTGTTGTTGGTATTATTGTGTGTGGTGTTCGGTTATTGATGCATCATTCTGTCTGATGCGGGAACTAATGCGAGGTGCGTGTTCTGCTCAAGTTCAAAAAGGCGAATGTGTCGATGTACCTGGGCCGTCCTTTGAGGGTTGCGTAGACGTAGGTGGTACTCCATACTGTTGTTGTTGGTATTATTGTGTGTGGTGTTCGGTTATTGATGCATCATTCTGTCTGATGCGGGAACTAATGCGAGGTGCGTGTTCTGCTCAAGGTCAAACAGGCGAATGTGTCCATGTACCTGGGCCGTCCTTTGAGGGTTGCGTAGACGTAGGTGGTACTCCATACTGTTGTTGTTGGTATTATTGTGTGTGGTGTTCGGTTATTGATGCATCATTCTGTGTGATGCAAGAACTAATGCGAGGTGCGTGTTCTGCTCAAGGTCAAGAATGCAAATGTGTCCATGTACCTGGGCCGTCCTTTGAGGGTTGCGTAGACGTAGGTGGTACTCCAAACTGTTGTTGTTGGTATTATTGTGTGTGGTGTTCGTTTATTGATGCATCATTCTGTTTGATGCAAGAACTAATGCGAGGTACGTGTTCTGCTCAAGGTCAAGAATGCAAATGTGTCCATGTACCTGGGCCGTCCTTTGAGGGTTGCGTAGACGTAGGTGGTACTCCAAACTGTTGTTGTTGGTATTATTGTGTGTGGTGTTCGGTTATTGATGCATCATTCTGTGTGATGCAAGAACTAATGCGAGGTGCGTGTTCTGCTCAAGGTCAAGAATGCAAATGTGTCCATGTACCTGGGCCGTCCTTTGAGGGTTGCGTAGACGTAGGTGGTACTCCATACTGTTGTTGTTGGTATTATTGTGTGTGGTGTTCGGTTATTGATGCATCATTCTGGCTGATGCGGGAACTAATGCAAGGTTCGTTTTCTGCTTTCAAAGAGGCCCTTTGGTCTTTAACACTTTCCCGGGCGACAGCGCGCCAGGGCTTCTTGCGGAGGGGTTAAGTACCGACTCTGGCTGATCATAAACCCTCTCTGAAACGGAGGTAGTCAGCTTCTACGATAGGGTCAGGTATATACAGTGCTGCCGTTGGGAAAGTATTAAGATCGATGGGTCAACACTGGTGAGTAGAATGCGCGGGTTTCATTGGCCCTGCAAAGGTGAAGAATGCGCATGTGTTTGTATACTTGGGCATCCTTCAAGGGTTGCGTACACCTAGGAGGTACTCCATACTGTTGTTGTTGGTATTATTATTAGTGTTCGGTTGTTGATGCATCATTCTGTCTGATGCAGGAACTAATGCGAGGTGCATGTTCTGCTCAAGGTCAAAAAGGCGAATGTGTCCATGTACCTGGGCCGTCCTTTGAGGGTTGCGTAGACGTAGGTGGTACTCCAAACTGTTGTTGTTGGTATTATTGTGTGTGGTGTTCGTTTATTGATGCATCATTCTGTTTGATGCAAGAACTAATGCGAGGTACGTGTTCTGCTCAAGGTCAAGAATGCAAATGTGTCCATGTACCTGGGCCGTCCTTTGAGGGTTGCGTAGACGTAGGTGGTACTCCAAACTGTTGTTGTTGGTATTATTGTGTGTGGTGTTCGGTTATTGATGCATCATTCTGTGTGATGCAAGAACTAATGCGAGGTGCGTGTTCTGCTCAAGGTCAAGAATGCAAATGTGTCCATGTACCTGGGCCGTCCTTTGAGGGTTGCGTAGACGTAGGTGGTACTCCATACTGTTGTTGTTGGTATTATTGTGTGTGGTGTTCGGTTATTGATGCATCATTCTGTCTGATGCGGGAACTAATGCGAGGTGCGTGTTCTGCTCAAGGTCAAAAAGGCGAATGTGTCGATGTACCTGGGCCGTCCTTTGAGGGTTGCGTAGACGTAGGTGGTACTCCATACTGTTGTTGATGGTATTATTGTGTGTGGTGTTCGGTTATTGATGCATCATTCTGTCTGATGCGGGAACTAATGCGAGGTGCGTGTTCTGCTCAAGGTCAAAAAGGCGAATGTGTCCATGTACCAGGACCGTCCTTTGAGGGTTGCGTAGACGTAGGTGGTACTCCATACTGTTGTTGTTGGTATTATTGTGTGTGGTGTTCGTTTATTGATGCATCATTCTGTCTGATGCGGGAACTAATGCGAGGTGCGTGTTCTGCTCAAGGTCAAAAAGGCGAATGTGTCCATGTACCTGGACCGTCCTTTGAGGGTTGCGTAGACGTAGGTGGTACTCCAAACTGTTGTTGTTGGTATTATTGTGTGTGGTGTTCGGTTATTGATGCATCATTCTGTCTGATGCGGGAACTAATGCGAGGTGCGTGTTCTGCTCAAGGTCAAACAGGCGAATGTGTCCATGTACCTGGGCCGTCCTTTGAGGGTTGCGTAGACGTAGGTGGTACTCCATACTGTTGTTGTTGGTATTATTGTGTGTGGTGTTCGTTTATTGATGCATCATTCTGTCTGATGCGGGAACTAATGCGAGGTGCGTGTTCTGCTCAAGGTCAAAAAGGCGAATGTGTCCATGTACCTGGACCGTCCTTTGAGGGTTGCGTAGACGTAGGTGGTACTCCAAACTGTTGTTGTTGGTATTATTGTGTGTGGTGTTCGGTTATTGATGCATCATTCTGTGTGATGCAAGAACTAATGCGAGGTGCGTGTTCTGCTCAAGGTCAAGAATGCAAATGTGTCCATGTACCTGGGCCGTCCTTTGAGGGTTGCGTAGACGTAGGTGGTACTCCATACTGTTGTTGTTGGTATTATTGTGTGTGGTGTTCGGTTATTGATGCATCATTCTGTCTGATGCGGGAACTAATGCGAGGTGCGTGTTCTGCTCAAGGTCAAACACGCGAATGTGTCCATGTACCTGGGCCGTCCTTTGAGGGTTGCGTAGACGTAGGTGGTACTCCATACTGTTGTTGTTGGTATTATTGTGTGTGGTGTTCGGTTATTGATGCATCATTCTGTCTGATGCGGGAACTAATGCGAGGTGCGTGTTCTGCTCAAGGTCAAAAAGGCGAATGTGTCCATGTACCAGGACCGTCCTTTGAGGGTTGCGTAGACGTAGGTGGTACTCCATACTGTTGTTGTTGGTATTATTGTGTGTGGTGTTCGTTTATTGATGCATCATTCTGTCTGATGCGGGAACTAATGCGAGGTGCGTGTTCTGCTCAAGGTCAAAAAGGCGAATGTGTCCATGTACCAGGACCGTCCTTTGAGGGTTGCGTAGACGTAGGTGGTACTCCATACTGTTGTTGTTGGTATTATTGTGTGTGGTGTTCGTTTATTGATGCATCATTCTGTCTGATGCGGGAACTAATGCGAGGTGCGTGTTCTGCTCAAGGTCAAAAAGGCGAATGTGTCCATGTACCTGGACCGTCCTTTGAGGGTTGCGT
This sequence comes from Othius punctulatus, assembly GCA_951805005.1. Lineage (NCBI taxonomy): Eukaryota > Metazoa > Arthropoda > Insecta > Coleoptera > Staphylinidae > Othius > Othius punctulatus. The sequence goes on along the minus strand of OX638143.1, from coordinate 72,425,878 downwards.
AGACGTAGGTGGTACTCCAAACTGTTGTTGTTGGTTTTATTGTGTGTGGTGTTCGTTTATTGATGCATCATTCGGTCTGATGCGGGAACTAATGCGAGGTGCGTGTTCTGCTCAAGGTCAAAAAGGCGAATGTGTCCATGTACCTGGGCCGTCCTTTGAGGGTTGCGTAGACGTAGGTGGTACTCCAAACTGTTGTTGTTGGTATTATTGTATGTGGTGTTCGGTTATTGATGCATCATTCTGTTAGATGCAAGAACTAATGCGAGGTGCGTGTTCTGCTCAAGGTCAAGAATGCAAATGTGTCCATGTACCTGGGCCGTCCTTTGAGGGTTGCGTAGACGTAGGTGGTACTCCATACTGTTGTTGTTGGTATTATTGTGTGTGGTGTTCGGTTATTGATGCATCAATCTGTCTGATGCGGGAACTAATGCAAGGTTCGTTTTCTGCTTTTAAAGGGGCCCTTTGGTCTTTAACACTTTCCCGGGCGACAGCGCGCCAGGGCTTCTTGCGGATGGGTTTAGTACCGACTCAGGCTGATCATAAACCCTCTCTGAAACGAAGGTAGTCAGCTTCTACGATAGGGTCAGGTATATACAGTGCTGCCGTTGGGAAAGTATTAAGATCGAAGGGTCAACACTGGTGAGTAGAATGCTCGGGTTTCATTGGCCCTGCAAAGGTGAAGAATGCGCATGTGTTTGTATAGTTGGGCATCCTTCAAGGGTTGCGTACACGTAGGAGGTACTCCATACTGTTGTTGTTGGTATTATTATTAGTGTTCGGTTGTTGATGCATCATTCTGGCTGATGCGGGAACTAATGCAAGGTGCGTTTTCTGCTCAAGGTCAAAAAGGCGAAAGTGTCGATGTACCTGGGCCGTCCTTTGAGGGTTGCGTAGACGTAGGTGGTACTCCAAACTGCTGTTGTTGGTATTATTGTGTGTGGTGTTCGTTTATTGATGTATCATTCGGTCTGATGCGGGAACTAATGCGAGGTGCGTGTTCTGCTCAAGGTCAAAAAGGCGAATGTGTCCATGTACCTGGGCCGTCCTTTGAGGGTTGCGTAGACGTAGGTGGTACTCCAAACTGTTGTTGTTGGTATTATTGTATGTGGTGTTCGGTTATTGATGCATCATTCTGTTAGATGCAAGAACTAATGCGAGGTGCGTGTTCTGCTCAAGGTCAAGAATGCAAATGTGTCCATGTACCTGGGCCGTCCTTTGAGGGTTGCGTAGACGTAGGTGGTACTCCAAACTGTTGTTGTTGGTATTATTGTGTGTGGTGTTCGTTTATTGATGCATCATTCTGTTTGATGCAAGAACTAATGCGAGGTACGTGTTCTGCTCAAGGTCAAGAATGCAAATGTGTCCATGTACCTGGGCCGTCCTTTGAGGGTTGCGTAGACGTAGGTGGTACTCCAAACTGTTGTTGTTGGTATTAATGTGTGTGGTGTTCGGTTATTGATGCATCATTCTGTGTGATGCAAGAACTAATGCGAGGTGCGTGTTCTGCTCAAGGTCAAGAATGCAAATGTGTCCATGTACCTGGGCCGTCCTTTGAGGGTTGCGTAGACGTAGGTGGTACTCCAAACTGTTGTTGTTGGTATTATTGTGTGTGGTGTTCGTTTATTGATGCATCATTCTGTTTGATGCAAGAACTAATGCGAGGTACGTGTTCTGCTCAAGGTCAAGAATGCAAATGTGTCCATGTACCTGGGCCGTCCTTTGAGGGTTGCGTAGACGTAGGTGGTACTCCAAACTGTTGTTGTTGGTATTATTGTGTGTGGTGTTCGGTTATTGATGCATCATTCTGTATGATGCAAGAACTAATGCGAGGTGCGTGTTCTGCTCAAGGTCAAGAATGCAAATGTGTCCATGTACCTGGGCCGTCCTTTGAGGGTTGCGTAGACGTAGGTGGTACTCCAAACTGTTGTTGTTGGTATTATTGTGTGTGGTGTTCGTTTATTGATGCATCATTCTGTTTGATGCAAGAACTAATGCGAGGTACGTGTTCTGCTCAAGGTCAAGAATGCAAATGTGTCCATGTACCTGGGCCGTCCTTTGAGGGTTGCGTAGACGTAGGTGGTACTCCAAACTGTTGTTGTTGGTATTATTGTGTGTGGTGTTCGGTTATTGATGCATCATTCTGTGTGATGCAAGAACTAATGCGAGGTGCGTGTTCTGCTCAAGGTCAAGAATGCATATGTGTCCATGTACCTGGGCCGTCCTTTGAGGGTTGCGTAGACGTAGGTGGTACTCCAAACTGTTGTTGTTGGTATTATTGTGTGTGGTGTTCGGTTATTGATGCATCATTCTGTGTGATGCAAGAACTAATGCGAGGTGCGTGTTCTGCTCAAGGTCAAGAATGCAAATGTGTCCATGTACCTGGGCCGTCCTTTGAGGGTTGCGTAGACGTAGGTGGTACTCCAAACTGTTGTTGTTGGTATTATTGTGTGTGGTGTTCGTTTATTGATGCATCATTCTGTTTGATGCAAGAACTAATGCGAGGTACGTGTTCTGCTCAAGGTCAAGAATGCAAATGTGTCCATGTACCTGGGCCGTCCTTTGAGGGTTGCGTAGACGTAGGTGGTACTCCAAACTGTTGTTGTTGGTATTATTGTGTGTGGTGTTCGGTTATTGATGCATCATTCTGTGTGATGCAAGAACTAATGCGAGGTGCGTGTTCTGCTTAAGGTCAAGAATGCAAATGTGTCCATGTACCTGGGCCGTCCTTTGAGGGTTGCGTAGACGTAGGTGGTACTCCATACTGTTGTTGTTGGTATTATTGTGTGTGGTGTTCGGTTATTGATGCATCATTCTGTGTGATGCAAGAACTAATGCGAGGTGCGTGTTCTGCTCAAGGTCAAGAATGCAAATGTGTCCATGTACCTGGGCCGTCCTTTGAGGGTTGCGTAGACGTAGGTGGTACTCCAAACTGTTGTTGTTGGTATTATTGTGTGTGGTGTTCGGTTATTGATGCATCATTCTGTGTGATGCAAGAACTAATGCGAGGTGCGTGTTCTGCTCAAGGTCAAGAATGCAAATGTGTCCATGTACCTGGGCCGTCCTTTGAGGGTTGCGTAGACGTAGGTGGTACTCCAAACTGTTGTTGTTGGTATTATTGTGTGTGGTGTTCGTTTATTGATGCATCATTCTGTTTGATGCAAGAACTAATGCGAGGTACGTGTTCTGCTCAAGGTCAAGAATGCAAATGTGTCCATGTACCTGGGCCGTCCTTTGAGGGTTGCGTAGACGTAGGTGGTACTCCAAACTGTTGTTGTTGGTATTATTGTGTGTGGTGTTCGGTTATTGATGCATCATTCTGTGTGATGCAAGAACTAATGCGAGGTGCGTGTTCTGCTCAAGGTCAAGAATGCAAATGTGTCCATGTACCTGGGCCGTCCTTTGAGGGTTGCGTAGACGTAGGTGGTACTCCATACTGTTGTTGTTGGTATTATTGTGTGTGGTGTTCGGTTATTGATGCATCATTCTGGCTGATGCGGGAACTAATGCAAGGTTCGTTTTCTGCTTTCAAAGAGGCCCTTTGGTCTTTAACACTTTCCCGGGCGACAGCGCGCCAGGGCTTCTTGCGGAGGGGTTAAGTACCGACTCTGGCTGATCATAAACCCTCTCTGAAACGGAGGTAGTCAGCTTCTACGATAGGGTCAGGTATATACAGTGCTCCGTTGGGAAAGTATTAAGATCTATGGGTCAACACTGGTGAGTAGAATGCTCGGGTTTCATTGGCCCTGCAAAGGTGAAGAATGCGCATGTGTTTGTATAGTTGGGCATCCTTCAAGGGTTGCGTACACCTAGGAGGTACTCCATACTGTTGTTGTTGGTATTATTATTAGTGTTCGGTTGTTGATGCATCATTCTGACTGATGCGGGAACCAATGCAAGGTGCGTTTTCTGCTTTCAAAGAGGCCCTTTGGTCTTTAACACTTTCCCGGGCGACAGCGCGCCAGGGCTTCTTGCGGAGGGGTTAAGTACCGACTCTGGCTGATCATAAACCCTCTCTGAAACGGAGGTAGTCAGCTTCTACGATAGGGTCAGGTATATACAGTGCTCCGTTGGGAAAGTATTAAGATCTATGGGTCAACACTGGTGAGTAGAATGCTCGGGTTTCATTGGCCCTGCAAAGGTGAAGAATGCGCATGTGTTTGTATAGTTGGGCATCCTTCAAGGGTTGCGTACACCTAGGAGGTACTCCATACTGTTGTTGTTGGTATTATAATTAGTGTTCGGTTGTTGATGCATCATTCTGGCTGATGCGGGAAGTAATGCAAGGTGCGTTTTCTGCTTTCAAAGAGGCCCTTTGGTCTTTAACACTTTCCCGGGCGACAGCGCGCCAGGGCTTCTTGCGGAGGGGTTAAGTACCGACTCTGGCTGATCATAAACCCTCTCTGAAACGGAGGTAGTCAGCTTCTACGATAGGGTCAGGTATATACAGTGCTGCCGTTGGGAAAGTATTAAGATCTATGGGTCAACACTGGTGAGTAGAATGCTCGGGTTTCATTGGCCCTGCAAAGGTGAAGAATGCGCATGTGTTTGTATAGTTGGGCATCCTTCAAGGGTTGCGTACACCTAGGAGGTACTCCATACTGTTGTTGTTGGTATTATAATTAGTGTTCGGTTGTTGATGCATCATTCTGGCTGATGCGGGAAGTAATGCAAGGTGCGTTTTCTGCTTTCAAAGAGGCCCTTTGGTCTTTAACACTTTCCCGGGCGACAGCACGCCAGGGCTTCTTGCGGAGGGGTTAAGTACCGACTCTGGCTGATCATAAACCCTCTCTGAAACGGAGGTAGTCAGCTTCTACGATAGGGTCAGGTATATACAGTGCTGCCGTTGGGAAAGTATTAAGATCGATGGGTCAACACTGGTGAGTAGAATGCGCGGGTTTCATTGGCCCTGCAAAGGTGAAGAATGCGCATGTGTTTGTATACTTGGGCATCCTTCAAGGGTTGCGTACACGTAGGAGGTACTCCATACTGTTGTTGTTGGTATTATTATTAGTGTTCGGTTGTTGATGCATCATTCTGTCTGATGCAGGAACTAATGCGAGGTGCATGTTCTGCTCAAGGTCAAAAAGGCGAATGTGTCCATGTACCTGGGCCGTCCTTTGAGGGTTGCGTAGACGTAGGTGGTACTCCAAACTGTTGTTGTTGCTATTATTGTGTGTGGTGTTCGGTTATTGATGCATCATTCTGTTTGATGCAAGAACTAATGCGAGGTACGTGTTCTGCTCAAGGTCAAGAATGCAAATGTGTCCATGTACCTGGGCCGTCCTTTGAGGGTTGCGTAGACGTAGGTGGTACTCCAAACTGTTGTTGTTGGTATTATTGTGTGTGGTGTTCGTTTATTGATGCATCATTCTGTTAGATGCAAGAACTAATGCGAGGTACGTGTTCTGCTCAAGGTCAAGAATGCAAATGTGTCCATGTACCTGGGCCGTCCTTTGAGGGTTGCGTAGACGTAGGTGGTACTCCAAACTGTTGTTGTTGGTATTATTGTGTGTGGTGTTCGGTTATTGATGCATCATTCTGTGTGATGCAAGAACTAACGCGAGGTGCGTGTTCTGCTCAAGGTCAAGAATGCAAATGTGTCCATGTACCTGGGCCGTCCTTTGAGGGTTGCGTAGACGTAGGTGGTACTCCATACTGTTGTTGTTGGTATTATTGTGTGTGGTGTTCGGTTATTGATGCATCATTCTGTCTGATGCGGGAACTAATGCGAGGTGCGTGTTCTGCTCAAGGTCAAAAAGGCGAATGTGTCGATGTACCTGGGCCGTCCTTTGAGGGTTGCGTAGACGTAGGTGGTACTCCATACTGTTGTTGTTGGTATTATTGTGTGTGGTGTTCGGTTATTGATGCATCATTCTGTCTGATGCGGGAACTAATGCGAGGTGCGTGTTCTGCTCAAGGTCAAACAGGCGAATGTGTCCATGTACCTGGGCCGTCCTTTGAGGGTTGCGTAGACGTAGGTGGTACTCCATACTGTTGTTGTTGGTATTATTGTGTGTGGTGTTCGTTTATTGATGCATCATTCTGTCTGATGCGGGAACTAATGCGAGGTGCGTGTTCTGCTCAAGGTCAAAAAGGCGAATGTGTCCATGTACCAGGACCGTCCTTTGAGGGTTGCGTAGACGTAGGTGGTACTCCATACTGTTGTTGTTGGTATTATTGTGTGTGGTGTTCGTTTATTGATGCATCATTCTGTCTGATGCGGGAACTAATGCGAGGTGCGTGTTCTGCTCAAGGTCAAAAAGGCGAATGTGTCCATGTACCTGGGCCGTCCTTTGAGGGTTGCGTAGACGTAGGTGGTACTCCATACTGTTGTTGTTGGTATTATTGTGTGTGGTGTTCGGTTATTGATGCATCATTCTGGCTGATGCGGGAACTAATGCAAGGTGCGTTTTCTGCTTTCAAAGAGGCCCTTTGGTCTTTAACACTTTCACGGGCGACAGCGCGCCAGGGCTTCTTGCGGAGGGGTTAAGTACCGACTCTGGCTGATCATAAACCCTCTCTGAAACGGAGGTAGTCAGCTTCTACGATAGGGTCAGGTATATACAGTGCTGCCGTTGGGAAAGTATTAAGATCGAAGGGTCAACACTGGTGAGTAGAATGCGCGGGTTTTATTTGCCCTGCAAAGGTGAAGAATGCGCATGTGTTTGTATACTTGGGCATCCTTCAAGGGTTGCGTACACGTAGGAGGTACTCCATACTGTTGTTGTTGGTATTATTATTAGTGTTCGGTTGTTGATGCATCATTCTGGCTGATGCGGGAAGTAATGCAAGTTGCGTTTTCTGCTTTCAAAGAGGCCCTTTGGTCTTTAACACTTTCCCGGGCGACAGCGCGCCAGGGCTTCTTGCGGAGGGGTTAAGTACCGACTCTGGCTGATCATAAACCCTCTCTGAAACGGAGGTAGTCAGCTTCTACGATAGGGTCAGGTATATACAGTGCTGCCGTTGGGAAAGTATTAAGATCGATGGGTCACCACTGGTGAGTAGAATGCGCGGGTTTCATTGGCCCTGCAAAGGTGAAGAATGCGCATGTGTTTGTATACTTGGGCATCCTTCAAGGGTTGCGTACACGTAGGAGGTACTCCATACTGTTGTTGTTGGTATTATTATTAGTGTTCGGTTGTTGGTGCATCATTCTGGCTTATGCGGGAACTAATGCAAGGTTCGTTTTCTGCTTTCAAAGAGGCCCTTTGGTCTTTAACACTTTCCCGGGCGACAGCGCGCCAGGGCTTCTTGCGGAGGGGTTAAGTACCGACTCTGGCTGATCATAAACCCTCTCTGAAACGGAGGTAGTCAGCTTCTACGATAGGGTCAGGTATATACAGTGCTGCCGTTGGGAAAGTATTAAGATCGAAGGGTCAACACTGGTGAGTAGAATGCTCGGGTTTCATTGGCCCTGCAAAGGTGAAGAATGCGCATGTGTCTGTATACTTGGGCATCCTTCAAGGGTTGCGTACACGTAGGAGGTACTCCATACTGTTGTTGTTGGTATTATTATTAGTGTTCGGTTGTTGGTGCATCATTCTGGCTTATGCGGGAACTAATGCAAGGTTCGTTTTCTGCTTTCAAAGAGGCCCTTTGGTCTTTAACACTTTCCCGGGCGACAGCGCGCCAGGGCTTCTTGCGGAGGGGTTAAGTACCGACTCTGGCTGATCATAAACCCTCTCTGAAACGGAGGTAGTCAGCTTCTACGATAGGGTCAGGTATATACAGTGCTGCCGTTGGGAAAGTATTAAGATCGAAGGGTCAACACTGGTGAGTAGAATGCTCGGGTTTCATTGGCCCTGCAAAGGTGAAGAATGCGCATGTGTTTGTATACTTGGGCATCCTTCAAGGGTTGCGTACACGTAGGAGGTACTCCATACTGTTGTTGTTGGTATTATTATTAGTGTTTGGTTGTTGATGCATCATTCTGGCTGATGCGGGAACTAATGCAAGGTTCGTTTTCTGCTTTCAAAGAGGCCCTTTGGTCTTTAACACTTTCCCGGGCGACAGCGCGCCAGGGCTTCTTGCGGAGGGGTTAAGTACCGACTCTGGCTGATCATAAACCCTCTCTGAAACGGAGGTAGTCAGCTTCTACGATAGGGTCAGGTATATACAGTGCTGCCGTTGGGAAAGTATTAAGATCGATGGGTCACCACTGGTGAGTAGAATGCTCGGGTTTCATTGGCCCTGCAAAGGTGAAGAATGCGCATGTGTTTGTATACTTGGGCATCCTTCAAGGGTTGCGTACACGTAGGAGGTACTCCGTACTGTTGTTGTTGGTATTATTATTAGTGTTCGGTTGTTGATGCATCATTCTGGCTGATGCGGGAACTAATGCAAGGTTCGTTTTCTGCTTTCAAAGAGGCCCTTTGGTCTTTAACACTTTCCCGGGCGACAGCGCGCCAGGGCTTCTTGCGGAGGGGTTAAGTACCGACTCTGGCTGATCATAAACCCTCTCTGAAACGGAGGTAGTCAGCTTCTACGATAGGGTCAGGTATATACAGTGCTGCCGTTGGGAAAGTATTAAGATCGAAGGGTCAACACTGGTGAGTAGAATGCTCGGGTTTCATTGGCCCTGCAAAGGTGAAGAATGCGCATGTGTCTGTATACTTGGGCATCCTTCAAGGGTTGCGTACACGTAGGAGGTACTCCATACTGTTGTTGTTGGTATTATTATTAGTGTTCGGTTGTTGATGCATCATTCTGGCTGATGCGGGAACTAATGCAAGGTTCGTTTTCTGCTTTCAAAGAGGCCCTTTGGTCTTTAACACTTTCCCGGGCGACAGCGCGCCAGGGCTTCTTGCGGAGGGGTTAAGTACCGACTCTGGCTGATCATAAACCCTCTCTGAAACGGAGGTAGTCAGCTTCTACGATAGGGTCAGGTATATACAGTGCTGCCGTTGGGAAAGTATTAAGATCGAAGGGTCAACACTGGTGAGTAGAATGCTCGGGTTTCATTGGCCCTGCAAAGGTGAAGAATGCGCATGTGTCTGTATACTTGGGCATCCTTCAAGGGTTGCGTACACGTAGGAGGTACTCCATACTGTTGTTGTTGGTATTATTATTAGTGTTCGGTTGTTGATGCATCATTCTGGCTGATGCGGGAACTAATGCAAGGTTCGTTTTCTGCTTTCAAAGAGGCCCTTTGGTCTTTAACACTTTCCCGGGCGACAGCGCGCCAGGGCTTCTTGCGGAGGGGTTAAGTACCGACTCTGGCTGATCATAAACCCTCTCTGAAACGGAGGTAGTCAGCTTCTACGATAGGGTCAGGTATATACAGTGCTGCCGTTGGGAAAGTATTAAGATCGATGGGTCACCACTGGTGAGTAGAATGCTCGGGTTTCATTGGCCCTGCAAAGGTGAAGAATGCGCATGTGTTTGTATACTTGGGCATCCTTCAAGGGTTGCGTACACGTAGGAGGTACTCCGTACTGTTGTTGTTGGTATTATTATTAGTGTTCGGTTGTTGATGCATCATTCTGGCTGATGCGGGAAGTAATGCAAGTTGCGTTTTCTGCTTTCAAAGAGGTCCTTTGGTCTTTAACACTTTCACGGGCGACAGCGCGCCAGGGCTTCTTGCGGAGGGGTTAAGTACCGACTCTGGCTGATCATAAACCCTCTCTGAAACGGAGGTAGTCAGCTTCTACGATAGGGTCAGGTATATACAGTGCTGCCGTTGGGAAAGTATTAAGATCGATGGGTCACCACTGGTGAGTAGAATGCGCGGGTTTCATTGGCCCTGCAAAGGTGAAGAATGCGCATGTGTTTGTATACTTGGGCATCCTTCAAGGGTTGCGTACACGTAGGAGGTACTCCATACTGTTGTTGTTGGTATTATTATTAGTGTTCGGTTGTTGATGCATCATTCTGGCTGATGCGGGAACTAATGCAAGGTTCGTTTTCTGCTTTCAAAGAGGCCCTTTGGTCTTTAACACTTTCCCGGGCGACAGCGCGCCAGGGCTTCTTGCGGAGGGGTTAAGTACCGACTCTGGCTGATCATAAACCCTCTCTGAAACGGAGGTAGTCAGCTTCTACGATAGGGTCAGGTATATACAGTGCTGCCGTTGGGAAAGTATTAAGATCGATGGGTCACTACTGGTGAGTAGAATGCTCGGGTTTCATTGGCCCTGCAAAGGTGAAGAATGCGCATGTGTTTGTATACTTGGGCATCCTTCAAGGGTTGCGTACACGTAGGAGGTACTCCATACTGTTGTTGTTGGTATTATTATTAGTGTTCGGTTGTTGATGCATCATTCTGGCTGATGCGGGAACTAATGCAAGGTTCGTTTTCTGCTTTCAAAGAGGCCCTTTGGTCTTTAACACTTTCCCGGGCGACAGCGCGCCAGGGCTTCTTGCGGAGGGGTTAAGTACCGACTCTGGCTGATCATAAACCCTCTCTGAAACGGAGGTAGTCAGCTTCTACGATAGGGTCAGGTATATACAGTGCTGCCGTTGGGAAAGTATTAAGATCGAAGGGTCAACACTGGTGAGTAGAATGCGCGGGTTTTATTGGCCCTGCAAAGGTGAAGAATGCGCATGTGTTTGTATACTTGGGCATCCTTCAAGGGTTGCGTACACGTAGGAGGTACTCCATACTGTTGTTGTTGGTATTATTATTAGTGTTCGGTTGTTGATGCATCATTCTGGCTGATGCGGGAACTAATGCAAGGTTCGTTTTCTGCTTTCAAAGAGGCCCTTTGGTCTTTAACACTTTCCCGGGCGACAGCGCGCCAGGGCTTCTTGCGGAGGGGTTAAGTACCGACTCTGGCTGATCATAAACCCTCTCTGAAACGGAGGTAGTCAGCTTCTACGATAGGGTCAGGTATATACAGTGCTGCCGTTGGGAAAGTATTAAGATCGATGGGTCACCACTGGTGAGTAGAATGCTCGGGTTTCATTGGCCCTGCAAAGGTGAAGAATGCGCATGTGTTTGTATACTTGGGCATCCTTCAAGGGTTGCGTACACGTAGGAGGTACTCCATACTGTTGTTGTTGGTATTATTATTAGTGTTCGGTTGTTGATGCATCATTCTGGCTGATGCGGGAAGTAATGCAAGTTGCGTTTTCTGCTTTCAAAGAGGCCCTTTGGTCTTTAACACTTTCCCGGGCGACAGCGCGCCAGGGCTTCTTGCGGAGGGGTTAAGTACCGACTCTGGCTGATCATAAACCCTCTCTGAAACGGAGGTAGTCAGCTTCTACGATAGGGTCAGGTATATACAGTGCTGCCGTTGGGAAAGTATTAAGATCGATGGGTCAACACTGGTGAGTAGAATGCGCGGGTTTTATTGGCCCTGCAAAGGTGAAGAATGCGCATGTGTTTGTATACTTGGGCATCCTTCAAGGGTTGCGTACACGTAGGAGGTACTCCATACTGTTGTTGTTGGTATTATTATTAGTGTTCGGTTGTTGATGCATCATTCTGGCTGATGCGGGAAGTAATACAAGTTGCGTTTTCTGCTTTCAAAGAGGCCCTTTGGTCTTTAACACTTTCCCGGGCGACAGCGCGCCAGGGCTTCTTGCGGAGGGGTTAAGTACCGACTCCGGCTGATCATAAACCCTCTCTGAAACGGAGGTAGTCAGCTTCTACGATAGGGTCAGGTATATACAGTGCTGCCGTTGGGAAAGTATTAAGATCGATGGGTCACCACTGGTGAGTAGAATGCGCGGGTTTCATTGGCCCTGCAAAGGTGAAGAATGCGCATGTGTTTGTATACTTGGGCATCCTTCAAGGGTTGCGTACACGTAGGAGGTACTCCATACTGTTGTTGTTGGTATTATTATTAGTGTTCGGTTGTTGATGCATCATTCTGGCTGATGCGGGAACCAATGCAAGGTGCGTTTTCTGCTTTCAAAGAGGCCCTTTGGTCTTTAACACTTTCCCGGGCGACAGCGCGCCAGGGCTTCTTGCGGAGGGGTTAAGTACCGACTCTGGCTGATCATAAACCCTCTCTGAAACGGAGGTAGTCAGCTTCTACGATAGGGTCAGGTATATACAGTGCTGCCGTTGGGAAAGTATTAAGATCGATGGGTCACCACTGGTGAGTAGAATGCGCGGGTTTCATTGGCCCTGCAAAGGTGAAGAATGCGCATGTGTTTGTATACTTGGGCATCCTTCAAGGGTTGCGTACACGTAGGAGGTACTCCATACTGTTGTTGTTGGTATTATTATTAGTGTTCGGTTGTTGATGCATCATTCTGGCTGATGCGGGAACCAATGCAAGGTGCGTTTTCTGCTTTCAAAGAGGCCCTTTGGTCTTTAACACTTTCCCGGGCGACAGCGCGCCAGGGCTTCTTGCGGAGGGGTTAAGTACCGACTCTGGCTGATCATAAACCCTCTCTGAAACGGAGGTAGTCAGCTTCTACGATAGGGTCAGGTATATACAGTGCTGCCGTTGGGAAAGTATTAAGATCGATGGGTCACCACTGGTGAGTAGAATGCGCGGGTTTCATTGGCCCTGCAAAGGTGAAGAATGCGCATGTGTTTGTATACTTGGGCATCCTTCAAGGGTTGCGTACACGTAGGAGGTACTCCATACTGTTGTTGTTGGTATTATTATTAGTGTTCGGTTGTTGATGCATCATTCTGGCTGATGCGGGAACTAATGCAAGGTTCGTTTTCTGCTTTCAAAGAGGCCCTTTGGTCTTTAACACTTTCCCGGGCGACAGCGCGCCAGGGCTTCTTGCGGAGGGGTTAAGTACCGACTCTGGCTGATCATAAACCCTCTCTGAAACGGAGGTAGTCAGCTTCTACGATAGGGTCAGGTATATACAGTGCTGCCGTTGGGAAAGTATTAAGATCGAAGGGTCAACACTGGTGAGTAGAATGCTCGGGTTTCATTGGCCCTGCAAAGGTGAAGAATGCGCATGTGTTTGTATACTTGGGCATCCTTCAAGGGTTGCGTACACGCAGGAGGTACTCCATACTGTTGTTGTTGGTATTATTATTAGTGTTCGGTTGTTGATGCATCATTCTGGCTGATGCGGGAACTAATGCAAGGTTCGTTTTCTGCTTTCAAAGAGGCCCTTTGGTCTTTAACACTTTCCCGGGCGACAGCGCGCCAGGGCTTCTTGCGGAGGGGTTAAGTACCGACTCTGGCTGATCATAAACCCTCTCTGAAACGGAGGTAGTCAGCTTCTACGATAGGGTCAGGTATATACAGTGCTGCCGTTGGGAAAGTATTAAGATCGAAGGGTCAACACTGGTGAGTAGAATGCTCGGGTTTCATTGGCCCTGCAAAGGTGAAGAATGCGCATGTGTCTGTATACTTGGGCATCCTTCAAGGGTTGCGTACACGTAGGAGGTACTCCATACTGTTGTTGTTGGTATTATTATTAGTGTTCGGTTGTTGATGCATCATTCTGGCTGATGCGGGAAGTAATGCAAGTTGCGTTTTCTGCTTTCAAAGAGGCCCTTTGGTCTTTAACACTTTCACGGGCGACAGCGCGCCAGGGCTTCTTGCGGAGGGGTTAAGTACCGACTCTGGCTGATCATAAACCCTCTCTGAAACGGAGGTAGTCAGCTTCTACGATAGGGTCAGGTATATACAGTGCTGCCGTTGGGAAAGTATTAAGATCGATGGGTCACCACTGGTGAGTAGAATGCGCGGGTTTCATTGGCCCTGCAAAGGTGAAGAATGCGCATGTGTTTGTATACTTGGGCATCCTTCAAGGGTTGCGTACACGTAGGAGGTACTCCATACTGTTGTTGTTGGTATTATTATTAGTGTTCGGTTGTTGATGCATCATTCTGGCTGATGCGGGAACTAATGCAAGGTTCGTTTTCTGCTTTCAAAGAGGCCCTTTGGTCTTTAACACTTTCCCGGGCGACAGCGCGCCAGGGCTTCTTGCGGAGGGGTTAAGTACCGACTCTGGCTGATCATAAACCCTCTCTGAAACGGAGGTAGTCAGCTTCTACGATAGGGTCAGGTATATACAGTGCTGCCGTTGGGAAAGTATTAAGATCGAAGGGTCAACACTGGTGAGTAGAATGCTCGGGTTTCATTGGCCCTGCAAAGGTGAAGAATGCGCATGTGTTTGTATACTTGGGCATCCTTCAAGGGTTGCGTACACGCAGGAGGTACTCCATACTGTTGTTGTTGGTATTATTATTAGTGTTCGGTTGTTGATGCATCATTCTGGCTGATGCGGGAACTAATGCAAGGTTCGTTTTCTGCTTTCAAAGAGGCCCTTTGGTCTTTAACACTTTCCCGGGCGACAGCGCGCCAGGGCTTCTTGCGGAGGGGTTAAGTACCGACTCTGGCTGATCATAAACCCTCTCTGAAACGGAGGTAGTCAGCTTCTACGATAGGGTCAGGTATATACAGTGCTGCCGTTGGGAAAGTATTAAGATCGAAGGGTCAACACTGGTGAGTAGAATGCTCGGGTTTCATTGGCCCTGCAAAGGTGAAGAATGCGCATGTGTCTGTATACTTGGGCATCCTTCAAGGGTTGCGTACACGTAGGAGGTACTCCATACTGTTGTTGTTGGTATTATTATTAGTGTTCGGTTGTTGATGCATCATTCTGGCTGATGCGGGAAGTAATGCAAGTTGCGTTTTCTGCTTTCAAAGAGGCCCTTTGGTCTTTAACACTTTCACGGGCGACAGCGCGCCAGGGCTTCTTGCGGAGGGGTTAAGTACCGACTCTGGCTGATCATAAACCCTCTCTGAAACGGAGGTAGTCAGCTTCTACGATAGGGTCAGGTATATACAGTGCTGCCGTTGGGAAAGTATTAAGATCGATGGGTCACCACTGGTGAGTAGAATGCGCGGGTTTCATTGGCCCTGCAAAGGTGAAGAATGCGCATGTGTTTGTATACTTGGGCATCCTTCAAGGGTTGCGTACACGTAGGAGGTACTCCATACTGTTGTTGTTGGTATTATTATTAGTGTTCGGTTGTTGATGCATCATTCTGGCTGATGCGGGAACTAATGCAAGGTTCGTTTTCTGCTTTCAAAGAGGCCCTTTGGTCTTTAACACTTTCCCGGGCGACAGCGCGCCAGGGCTTCTTGCGGAGGGGTTAAGTACCGACTCTGGCTGATCATAAACCCTCTCTGAAACGGAGGTAGTCAGCTTCTACGATAGGGTCAGGTATATACAGTGCTGCCGTTGGGAAAGTATTAAGATCGAAGGGTCAACACTGGTGAGTAGAATGCGCGGGTTTTATTGGCCCTGCAAAGGTGAAGAATGCGCATGTGTTTGTATACTTGGGCATCCTTCAAGGGTTGCGTACACGTAGGAGGTACTCCATACTATTGTTGTTGGTATTATTATTAGTGTTCGGTTGTTGATGCATCATTCTGGCTGATGCGGGAACTAATGCAAGGTTCGTTTTCTGCTTTCAAAGAGGCCCTTTGGTCTTTAACACTTTCCCGGGCGACAGCGCGCCAGGGCTTCTTGCGGAGGGGTTAAGTACCGACTCTGGCTGATCATAAACCCTCTCTGAAACGGAGGTAGTCAGCTTCTACGATAGGGTCAGGTATATACAGTGCTGCCGTTGGGAAAGTATTAAGATCGATGGGTCACCACTGGTGAGTAGAATGCGCGGGTTTCATTGACCCTGCAAAGGTGAAGAATGCGCATGTGTTTGTATACTTGGGCATCCTTCAAGGGTTGCGTACACGTAGGAGGTACTCCATACTGTTGTTGTTGGTATTATTATTAGTGTTCGGTTGTTGGTGCATCATTCTGGCTTATGCGGGAACTAATGCAAGGTTCGTTTTCTGCTTTCAAAGAGGCCCTTTGGTCTTTAACACTTTCCCGGGCGACAGCGCGCCAGGGCTTCTTGCGGAGGGGTTAAGTACCGACTCTGGCTGATCATAAACCCTCTCTGAAACGGAGGAAGTCAGCTTCTACGATAGGGTCAGGTATATACAGTGCTGCCGTTGGGAAAGTATTAAGATCGAAGGGTCAACACTGGTGAGTAGAATGCGCGGGTTTTATTGGCCCTGCAAAGGTGAAGAATGCGCATGTGTTTGTATACTTGGGCATCCTTCAAGGGTTGCGTACACGTAGGAGGTACTCCATACTGTTGTTGTTGGTATTATTATTAGTGTTTGGTTGTTGATGCATCATTCTGGCTGATGCGGGAACTAATGCAAGGTTCGTTTTCTGCTTTCAAAGAGGCCCTTTGGTCTTTAACACTTTCCCGGGCGACAGCGCGCCAGGGCTTCTTGCGGAGGGGTTAAGTACCGACTCTGGCTGATCATAAACCCTCTCTGAAACGGAGGTAGTCAGCTTCTACGATAGGGTCAGGTATATACAGTGCTGCCGTTGGGAAAGTATTAAGATCGATGGGTCACCACTGGTGAGTAGAATGCTCGGGTTTCATTGGCCCTGCAAAGGTGAAGAATGCGCATGTGTTTGTATACTTGGGCATCCTTCAAGGGTTGCGTACACGTAGGAGGTACTCCGTACTGTTGTTGTTGGTATTATTATTAGTGTTCGGTTGTTGATGCATCATTCTGGCTGATGCGGGAACTAATGCAAGGTTCGTTTTCTGCTTTCAAAGAGGCCCTTTGGTCTTTAACACTTTCCCGGGCGACAGCGCGCCAGGGCTTCTTGCGGAGGGGTTAAGTACCGACTCTGGCTGATCATAAACCCTCTCTGAAACGGAGGTAGTCAGCTTCTACGATAGGGTCAGGTATATACAGTGCTGCCGTTGGGAAAGTATTAAGATCGAAGGGTCAACACTGGTGAGTAGAATGCTCGGGTTTCATTGGCCCTGCAAAGGTGAAGAATGCGCATGTGTCTGTATACTTGGGCATCCTTCAAGGGTTGCGTACACGTAGGAGGTACTCCATACTGTTGTTGTTGGTATTATTATTAGTGTTCGGTTGTTGATGCATCATTCTGGCTGATGCGGGAACTAATGCAAGGTTCGTTTTCTGCTTTCAAAGAGGCCCTTTGGTCTTTAACACTTTCCCGGGCGACAGCGCGCCAGGGCTTCTTGCGGAGGGGTTAAGTACCGACTCTGGCTGATCATAAACCCTCTCTGAAACGGAGGTAGTCAGCTTCTACGATAGGGTCAGGTATATACAGTGCTGCCGTTGGGAAAGTATTAAGATCGAAGGGTCAACACTGGTGAGTAGAATGCTCGGGTTTCATTGGCCCTGCAAAGGTGAAGAATGCGCATGTGTCTGTATACTTGGGCATCCTTCAAGGGTTGCGTACACGTAGGAGGTACTCCATACTGTTGTTGTTGGTATTATTATTAGTGTTCGGTTGTTGATGCATCATTCTGGCTGATGCGGGAACTAATGCAAGGTTCGTTTTCTGCTTTCAAAGAGGCCCTTTGGTCTTTAACACTTTCCCGGGCGACAGCGCGCCAGGGCTTCTTGCGGAGGGGTTAAGTACCGACTCTGGCTGATCATAAACCCTCTCTGAAACGGAGGTAGTCAGCTTCTACGATAGGGTCAGGTATATACAGTGCTGCCGTTGGGAAAGTATTAAGATCGATGGGTCACCACTGGTGAGTAGAATGCTCGGGTTTCATTGGCCCTGCAAAGGTGAAGAATGCGCATGTGTCTGTATACTTGGGCATCCTTCAAGGGTTGCGTACACGTAGGAGGTACTCCGTACTGTTGTTGTTGGTATTATTATTAGTGTTCGGTTGTTGATGCATCATTCTGGCTGATGCGGGAAGTAATGCAAGTTGCGTTTTCTGCTTTCAAAGAGGCCCTTTGGTCTTTAACACTTTCACGGGCGACAGCGCGCCAGGGCTTCTTGCGGAGGGGTTAAGTACCGACTCTGGCTGATCATAAACCCTCTCTGAAACGGAGGTAGTCAGCTTCTACGATAGGGTCAGGTATATACAGTGCTGCCGTTGGGAAAGTATTAAGATCGATGGGTCACCACTGGTGAGTAGAATGCGCGGGTTTCATTGGCCCTGCAAAGGTGAAGAATGCGCATGTGTTTGTATACTTGGGCATCCTTCAAGGGTTGCGTACACGTAGGAGGTACTCCATACTGTTGTTGTTGGTATTATTATTAGTGTTCGGTTGTTGATGCATCATTCTGGCTGATGCGGGAACTAATGCAAGGTTCGTTTTCTGCTTTCAAGGAGGCCCTTTGGTCTTTAACACTTTCCCGGGCGACAGCGCGCCAGGGCTTCTTGCGGAGGGGTTAAGTACCGACTCTGGCTGATCATAAACCCTCTCTGAAACGGAGGTAGTCAGCTTCTACGATAGGGTCAGGTATATACAGTGCTGCCGTTGGGAAAGTATTAAGATCGATGGGTCACTACTGGTGAGTAGAATGCTCGGGTTTCATTGGCCCTGCAAAGGTGAAGAATGCGCATGTGTTTGTATACTTGGGCATCCTTCAAGGGTTGCGTACACGTAGGAGGTACTCCATACTGTTGTTGTTGGTATTATTATTAGTGTTCGGTTGTTGATGCATCATTCTGGCTGATGCGGGAAGTAATACAAGTTGCGTTTTCTGCTTTCAAAGAGGCCCTTTGGTCTTTAACACTTTCCCGGGCGACAGCGCGCCAGGGCTTCTTGCGGAGGGGTTAAGTACCGACTCTGGCTGATCATAAACCCTCTCTGAAACGGAGGTAGTCAGCTTCTACGATAGGGTCAGGTATATACAGTGCTGCCGTTGGGAAAGTATTAAGATCGAAGGGTCAACACTGGTGAGTAGAATGCGCGGGTTTTATTGGCCCTGCAAAGGTGAAGAATGCGCATGTGTTTGTATACTTGGGCATCCTTCAAGGGTTGCGTACACGTAGGAGGTACTCCATACTGTTGTTGTTGGTATTATTATTAGTGTTCGGTTGTTGATGCATCATTCTGGCTGATGCGGGAACTAATGCAAGGTTCGTTTTCTGCTTTCAAAGAGGCCCTTTGGTCTTTAACACTTTCCCGGGCGACAGCGCGCCAGGGCTTCTTGCGGAGGGGTTAAGTACCGACTCTGGCTGATCATAAACCCTCTCTGAAACGGAGGTAGTCAGCTTCTACGATAGGGTCAGGTATATACAGTGCTGCCGTTGGGAAAGTATTAAGATCGATGGGTCACCACTGGTGAGTAGAATGCGCGGGTTTCATTGGCCCTGCAAAGGTGAAGAATGCGCATGTGTTTGTATACTTGGGCATCCTTCAAGGGTTGCGTACACGTAGGAGGTACTCCATACTGTTGTTGTTGGTATTATTATTAGTGTTCGGTTGTTGATGCATCATTCTGGCTGATGCGGGAACTAATGCAAGGTTCGTTTTCTGCTTTCAAAGAGGCCCTTTGGTCTTTAACACTTTCCCGGGCGACAGCGCGCCAGGGCTTCTTGCGGAGGGGTTAAGTACCGACTCTGGCTGATCATAAACCCTCTCTGAAACGGAGGTAGTCAGCTTCTACGATAGGGTCAGGTATATACAGTGCTGCCGTTGGGAAAGTATTAAGATCGATGGGTCAACACTGGTGAGTAGAATGCGCGGGTTTTATTGGCCCTGCAAAGGTGAAGAATGCGCATGTGTTTGTATACTTGGGCATCCTTCAAGGGTTGCGTACACGTAGGAGGTACTCCATACTGTTGTTGTTGGTATTATTATTAGTGTTCGGTTGTTGATGCATCATTCTGACTGATGCGGGAACCAATGCAAGGTGCGTTTTCTGCTTTCAAAGAGGCCCTTTGGTCTTTAACACTTTCCCGGGCGACAGCGCGCCAGGGCTTCTTGCGGAGGGGTTAAGTACCGACTCTGGCTGATCATAAACCCTCTCTGAAACGGAGGTAGTCAGCTTCTACGATAGGGTCAGGTATATACAGTGCTGCCGTTGGGAAAGTATTAAGATCGATGGGTCACCACTGGTGAGTAGAATGCTCGGGTTTCATTGGCCCTGCAAAGGTGAAGAATGCGCATGTGTTTGTATACTTGGGCATCCTTCAAGGGTTGCGTACACGTAGGAGGTACTCCATACTGTTGTTGTTGGTATTATTATTAGTGTTCGGTTGTTGATGCATCATTCTGGCTGATGCGGGAAGTAATGCAAGTTGAGTTTTCTGCTTTCAAAGAGGCCCTTTGGTCTTTAACACTTTCCCGGGCGACAGCGCGCCAGGGCTTCTTGCGGAGGGGTTAAGTACCGACTCTGGCTGATCATAAACCCTCTCTGAAACGGAGGTAGTCAGCTTCTACGATAGGGTCAGGTATATACAGTGCTGCCGTTGGGAAAGTATTAAGATCGATGGGTCACCACTGGTGAGTAGAATGCTCGGGTTTCATTGGCCCTGCAAAGGTGAAGAATGCGCATGTGTTTGTATACTTGGGCATCCTTCAAGGGTTGCGTACACGTAGGAGGTACTCCATACTGTTGTTGTTGGTATTATTATTAGTGTTCGGTTGTTGATGCATCATTCTGGCTGATGCGGGAAGTAATGCAAGTTGCGTTTTCTGCTTTCAAAGAGGCCCTTTGGTCTTTAACACTTTCCCGGGCGACAGCGCGCCAGGGCTTCTTGCGGAGGGGTTAAGTACCGACTCTGGCTGATCATAAACCCTCTCTGAAACGGAGGTAGTCAGCTTCTACGATAGGGTCAGGTATATACAGTGCTGCCGTTGGGAAAGTATTAAGATCGATGGGTCAACACTGGTGAGTAGAATGCGCGGGTTTTATTGGCCCTGCAAAGGTGAAGAATGCGCATGTGTTTGTATACTTGGGCATCCTTCAAGGGTTGCGTACACGTAGGAGGTACTCCATACTGTTGTTGTTGGTATTATTATTAGTGTTCGGTTGTTGATGCATCATTCTGGCTGATGCGGGAACTAATGCAAGGTTCGTTTTCTGCTTTCAAAGAGGCCCTTTGGTCTTTAACACTTTCCCGGGCGACAGCGCGCCAGGGCTTCTTGCGGAGGGGTTAAGTACCGACTCTGGCTGATCATAAACCCTCTCTGAAACGGAGGTAGTCAGCTTCTACGATAGGGTCAGGTATATACAGTGCTGCCGTTGGGAAAGTATTAAGATCGATGGGTCAACACTGGTGAGTAGAATGCGCGGGTTTCATTGGCCCTGCAAAGGTGAAGAATGCGCATGTGTTTGTATACTTGGGCATCCTTCAAGGGTTGCGTACACGTAGGAGGTACTCCATACTGTTGTTGTTGGTATTATTATTAGTGTTCGGTTGTTGATGCATCATTCTGGCTGATGCGGGAACTAATGCAAGGTTCGTTTTCTGCTTTCAAAGAGGCCCTTTGGTCTTTAACACTTTCCCGGGCGACAGCGCGCCAGGGCTTCTTGCGGAGGGGTTAAGTACCGACTCTGGCTGATCATAAACCCTCTCTGAAACGGAGGTAGTCAGCTTCTACGATAGGGTCAGGTATATACAGTGCTGCCGTTGGGAAAGTATTAAGATCGATGGGTCACCACTGGTGAGTAGAATGCTCGGGTTTCATTGGCCCTGCAAAGGTGAAGAATGCGCATGTGTTTGTATACTTGGGCATCCTTCAAGGGTTGCGTACACGTAGGAGGTACTCCATACTGTTGTTGTTGGTATTATTATTAGTGTTCGGTTGTTGATGCATCATTCTGGCTGATGCGGGAAGTAATGCAAGTTGCGTTTTCTGCTTTCAAAGAGGCCCTTTGGTCTTTAACACTTTCCCGGGCGACAGCGCGCCAGGGCTTCTTGCGGAGGGGTTAAGTACCGACTCTGGCTGATCATAAACCCTCTCTGAAACGGAGGTAGTCAGCTTCTACGATAGGGTCAGGTATATACAGTGCTGCCGTTGGGAAAGTATTAAGATCGATGGGTCAACACTGGTGAGTAGAATGCGCGGGTTTTATTGGCCCTGCAAAGGTGAAGAATGCGCATGTGTTTGTATACTTGGGCATCCTTCAAGGGTTGCGTACACGTAGGAGGTACTCCATACTGTTGTTGTTGGTATTATTATTAGTGTTCGGTTGTTGATGCATCATTCTGGCTGATGCGGGAAGTAATACAAGTTGCGTTTTCTGCTTTCAAAGAGGCCCTTTGGTCTTTAACACTTTCCCGGGCGACAGCGCGCCAGGGCTTCTTGCGGAGGGGTTAAGTACCGACTCCGGCTGATCATAAACCCTCTCTGAAACGGAGGTAGTCAGCTTCTACGATAGGGTCAGGTATATACAGTGCTGCCGTTGGGAAAGTATTAAGATCGATGGGTCACCACTGGTGAGTAGAATGCGCGGGTTTCATTGGCCCTGCAAAGGTGAAGAATGCGCATGTGTTTGTATACTTGGGCATCCTTCAAGGGTTGCGTACACGTAGGAGGTACTCCATACTGTTGTTGTTGGTATTATTATTAGTGTTCGGTTGTTGATGCATCATTCTGGCTGATGCGGGAACCAATGCAAGGTGCGTTTTCTGCTTTCAAAGAGGCCCTTTGGTCTTTAACACTTTCCCGGGCGACAGCGCGCCAGGGCTTCTTGCGGAGGGGTTAAGTACCGACTCTGGCTGATCATAAACCCTCTCTGAAACGGAGGTAGTCAGCTTCTACGATAGGGTCAGGTATATACAGTGCTGCCGTTGGGAAAGTATTAAGATCGATGGGTCACCACTGGTGAGTAGAATGCGCGGGTTTCATTGGCCCTGCAAAGGTGAAGAATGCGCATGTGTTTGTATACTTGGGCATCCTTCAAGGGTTGCGTACACGTAGGAGGTACTCCATACTGTTGTTGTTGGTATTATTATTAGTGTTCGGTTGTTGATGCATCATTCTGGCTGATGCGGGAACTAATGCAAGGTTCGTTTTCTGCTTTCAAAGAGGCCCTTTGGTCTTTAACACTTTCCCGGGCGACAGCGCGCCAGGGCTTCTTGCGGAGGGGTTAAGTACCGACTCTGGCTGATCATAAACCCTCTCTGAAACGGAGGTAGTCAGCTTCTACGATAGGGTCAGGTATATACAGTGCTGCCGTTGGGAAAGTATTAAGATCGAAGGGTCAACACTGGTGAGTAGAATGCTCGGGTTTCATTGGCCCTGCAAAGGTGAAGAATGCGCATGTGTTTGTATACTTGGGCATCCTTCAAGGGTTGCGTACACGCAGGAGGTACTCCATACTGTTGTTGTTGGTATTATTATTAGTGTTCGGTTGTTGATGCATCATTCTGGCTGATGCGGGAACTAATGCAAGGTTCGTTTTCTGCTTTCAAAGAGGCCCTTTGGTCTTTAACACTTTCCCGGGCGACAGCGCGCCAGGGCTTCTTGCGGAGGGGTTAAGTACCGACTCTGGCTGATCATAAACCCTCTCTGAAACGGAGGTAGTCAGCTTCTACGATAGGGTCAGGTATATACAGTGCTGCCGTTGGGAAAGTATTAAGATCGAAGGGTCAACACTGGTGAGTAGAATGCTCGGGTTTCATTGGCCCTGCAAAGGTGAAGAATGCGCATGTGTCTGTATACTTGGGCATCCTTCAAGGGTTGCGTACACGTAGGAGGTACTCCATACTGTTGTTGTTGGTATTATTATTAGTGTTCGGTTGTTGATGCATCATTCTGGCTGATGCGGGAAGTAATGCAAGTTGCGTTTTCTGCTTTCAAAGAGGCCCTTTGGTCTTTAACACTTTCACGGGCGACAGCGCGCCAGGGCTTCTTGCGGAGGGGTTAAGTACCGACTCTGGCTGATCATAAACCCTCTCTGAAACGGAGGTAGTCAGCTTCTACGATAGGGTCAGGTATATACAGTGCTGCCGTTGGGAAAGTATTAAGATCGATGGGTCACCACTGGTGAGTAGAATGCGCGGGTTTCATTGGCCCTGCAAAGGTGAAGAATGCGCATGTGTTTGTATACTTGGGCATCCTTCAAGGGTTGCGTACACGTAGGAGGTACTCCATACTGTTGTTGTTGGTATTATTATTAGTGTTCGGTTGTTGATGCATCATTCTGGCTGATGCGGGAACTAATGCAAGGTTCGTTTTCTGCTTTCAAAGAGGCCCTTTGGTCTTTAACACTTTCCCGGGCGACAGCGCGCCAGGGCTTCTTGCGGAGGGGTTAAGTACCGACTCTGGCTGATCATAAACCCTCTCTGAAACGGAGGTAGTCAGCTTCTACGATAGGGTCAGGTATATACAGTGCTGCCGTTGGGAAAGTATTAAGATCGAAGGGTCAACACTGGTGAGTAGAATGCGCGGGTTTTATTGGCCCTGCAAAGGTGAAGAATGCGCATGTGTTTGTATACTTGGGCATCCTTCAAGGGTTGCGTACACGTAGGAGGTACTCCATACTATTGTTGTTGGTATTATTATTAGTGTTCGGTTGTTGATGCATCATTCTGGCTGATGCGGGAACTAATGCAAGGTTCGTTTTCTGCTTTCAAAGAGGCCCTTTGGTCTTTAACACTTTCCCGGGCGACAGCGCGCCAGGGCTTCTTGCGGAGGGGTTAAGTACCGACTCTGGCTGATCATAAACCCTCTCTGAAACGGAGGTAGTCAGCTTCTACGATAGGGTCAGGTATATACAGTGCTGCCGTTGGGAAAGTATTAAGATCGATGGGTCACCACTGGTGAGTAGAATGCGCGGGTTTCATTGACCCTGCAAAGGTGAAGAATGCGCATGTGTTTGTATACTTGGGCATCCTTCAAGGGTTGCGTACACGTAGGAGGTACTCCATACTGTTGTTGTTGGTATTATTATTAGTGTTCGGTTGTTGATGCATCATTCTGGCTGATGCGGGAACTAATGCAAGGTTCGTTTTCTGCTTTCAAAGAGGCCCTTTGGTCTTTAACACTTTCCCGGGCGACAGCGCGCCAGGGCTTCTTGCGGAGGGGTTAAGTACCGACTCTGGCTGATCATAAACCCTCTCTGAAACGGAGGTAGTCAGCTTCT
The DNA here is from genome assembly GCA_951805005.1 of Othius punctulatus. NCBI lineage: Eukaryota > Metazoa > Arthropoda > Insecta > Coleoptera > Staphylinidae > Othius > Othius punctulatus. The sequence continues at coordinate 72,401,098 of OX638143.1, read as the reverse complement.
ACGATAGGGTCAGGTATATACAGTGCTGCCGTTGGGAAAGTATTAAGATCGATGGGTCACCACTGGTGAGTAGAATGCTCGGGTTTCATTGGCCCTGCAAAGGTGAAGAATGCGCATGTGTTTGTATACTTGGGCATCCTTCAAGGGTTGCGTACACGTAGGAGGTACTCCATACTGTTGTTGTTGGTATTATTATTAGTGTTCGGTTGTTGATGCATCATTCTGGCTGATGCGGGAAGTAATGCAAGTTGCGTTTTCTGCTTTCAAAGAGGCCCTTTGGTCTTTAACACTTTCCCGGGCGACAGCGCGCCAGGGCTTCTTGCGGAGGGGTTAAGTACCGACTCTGGCTGATCATAAACCCTCTCTGAAACGGAGGTAGTCAGCTTCTACGATAGGGTCAGGTATATACAGTGCTGCCGTTGAGAAAGTATTAAGATCGATGGGTCACCACTGGTGAGTAGAATGCTCGGGTTTCATTGGCCCTGCAAAGGTGAAGAATGCGCATGTGTTTGTATACTTGGGCATCCTTCAAGGGTTGCGTACACGTAGGAGGTACTCCATACTGTTGTTGTTGGTATTATTATTAGTGTTCGGTTGTTGATGCATCATTCTGGCTGATGCGGGAAGTAATGCAAGTTGCGTTTTCTGCTTTCAAAGAGGCCCTTTGGTCTTTAACACTTTCCCGGGCGACAGCGCGCCAGGGCTTCTTGCGGAGGGGTTAAGTACCGACTCTGGCTGATCATAAACCCTCTCTGAAACGGAGGTAGTCAGCTTCTACGATAGGGTCAGGTATATACAGTGCTGCCGTTGGGAAAGTATTAAGATCGATGGGTCAACACTGGTGAGTAGAATGCGCGGGTTTTATTAGCCCTGCAAAGGTGAAGAATGCGCATGTGTTTGTATACTTGGGCATCCTTCAAGGGTTGCGTACACGTAGGAGGTACTCCATACTGTTGTTGTTGGTATTATTATTAGTGTTCGGTTGTTGATGCATCATTCTGGCTGATGCGGGAACTAATGCAAGGTTCGTTTTCTGCTTTCAAAGAGGCCCTTTGGTCTTTAACACTTTCCCGGGCGACAGCGCGCCAGGGCTTCTTGCGGAGGGGTTAAGTACCGACTCTGGCTGATCATAAACCCTCTCTGAAACGGAGGTAGTCAGCTTCTACGATAGGGTCAGGTATATACAGTGCTGCCGTTGGGAAAGTATTAAGATCGATGGGTCACCACTGGTAAGTAGAATGCTCGGGTTTCATTGGCCCTGCAAAGGTGAAGAATGCGCATGTGTTTGTATACTTGGGCATCCTTCAAGGGTTGCGTACACGTAGGAGGTACTCCATACTGTTGTTGTTGGTATTATTATTAGTGTTCGGTTGTTGATGCATCATTCTGGCTGATGCGGGAAGTAATGCAAGTTGCGTTTTCTGCTTTCAAAGAGGCCCTTTGGTCTTTAACACTTTCCCGGGCGACAGCGCGCCAGGGCTTCTTGCGGAGGGGTTAAGTACCGACTCTGGCTGATCATAAACCCTCTCTGAAACGGAGGTAGTCAGCTTCTACGATAGGGTCAGGTATATACAGTGCTGCCGTTGGGAAAGTATTAAGATCGATGGGTCAACACTGGTGAGTAGAATGCGCGGGTTTTATTGGCCCTGCAAAGGTGAAGAATGCGCATGTGTTTGTATACTTGGGCATCCTTCAAGGGTTGCGTACACGTAGGAGGTACTCCATACTGTTGTTTTTGGTATTATTATTAGTGTTCGGTTGTTGATGCATCATTCTGGCTGATGCGGGAAGTAATGCAAGTTGCGTTTTCTGCTTTCAAAGAGGCCCTTTGGTCTTTAACACTTTCCCGGGCGACAGCGCGCCAGGGCTTCTTGCGGAGGGGTTAAGTACCGACTCTGGCTGATCATAAACCCTCTCTGAAACGGAGGTAGTCAGCTTCTACGATAGGGTCAGGTATATACAGTGCTGCCGTTGGGAAAGTATTAAGATCGATGGGTCAACACTGGTGAGTAGAATGCGCGGGTTTTATTGGCCCTGCAAAGGTGAAGAATGCGCATGTGTTTGTATACTTGGGCATCCTTCAAGGGTTGCGTACACGTAGGAGGTACTCCATACTGTTGTTGTTGGTATTATTATTAGTGTTCGGTTGTTGATGCATCATTCTGGCTGATGCGGGAAGTAATACAAGTTGCGTTTTCTGCTTTCAAAGAGGCCCTTTGGTCTTTAACACTTTCCCGGGCGACAGCGCGCCAGGGCTTCTTGCGGAGGGGTTAAGTACCGACTCCGGCTGATCATAAACCCTCTCTGAAACGGAGGTAGTCAGCTTCTACGATAGGGTCAGGTATATACAGTGCTGCCGTTGGGAAAGTATTAAGATCGATGGGTCAACACCGGTGAGTAGAATGCGCAGGTTTCATTGGCCCTGCAAAGGTGAAGAATGCGCATGTGTTTGTATACTTGGGCATCCTTCAAGGGTTGCGTACACGTAGGAGGTACTCCATACTGTTGTTGTTGGTATTATTATTAGTGTTCGGTTGTTGATGCATCATTCTGACTGATGCGGGAACCAATGCAAGGTGCGTTTTCTGCTTTCAAAGAGGCCCTTTGGTCTTTAACACTTTCCCGGGCGACAGCGCGCCAGGGCTTCTTGCGGAGGGGTTAAGTACCGACTCCGGCTGATCATAAACCCTCTCTGAAACGGAGGTAGTCAGCTTCTACGATAGGGTCAGGTATATACAGTGCTGCCGTTGGGAAAGTATTAAGATCGAAGGGTCAACACTGGTGAGTAGAATGCTCGGGTTTCATTGGCCCTGCAAAGGTGAAGAATGCGCATGTGTTTGTATACTTGGGCATCCTTCAAGGGTTGCGTACACGTAGGAGGTACTCCATACTGTTGTTGTTGGTATTATTATTAGTGTTCGGTTGTTGATGCATCATTCTGGCTGATGCGGGAAGTAATGCAAGTTGCGTTTTCTGCTTTCAAAGAGGCCCTTTGGTCTTTAACACTTTCCCGGGCGACAGCGCGCCAGGGCTTCTTGCGGAGGGGTTAAGTACCGACTCTGGCTGATCATAAACCCTCTCTGAAACGGAGGTAGTCAGCTTCTACGATAGGGTCAGGTATATACAGTGCTGCCGTTGAGAAAGTATTAAGATCGATGGGTCACCACTGGTGAGTAGAATGCTCGGGTTTCATTGGCCCTGCAAAGGTGAAGAATGCGCATGTGTTTGTATACTTGGGCATCCTTCAAGGGTTGCGTACACGTAGGAGGTACTCCATACTGTTGTTGTTGGTATTATTATTAGTGTTCGGTTGTTGATGCATCATTCTGGCTGATGCGGGAAGTAATGCAAGTTGCGTTTTCTGCTTTCAAAGAGGCCCTTTGGTCTTTAACACTTTCCCGGGCGACAGCGCGCCAGGGCTTCTTGCGGAGGGGTTAAGTACCGACTCTGGCTGATCATAAACCCTCTCTGAAACGGAGGTAGTCAGCTTCTACGATAGGGTCAGGTATATACAGTGCTGCCGTTGGGAAAGTATTAAGATCGATGGGTCAACACTGGTGAGTAGAATGCGCGGGTTTTATTAGCCCTGCAAAGGTGAAGAATGCGCATGTGTTTGTATACTTGGGCATCCTTCAAGGGTTGCGTACACGTAGGAGGTACTCCATACTGTTGTTGTTGGTATTATTATTAGTGTTCGGTTGTTGATGCATCATTCTGGCTGATGCGGGAACTAATGCAAGGTTCGTTTTCTGCTTTCAAAGAGGCCCTTTGGTCTTTAACACTTTCCCGGGCGACAGCGCGCCAGGGCTTCTTGCGGAGGGGTTAAGTACCGACTCTGGCTGATCATAAACCCTCTCTGAAACGGAGGTAGTCAGCTTCTACGATAGGGTCAGGTATATACAGTGCTGCCGTTGGGAAAGTATTAAGATCGATGGGTCACCACTGGTGAGTAGAATGCTCGGGTTTCATTGGCCCTGCAAAGGTGAAGAATGCGCATGTGTTTGTATACTTGGGCATCCTTCAAGGGTTGCGTACACGTAGGAGGTACTCCATACTGTTGTTGTTGGTATTATTATTAGTGTTCGGTTGTTGATGCATCATTCTGGCTGATGCGGGAAGTAATGCAAGTTGCGTTTTCTGCTTTCAAAGAGGCCCTTTGGTCTTTAACACTTTCCCGGGCGACAGCGCGCCAGGGCTTCTTGCGGAGGGGTTAAGTACCGACTCTGGCTGATCATAAACCCTCTCTGAAACGGAGGTAGTCAGCTTCTACGATAGGGTCAGGTATATACAGTGCTGCCGTTGGGAAAGTATTAAGATCGATGGGTCAACACTGGTGAGTAGAATGCGCGGGTTTTATTGGCCCTGCAAAGGTGAAGAATGCGCATGTGTTTGTATACTTGGGCATCCTTCAAGGGTTGCGTACACGTAGGAGGTACTCCATACTGTTGTTTTTGGTATTATTATTAGTGTTCGGTTGTTGATGCATCATTCTGGCTGATGCGGGAAGTAATGCAAGTTGCGTTTTCTGCTTTCAAAGAGGCCCTTTGGTCTTTAACACTTTCCCGGGCGACAGCGCGCCAGGGCTTCTTGCGGAGGGGTTAAGTACCGACTCTGGCTGATCATAAACCCTCTCTGAAACGGAGGTAGTCAGCTTCTACGATAGGGTCAGGTATATACAGTGCTGCCGTTGGGAAAGTATTAAGATCGATGGGTCAACACTGGTGAGTAGAATGCGCGGGTTTTATTGGCCCTGCAAAGGTGAAGAATGCGCATGTGTTTGTATACTTGGGCATCCTTCAAGGGTTGCGTACACGTAGGAGGTACTCCATACTGTTGTTGTTGGTATTATTATTAGTGTTCGGTTGTTGATGCATCATTCTGGCTGATGCGGGAACTAATGCAAGGTTCGTTTTCTGCTTTCAAAGAGGCCCTTTGGTCTTTAACACTTTCCCGGGCGACAGCGCGCCAGGGCTTCTTGCGGAGGGGTTAAGTACCGACTCTGGCTGATCATAAACCCTCTCTGAAACGGAGGTAGTCAGCTTCTACGATAGGGTCAGGTATATACAGTGCTGCCGTTGGGAAAGTATTAAGATCGATGGGTCAACACCGGTGAGTAGAATGCGCAGGTTTCATTGGCCCTGCAAAGGTGAAGAATGCGCATGTGTTTGTATACTTGGGCATCCTTCAAGGGTTGCGTACACGTAGGAGGTACTCCATAATGTTGTTGTTGGTATTATTATTAGTGTTCGGTTGTTGATGCATCATTCTGGCTGATGCGGGAAGTAATACAAGTTGCGTTTTCTGCTTTCAAAGAGGCCCTTTGGTCTTTAACACTTTCCCGGGCGACAGCGCGCCAGGGCTTCTTGCGGAGGGGTTAAGTACCGACTCCGGCTGATCATAAACCCTCTCTGAAACGGAGGTAGTCAGCTTCTACGATAGGGTCAGGTATATACAGTGCTGCCGTTGGGAAAGTATTAAGATCGAAGGGTCAACACCGGTGAGTAGAATGCGCAGGTTTCATTGGCCCTGCAAAGGTGAAGAATGCGCATGTGTTTGTATACTTGGGCATCCTTCAAGGGTTGCGTACACGTAGGAGGTACTCCATACTGTTGTTGTTGGTATTATTATTAGTGTTCGGTTGTTGATGCATCATTCTGACTGATGCGGGAACCAATGCAAGGTGCGTTTTCTGCTTTCAAAGAGGCCCTTTGGTCTTTAACACTTTCCCGGGCGACAGCGCGCCAGGGCTTCTTGCGGAGGGGTTAAGTACCGACTCCGGCTGATCATAAACCCTCTCTGAAACGGAGGTAGTCAGCTTCTACGATAGGGTCAGGTATATACAGTGCTGCCGTTGGGAAAGTATTAAGATCGAAGGGTCAACACTGGTGAGTAGAATGCTCGGGTTTCATTGGCCCTGCAAAGGTGAAGAATGCGCATGTGTTTGTATACTTGGGCATCCTTCAAGGGTTGCGTACACGTAGGAGGTACTCCATACTGTTGTTGTTGGTATTATTATTAGTGTTCGGTTGTTGATGCATCATTCTGGCTGATGCGGGAAGTAATGCAAGTTGCGTTTTCTGCTTTCAAAGAGGCCCTTTGGTCTTTAACACTTTCACGGGCGACAGCGCGCCAGGGCTTCTTGCGGAGGGGTTAAGTACCGACTCTGGCTGATCATAAACCCTCTCTGAAACGGAGGTAGTCAGCTTCTACGATAGGGTCAGGTATATACAGTGCTGCCGTTGGGAAAGTATTAAGATCGATGGGTCACCACTGGTGAGTAGAATGCTCGGGTTTCATTGGCCCTGCAAAGGTGAAGAATGCGCATGTGTTTGTATACTTGGGCATCCTTCAAGGGTTGCGTACACGTAGGAGGTACTCCATACTGTTGTTGTTGGTATTATTATTAGTGTTCGGTTGTTGATGCATCATTCTGGCTGATGCGGGAAGTAATACAAGTTGCGTTTTCTGCTTTCAAAGAGGCCCTTTGGTCTTTAACACTTTCCCGGGCGACAGCGCGCCAGGGCTTCTTGCGGAGGGGTTAAGTACCGACTCCGGCTGATCATAAACCCTCTCTGAAACGGAGGTAGTCAGCTTCTACGATAGGGTCAGGTATATACAGTGCTGCCGTTGGGAAAGTATTAAGATCGATGGGTCAACACCGGTGAGTAGAATGCGCAGGTTTCATTGGCCCTGCAAAGGTGAAGAATGCGCATGTGTTTGTATACTTGGGCATCCTTCAAGGGTTGCGTACACGTAGGAGGTACTCCATACTGTTGTTGTTGGTATTATTATTAGTGTTCGGTTGTTGATGCATCATTCTGACTGATGCGGGAACCAATGCAAGGTGCGTTTTCTGCTTTCAAAGAGGCCCTTTGGTCTTTAACACTTTCCCGGGCGACAGCGCGCCAGGGCTTCTTGCGGAGGGGTTAAGTACCGACTCCGGCTGATCATAAACCCTCTCTGAAACGGAGGTAGTCAGCTTCTACGATAGGGTCAGGTATATACAGTGCTGCCGTTGGGAAAGTATTAAGATCGAAGGGTCAACACTGGTGAGTAGAATGCTCGGGTTTCATTGGCCCTGCAAAGGTGAAGAATGCGCATGTGTTTGTATACTTGGGCATCCTTCAAGGGTTGCGTACACGTAGGAGGTACTCCATACTGTTGTTGTTGGTATTATTATTAGTGTTCGGTTGTTGATGCATCATTCTGGCTGATGCGGGAAGTAATGCAAGTTGCGTTTTCTGCTTTCAAAGAGGCCCTTTGGTCTTTAACACTTTCACGGGCGACAGCGCGCCAGGGCTTCTTGCGGAGGGGTTAAGTACCGACTCTGGCTGATCATAAACCCTCTCTGAAACGGAGGTAGTCAGCTTCTACGATAGGGTCAGGTATATACAGTGCTGCCGTTGGGAAAGTATTAAGATCGATGGGTCACCACTGGTGAGTAGAATGCTCGGGTTTCATTGGCCCTGCAAAGGTGAAGAATGCGCATGTGTTTGTATACTTGGGCATCCTTCAAGGGTTGCGTACACGTAGGAGGTACTCCATACTGTTGTTGTTGGTATTATTATTAGTGTTCGGTTGTTGATGCATCATTCTGGCTGATGCGGGAAGTAATACAAGTTGCGTTTTCTGCTTTCAAAGAGGCCCTTTGGTCTTTAACACTTTCCCGGGCGACAGCGCGCCAGGGCTTCTTGCGGAGGGGTTAAGTACCGACTCCGGCTGATCATAAACCCTCTCTGAAACGGAGGTAGTCAGCTTCTACGATAGGGTCAGGTATATACAGTGCTGCCGTTGGGAAAGTATTAAGATCGATGGGTCAACACCGGTGAGTAGAATGCGCAGGTTTCATTGGCCCTGCAAAGGTGAAGAATGCGCATGTGTTTGTATACTTGGGCATCCTTCAAGGGTTGCGTACACGTAGGAGGTACTCCATACTGTTGTTGTTGGTATTATTATTAGTGTTCGGTTGTTGATGCATCATTCTGACTGATGCGGGAACCAATGCAAGGTGCGTTTTCTGCTTTCAAAGAGGCCCTTTGGTCTTTAACACTTTCCCGGGCGACAGCGCGCCAGGGCTTCTTGCGGAGGGGTTAAGTACCGACTCCGGCTGATCATAAACCCTCTCTGAAACGGAGGTAGTCAGCTTCTACGATAGGGTCAGGTATATACAGTGCTGCCGTTGGGAAAGTATTAAGATCGAAGGGTCAACACTGGTGAGTAGAATGCTCGGGTTTCATTGGCCCTGCAAAGGTGAAGAATGCGCATGTGTTTGTATACTTGGGCATCCTTCAAGGGTTGCGTACACGTAGGAGGTACTCCATACTGTTGTTGTTGGTATTATTATTAGTGTTCGGTTGTTGATGCATCATTCTGGCTGATGCGGGAAGTAATGCAAGTTGCGTTTTCTGCTTTCAAAGAGGCCCTTTGGTCTTTAACACTTTCACGGGCGACAGCGCGCCAGGGCTTCTTGCGGAGGGGTTAAGTACCGACTCTGGCTGATCATAAACCCTCTCTGAAACGGAGGTAGTCAGCTTCTACGATAGGGTCAGGTATATACAGTGCTGCCGTTGGGAAAGTATTAAGATCGATGGGTCACCACTGGTGAGTAGAATGCTCGGGTTTCATTGGCCCTGCAAAGGTGAAGAATGCGCATGTGTTTGTATACTTGGGCATCCTTCAAGGGTTGCGTACACGTAGGAGGTACTCCATACTGTTGTTGTTGGTATTATTATTAGTGTTCGGTTGTTGATGCATCATTCTGGCTGATGCGGGAAGTAATGCAAGTTGCGTTTTCTGCTTTCAAAGAGGCCCTTTGGTCTTTAACACTTTCACGGGCGACAGCGCGCCAGGGCTTCTTGCGGAGGGGTTAAGTACCGACTCTGGCTGATCATAAACCCTCTCTGAAACGGAGGTAGTCAGCTTCTACGATAGGGTCAGGTATATACAGTGCTGCCGTTGGGAAAGTATTAAGATCGATGGGTCACCACCGGTGAGTAGAATGCTCGGGTTTCATTGGCCCTGCAAAGGTGAAGAATGCGCATGTGTTTGTATACTTGGGCATCCTTCAAGGGTTGCGTACACGTAGGAGGTACTCCATACTGTTGTTGTTGGTATTATTATTAGTGTTCGGTTGTTGATGCATCATTCTGGCTGATGCGGGAAGTAATGCAAGTTGCGTTTTCTGCTTTCAAAGAGGCCCTTTGGTCTTTAACACTTTCACGGGCGACAGCGCGCCAGGGCTTCTTGCGGAGGGGTTAAGTACCGACTCTGGCTGATCATAAACCCTCTCTGAAACGGAGGTAGTCAGCTTCTACGATAGGGTCAGGTATATACAGTGCTGCCGTTGGGAAAGTATTAAGATCGATGGGTCACCACTGGTGAGTAGAATGCTCGGGTTTCATTGGCCCTGCAAAGGTGAAGAATGCGCATGTGTTTGTATACTTGGGCATCCTTCAAGGGTTGCGTACACGTAGGAGATACTCCATACTGTTGTTGTTGGTATTATTATTAGTGTTCGGTTGTTGATGCATCTATCTGTCTGATGCGGGAACTAATGCGAGGTGCGTGTTCTGCTCAAGGTCAAAAAGGCGAATGTGTCCATGTACCTGGGCCGTCCTTTGAGGGTTGCGTAGACGTAGGTGGTACTCCATACTGTTGTTGTTGGTATTATTGTGTGTGGTGTTCGGTTATTGATGCATCATTCTGTCTGATGCGGGAACTAATGCGAGGTGCGTGTTCTGCTCAAGGTCAAAAAGGTGAATGTGTCCATGTACCTGGGCCGTCCTTTGAGGGTTGCGTAGACGTAGGTGGTACTCCATACTGTTGTTGTTGGTATTATTGTGTGTGGTGTTCGGTTGTTGATGCATCATTCTGGCTGATGCGGGAAGTAATGCAAGTTGCGTTTTCTGCTTTCAAAGAGGCCCTTTGGTCTTTAACACTTTCCCGGGCGACAGCGCGCCAGGGCTTCTTGCGGAGGGGTTAAGTACCGACTCTGGCTGATCATAAACCCTCTCTGAAACGGAGGTAGTCAGCTATTACGAAAGAGTCAGGTATACAGGGTGTTAGTACTAGGTTGTAACACCCGAAAATGGCAGTTAGAACTCATTGAAACAAACAACTTTTCTTCGTCAAAATTTTTGAATTGGAGCCTAAGTTCATAGTTATTGGCGTTCATTCGTTTTTCGAAAAAGCGTCGTTACTCCTTTATTTTAAGAAATATTTAAAAAATACAAAAACGTTTAGCATGCCCTATCGGTTCTTTAAAACATTTGCATATAAGATTATTTTCTATTTTATCAAATACCAAAATGGCGACCGAACAAAAATTTGAAAACAAGATATTTTGAAAATCACTCTATTAATTTTTGAAAATAAAACATTTATGAAATCCTTAAGCTATATTATAACATTTGTTTAGTAATATTTTTTTAGTAAAAAAAATAAATCCGGTCACAAATATCCAATTATATGACCAAATATGCAATTAATGATAAAATATGCATTATATGCAAAATACAATTGGTTAATTTGCTCTGTTTCTTTATGATTCGTGTAGATCTATTGAAATCTCCGTAGTCATATCATTAATTTAGGACATGCATTTTGCTTATAGTCCGTGCTTTAATAATAACTCAGTATCAAGTCCCACCTATCCATAAATTCCTAGGAGCAAAACAGTATTAAGTCGCAGAATACACAAATACAGCCAGAAGTTCTCCTCAATGTCTGTACGGCCTTTCGACATCGATTGGCACACTGTCAAGAACAAAATGGTCAACAATTTGAACATCTAATTTGATTTTTTCCCCAACCAATATTTTTTCGTTATTTTAATTATTTTTGTGACTTCATATTATTTTAAAACTTTTCTTAAAACAAGTCATTAGTATTTTTTTCTCGATAAAAATTTCGTTTCGTTTTTCTGTTTTTATATTTGTAATTGATGTTTTATTCCAATATTTCAGAGAAGCCGGATCGTGAGAAACAAAACAACATATAATGAAGGCTAAAGGGAACCTGAAAGGCACGAAGAAGCAAAGGGAATGGAATCAACGGCGGTCTCAAAAAACACTGAAAAAAACAACAACTATAGAAAACGAAAAGGACGAAACTGATATAGAAAGGAGAAAAACATGATAAAAATAGGAATATGGAAAGTGAGAAGTATAAACGGAAAGGAGGAAGTAATAGTAGAAGAAATGAAAACAAATAAACCAGATTATCTAGGATAGGATAACCGAGACAAAAATGAAAAGAAGGGGAATGAAAGAACTCAAAGATGGATACAGGCTATACTGGGCAGGAGTAGAATATAGCAAGAGAGGAGCAGAGGGAGTAGGACTAATAGCAAAACCGGATAAAATAAACAATATAATAAAGGAGACATACGGAGACGAAAGAACACTAAGAGTAGAAGTCAAAACAGAACAAAATAATATATGACATATAATTGTGGTATATGCAACAAATGAAAACGACGAAGAAAAAGACCAATATTATGAGAACCTACAAAAAGAAATAGATGATGGCAAAGGAAGCACGATAGTGACGGGGGATATGAATGGAAGAGTGGAAAAAGAAAACAAAGGCAAAGAAAAGTATACGGGAACATATGGAGAGGAGAACCGAAACGAAAATGGGAAAAGAATAATAGAATTATGCATAGCAGATGACCTTATTATAACAAACACAAAATTGAAGCACAAAGCGATACACAAATTCACAAGAGAGGTTTGATCAAGAAAAGAGAAATCAATAATAGACTACTTCCTGGTAAACGCCGAAGAATGGAAAAAAGTTAAAGATGTTAAGGGAACAAGACAAGCGGGAATTGGGAGCGACCACTACCTGGTAAAAATGGAAATCAACATATAAGTAAAAGACCCAAAGAGCAAGGAAACATAGAGGAAGATAACAAAAAAATCAACAGCTACAAACTAAAAGAGGAAGATACAAGAAGCACATACCAAACAAAGATAGAGAATAGCTACAGACAAACAAACAAAGCAGAAGAAGTAGAGAAGAAATGGCAGAAGTTCAAGAAAATCATAAGCGACGCAGCCAAAGAAAGCTGCGGAACAAGCACAATTTCAAATAAACAGACGAAGAAAAATAAATGGTGGTCGGAAGAGATAAAACAAACAGTAAAGGCAAAAAAAAGATAAATGGAAAACCTATATAAGAACAGGAAAAGAGGAAGATTATAGGAGATATAAAACGGCAAGCAATGAAAGGAAACACAAAATGAAGATAGCAAAGCAACAAACATGGGAAGAGTTTGGAAAGAAAATAAAGGAAACGTTCACAGAAGACCATAAGATGTTCTTCAGCACAATAAAATAAATGAGGAACAAAAAAACCCCGAAACAAATAAACATAAAAGATAAAAATGGAACTACACTAACAGAACAAAAGAAGATTATGGAAAGGTGGAAAGAATACTTTAGTGAAATGACAGGAACAAAGCACAAAGGGAAAGAAGAAATAACAGACAACAGAATCAATGGGGAAATCTAAAGGATATCAATGGAGGAAATGGAGATAGCAATCAAAAAAGCAAAACTAGGAAAGGTTCCAGGCACAGACGATATCAAAGCGGAAACGATGAAATACATGGGAGATAAAGGGAAAGAGGAATTCCTGGATATTCTTAATGAAATAATAAAGGAATAAATAATATCGGACGAATGGAACAAGGCAATTGTACTACCCATCGACAAAAGGGAGAAACAAAAATATGCGACAACTACAGAGGAATTACACTTACAAGCATACCAGGGAAAATATTTACAAGGATATTAGAGACAAGACTGAAAGAAAAACTGGACCCACTATTAGGAGAAGGACAACATGGGTACAGGAGAAATAGAAATACACAGGAACTGATACACATAATGAGACAACTAACAGACAAGACGATCAGAAAAGGAAAACAACTACACATATGCTTCATAGACCTTAAAAAACCATTTGACAGGGTAATAAGAGAGGACATATGGAATATGTTAGAAAAAAGAGAGGTAGAAAGAGACAAGATAAACATAATAAAAGAGCTGTACAATAACAACAAAAACAAGGTGAGAATAGGAACAAACGAATCAGGGGGGTTCAAGACCGAAATTGGACTAAAACATGGTTGCATTTTAAGTTTTGTTAAATCTTTTTTTGATCCCAGTAATCTGTGGTTAAGCCATGTCCACATAATTTAGAGACACCCTGTATAATGTAAAATTAATTTTGACGCATTTTCGTAGTTTTGTGGTTGTAATCTACTAAACTTTCGTATTTCAAATATTCATCTGACACTGACAATTTGCTTTATCCGTACCACCTGGATTATGAGGTAAATAATCATCAATATGCAGAAATACCATCAACTTTAGATACGTAAAATGTATCAGAAAATAATTTTTCGTCCCACACAATACGAAAATCAAATTTTAGCATATTCATAGAGGCGAGAAAGAAATTTTGTCAACATTTGTTCTTGGGTTATTACTTCATTGACTTTTTTTTAACGCGGTAACTCTTTGTAAAACACCGCTAAACCACCGCTAAACCACGAATTATTTTTTTATTAATAACTCTGTTAGAATTTAACAATGCTTTTGATAAACAAAGTCTAATTAAAATTGTATTTTATATATTTTTTTGTTTGTTTTCCAATAAACTAAAGTTCCGCATAGTTCATCTATCCATTGATAACACTTACTTATCAGTACTTAAGCCTGTTGAATTCGTAGGTCAAGTGTGATTCTCCGCATATGTTGTTGTGTTAATTTATAAAGTGTAGTCATGTCAGTGAAATTAATATTTCTAGTTATTTCGTTAAATATTATATTAGCCAGCAGTAAGTTTATTGTACAGTCATGCTAACATAAATCTAGTACAAGAAATTAGCAATTTTATATAGCAATGTCAAATTTTTTGCCCTAGATTTATGTGAGCATGACTGTACATACCAAATTATTTTTGAAGGCACTTTAATCAGTCCGCATTTCTTGCTATAATAATAACTTTGTTTTATGTCTTTGTTTAATGTTATTGCCATAACCCAGTTATTAATTCGATGTCACAATCATAATTACAAAAATGTACAGGTGGTAATGTAAGGAGCGTTTCAAATTAAACCACCCAAATCTTCATTTTCATACACCTGATGACAGAAAAACATAAATTTAGCAACTAAGGCATGATTTAGTACAGGTATCTATTTGGTTAAATCAAACACTTGGCAAAAGTTTCACTGTATTCATAGAATAAACCTCTATTATCTATTATCTATCTATTACCATATAATTAATGTCAATGTCATCATTTAAAGTTTCAAGATTTATAATATATCAATGTTATTTGCATGTCCTACTTGGACTTGATTACATTTAAAACTTGTTTTTGTTCATTTATTCTGGGCATATGTGTTAAATATGTGAAATGGTTTTTAATTGACAGTGACATTTGGGGTGCTCAGAGGGGAAATTGATCAAGTCCATAAAATTCTTTGTTCAGTCATCAAGCTTTAAAGAGGATTTTACTTTTACGATGTTACTACTACTTTTACTTTTACTTACATTAATTTGCAACAAAATGTAGACAAAAATTACCAACAAATTCGCTAATTATAAAAATGATACTATATTATCGTATAGCAAAAAGTTAACAATTCAAAAGAAAAATAATTTTTATCCACAAATAAAGTAAAGAAAGTGGACTTAAACCATTGCTACTCTGAAGGAATTTAATTTCCTCTATTCATAGAAAGCCTCATCATCTTCATCATTGTTATCTTCTGTATTGTCAATGCGATTTTGTCTTGTTTTGGATGCGATAGGTACGTTTTTGAAATATGTATGGTATATTGGCGGTATATAGGGCAGTAAATCCATCATGTGCTGTTTTTTGAGTCACAATTCGCTTTGTTGGATACAATTGCTCTTGTTCTATATTAAGTGTAGTTCTTGGTCGACCACACACAGTTGTCCTAAGATTTACTTCATCAAAATCAACAGCTTCATTCAAAGTCTGTTTAAATTTGAATGAAGTCGGCGATGTCTTCTCAAATCTTAACCAACGGATATTCAGTAACTGAATGCGTATCCATCAACAGTTTTTTTTTCGATTCCGTATTGCTGATTCCAAGTTTTTTGTAGAAAAAAAAATCTTCTCTTTTCATTTCAAAAACTATAAATTTTGGATCCTGCTTTTTAGCAGTCCGTGCAATATCCATCCAGTGTTGAGGAGAGTAAATATGTGTATTCTTGCGACTTGCCTTTTCAATAACGCCAAAAGCTGCGACATTTGGCAAATACCAACTTCTGACACCAGGAATTTGTGATCTATAGTTTCGACAGCCATACGACGATCTTGCACTAATTTTAGCAAATACAGTGGTAATTTAATGTTCCTGTTCTGACCGGTGCAAGAATCAGAGTACAAAACAAAATGTTTATGACTTGGAGCATTTTCTTGTAAACGCTTTACAAGACATGATGCTACATCTTGAGATCTACGCCCATCTTCAGTTTCGTCGTACATATACATGAATGCAGTTTGTTCATTGGAAGAATGGATTCCTAGATGATAAACATATAGATTTTTTTTATAATATGCTACTGATGTAGATAGCTTAGGAAACGGAAGCGCTTCTTGAAGATCGAATGTTGCCACGTACTTTTCATCGCAAGCAGTCATTTGATCCTCATAAGGACATGTTCGTACCTGTTCGGCTTTAGTAAGGTGTAATGTTTTTTCTGTTACTAGAGCCTTCTTCTTGGTTTCATCCTGCTCTGCTGCTATTTTCATCTGCAGTTGGTCACATATTTGGCATGTATCTTTTGCTGGAAGTTTAAAACTTAAATTGAATTTTGTATTAAATACATGGTAATAGATTTTTTTCTTCAAAGCATCAATTCCCTCGGCGACACATTGTTCGGTGTACAATTCGTACATTTTACTTATAGTTAAATTTTCATCCTAATTTTTTTTCTTGGGATTATCTTTTCGGGAATAATGACTTTGGTACGCGGGAAATGAATTGATATGCTTCACAATTTTTAAACCGTCAAGCTTTTTTTGTAGAATTCATGCCACATTGATCAGTCACCGCAATCATTTCGTCTTTAGAGATACACCTATACAGTCTACCGGTACTAATTTGCAACGTTTCTGCAAAATATTTCTTGCATACACGGTATGTAGTGTTATCTACTCTAAAAGCATATTCAAAGTACGCATGCTTTTTCGGATGTGAGCCATTTCTAACACGTTTTCTTTTGACTGTGTTGACTTTTACTAGTCCTCTGATAAACACATTTTGCTGGGAATACTCAGCCAGTTTCCAAACAGATTCAAAAATGGCTCTTCGTTGATGCTCTGCAATTTTTTGGACGCAGCCCTGTCTGCAATTATAGGGGTTACTCGAAAAGGCTTTAGAAGGAACATTTTTTCCAGATTTTGTAATATAGTCTTGTCCACTATTTCGACGATGCGAATATATACTTCCCCAATAGACTTCTCAACTAACAGTTTTTTTTTCTATTTTAGACTCTATATGCTCTGTCGCAGTTTGTGCAGTTGGCTCATATAAAGTGTTGCTTCTTATCTCATTTATCGGAAGTTGATCATCATCTGTAACAACATACATTTTTCGTTCTATTGTAGGATAACATATTAATTTAGTAACCGACACATGAACATAAAAATTACAATTATATTACTTACCACCAGAAGTATCGGAAGTAGTATCAGTACTATTTTTATATTCCGATCCACTTGATTGATGAGATTCTTGAGATGATGTTGACGAATCCATTGTTGAACATATAAACACGCAGATTTTATAGGTTAGGACATACTGGACATAAATCCACTATTACACTGAATTAGACATAAACCATTATTACACTGAACGACATAAGCTCTTTGTCATTGTACAAGGAGGACGACTCGATAAACAGCATACGAAATAAATTTGTGATAATTTCTCTACTAAACGTAGAACGTAATAATGTGTACTGTGTAACGGTTCGAACCCAGGTGTTGTACAAATTCTCATAATTTGTAATAGTTATTATTCATTGCATTTATTTAACTGCAATTCATCCTTAAATGCAATTGGATGCATTTAATTTCTTTAACTGCATATTACATGAATTCTTATAATTCAAGTAATTGATTTGGCTCGTGATTTACAAATTCTCGTAATTTGTAATATTGATTTGGCTCGTGATTTAGTGGTAGTACTCTACGTTGTGTTTGATTTTTAAATCAAAATCGTGATAACTCAGTTTGGTTCGTTTTATGGGTAATGTGTCTGTTAGTAATTTTTGTTAGCAAGTAAAACACAGATACATGGATTTCATATGATTTATTCATTTTAAAAGGTTATGCAAGCGACAGGTAAATAAAAGACAATTTTGTTACTCTAATTGGACGTTATTTATTTAGTTATATTTATTTAAATTTTGGAATAAATTTGTTTAATAATTATTGAAAATTTATTATATTCTTTGAATTTGAATGATTTATTTTATTTTGAAAACAGAGTAACTTATTAACACTACGGTTGGAATTACAAAGTGTTACTTAGCGACTTCATGCACCACAATCTTCAAATTGTGCCGAAAAGGATATCTGATACATGTCATCACTGCATAGAAATTCATTAGCACGGTGCCTACCAATGTATTTCAACGCCACCTTGTGGATAGGAACGAATCACATAACTTCACATTAAAGTACTCCAAGCGATTCCAGTGCTTCAAGCACCCAATGTGTCCTCATCCGGAGATATTGCTAGTATTCGCGTCTACCAACACTATCAGCCATGTGATCGTAAAAACTTTAATAGGTATTGTTATTCAAAATTGATTATAGATTAGTGTGATAAAGCTCTATTCTACTTCTACTTTTCTATCTACTTAAGCACATACAAGCATTCGTTTCATTCATTCATAATTCTGAGATTTCTTGAATATCGGAGGGCTGAGCAAGTTTAATTATACGATTTAATTACAAATATCATTGAATTATTTATATCGAAATTATTAAGTTATGTTCCCCTGACGCAACTTTTTATTTAACTACCGATTGATTAATGAGGCCACACTGTTTATCAAATGTTTGCGACGAGGAAAGGAAGGCATGTTACAATATTCTTCTGTCAGTACGAAAATATTGTCAGGACAAGGTATAAAATGCAGTTAGGTTCAACTCCGCAGTGGCGTGAGGCTCCCTACATTTCATCCCCTTATTAAACTTCGTTCATTACCAGCGACAAGGCGCGGTAATATCACTAGATAGGTTACATTATTATGGATAAATTACTTTAGAATTGTTAGTGTGAAAAGATGTTTGATCAAATGTTTTGCGACGACGGAAAGGAAGGCATGTTACAATATTCTCCTGTCAGTACGAAAATATTGTCACGACAAGGTATAAAATGCAGTTAGGTTCAACTCCGCAGTGGCGTGAGGCTCCCTACATTTCATACCCTTATTAACCTTCGTTCATTACCAGCGACAAGGCGCGATAATATCACTAGATAGGTTACATTATTAGTATGGAATTGACTTTGGAATTGTTAGTGTGAATTACATTTGATAAACTTGTGTTATATATTTACCTGAGGAATTAATGTTTAAAGTATATGAGTCGTCGTCGGACAGCGTGACGTTCTGTCTCGATCGGTACATCTAACTGCTCCGTTTGAGTTCCGCACTTCTACTTATACTGGTATACTGGTCCCCCACTTTTTACTCTTCTTCCCCCGTTCTATGATAATTTTGCTTACCGCTGCAAATTGACGCCTTCCCATACGTGTCACCGAATTACGCAATCGCCGTTTCGAGTTCCCGTCGTATTCCCACGACCTATTTCTCTGTGTCATCATTTTGATCGTGTGCTTATTTACATTTGCCCAAAACTACGAAGTCAGCAAAATGAATGTACTCGCTTGGGAAACGCGTCGTCGGCCGCGGCCTGCCATGATATTTACGCAGTTTTGTTCCGACTCGTAAAATTATGGATTTTAATATTATAAAGTTCTTACAACTGTGAGTGTGTTATCAACAAAATTTAGAAAAATGGACTTGATCCACTACTCTTCTGAGCACCTCAGTTGTCATCTTTTGAAATGATTAAAAATTTGAGCATTGCCAAACTTCGTCTTTTTTACTATTTTCTACAGAAAAATAACTGCCATCTGGTGGATGGAAGTGATAATTTTGGTGGTTTAATTTGAAACACCCTGTATATATAATTTAAAATATGTACATTGAAACAAATATAACAATAAATTAAAATAGTGTTATTTTAGCTCTCCCGAATATATTAAATACACCTGAACATGCATGCGTAAGGTGTTTGTGCAATACTGTTTCGAGATGCTTCCGATTGCAAAATTGTGCAAAATATTCAGTATCGTACCAATACTGGCTGGATGCTGGAGCCCCACTTGTTGATTTGGGCGACACTCTAAATCAAGAGAGCTTCGTAAAATGTATGCGAAATGATAATTGTATAGTACACACAATTCATGCATACACCGGACAACCAAGCCAAATAAATAAGGTAAATAAGTCTGGTAAATAAGTCTTAATGTGGTGTTCTTACAATCATATTTTAGGACTGCAATTGTGACCAACGTTTCACCTGTGAAGACAGACTTGCTATTCATTATGGTATGTGCGATAATCCAGCACAGATCCCGCGATGGGGGGCGACAAGGGCCAGATATTATGCATGTTCTGGGGTGAATATGCAGACTCCTCCAGGTAGTTGTGTTCCAGCAGCTGTGTGAACTACATCTTAAAACGACACCTAAAAAATATTTAATAAAAATGTACAAAAATGATATGAATCAATAAAATTGTGCGTTTAGGGCAAAATTTAAATCAGTTGAAACAACTCCATAAGTATTCGTTTAGTAATAATGGTAATACTAAAGAATCAAATATTATTTACGTATTATTGAAATGTTTGTGGATCTATCCTGAGTTATGATGAGCAAGGCGCGGATTTCTAGGTATTATGCTATACATCAGTTTTAATAGCAGACCAAAATGACCTATACAAATTTCAGCAAATGAAGTACGGTGACAATTTTTTTTATGCTTTTGTGCATATTTTCAGTTTTTAAGCTTATAATTGCTTTAATGCATTTTTTGTGCATATTTCCTTATTTTTGTGCTTATTTGCTTATTTCTCAATTTTATAGCATATTATTTACATTACCTAGGAATATATTTTATTGCACATTATTGTAATTAGAATTCAGTATTAATATTACTCCGTTACGTCTAGAGTGCTTCGTTATCAGAAAATCATCAACAAAGCGAGCGTGCGTACGTGATATTTGGCAAACAAAGCTTGATTATTTCAGGGATTACCCTAGTTTTACGTGCACAGAACGCATCTGGGGCAAGTGTGCTTTCAATTCAGTCCAATTTATTTCAATCTTCAGTGCGTTGTGCTTGTGCCTTGTGTGTATTACGTGTTTATAAATTTGCTTGTCTAAAATGCCGAAAGTAAAACCTTCCGTCGATAAATGGATACGTGGACTTTCTGAATTAAAATATGAGAACGACAAATTAATTTGCAGAGCTTGTATCAAACCGGTAAGTTTTATTTTGTGTTGCTATAGGCCTATGTACAAGCATGTATTATGTTGTAGATTAACTGCGAGAAAAAATTTAACATAACACAACATATCAAAACAACAGTTCACCTGGAAAATTTAAAAAAACACAAATCTGCAAGCAGTACCCTGAGTACCCAGCAAACTATTTCCGAGTCTTTTGCGAGTTCTTCTACACAGAATGAAAAGGAATTTTGCTTTGATTTATGCAATACGATGGTATCTTCTAACATTCCGTTAAAAAAACTAGATAATAGTATATTTAAATCTTTTTTACAAAAATTCACCGGTAGACATATTCCTGCCAAATCAACCATTCGCAAAAACTATGTAGAGCAAGCATATAAACACACTATTGAGGAAATAAAAAAGATAATAAGCAACAATTACATTTGGTTATGTGTAGATGAAACTACTGATTCATGTGGTCGGTACATCGCCCATTTAATGATTGGAATATTAATCGAAGACTCCACCAATGCATTTTTAATTAGTTCCAAGCAGTTAGAAAAAACAAATGGCAATACCGTTGCCAAATTCGTTCACGATGGATTAACACTTTTTTTTTTGCCAAACCCCGTACCAAATGATAAATTATTATTGATGCTTTCTGATGCCGCTGCATATATGTTGAAGGCATATTCTAATTTAAAAGTATGTTATGAGCAATTAATGCAATGCACCTGTTTGGCACACGGTTTTAATCGAGTTGCTGAAACGATTTGACTGCAATTTCCCCTGGTCAATGATTTGATAAAAACCGGGAAGAAAATTTTCCTAAAAGCTCCACTGAGGGTTGAAATGTTTAGGGAAAGAATGCCAAATGTACCCCTTCCTCTGGCACCGGTTATAACTAGATGGGGTACGTGGCTGCCTGCTATTATGCCGACCATTTCGATTCATTTAAGGCGGGGAAATCTGTGGGCCATAGCAAGGATATGACGAGCCTCACCATCGTCCGTCGTTCAAGTTTCGAATCTGGTAAAATATCTTCAATCTCTCTTAATCACTCTGATGGACAGAGAAGAACGCATGGGTCGAGAATTAAATTCGGAAGACCGCATTTTTCATGGTAGGGTCGTAAAGATAACTGCTGCCAAATTGTTCTCGCGTTACTGATCCAGGCCCGTTGCAGGCCGCCCATCGGGACGTTTAGGGGCAAAATTTTAACATGGATATATCGCAATCTACACCGTACAAATATAATATTTAAATCATGCATTTGGATCATTCAAAGAATACAAATATTTCAATTGTATGTTAATAAAAGGAAATAGGATAATACATACTATATTAATATGAACAGTCACAGCTTGAGGGAGAAATAATTTTTATTGAATTTACATTTAGAATTATCAATTTATATAATTATTTATACAAGTATAACTTGCATACAATTGTACAATTAACATTTTTATTTAAAGTTGTTTTTAACATTTTTGAATTTGAACATTAAAATATATAAATAAATAAATAATAGATAATAAGATAATAAAATAGATAAATAATTTTTATTGGCTAAAAAATACTGATTTGAAAAAAATGACAAAAAATTGAATAATATCAAAATTATATGTGATTTGTATGTTTATGTTCATCTCTCATTCAGACATTTTCAATTACATTTTTTTTAGCTTGTGCTGCCAAGATCAAATCTGGCTCTATACATTTCTTATTTTGTAAGACATTGCCACAAACTATTTCCGTCAAAATGCAGGTTTTGTAGAACTTCACAGGTTTGGGCAAAATCATGATCCATGCATCATTATCCTTCATAATTTTTTCAATAAAAATGGGTTGTTTGTTATCTATGTACACCACAAAATAGCACTGCACTCTATTACATATATGCAGTTGACCTTGTACCTAAAATATAATTATGCTTACAGTGATGTTCATACAGGGTGTATTCTCAGGGTGTACAGAGTCCTGTATATTACGTATGAGGTAATTATGTATTATAAAATAGTATATCGAAAAACAACTATCTGACCGTTTTAACTTTAAACCATTCTCTTTTAATTCTAACCATATGTTTAATTTTGATGCTGCTTCGAAGAAACCATCATCAACTTTATTTTTTTATATGGCCCGTAAAATATGTACACCCTGTATTAGATAGCATTTCCTATTACTAATTCAACTATTCATATCACAGTATGGTTTCTAATGTTATTATTCAGAAAAAGGTACATTTTAAACATTTTCTTGTAATACGCGTTGTAATGATGACGACGAAGAAAACAAATTATTATCTAATTTTAACTCAAAATAGTAAATAAAAATAAGTTAGCAGGAATAGATGTTAAACATTAGAGCAATTAACCGCCTTTGTATCTTTTGCGGTTTCCGATATCCCTATGCTGTTGATCCTTATCTTGGACACCCTGTATATTATTATCATTTATACACTAACAAATTACTGTAATGTTTGTGTTTATCGAGGTACAGGGATTTTTTTGCGAACACTATTGTACTTACACCGATGATTTTTTATTGACATAATTCTAGAACACTGTCCTAAATGATCAACGACGAGATTAACTATCAAACTGTCAGAACTGTAAATTCTCGGCACAATTGGCTTGCTTAAAATATAAATCCCTAAATTTACATGAATTTGGTGCACTTTTTGCACAAATAAGTTGACGAGGAATTCACGATGATTCACGTGTGATAGTATTCTCAAAGTGCCTAAAAATCATCGCCGTAAGTATTACAGTT